>JAPQVY010000133.1:35577217-36202217 GCA_028535165.1 Quercus tomentella | reverse complement strand
ACTTCAAACCCCTACATCTAGAGACAGACAACCTTATAGAGGCCTTGAACAAGTCTACCCAACAAACACCTAATGAAGAGGATGAGGTCCTCAAATAGCTGTAGAAGACGCAAGCCAATATATCTTTATGGGGTTTACTCATGGCCTCATACAAGCACCGCCAGAATTCGGTAGACCTTCTCAATCAAATCCAAGTCCCTACAACCATTACTTCTCATGATCTGAATGTTATGATTGGGTCTATAAGTAGGGAACTCACTATTTCCTACTTTGACAATGATTTGACGAAGAAAGGGAAGCACCACAATGACCCATTGCACATTACTATAGATGCCAAAGGTAAGAGGACCCTAATGGTCCTAATTGATGATGAGAGTGCCTTAAATGTGTGTCCTTTAAAGACCGCAAGTTGCTTGGGTCTAAGCATTGAGGATTTTGTGCCAATTGATTAGCATGTGAGAGCAGACGACAATAGTAGAAGAGAGGTCTTGGGAACCGTGACACTGGAGCTCATCATAGGGCCGATGATCAAGAAAGTAGAATTCCAAGTGTTGAATATAGCTTCGTGCTTTAATATGCTCCTTGGGCGACCATGGATCCATGATATAGAGGCCATACTTTCATCCCTATACCAAAAGGTTCGGTTTCCACATGAGGGAGCCATAGTTACCATATATACTTTGACCGTACCGAAGTCCATTTTTGACATCGATTTTGAGAAGGAGCCATTAACCTTGGATGGCTTTGAAATTGAGAATCCTGGTTGTGGAAGAAGAGAAGAAGAGGTTGAAAGGATTTCCATGGACTTTGCTCCCTTCAACAATAACAATATGATTGCAATGATGAGGAAAATGAATTATCTTCCAGGGATGAACTTAGGGAAGACTATGAAAGAGGCAACTGCTCAAGTTCCAATAATTCCTACTACCACACCACCTTTTGGGCTAGGTTATAAACCTACTAATGATGACTTGTTAGAAATGGAGGTGAGGAAGATGGCCCATGCAAAGGCTAAAGCAAAGGGACTTCCTTGTCCCTCAGAACCCCTGAGGCCTTATACTCCCACATTGAACGGAAAGTTTGTCAAAGCTGGAGATAGTCAACGCTATTGAGGATTCCTTAAACCGAGATACAATACTAAGTTGAAAACAATGGTGCCTGGATTTGAGCTATTCTTCGATTGTGACAACAAGCTCCCAAAACTGAAGAAGGAAGATGCAAATTGGGTCCCGACTGATTGGGCTGATTACATGGACCTTGATGTGATGACCATGCTTTTAGGAGATGTCATCTGCAAATAGAAGAAGCAGAGTACTAGGAGGCTTGCCAAAATGCATTGAAAAGCCCTTATGAAGCAAAAGTAACAGATGATGAAGATGAGGAAGGGAGAGAAGCCCCTAATGATGATGATGAAAGTAGTGACAACAAGAGTGATAGTAGTAGTGACAACAGTAGTAGCGATAGTGGAGATAGTGGGGATAATAACAGCAGTGATAATGATAGTGACAACAGCAGTAGTGAAGACTATGATAGCCAATATAGTGGCAATGATAGGGGAGAACCCCCTATTGATAGAGAGGATGAAGATGTAGGACCTTTCTATGAAGACCATTTTGATGATGATGTAGACTACTATGATGGAGATATAGAGGATGATGCAAAAGCTGAGGATATAGATATAAAGGATGATACAGAAGCTGAAGATAAAGATATAGAGAATGATGTAGAAGTTGAAGATGAAGATATAGAGGAGTATGCAGAAGAAGGTATAGATTATGATGGATACCCCTATGGGCGGCCTTCAGATTGGAGCTGCATTACTGATGTCAGTTCAAGATTAGGCCCTCGATATGACAAGCATGGTAGAGAAATTCCTAAGTTAGGGTCATTCCACAATTCAGAATTCGCTTGACCCCATACACGAAGGAAGAAGATGACATAAATGTTAGATTGGCAACACTAGATAGAAAGCTAATGATCCACAGTTTTAGAAACTTAACTCTAGAGGACTTTGAAGATGAAGATGAGAGAATGGGAGGGAAGGAATCAGAATACTTCCCCCAATACATCCGCCCAAGCAACAAAAGGAAGCAAGATCTATTTGGGGAGTGGATGGATAGCATAGAGTGCCTGGATGCCTATGTACCTGACAAGCCCATAGCTATGGAGGTTAATGGTGAAAGCATAGATTATATGGATGAAGATCCCATGGTACTAATGCTGAGGGAAGAAGGGACTCACTGGGAGCCAGCCAGCATTATTGAAGCCACAACTGAGTTGAAGAACTGGGTATGGGAGGGAGTCGCCCACCCCATGGAAGACTCTTTGGAGAAGATCAAGACCATTGAGCCACTCACTCTTGCCAAAAACATTATCTCTATCCTTATTGAGTTTATTTCTGCTAGTAATGTGGTTCTAGTGTCGAAGAAGGATGGGAAGGTGAGAATGTGTGTAGACTTCAGGGATCTTAATAAGGCTAGCCCGAAAGATGATTTTCCCTTGCCTCATATTGACATCCTGGTTGATAACAAAGCAGGACATGCCTTGTTGTCCTTTATGGATGGCTTTTCAAGATACAATCAGATAAAGATGGCTCTAGAATATATGGAGAAAACCTCCTTCATTACTCCATAGGGGACGTATTGCAACAAGGTCATGCCATTTGGCCTTAAGAATGCTGGTGCTACTTATCAATGTGCAACCACTACTTTGTTACATGATTTGATACACAAAGAAGTAGAAGTTTATGTAGATGACATGATAGTGAAGTCCAGAGACTGCGAATGGCACATACCAGCTTTACGGAAGTTCTTTGAAAGAATCTAATTTTATAAGTTGAGGTTGAATCCCAAGAAGTGCACTTTTGGTGCAACATCCGGAAAATTGTTGGGGTTTATGGTAAGTCAGAGGGGAATCGAAGTAGATCCTAACAAGATCAAGGAAATTGTGGAGATGAAGCCTCCAAGGACTGAGAAGGAGATTCGAGGATTTTTATGGAGGATACAATACATAAGCAAATTCATAGCCCAGCTCACCATGACATGTGAGCCACTTTTCTGATTTCTCAAGAAAGAAGTTCCCACGGTATGGAATGAACAATGCTAAGAAGCTTTTGAGAAGATTAAGAGTTATTTAATGAAGCCACCAATACTAGTTCCACCGGTACCTGAAAAGCCATTATTGTTATATTTCACAACCACAGATACAGCAATGAAGGCTTTGCTTGCTCCATACCTAGAGGAGTCTAGGAAAGAGACTGCAATTTATTATATTAGCAAGAAGATGTTGACTTATGAGGAGAAGTATTCACCACTTGAGAAAATATGTGTAGCACTTGTATGGGCAATCCAAAAACTCAGGCATTACATGCTTGCTTTCAAGGTTTTGTTGATTGCAAGAATGGACCATTTGAAATATCTGATGGAGAAGCCCGTGCAAGATGGGAAAACAACTAAATGGGTTCTGCTTCTGCCAGAATTTGATATTAAATATGTGACTCAGAAGTCTGTAAAGGGAAGAGCAATTGCTGATCACTTAGCTCATTGCTTACCTGAAGGAGCCGAAGAAATCCAAGGGGACTTTCTAGATGAAGATATCATGGGGATAGAGTTAGAATCATGGAAGATGTATTTTGATGGAGCAACTAATCAGAATGGAAGTGGTATTGGAGTTCTCCTAATTTCTCCAAAAGGGACATATATCTCATTCTCTGGTAAGCTCAACTTTCCTACCACTAATAATGCCATTGAGTATGAAGCTTGCATTATGGGGTTTCAAGCAGCCTTGGGGCTTGGAGTGAAAGAGTTATAAGTATATGGTGATTCAACCTTGATAATTTCTCAGATTCAGAATAGATGGAAGATTAAGGAAGAAAATTTGATGCCTTATCATGAATGTCTTCAGAGGTTGGCATCAAAATTCGATAAGATTTAGTACCCGTATGTGCCAAGAATGAAGAATCAGACTACGGATGTTTTAGTAACAATGAAATCCATGATGGATGGACCTAAGGAAGATGAAGCTCGACCAATAATGGTGGAACAAAAAAAAGAGCTAGCTTATTGTATGTCAATAGAAGGAGATGAAGGAATGAATGGGGAAGGTGAATGGTATTCAGACATCTTACAGTACCTCAAGGATGGGACATATCCAAAGTCCGCAGATAAGAATGACCAATTGACCATCAAAAGGTTGTCCACTAATTACAATATTTTTGGTGAAAGGATTTACAGAAGATCATATAATGGAATTCATCTCCTTTGCGTGACTGCGAAGGAAGCACAACAAATAATTGAGGAGGTTCATGAGTCAAGTTATGGGCCACATATGAATGCACACATGCTGTCACGAAAGATAATGAGACAAGGATATTACTGGACTACTATGGAAGCAGACTGCGCAATTCATGTTTGAAAATGCCATCAGTGCCAAGTCCATGGAGATTTGAAGCACATTCCTTCTATGCCATTACATACCATGGCTTCGCCCTGGCCGTTCTCTACATGGGGAATAGATATTATTGGGAAGATTCACCCAACGGCATCCAATAGCCATGAATTTATACTTGTTGCTATCGATTATTTCACTAAATGGGTGGAAGCTACCTCATATAAGGTTTTGAACTCGAAGAAAGTTGCTCAGTTCATTTAGACCAATATCATTTGTAGATATAGGGTACCACATTAAATTATTTCAGACAATGGGCTGCATTTCAAGGGAGAAACAGAGAAGCTACTTCGACAGTTCAATATTCAGCACGACGAATCCTCACCCTACCGTCCTTAGATCATTGGAGCAGTTGAGACTGCAAACAAGAACATAGGGAAAATTTTGAAGAAGAGAAACTACAAGGATTGGCATCTATAGTTACCCTATGCATTTTGGGGGTATAGGACATCAATTCAGTCTTCCACAGGAGCCACTCCTCCTAAAGTAGATTGGTTGCCGAAAAGATATGATCAATTATGCATGATGGATGAGAAGAGAATCAAGGCCTTGTATCACATTCAAGGTTACCAAAGGAGACTTAGAAAAGCTTTTGACAAGAAGGTAAGAGCTAGAGATCTGAAGATAGGAGATTTAAGCCCCGATTCAAGAAACAAACGGGAAGTTTAAGCAAAATTGGGCAGGTCCATATATTATCAAGCAGATATACTTGAGGGACCAGTAAGGTTGATGGACTTAGATGCAAACCTTTTTACTGAGCCAACCAATATGGACCAATTGAAGAAAAACCACGTCTAAGGGGGTAGTCTGAAAACACCACGTCTGAAGTGTTTGTAAATTATGTTATTTTCTTTCCTAGGTCCGGTAAAAAAAAAAAAAAAAAGAAGGTAGATTGAAAGCCCGAAAGGGCGATCTACAAAAAAAGAGAGTAAAAAAAAGAGAGTGAAAGAGCCTGCTAGGTTGAAAACCCGAAATGGCGGCCAAGACAAAAGTGAAGGAAAATAAAATGAACTACGTGATGACCTGATCCTTCTACCAAGGAGGTACATAGGCAACCACATAATGGTCTAGTCACAACTTCCCTAAACCCACCATTTACCCATTAAGCACAAAAAAAATTGTTGCCCAAAATTTAATCATTCCATTAAACCATGCCATTACATAAACTTCAAAACCCAAACCCTAAACCAAACTCTTTAAAAAAAAAAAACAAAAACAAACCCTAAAAAGCCAAACCCTAAACTAGTCAAACGCTAAACAGAACCCTAAACCCGAAAGGTTTTGTGTCCACAAGAGTGAAAGATTTTCTTCCTCTTCCACTAGGCATTCCCTGCTCATATTAAAATTGTCTCAAGAGTCTATGAGCCTTATAGAAAGTTGCATTCCTTAATTCAACTATGAAGATGTGATCTGATCCCGAGGACCGCAACAAAGGAGGTGAGCACTTCCACCAATAACAATCCCATCGAATTGAGGCATTGGATTTCTTATTCAGAAATTTCTCCCAGTTACTTTCAGTTTGACATTTGGTCTTAAGAACAGCCCTACTGAGAAAATTGCTAGTGTAAGGTTGAATTTAATCAACCATTTTGTTGGCTTTATTCCATGCTAATTTGCTTGTAATTCAGCACTTAGAAACCTTGTATTTAGGTGAGAATCATGTAAGGGTAGTGTGTGAGAGAGTGTGAAGAAATGCTTAAGACTGTGCACTGAAGCAGGGACTCGCGACTGGATCTCGCGGGTGGCTTGCGACTAGCAAGCCGCCAGTGGATGCACACGAGTGAAACATGCAGAGAAGCTGAACCATCATGCTAGTTGTAGCACCATAGGACAAAAAGTCCAGATTGGCCATTCAGTTAGCTTGCAGCTTGAACTCACGACTCAGTCAAGTCGCGAGGCCAAGTCGCTAGCCAGTTTTGTTTTGAAAAACTGACTCTTCGCATTCCATTCTCACACAAGTATAAATGCCCCTTATACCCACGAAATGTAGAGAGCTTCCAGAGAGAATTTTGAGAGAGAAACCTTAGAGAAAAACAAGATTGACTCATCCACAATCTTTACATAGTGACTCTTCAAATTCCTCAACTCTCACCCTCTCCATTGTTACATCCTTTAGAGGTTCATTAGCCAAATCCTTTTCTCACCATACCCATATCTGTGAGAAGGTTTTTTAGTGCTTGGGAAGCAGTTAGGAAGGGACCAATTGATATTGGTTGATGCTATGGGCTATAGCGGAATCTGGTAAGCTAGAGAAGACAAAGGTTCGGCGTAACCTCGTTGGAGTAGGAGCTTGGAGGGCTTAGGTACACTGGGTAGATTAGGCTTGGAGGGTCTTCTGCTGTTCATGTATCCCAACTTCATTCTTTAGTGGATTATTGACCGCTTGGAGGGCGGTGGAGAGGTTTTACGTCGAGGACTTCAGTTTCCTCTTCGATAACACATCGCTGTGTTGTCTTTGTGTTTGCATCTCTCTTCCCTTAATCTTTGCCGTTTAATTTCTGTTGTGGATGTGATTTTATTTGGTTTAGATTATGTTATCAATTCTGTTTTAGCTTATTTACATTTTCCGCACGTACATTGTTTGTTGATAAGCTTGAATTGGTAATTTGTATTTTGGGGGTCTAAACGTTCAAGGGTATTTTACACACATTTTGAACATTCAGCTAGGACCATAGTTAGCAATAGTAGGTGTAGCAATCATGTCCAGTCTTTCCATCAACCATGTCTGCAAAGTCAAGGGGCTCCCAAGAAATTGTTGTGACTCTCCACCAAGAAATACAGAATCTAGTCCTAAAAGAGTTTTTGCCAAGATCAGAGAAGCAAGACTATCACCATCCTTAACTTGACTCACAATACCTATGGCTTGAGCATCCATAAAGCCAGGCCTTCCAGAGCAAAGCAAAATTCTCCCATGAGGTAAAGAGCTAAGCCAAATTTTTTTTGCATGTTGTCAGACACACCATAAGTACATTTGTTAATAAGTCTTGTAACAACTGCTTGAAGATTCACCATGTTGCCTCCAATCATGTTGCTGGTAATTGAAGTAGAAAGCCTTAGAGCATCAAACAAGATCTCCCTATGTTTAGGATCACAAGAAACCGATATAGATTTTTAACCATGATCATAACCCAGAATAGTTGAAAATTCTTCGATGGTGGGACAAAGTTCAACAGTTTTAAACAGGAATACATGATCTTCAGCATCCTAGAACTTTACAGTGGCACGGAGAAAATCCCACTTAATCTTGACATTCCTCAGAGCCTTGATCCCCTCTAGCTTGTAGGCTATGAAATTGGTCTTGGTGCCAACATCAAAGCTACGAACCCATCTGTTGATATCATATGTGATTGAATGAGGAAAATTTTGATTGCTAGCCATGAATAATTCTTGTATGTGATTGTTGTGTCTTGATAACTGTGATGCAGAGATTTGTTTGCAGGTTTATTACTATAATAAGCTCCCTCAGTCTCTATCCAGGTTTAAATAGGCTTAAAGACTTTGCAGTTGACTAGGAAAGTGTTTCATAGTCCCAAACGGAGAAAATATTTTTCAAAAAACTCAAAAGCACAGAAAACGCGTTGGAAAAACACAAGGAGTCGGAGCAAAATTGGGTGTGCCTGTCGACACCCCAAAGTGCCAACCGGCACTCTCAAAGTGCCGATCAGTACTCCTCAAGTGCTAATTAGCACTCCCCATGCCGATTGGCACCTAGTCCAACCACGACCTAATTACCTTATTTTGTGTTTTCGGCCACTTTGTAGGCCCATTTTGGCTCTATTTTTCACTCCAAAAAAATGGTCGTGCAATAAAGTTTCTCAAAAATTCGCATGGATTGTCAAATAGGGGCATTCGACCATACCTCATCCATTTTGAAAAAAAGAAATCATATTTTCCTCAATATCAAGGTTTTCAAAAGTCATGCATCAATTCGCAAACTAGAGGCATTCGGCCATGCCTCATTCATTTTCAAAAAAAAAAGAGAGATCATCATCCTCATCTTTTCAAAAAAAATCATGCATATTTCTAAACTAGGGGCATTCGGCCATGCCTCATCAATTTTGAAAAAAGAATTCATCTTTTCCTCAAAAATCAAGATTTTCAAAATCATGCATCTATTCTCTAAACTAGGGGCATTAGGCTATGCCTTATCCCATCTTTATGAAATAAATAAAGCCAATCATGCCTGTTAAAAAAAAAGAAAAAAGAGTGAAACCCTTTTCAAAAATAAAAGGTCATCATGCATAAGTTTTCAGACTAAGGGCATTCGGCTGTGCCTTATTCAAGTAAGTACCAATCACATCAGAAGTGGTTAGATAAGTTCAAATTGTTTACTATAGAGCTTCATCAGGAAAATTAAAATACAAGTCAAGCATCATTCGCACTTTGGGTCTGCCTGCGAGAAGATCTCCTTGACCCACCTCTAGAGGAGCCACCCTCAATGTCTCCTTCCTGGCTTACGTAAAACCGAGATTCTTGTTGCCGGTTCTGAAGTTCAAGATTTCTGATTCTCTCCTCCAAGGATCTTGTGTTGGCATTAGCCATTGCCATTCGGTTGTTCTGAAAAATCACCAGAGGCAGGTGTTAAATCCATTACCATGGAGTTCAAGCAAAAGTCATTAAGGGAGCATCATCTTACCTAGGTCATTTCATTAAGCACATATTGGGAAGATTGAGTGCGTGCCAACAGCTACAAACCTCCAATCATCCGCATGCTTTCTTCCACAAGATCAACACCAACCTGAAGCACAAATCCACAAGTTCAAAAATAACTCAATGAACAAAAATGAGGACAAACGACTAAAGGATTTAGGAATATACCGGATCACTCCAAGGGACATTTGGAGTATACTCTGGCCGGTCTAGATTCATAGAGCTGAATGATCCATCAGGGTTCATTACTTCATATTGCCATGCTAGAAAATGAGGATATGTCTCCATCAAGGAACTAGAAGAACCATCGACATTGCTAGGAGGAGGACTCTCCTCCTCTTTAGAGGATGAAGCCTAAAAGTGCAACATACAAATATTTTCATAAGAGGTAAAGCAAAGAAGATAAAAGATGAGGATGCAAGCCAGGATGCAAGCCAAGATGCAAATTGACTGGGGAAAGAAAGAAAGCTACCGATGTTCTAAAGATGCTAGCTAAACAACCTTGCAATTGAGCCTGGACAAATTCAAGATAGTCTCCTGATGTCTCCAAAACAACGTGGCCGACTTGAGCATGAGCAATTTCTTCATTAGCCAAAAGGTCTGCCAACTGGATGGAGGGACAAGGATGGGCAGGAATCGTCTCAGGAGGGTACACATGTTGAACCTGAGCCAGTACCCAGTACCCAGTCGCCAAGATACCAATATCTCCCATGGCCACACTTAAACAACACTTGACGGCCATTCAGTTCTTGAGCCCATGCACACTCTACATGCTCTTCACATCCAAGCCAAGGATTTAAAGACATTTGAAAATCACAAAGAACCCAGAATGAAAATAAGCCATAAAAAAAACACAAAACCACAAAAAAAAAAAACAACAACAAATAACAAAAGACTCACATCATCGACAGTTAAGTTATTGATCACCATACGCCAAGCTTGCAAAGAACGCTTGGGAGGCACTGACAGACGATACTTAGGTAGCCAATGAAGAAACCTGGGATACATATCATCAATATCTTCTAAAAGTTGTGGAGCAGCCCCAAAATATTCATAAATCTAGACATGAAAAGAAAACAATCAACACACATCATCAACAGAACAATAACACAAACAACCTTTACAAAGTACATCCGACCAAGAATTTAAACCTCACTTGCCAGACAAATGGCGCACCTCCTAAGCTTGAAGGACAGCGCCGAGAGAGCTGAGTCATAAAGTGCAAAAGGGTCGCATAAGCCATACTGCTCCAATCATAATTTTTTATCTGGATAATATCCCTCAAACTCCATAAGTAACATAAACTCAAAGTGCTCCCAAAGTCTGGACATAAGAGAGTACCAATGAAGAGAAGCATGAACATACGAGTGCCAGCTGCTATAGTCTCACACTTGTCAACATTGGAGTACAACCACATCAAGGGTACATTCTTACTCCTGACTTTTGGAGGCATCACACCCAGAAGACCTCTAATTTCCACCGATGAGATGGAGTCATTAACTTTAATTCTTTCACCACCCAATTTTAAGTCAGTAATGGCGGAGAAGTCATAGGGTGTCAACTTCACCTCACCAATACCCGGAAAATGAAAAGTGCAAGTAGTATCCCAGAATCGCTCTGACAAGGCAAGAAGCAATTGGAGGTCCTTATACTCATTTGCATCATGGTCCAATAGAGCTCAAATAAAGGTTTGAAAACTAGCTTCATTAATGACATTCGTAATGTCTGGGGACAGTGCCTCCCACTTGCACTTCAACATCTGAAGACTACCTCAACTCTTAAGGTTCTACAAAACAAAGTTTAGCCAATCATTGAGATGTTCACAAAACGCCTTGTTCCAAAATACTCATTCCGAAATTCCAAACAATAAAATGATGCCCCTCAAGAAAATTAACCGAACCCTAAATGCCATTCCACACATTCAAATTCCATGACATCCAAACAATATCTCAATCAACCCAAAAATACCTCATCTCCATAAATTCATTCAATAATGACTTAAACATATGTCCAACACAAAACATATTCCATACCCATGAAAATAATGCCCATAAAATTTCCATACCCATGAAAATAAGGCCTACACATACCAACAAAATTTCCATACACATCAAATTCTCATGATTTCATACCCACAAAAATTAAGTCAAAATTCATCCAATAATACCACAAGCTACATACAATGCAAAGCTTCATAGACCATCAAAATTGTCCAAATTTCACAATACCAAACAACTCAAAAATTCAAAAATGCCCCAAAGCAAATGATTCAAAATGATTTCAAACTAAATCATACAATGTCCAAAATTCCCACAAAGACAAACAACAACAAAATGACAATGTCCCACCATAAAGTTCTCAACAAAACATGAAATCAACAAATTTACGAACAAAAAAGCAAAAAAATGAGCTCACCTTGAAATCCTTTTTGGATGAGTGTAGAGCATGGGTTTTAGGGTCTTGAAGGAGCTCCTCTTCCTCATTCCATTCTAGGGATGGATAATATTTCTTCCCTTTGAAAGTAAGAAAAGTTGGCCCACAAGGAGATGCCTTGGAAGTGCACAGATGGAGGTTTGAAAATAGGTTTCAAAAAAATGGGTTTTGCAAAAATGGTCAAGAACTCAAGGATCTAAAAAGATATTTTGAGAGATGGAAGAAATCAAGATGGGAAGCCTAGAGAAGTGATTTTCTAACCAAGAAATGATGTGGAAATGAAGAAAATGCAAAAGGAAGAAGCTTGTGAATAGAAACAATGGAGGAAGAAGTGAGAGTGAAGAAGAAGAAGTGAAAAAAAAAAGATGAAGACAATAAGAAAGGGGGCCAAAGCCCAAGCCCAAAAAACCCTTGGTCCTTTGAAAACATACGTCAAGATTCAGAACTTTTGGTCCTCTCAAAACATGAGCCAAAGCCCAAAAATCCTAGGTCCTCTGAAAACATGAGCCAGGATCCAGAACCTTTGGTCCTCTGAAAACATGAGCCAAAGCCCAAAAATCCTAGGTCCTCTGAAAACATGAGCTAGGATCCAAAAACCCTTGGTCCTCTGAAAACATGAGCCAAGATCCCAAACCCTTGGTCCTCTGAAAACATGAGCCAAAGCCCAAAAATCCTAGATCCTCTGAAAACATGAGCCAGGATCCAGAAACCCTTGGTCCTCTGAAAACATGAGCTAAGATCCAGAACCTTTGGTCCTCTGAAAACATGAGCCAAAGCCCAAAATCCTAGGTCCTCTGAAAACATGAGCCAAGATCCAGAAACCCTTGGTCCTTTGAAAACATGAGCCAAGATCCCAAACCTTTGGTCCTCTGAAAACATGAGCCAAAGCCCAAAAATCCTAGGTCCTTTGAAAACATAAGCCAGGATCCAGAACCTTTGGTCCTCTGAAAACATGAGCCAAAGCCTAAAAAACCCTTGGTCCTCTGAAAACATGAGCCAAGATCAAGAACCTTTGGTCCTCTGAAAACATAAGCCAGGATCCAGAAACCCTTGGTCCTCTGAAAACATGAGCCAAGATCCCAAATCTTTGGTCCTCTAAAAACATGACCCAATGCCCAAAAATCCTAGGTCCTCTGAAAATATGAGCCAAAGCCCAAAAAACCCTTGGTCCTCTGAAACCATGAGCCAAGATCTAGAACCTTTGCTCCTCTAAAAACATGAGCCAAAGCCCAAAAATCCTAGGTCCTCTGAAAACATGAGCCAGGATCCAGAAACCCTTGGTCCTCTGAAAACATGAGCCAAAGCCCAAAAATCCTAGGTCCTCTGAAAACATGAGCCAGGATCCAGAACCTTTGGTCCTTAGAAACACATGACTAGAATCTCCATATTTTCTTGACCTCAGGTAAGCATGTCTTGTATTTATTCAAAAAAAAAAAAAAAAAATTGCATGCATGAACTACGTTTGGACCTGATCCCCCCACCAAGAGGTATGTAGGCAATCTCCCTCGAGATTCGGTCCACATTTTGATCCACAACATGACCATCTGCATTTTTATCTACATGCATTCACCATGGTTAAATACTAATTGCAAAGTTAGATGTCTCTTTCATACATTGACATTCGCTTTTCAAGCTCTGCCAATGAGGGGCATTCTGTTGACATCCCATTTTACAACCCGCATTTAACCTCACATGGAGGATAAAAGGGTAATTTCACATTGGAAATATGCATCTTGATTCTGGTCACTAAATCCTTAATCTCATTTCACCAAAATGATCTTGATGTTGTAACGATCAAATTGACTGGTCATAAGCCCTAATCGGACCATCAGATTGAAAGTTATCATCAAATCAAGTAATAATGGCCTAGATGCACTATCACAAATTGAGTTCGACTATATGTGATTATGAATAATTGATTTCAATTGGTTATAAGTATAATCAATTTGAGAACGATGATGTGTCATAATTTGATTGGTTAGTGTAAAGTTGTGATTTACAACTATGTTTTATGTTGGCTTTATTCCATGACAAAAAGTGTTGTAATTGCTTTAATTTTGTTCCTTGTATTTTGTGGGATTTTATTGTATTGGGTTTAGTATTAAGTTGGTGAAGACTCAAGCTTAAAAAAAATCAGTGCATTTTGCGACTAGCTCATGAGAAGTTCGCGAGAAGGGTTCTCGCGAAAAGGCATGTGAGAAGCACATGACTGGAAGCTGAAGAGTCGTGCCAGGCTATCAATTTCGCGAGTATTTCGCGGGTAAGGCCTTCCCGCGATATACCCGCGAGACTCTCTGCCTGGAGGATTTTTTAGTGTGACTTTCTTACCCCTTCACTCATACTATATATACCCTCATTACCCACAAATGTAAAGGAGGCCATTTAGAGAGAAAAACCCTAGATAAGTTTTCTACAACACACACACCCATCTTTTTGAGAGAGAGCTACTCATCCTTAGTAAGAAATCATTGTAGCCTTTTCTCCATCCCTCTCCTATTGTCATACCTTGAGAGGAGATTTGTACCCAAACACAACCCACAGCTATTCAGAGTGTCAAGTGATCGTTTGGTGCAGCTGGGAAGCATTGGAAGAAGCCAAGGATGGCAAATTCAACATGGAGCTTGTTGCGGGATCCAGAGAGCTAGACAAGACACGGTTCTAAGAAGCCTTGTTGGAGTAGGAGCTTGGAGGGCTTAGGTACAGCGGGTAGATTAGGCTTGGAGGGTTTCATGCTAACCCATGAATCCCAATTGATTGTCCAGTGGATCGATTACCGCTTGGAGGGCGGCGGAGATGTTTTTGCCGAGTTCTTCGGTTTCCTCTTCGATAACACATCGGCGTGTTATCTGTGTTTGCATTCTCTCTTCCCTTACTCTTGTGCTTTACTTTTAATGTTTTTTGTTCATGTTTATGCACTAGAGTAGTATCGGTTTATTGCGCTTCATTTATTCTTGTTTCCGCACTTAGATAAGTTAGAGTAAAAGCTATCTAGCCATAATTTTATTTGGGGGTCTAAACAGCTCTTGTGTTTTTAACACATTTTTGAGTTTTCAATTGGTATCAAAGCGGGTACACTTGTATTGGTTTCATTACCTAAGTGTGATCCTTGACCCCGTGTGTGTTTTGCCATGGATAATGCTTTGTATGCTTCTATGGATATTGTTGATTGTAACATGCCATGTGTTTGTGAAAATGTCTCTATGAGTGTTAATCCTCATAATTGTGATGACATGTTACTTGAATCTATGGGTGTTGTTGACAAACTCTTGAAGAAAGGAGCTAAGAAGTTTCATAAGAATTTGAGCAAGTTTCGTTGTGAAAAGGATGATTTGATTGCTAAGCTCAATGAATCCAATAAATTGGGTGAGAAATATAAGAATCTTGCTGAAATTTCTCTTGAAAAGCTGAAAGAGTTTGAATGTTTGAATATGGACTTGGATGCTAAACTTGTTTTGTCTAACAAACTTGTTGATGATCTTAAATCTGAAAATGAATCTCTTAAGATGCATGTCAAGTGTTTGATTGCTGAACCTGTTGCTAAAACGGAAGAAAATATATGTTGCAATCATGTTGTGGTACCCGATTTTGTGTCTATTGTGTGTTCTACCTCAAAGGACAAATCGGTGTACATTCCTCCACACAAAAGAAATCAAAAAGTGGAGAGAAATGCTTTTAAGCCTAAGCCTCTGTTTAGGACCCATCTTAGGGAATTGAGTGGATCTAAGTTTGTTCCTACTTGCCACCATTGTGGTGTGATTGGTCATATAAGACCCCAATGACCCAAGTTAAAAAGAGAACAAACTCATGTTGCTAGATCCCTTCTCAAAAGGCCTAGTGGACCTAAACACATTGTTTGTCACCATTGTGGTGCCTTTGGTCATCTAAGACCTCATTGCTCTAAGTTTCAAGCTCTTAAAAGAATTAAAAGAAAAGAGAAACTTGAGCTTCTTGAAAGTTGTGCTAAAAAGGATAAACCGGATTTGAGTGATAATAGCATATTGTTAAAGAAAGTTTTTAATGCTCTTAACTCCTTGTCTATGTGCATCTCCAGTTCTCATTCTCCCAACCCTCATCTCACTTCTCATGAGACACTCATTCCGAACAATCGTTGTGTTTGGATGAGAAAGGGTTCCTATGGTTGAGCTTTTGCTCTTTTGGTCCTTGATCTAATTCTTTCGATCTTTGTACGACCCTTCTGCATTAAATGTCATATCTTCATGCATTTTGTGCATCTTGCATTTATTTGTATGCATTGCTTTTGTTTTTTTATCTTACTTTTATGTTTTAGTTTTGTGTGAGTAAAAAATCCAAAACCACATAAAAAGTGAAAAATTCAAAAAGTTTGATCGTATATGTTTGAGCACATATCTCATGTGAGTTTGGCCTAGTACCTTCGTACTAATGACGTAGTGCATTTACAAGCTTAGCTTGTTTTGTATGCACATCTATCTGTGTGGGAGAAATCTTGAAAACTATGTGTGATTGTTGTAAATAGATCTTCAAACTTGTCATGAATGATTGGCCAATAGTCTTGATGGTCTTGATACTTGCATAGACTTGTGCCTATATATCTTCCCACCTTTATTTTTTTATGTTTTTGCTATAGAGCTCACCAAATGTATATCTCAAAATGAAAAAGAGATTATGAACTGCAAAAGCCTGTCGCACATACTAGTATTTGACTACGAAAAAGGGAAAGCAACTTTTGTATTGAAATGTATGGTGCTCAAAAAGCCAAAGGCTAACTCTCAATGTTGAAATATCAAAAATTTCAAGTATCGATCTCAAAAATGATCAAATGTTATGATTTGTAAAGAAGCCAAATGAAAAGCTTCAAAGATTTTATAATCATTTTTGTGGGAGGTCATATATGTTCATTTCTATAATTGAGATAGACCACTTGACTTAGTACTAGTTGTGTATGACTTGATTGAATTGATCATTGAAGCTTCACTCTTGTCTAAGGACTATTCCACACTTGATCCACACACACAACACACAAGTTTAATGCTCAATGAATATCTATATCATTTGTGTGATTGTACATGTTCAAATGTGATGTGTGTGTGCTCAACCATATGTGGATCAAACCCAAAAGATTTTTGTTCTTTTTGTTTGCTTTTGGAAGTGATTTGTATCACCCATGTTTTTCAAAATTTTTCAAGTTGTTTTGGTGTGAAAAATATGTTTTCTCGGTGTTTTCGTGACCCATTTCATGTGTAAGCTCAACTGGGAGTTAAATGGTCCAAACTCAAGTTTTTCAACTTTGGACAGAGAGTTTCGCGACTGTTTTGCGAGTAGCTCGCGAGTAAGGCTTACCCGCGAAAAATTTCGCGAGTCAGCTTCCTGCGAAAATTTCCAGATCAGCTTTTTAAAGGGCATTTCGTGGGACATTTGTTTTAAACTTCTCCCATCTTCTCCCAAACCCCTATTTTAATGCTTCAACATCAAAACCCAACTAATTTCAAGTGTTTTACATTCCATAAACATCTCTAAGATAATCTTTAACTCCTTTCATTGATTTTGATCCTTAGATTATGTTTTTTGGGGGTTTTTGGGAGCTGAAAAACTTAATTTTTGTCAATCTTTTTGATTGGGCTTTGTTTTAAATGATGATTTACTTTGGATGTTGGCCCCTTGTGGCAAAAATAACTTGTATTTAGGCAAGATTTTCATATGTTCATGCATTGTTTAACATACATGTGTAGTGTGTGCACTCTAAGTGTTTGATAAAATGCCCAAATGGCATTTTGTTATTGTTTTGGACTCCGATATGTACCAAATTTTGGGGATCACCATAATTATTTATGTTTATCATGTTTTGATCATTGGTGGTGTGTTTTATACACTTTGTCTTGTGAGTGCTTATTCATGCATTGGTCATGCATCTCATATGCACACTAGACGCACACTAGATGCACATTTGCTGCACACATTCTAACACTTAACATGTCTTTTCATTCACTCATGCTAGTTAAGTTTTTTTAGACCTTTTAGCACATATAACATGTTCTTGTGTCTTTGTCATGCCTAGGTATATATCATGTTCCATCATCCTTAGCATGTCATGTATACTTTATGCTTTGTAACATTTTTTTAAAAAGATGTCTTTGTTTTTCGTTTGAGCTTCATTTTCTCATTCATCTTGCACCCCTCATGCATCATACTCTTGCTCATATCTTCCTTTCTTTCCCTCCTTCCTCTTGATTGTTTTGTCTATTCATGACAAAAAGGGGGAGAGTATACCGGAGAGTATACAGGTTTGTATCGTGTGCACACTCTTAGGGGGAGTAATTCTACCTCGTGCACATTCGTAGGGGGAGAAAGTCATAGGAGAGATGCATATATCAACAGGTTTGTATCGTGTGCACACTTTTAGGGGGAGTAATTCTACCTCGTGCACATTTGTAGGGGGAGAAAGTCATAGGGGAGATGCATATACCAAGGGGGAGAAGACATTCTTTTATGAGAAAACCTTGTTTTACTTTATGCTTGTTTTCTCGTTGCTTTATGGTGCTTTGAGTTTTGTTTAGTATCATCTATGCTTTGCTGCTCTCATCGCATCATGCTTATGTGTTGGACATGCATACATCCTTATGCTATTGTGCTTTTTTGGTTGCATGTTTGGATGATCTTTTGCTTTACTATATGATCATTGTAGTCATTTCCATATGACTGTTTTGTGTTTGATCAAGTTGCTCATATGTTTTACAACATGTTTACTTGATCGCAGTTTACTTGTTAAATTATACTTGTCCTTTTATCACTTGATTTACCTTGAGGGTCTAATGTGTTTTGTGCAAGTGTTTCAGGATACAGGTATATATGTTCCAAGTGCTTCACAGTTTCTAGATTTGGTGTGAGTGAGTTTTGCCATTGTTCCCAAACTCACGTTTAAGTCTAGAGTCTGTTATAGGGTGTTTTGTCACGGAATAGCCAAAGGGGGAGATCGTAAAGATGTGATTTACAACTATGTTTTATGTTGGCTTTATTCCATGACAAAAAGTGTTGTAATTGCTTTAATTTTGTTCCTTGTATTTTGTGGGATTTTATTGTATTGGGTTTAGTATTAAGTTGGTGAAGATTCAAGCTTAACTTAAGATCAGTGCATTTCATGACTAGCTCGCAAGAAGTTCGCGAGAAGGGTTCTCACGAAAAGGCATGTGAGAAGCACATGACTGGAAGCTGAAGAGTCGTGCCAGGCTGTCAATTTCGCGAGTATTTCGTGGGTAAGGCCTTCCCGCGATATACCCGTGAGACTCTCTACCTGGAGGATTTTTCAGTGTGACTTTCTTACCCCTTCATCCATACTATATATACCCTCATTACCCACAAATGTAAGGGAGGCCATTTAGAGAGAAAAACCTTAGATAGGTTTTCTAAAACACACACACCCATCTTTTTGAGAGAGAGCTACTCATCCTTAGTGAGAAATCATTGTAGCCTCTTCTCCATCCCTCTCCCATTGTCATACCTTGAGAGGAGATTTGTACCCAAACATAACCCACACCTATTCAGAGTGTCAAGTGATAGTTTGGTGCTGCTGGGAAGCATTGGAAGAAGCCAAGGATGGCAGATGCAACATGGAGCTTGTTGCGGGATCCGGAGAGCTAGACAAGATATGGTTCCAAGAAGCCTTGTTGGAGTAGGAGCTTGGAGGGCTTAGGTACAGCGGGTAGATTAGGCTTGGAAGGTCTCTTGCTAACCCATGTATCCCAACTGATTGTCTAGTGGATTGATTACCGCTTGGAAGGCGGCAGAGAGGTTTTTCATCGAGTTCTTCGGTTTTCTCTTCGATAACACATCGGCATGTTATCTATGTTTGCATTCTCTCTTCCCTTACTCTTGTGCTTTACTTTTAATGTTTTTTGTTCATGTTTATGCACTAGAGTAGTATCGGTTTATTGCGCTTCATTCACTCTTGTTTCCGCACTTACATAAGTTAGAGTAAAAGCAATCTAGCCGTAATTTTATTTGGGGATCTAAACAGCTCTTGTGTTTTTAACACATTTTCGAGCTTTCAGTTAGGACTACATTTTATGGTAGGGTTGCACACACCTAATTAACGAGATAGTTAAACATTAATTATTCAATGAGTAATTTGTGCAATTATCTTTTAATTAGGATAAATTTGGAACCAATTAAGTCTAAAATGGGAGTGATTGGAGCCATTTAATGTTAATTGGGAGCTAATTTGGGACCTATTAATGTTAATTGTGTTGAAATCATTTTATAACAAATCACCTCTGCTCACCATTTCATTGATATCTCTCAGAATATTTTCAAACTATGAATGAGGTTAATTTTCCCAGAAACTAGACATCCAGGCCTTCAATTTGAGCACAAGAACGAGATAATTCCGATCAGAATTGAGTCAGATATGATTATTCGAAGTTGGCTCTACAGGCTGTTACAGCAGCTACGGGAAAACCGAATTTTGGCTTGCTCCTCACTCCCACCAATCTTTCCATTTAATGCACCAGATTTCCCCCAAGGCTAAAATGAGGTCTAGGTTCATGATTCTTTGTCAACCCTCATTAAATGGTCTTCCATTCATATTTCCTCCACCACTACTATATAAACCCCCCATCTCCTTCATTCCAAAACACACAAAAAAACCCCATCTCTTCCCCTCTCTTGAGTTCTAGTGAAGTTGAGTAGTCTTGTCATATCTTGGTCTTCCTGAGACTCAAAGTATCGAGTGAAACTCACTCTTCCTCTCCTAACTCTTCTTTTCCTCCACCCTTAGGACCTCTTCCAAGAGTCTCCTTCTCCACCATATGGATTTTACATGAAGGTATAATCCCTTTCCCTAACTTGTTTTTGGTGTTGCCATGATGAGAATTTAGGATTAAAGCATGATAGTAACTATTTAAATTCTCTTGAATATGTTTGAATGTTCTTAAATGTTCTTATGTGTTCTTCATATGTTCTTGGTTGTTCATCTCATGTTCATGCATAACACTAGCTTCGATCTTAAATCCACATCAAAAAACATGAAAAAGATGTTTGTTTAATAATTCTTTTAAATTCTTGAATCTAGGATATCACCATCCACACACATTCACTAGAGTTTATTTTTCAATCCAAATGCCATGTTTAATAAATTGAATTAGGGTTTATCATATGCACACACATTAAATTCAACATGAAAATTTATTGATAACATATTGGATGATGTGATATGAATGTTAGCCACTATAGTCTAGAAGACTGGTTTCATCGAGCAAGGTGGGTGCCTAACACCTTCCCACCTTGTAACATAGCCTCCGAGCTAAGATCAAGGGTTAGTAGATCAAATGCTTATCCATGTAATTTTCGATTTTTAGATTGTAACTAGGAAACAAAGTCATGTACTTTATCTTAGATTGTATCTAGGACCAAAGCCATGTAATTTTCCTATGATCAATGTAAATTCAATTACAAATTAATAAAATGAGGAAATTTTCAATTTTGGTTTTCTTATTTATTCCAATAATTAAATAAGTGGCGACTCCATTGTAAAACCCTTAATCTAAAGGGGAAAATATGACTAGTCGGACCTCCATTTTGAGAGGCAATAACACAACTCTACCCATTCACGTGGGTTTGGCCCGACACCATAAAAAAGGGGCCGAAGGTGTGGTCTCTCACACATATCATTCATGTCATGCATAAAATGGGCACATTGGTCATGAGAGTCTAGAAGACCATACTCTGTCTAAGCGGAATGGGTGCCTAACACCTTCCCAGTTTGTAACCTAGTCTCCGAATTTAGTGTCTTTGGATAGGTAGACCTAGGTTTTATCTTTATTTTTATTTTGGGTAGATTC
Organism: Quercus tomentella; assembly: GCA_028535165.1. NCBI lineage: Eukaryota > Viridiplantae > Streptophyta > Magnoliopsida > Fagales > Fagaceae > Quercus > Quercus tomentella. The sequence goes on along the minus strand of JAPQVY010000133.1, from coordinate 36,180,876 downwards.
TAACTAGGACAAAAAGCCATGTAATTCTTTGGTAGTTTGTAACTAGGACCCAAAACCATGTAATACGCAATTTATTAAGTTTGTATTTTTATTCAATCAATGAGAATAGAACAATTCAGTCATGTAAATTTGTATTTAATTTTTTCTTATTTTTTGTATAAAAAATAAGTGGCGACTTCACACCACTTACCCAAAAAGAGAGGTGCCTCGAAAAGCACCCAAAAATCTCTTTTTTGAGAGCACCTAATGTTGTGTGTGTTTGTTTGGTTGATTGATTGATGTGGATGGGAACGTAGCTTTGATTAACTCGACCAAGCTTGTCATTAGGGGAGAATTTAGTCAAGATCTGAAGGAAGGCTGCAAAGAGAACCTAAGGTTGACACTCATGCCAGTAGCTCTAGTTCCAAGCCCATCACTCCCATTACGGTACTGAAGCCTGTAAGCATAGAAGATACTCCGCTGTTGCAATATCACAATCCCATATTCGACCTACAAGACACTTCAAACCCCAATCAAATCACCCAACATCCACAAATGGGGGGAGACACTTCAAACCCCAATCAAATTACCAAGCACCAATATACGGGGGGAGACACTTCGAACCCCAATTAAGCAACTCAATACCTACAAATGGGGGGAGACACTTCGAACCCCAATCGAATGGCCCAACATCCATAAATGGGGGGAGACACTTCAAACCCCAAGACATCGATCGAAATGACCCAACAAAAATTGCCCACATCACAAGCGAGGAGACACTTCAAACCCCCACATTTGGAGATTGACAAGCCCACAAATATGGAGATCGACGAAGAAGCCACGGATTATATGGATGAAGATCCCGCAGTACTGATGCTGAGGGAAGAAGGAACTTACTGGGAGCCACCTGCCATCATTAAAGCTATGACTGAGTTGAAGAATTGGGCATGGGAGGGAGCCGCCCACCCCATGGAGGACTCCATTAAAGAAGATTAAGACCGTTAAGTCAGTCACTCTTGCAGAGAAGATCAAGACCATTGAGCCAGTCACCCTCGCCAAAAACATTGTTTCTGTCCCTATTGAGTCTATTTCTACTAGTATTTCTATTCCTTTTAAGTCTGTTTGTGATAGTATTCCAGTTGAGTTTGATTTAGTTAAGTCTATTGAGTCTATTGGGTCTATTAAGAACTCCTTTTCTTATAATATGATTTCTAATTCTACTTATTTGTTGGCTTTGAATGTTTTTATTACTAAAATTGGTAAAGAAACTCTTAATAATAAGGAATTATAACAAGGACACCTAGAACCTATAAAAGAAGAAACCCAACCCATTAACCTGGGAACTGATGATGAACCTAAAATGATACAAGTGCGCAATACCCTAACCATTTATGAGAAAGATGCATTAGTGGCACTGCTGATAGAGTTCAAAGAGATTTTTGCGTGGTCATATGAAGACATGCCTGGGATTGATACAGATATAGTACAACATTACATTCCAATAGATCCAACCATGAAGTTGGTCAAGCAGAAATTGAGAAGGATGAAGCCAAAGTGGACTCTTAAGATCAAGGAAGAGGTTGAGAAACAGTACAATTCAGGATTCCTAAGGGTGGTTAACTATCTAGAATGGTTAGCTAATGTTGTTCCGGTGCCAAAGAAAGATGGGAAAGTTAGAATCTGTGTAGACTTCCGAGATCTAAATAAGGCCAGCCCAAAAGATGACTTTCCTTTGCCTCACATTGACATCCTGGTTGACACAATAGGTCATGCTTTGCTATCATTTATGGACGGATTTTTAGGGTACAATCAGATTAAGATGACTCCAGAAGATATGGAGAAAACCTCCTTTATTTCTTCATAGGGGACATATTGCTACAATGTCATGCCATTTGGCCTTAAAAATGCTGGTGCTACTTACCAACGTGCAGCCACCACTTTGTTGCATGATTTGATCCACAAAGAAGTAGAGGTTTATGTTGATGATATGATAGTCAAGTCCAAGGACTATGAAGGGCATATACCGGCTTTGAGGAAGTTCTTTGAAAGAATCTGGTTCTACAAATTGCGGTTGAATCCAAAGAAGTGCACTTTTGGTGTACCATTCGTAAAGCTATTAGGGTTTATGGTAAGCCAAAGAGGAATTGAAGTCGATCTAGACAAAATCAAGGCAATTGTAGAGATGAAACCTCCAAGAATTGAAAAGGAGATTTGAGGATTTCTGGGGAGAATATAGTACATCAGCAGATTCATTTCTGGGGAGGATATAGTACTTAAGAAGGAAGTTCCTACAGTGTGGAATGAACAATGCCAAGAAGCCTTTGAGAAGATTAAGAATTATCTGATGAAACCACCAATACTCGTCCCACCGGTACCTGAAAAGCCATTGTTGTTGTATCTCACCACTATAGGTACAACAATGGGGGCTTTACTTGCTTAATACCTAGAGGAGACTAGAAAAGAGAATGCAATCTACTACATTAGCAAGAAGTTGTTGCCTTATGAAGAAAAGTATTCACCACTAGAGAAGACACGCGTAGCACTTGTATGGGCAACCTGCAAACTCAGACATTATATGCTTGCCTACAAGGTCTTGTTGATTGCAAGAATGGTTCCTTTGAATTATTTAATGGAAAAGCTTGTGCAAGATGGGAAGACAGCTAAATGGGTCTTGCTTTTGTCAGAATTTGATATTAAGTATGTGACTCAGAAATCTGTAAAGAGGAGAGCAATTGCTGATCACTTAGCCCATTGTTCACCAGAAGAGGTTGAAGAAATCCAAGGAGACTTTCTAGATGAAGATATCATTGGGATTGAAGTAGAATCATGGAAGATGTACTACGATGGAGCAACAAATCAAAACGGAAGTGGTATTGGAGTTCTCTTAATTTCTCCAAAAGGGACACATCCCATTTTCTGGTAGGCTCAACTTTTCTGCCACCAACAACGCCACTGAATATGAAGCTTGTATCATGGGACTACGAGCAACACTAGGCCTAATGGTGAAAGAGTTGGAGGTGTTTAGAGACTCAGCCTTGATCATCTCCTAGATTAAGAATAAATGGAAGATCAAAGAAGAAAGGCTGATGCCTTATCATGAATGTCTTTAAAGGTGGGTCTCGAAATTCAGTAAGATCCAATATCAATATGTGCCAAGGATGCAAAATCAGATTGCAGATGCTTTAGCAACCATGACATCTATGATGGACGGACCTAAGAAAGACGAAGCTAGGCCTCTAGTGGTGGAACAAAAAGAAGAACCAGCCTATTGCATGACAATAGAAAAGGGCGAGGAAAAGAATGGGGAAGGTGAATGGTATTCAGACATCGTACAATACCTCAAGGATGGGACATACCCACCATCTGCAGACAAGAATGACCAACTGACCATCAGGAGACTGTCTACTAATTACATTATTTGTGGTGAAAGGCTTTACAGAAGATCATATGATGGAATTCATCTCCTTTGTGTAATTGCTAAGGAAGCATAGTAGATAATTAAAGAGGTTCATGAGTTAAGTTATGGGCCACATATGAATGTGTTAGATTCTAAAGACTTAGGATTTTATGTATTTAGAACTCTAATGTGTATTGTTGGCAAACCATGATCAAAACAATGTGTTTAGAAGTGTTTTAGTCTTGCTCAAAGTTGTACGTTTTATGTAAAGTTGGAATCGAGCTGATGCAGAAGTTACTATGCATTTCGGCCTGGCTCGATCGATCGAAGCTTAGGCTCGATCGATCGAATCTTGGGCAGAATGCGTTTTTCTGCAGAATTCCAACTCGGCCCTAGTTTGTTTAAAACGTTTAGGGTTTTCTAATTTGTCCTAAGTATAAAAGGCAAACCCTAGCCACGTTTTAGTGTTGTTCATATTGCTGTTTGTGTAAATCTCTTGTGAGATCTAGAGGAGCTTTCCTTTACACAAACTTAGGGTTTTCAAGGAGGAGATATTTTCTATACCTTGATGATCAACTCAGTTGCTGCCATTGGAGTTTAAAGAAAACACAAGCGGGTGTGCTTGTATCTGGTGGTGAATCCAAGAAAGAAGGAGTCCGTGGATTCGGAGCTTGCACGTGGTCGTGTCAGTAAGTTCTACTGGTGGGTAGTAATAAGAAGTCGAGCGTGGGGGCTTGTAAGTCTTATTGTATGAACTTCGATTCTTTCAAGATAGTGGATTCAGGTTTACCTAGAGGATAGCTAGGTTAAATCCTCCCCAGGTTTTTACCGGTTTGGTTTCCTGAGTGATCATATCATTGTCTTATTTATCTTTCCACTACTTTGCATGATATGATTGTTTGATTGTGATAACCTAGACTTGGAATTTGGACTAAGTAACAACTTGGCTAATTAACTAGGTTAATCCAATTGTGTTTTAAGGGGGTCTAAAAACTATCAAGTGGTATCAGAGTGGGTAGCTCTTTTGTTTTAGATCTTTTGATCTAAGAGCTGATCCTTGACCCCTATTGTCATGGAACACGGACACTCTCCGGTTATTCCTCCTCACTTTGATGGGAATAATTATGCTTATTGGAAAGTAAGGATGAAAGCATTCCTGAAATCGATTGATGAGAGAGTTTGGAACTCCGTTGAATACGGATGGGAGAAGCCCACTACTCCTGTTAGTGAGTGGCAAACTTCTTAAAAAGAAGCAGCCTCGTTCAATAGCAAGGCTATGAATGCTATTTTTAATGCTGTTTCTATGGAGGAATTTAAGAGAATCTCTAATGTTGAGGTTGCTCATACTGCTTGGAATATCCTTCAGACTGTGCATGAAGGCATAAAGGCTGTCAAAATCAATAAATTGCAGCAATTGACTTCAAAATTTAAAAGCATTAGGATGTCTGATGATGAATCTTTTGATAAATTCTATGCTAAATTGAATGATATTGTTAATTCTGCTTTTAACTTGGGTGAAATCTATGATCAACCTAAAATTATTAGGAAGATTCTTAGATTTTTAACTAAAGACTTTAGACCCAAGGTGACTGCCATTACTGAGAGCAAGGATGTGGACTCCATCCCTGTTGATGAGCTTGTAGGATCTCTTCAATCCTATGAATTGGACCTACCTAAAACTAGCAAATCCAAATCAATGGCTTTTAAGTCAGTTGATGATGTTGAGGTTGGTGGATTTGACGATGAGCTCTCTGCTACAGAGATTGCTTACCTTGCCAAGAACTTTAGAAACTTTCTCAGGAATAGTAACAGAAAGGTAAGAGGTACGAACACTGCTGAACCTAGAAACTTTAGGAAGTATGATCCCACTAAGGTTAACAATAATGAGAAACCTAGAGAAAAAGTAGGTCAATCTCCTAATAATTCTATGGGTCCTCAGTGTTTTGGATGTCAAGGGTATGGTCACATGAAATCTGAATGTCCTACCTATTTGAAGTCTAAGGGTAAGGCTATGGCTGCTGATGATGAGTCTGATTGTGACGAGGATGGAAACTTCATTGCTTTCACTGCTACTGCTGTAGTTAATGAGAGCATATCTGCTGAAGAGAACCCTTCTGATGGGGAACTCTCTGAGGATGCAGATCTTCAAGAGGCCTACAATAAACTTTGCAAAGTTGCTGCAAAGGATGCTATGAGTGTTGAACTTGGCCTGAAGAAAATTGAATCTCTTGAGCTTGACAAGAAAAATTTGCTTGTAAAATTGTTTGATGCTAATGAACTTTTGAACAATGTGAAAACTGAGAATATGCTTTTGCTTAATAAAGTTAAATCTTTGGAACTTGATTTATTTGTTGCTAGATCTGCTAGTTCTAAACTTGATCATATGCTGAGTGTTCAGAAGTCCCCTTCTGACAAATCTGGATTAGGTTTTGTTGAAAGCATCTTTGTGTCTGCTCCCCATTCCACAAATTTTGTTCCTTCATCTTCTTCTGAACCTTCTGTGAGTGAGATTGTGAGTGAAACTGTCAAACCTCCTGTGAGTAAGGTTGTCAATCCCATTGAAGTTTCACCATCTAGGAAGATTAGGGTTGATCTGAAAGAGTCTAAACCTAAGAAGGCTACCCTATCTAAGGACAAGACACACGATAAACCTGCTTGGGTTTGTGATTTTTATGGAAAGTCTGGACACATACGTCCAAACTGTTACAAGCTGCAAGCTGCAAAGAGAGCAAACAAACCAAAAGTGCCTGTGCCTCAAGCACAAGGTCCTATGGTACTCATTGGTGAATTGGTAAAGGTTTTAAACCTTTATTCAAATCCTGGAGTTGGAAATCACTCTAATGTGAATACGAACTCCAATGCTCGTGGTGCATCTAAAAGATTTTGGATGCAAAAGACTTGAACTAATTGAGTCTTTCTGACATGGTCCTTGTGCTTCATTGCTCTACCCTTTGTGACCATTGTTTTTATTTTGTTACTAGGATTTGTATTGCATAACATTCATGCATTTCATTCTAGTTGTTTTTTTTTATATAATAATAAAAAAAAAAGAAAAAAAAAAGAAAAAGGGAAGAAAGAAAAAGGAAGCATATTGTGTTTTGCACTATATTTTCTTGGTTTTTGAGAAAAAGGTTGGTCAATTTATTTACACGTAACATGTCTTTTGTACCTTGTTTAGCTTTGATGAGCTTATTTATTGCACTTAACTAGTTGAAGCTTTGTAGTGCATGTTGTGTGGGAAAGATGTTTATGGTGTTTATCACTTTGTCTTAATCTTGAAGTCAAATGTTTTTTGACTGTCGGACTTGATCCTTTTGAGAAAGGCATAAATAACCATCTCACCACTGTTCACTAGCCAATCATGAACACCTTAGTGCATATCGTAAGATTTTGTGCTCGAGAAAGTGTTGCACATGCACAAAAAGAACTTAAGGTGTAGCCTTGGTTTAATTGCTTAATGCTTAAAATTGGTGTGTACTATTAGGCTTGATGCCAAAATCACATAATTAAAATTGGTGTGTACATTATCCTGGCTCTTTAATAAGTTTCTGAATGAATTAAAATTGGTGTGTTTATTATGAGGCAAAATTCAAGAAACTAACATGATTGCAAGCTTATGATCTAGGAGATGTGGGAGTTATATGATGTAACTCTTTAGGTGATAGTCTCTTTTAAATTCTATGTGATGAATTTTGTAGACTTTGTGATTAATTGCTATTTACATATCACCTCACATGTATCTCAAGTTTTTGCTAGTTGCACACACTACACGAGTTACTCTTTGCTAAACAGTGTACATGTTATTGTGTGTGTTTTTGGTATGACCAACCAAGTTTTGCAAATACTTTGAATTTTGTGCAAAATTGATTTGATGCTTGAAAATTTATGGAGAATGCAAGAAATTTTAATTTTGGGAATTTTGGGCTTCAATTCTTGTTTTTGAAAATCATATCATCACATACTCATGCATTGTGATTCCTATTTTTCTATGCTTTGAGTTGTTTCTGAAATTTTTCAAAAACTGTGTTTTTTTTCTCAAAAACTTTGTGAGCCTCTGTCCATTTCAATCGATCCAATCTAATTTTCGATCAATCGAAATTGTTTTTGAAATTGTTTTAAATTTTTTTTAGAGAGCCTCTGTCTGTTTCGATCGATCAAAACTGATTTTCGATCAATCGAAACTCGTGAATCAAGTTTTAAAAAAATCCATTTTGACTTGTTCCTCTCACTTTTTCAAAACTTTTTCAAACCTTTCTCTCTCTCTCCGACTTGGCAAGGCTCCACTGAGAATTTTTTGTTGTTTTCGGCCATTCTTTTTGCAAGGTTTTTCTCTCCATAAGCCGATATGTCCATATTACCCTCTCTTTTTCATTTATTTTCTGTTTTACATGCATTTTTCATGCATTGAAGGGTTATTTTCGGACTTAGCATATTTTTGGGGTTTTTGATGATTCAAACCGTATTTTGTGAAATTGATCATTGGGTTTTTGTTTTAGGATGTTATAATCATGATCCTTGTGGTTTAATTTGATCAATTTTGTGATTTGTGATTAATTGGAAATTCTAGGGTTTGTAATTAACCTGAATTGGGGCTTTTTGTTCAAATTGGTTCAATTGGTGAAATTGGCTTGTTGAATTGATGTAATTAGTCATTATTTTCTAAAATCTATCTTGTATGATGATCAATTAGTCAATATCTTTCAAATTGATCAAGTGGTTTTTTAAAATTTTTGGGGTTTTTGTGTTTAAACCTCTATGCTTAAGCCTATTTTGTGAATTTGAACTTAATTTGAACTTAATTGCACTGCATTAGGTCATGCATCACTACATTTAATTGTTCATGCATCATATAGATTTTTGTTCTATATTTTTTTTGTGCTAACTTGCAGTCTGCCCTTGTTTTTTTTTTGCTTTGTGTCTTGGTCCTTATCCTAACACCATGCCTAGGAAAACTAGAGCCCATAGGACCCCCTCCACTTCCTCTGAGTCTCCCTCTAGGAGTGAGTTGTTTAGGAATGACAAAAGCAGAGAGGCCTTTGAGAAACTGAACAGTAAGCGTAAGATTTGGGCTGAGCGTTCTGTGATTTTAGATGAGGTTGATCCGGCCATTAGGGCTAACTTTGAGTCTAGAGGTTGGTTGTCCCTCTTAGAGATAGATCATCCACCCCTGACCGCCTTGATTAGAGAGTTCTTCTCGAATCTCTCTTGTCACGTCTATGATTCCAACACCCTTGTTAGGAGTTAGATACGAGGTGTAGAGTTCACCATTACTCCTCAGATAGTGGCTGAAGCTCTTGGGGTTTCGGTCGTTAGGGAGCCTGTCTATCCCTATGATGAGTCTCCACCCTTAGATGACGTCATGTCATACATCACTGGGTCTTCTATCCAGTGGGGTTCTGATCCTCGGATCATGTCTGCTGAGCTTACCAAGACCGCCTATCTTTTCTTTAGGATAGCCTGTCATTCTTTGTGGCCTATTTCTCATCTCCACACCATCCCTCTAGAGCAATGTGTGTTTTTGTATGCTTTTGTTTCTGGAGCGTCCATCAGTTTCCCTCATTTCCTCCTTCGTTCTTTGAACGAGGTTCATAGGAGTTCTGCCGTAGGGCATGCGCTTATTTATCCTATTTTCATTCATAGGATTTTGTTGTTTCTGGGTCTAGATGGTTTCCCTTCTGGTGAGCCTGTTCATGTTGTAGCTCCCATAGGTGCCACCTTCCTTAGGCAGAGGGCTGTTCACTTGAGAGTTGCTCCTTCGCGTCCTAGAGGTGCGTCTTCTGGTGCTGTTCCCCCTCCTCCCTCTTCTACAGGTGCTGATGCTGCTGCGACGTCTGCTGCTGCTGCTACTGATGCTGATGTTCTTCCACCGACTACTTCAGATGATTCGGACATTCGACGTACGTTGGATCATGTCTTGACCGTTTAGGCGGCTCATGGACAGATTTTGGTGGACATGCTCGATGAGATCCGTGCTTTGCGTGCGGATTTGGCACAGTTTCGACGTTCTTCACTGCCACCTCCTTTTGATGATGGATTTTGATTGCCCTTTGGCATTCCGTCACAAAAAGGGGGAGTACATTTTGAGCACTTTGTAGAGTTTTTGTCTTTAGGGGGAGAGTATTTTTGTTGGTTGGAGCTTGTGAAGTTTAGATTGTATCTAGGTGCTTCACATTGTATTTTTATCTTTCTTGCTCTTGCCATCTTTTTTGTTGGGATATTTATGTTCGGGGGAGTTACTTTTATTGGTTTATATGTTTCTTGTTTTCAACGGCTTATTGATTTATATTTATGAGTTATTCATTGATATATGTCTTTATTGTGTGTTGTTTGAAATCAAAAATTTATTTTGTTTACTTGTATTTTTCCACACATGCGGTTATGCATTTTGTTTAGTGTTTCAGGAAATATACAGGTTGATTCAATTGGGCTATTGTCTACGCTTGCAACTGATGGATAGTAGTTAGGATTGAATTTGTTTTTTAATGAGCATTATTTTTGTAAAGGGCTTTTTTTTGTAAACTTTGAGCTTCAAGTGTGTTTTGTCACGGATTGCCAAAAGGAGAGTTTGTTAGGTTCTAAAGACTTAGGATTTTATGTATTTAGAACTCTAATGTGTATTGTTGGCAAACCATGATTAAAACAATGTGTTTAGAAGTGTTTTAGTCTTGCTCAAAGTTGTACGTTTTATGTAAAGTTGGAATCGAGCTGATGCAGAAGTTACTATGCATTTCGGCCTGGCTTGATCGATCGAAGCTTAGGCTCGATCGATCGAATCTCGGGTAGAATGCGTTTTTCTGCAAAATTCCAACTCAGCCCTAGTTTGTTTAAAACGTTTAGGGTTTTCTAATTTGTCCTAAGTATAAAAGGCAAACCCTAGCCACGTTTTAGTGTTGCTCATATTGCTGTTTGTGTAAATCTCTTGTGAGATCTAGAGGAGCTTTCCTTTACATAAACTTAGGGTTTTCAAGGAGGAGATATTTTCTACACCTTGATGATCAACTCAGTTGCTGCCATTGGAGCTTAAAGAAAACACAAGCGGGTGTGCTTGTATCTGGTGGTGAATCCAAGAAAGAAGGAGTCCGTGGATTCGGAGCTTGCACGTGGTCGTGTCAGTAAGTTCTACTGGTGGGTAGCAATAAGAAGTTGAGTGTGGGGGCTTGTAAGTCTTATTGTATGAACTTCGATTCTTTCAAGATAGTGGATTCAGGTTTACCTTGAGGATAGCTAGGTTAAATCCTCCCCAGGTTTTTACCGGTTTGGTTTCCTGGGTGATCATATCATTGTCTTATTTATCTTTCCGCTGCTTTGCATGATATGATTGTTTGATTGTGATAACCTAGACTTGGAATTTGGACTAAGTAACAACTTGGCTAATTAACTAGGTTAATCCAATTGTGTTTTAAGGGGTCTAAAAACCATCAGAATGCACACATGCTATTAAGGAAGGTAATGAGACAAGGCTATTACTGGACTACTATGGAAGCCGACTGTGTGGCTCATATTCGAAAATGTCATCAATGCCAAGTCCATGGAGATCTAAAGCACATGCCACCCATGCTGCTAAATACTCTGACATCACCCTGGCCATTCTCTACCTAGGCGATAGACATCATTGGGAAGATTCACCCAACGGCATCTAATGGCCACGAATTCATACTTGTTGCTATTGACTACTTCACTAAATGGGTAGAAGCCACCTCATACAAGGTTCTGAATTCAAAGAATGTTGCTTAATTCATTTAGACAAATATCATTTGCAGATATGGGGTACCACATGAAATTATCTCTGACAATGGGCTGCATTTCAAGGGAGAAACAAAAAAGTTGCTGCGACAGTTCAACATTCAGCACCATAAATCTTCACCTTACTGTCCTCAGACTAATGGAGCAGTTGAGGCTGCTAATAAAAATATAGGGCGAATCTTGAAGAAGAGCACAAAAAATTACAAGGACTGGCACTTGCAATTGCCCTATGCATTCTGGGGGTATAGAACATCAATTCGATCTTCTACAGGAGCTATTCCTTATTCATTGGTGTAGGGGATGGAAGCAGTCCTTCCCATTGAAATGGGTGTTCGTTCACTAAGGACAGTATTGGAAAGTGAAATCCATGAAGCAGATTGGTTGCAAAGCAGGTATGACTAGTTATGCATGTTCGCTGAAAAGAGACTCAAAGCCTTGTATCATATTCAAGGTTACCAAAGGAGGCTCATGAAAGCTTTTGACAAGAAAGTAAGAACCAGAGATTTGAAGTTGGGGGATTTAGTGTTGAAAGAGATCTGATCCCTGGTTCAAGATGCAAACAGGAAGTTCAAGCAAAATTGGGCAAGTCCACACATTATCAAGCAGATATACTCCGAGGGAGCAGTAAGGTTGATGGATTTAGATGCAAACCCTTTCATTGAGCCAACCAACATAGATCAATTGAAGAAATACCACGTCTAAGGTGGCAGTCTCAAAGATCTATGTCTGAAGTGGTTGTAAATTATGTCATTTCTCTTCCTAGGCTTGATAAAAAAAAAAAGAAAAAAAAAAAAAAGAGATAGGTTGAAAGCCTGAAAGGGCAACCTACGCAAAAGGATAGTGAAAAAAAAGAGAGTGAGAGAGCCTGCTAGGTTGAAAACCCGAAAGGGCGGCTTAGGCAAAAGTTAAGGCAAATAAAAAAAAAAATCATGAACTACGTGATGACCTGATCCTTCTACAAAGGGGGTACGTAGGCAACCATGCATTGGTCTGGTCACAATTTCCCCAAGCCCTCCATTGGCCCATTAAAGCAAATTTTTTTTCCAAAATTCAACCATTCCATTAAACCATGTCATTACAGAAATCCCAAAAAAAAAAAAAAAAAAAAAAAACCAAACCCTAAGCCAAAACATAAAAAATCAAACCCCAAGAACCTGAACCTTAAACATAATCCTTAATCTGCAAGTCCTAAATAATTCCTAAACATAAGAGTTTCACATCAACTTTTAAAATAAACATGCTCAAAGCCAAAAACAAGAAATTATTTTTGTCTTCAGTCTTTTCTCTTTTGGATGATCATTGATTTCTTCTATGCTAGGTACCATGTCATCTTTGTCCCTTCTTTTAAATTCATAGTTGTCATCATCATGTCTTTCCCGGTTGTCTCTGAGAAATTGCTTTCTCATAGCAACCATGTCAGCCTCCTTGTCAGCGATCTTGTCCACCAACGAGTTAGAGTATGCTATAGTCATCCTATGAAAGTGAACCTTGAAAAAAGACTGATCCACTCGGTCAGCCATTTCCAAGCCTAACAACATGTTCCTTATAGAAGTAGGATTTGTGTCCACAAGAGTGAAAGGTCTTCTTCTTTTTCCATCAGGCATTCCTTGCTCATATTGGAATTTCCTCAAGAGTCTATCCGCCTTATAGAAGGTGGCCTTCCGCAATCCAACAATGAAGATGTGATTCGATCCTAGAGACCGCAGTAGAGGGGTGGGCACTTCCACCAATAACAGTTCCATCGAATTGAGGCACTGGATTTCTTGTTCAAAAACTTCACCCAGTCACTCTCAGTTTGGCACTCAGTTTTGATGACAGTCCTACTAAGAAAACTGCTAGGACCATAATTACCAGTTGTAGGCCTAGCAATCATATCCAATCGTTCCATCAGCCATATCTGTAAAGCCAAGGGACTCCCAAGAAAGTTTTGAGACTCTCTACCATGAAATACAGTGTCTAGTCCTACAAGAGTTTCTGCCAAGATCAGAGAAACAGGATTATCACCATTCTTAATTTGACTCACAACACTTATGGCTCGAGCATCCGCAAACCATGCCTTCTAGAGCAAAGCAAAATTCTCCCACGAAGCATAGGGCCAAGCCAAAATTTTTCTACATATTGTCCGTCACTCCATAAGTGCTTTTGTTAATCAGCCTTGAAAGAATCGCTTGAAGATTCACCATATGTCCTTCAACCATACTACTGGTAATGGAAGTAGGAAGACTGAGAGCATCAGACAAAGATTCCCTATGCCTGGGATCACAAGAAACTGCTACGAGTTTCTTGCTTGGATCATAGCCCAGAATAGCGAAAAATTCTTCAATTGTGGGAAAGAGTTCAGCAGTTTTAAACCAGAACACGTGATCTTTGAGATCCCAGAATTTCACGGCAGCACGAAGGAAGTCCCACTTGATTTTGATGTTCCTTAAAGCCTTAATTTCCTCTAGTTTATAGGCTGTAAAATTGGTCTTGGTACTGAAATCAAAGCTACGAACCCATCTGTTGATATCATGAATTGTTGAATGAGAAAAATTTTGTTTGTTTGCCGTAGATGACTTTTGCTTGTGATTATTGTGTTTTGCTAACCTTGATGCAGAGATTTGTTGCAGGAAAGACCACTAATGTAAGCCACATCAGTTCCTAATCAGGTTTTAAATAGGTTTCAAAGAATTTGTAGCTGAGTAGGAAAGTGTTTCATGGTCACACACGAAGAAAATATTTTTCAAAAAACTCGAAAACGCAAAACACATGTCCAAAAAGTGTGAGGAGTCGGCCCTGTTAGGATTAGTGCCCTTAAATCCTATTGTATGATGCTATGTATGTTATTATGTATGACTTAATGTTGTAATTAATAAAGTTGTTTTATTATTATCGAAAATAATGGTAACATGAATATTCGGACATTATCATATAGTCCATGAGATGCATAGTATGTGATTTATGTGAAAAGTCACAGAAGATATAAATCATAAGTTCTTTGTAAACTCAGGATATTAGTTCGTAGTTGGTGATGAATTTTGGCATTTCATCTGCGAAGACTATAACATATCAACTAAGATGATTTGTCTTGATCATGGAAGTGAAGACTTCTAGTTGATGTGTTGATATGTTTTAAGAGTTAAGACATATTGAACTAGACCGCTGTGAGATTTATTATTCTCCTAATGACTATCAAATGAATAATAAATCTCACGACTTATATTTACATGAACTTCTAATCCTGAGAGAATAATGGACCTGATCATGAAGTGTAGGTTGCTTTGATATATCAGGAGTGAGATCTAAGGTAACGGTCAAAATCTCAGTATGTTGGGCAGCCACATTTAGTGTTGATGGAACATATATTCTCAAGAAGGAATTCATAGTCTCTTAACAGAGATATAAAATATTCCCTTGAGATAAGTTTAATGGGTTCGGTTATTCAGAGAGTTAGGCCTAACCACTTTAGTAAAAAGTTACTAAAGTATATATTTAGTTACTAAAGTATATATTTATGAAATTGGATTTCATAAATATATGATGAATAACTTAAAAGGATTAAACTGAGTATTCAAGAATTAAGATGTATTAATCTACAAAGTGACAGTCTTCATTCATGACTTTGTATTACTACGAATATTTTATGAAGGGGTTGCATGTATAATAAAGTCTTGGAATATAATTTATTAATAAGGCCTAGAGTGCAATTATATTTATATAGTGGTATTAAATATAATTAATGATAACTTTGGACTTGTCAAGAGTTGACAGAAAAGCCCAAGGCCTATTAGAGCTAGTGTCTTATTTGTTCCCTTTTGGTCCCACTCCAAGCCACATACTAAAGTCCAATTAGAAAGGCTCAAAAGGCTAGCCCAATTAGATAATCAGTTATTAGGAGAGAAACATACAAATTTTTGGTACTACAACAAGTTACATGAAATGGTAGGTATGAGAGTGTTGGACACTCTTTAATTCTCTCTAGAACATACACATATAACTGATTGAGAGACCACACTTCTTGGGCACAAGTGGAATTGGAGTGAAGATTAAAAGTGTTCTCAAGGACTTTTGATCTTTTGTTTTGAAATTCCCTACACCAAGGTACACTCTCTTGTTCTTATATTTTGAAACTTACATAGCACATGTTATCAATTGCGAATGAAGTAGATCCGTTAATTTTTCCGCTGCCTACATGCATATGTATTTATCCAACAGGCCCACCACGATCTAAGCTAGATGGCGTGACCAAGTGCCATTCAGCACTCTAAAAGTGCCAAACAGCTCTTCTTAAGTGCCGAATGGCACTTAGCCCCACTGGAGTTCATTTGCGCTGTTTTGCGTTGTCGAGCGTTTTTTTTAGGTCCATTTTTTACCCTATTAAACACTCGAATTTTTTTTTTTTTTTTTTTGGGTTAAACTAGGGCATTCAGACATGCCTAACTCATTTGTTTTCAAAAAAAAAAAAAAAAAAATCATCACTTGCATTACTATTTTCAAAAATTGATCAAATCAAGATTCTTTTTTCAAGCTCATGAATACATGTCTCAAACTAGGGGCATTCGACCATGCCTCATTCATTTTCAAAAAAAAAAAAAAAAAAACCATCATCATCATCTTTTCATAAAAAATCAAGATTTCAAAAAATCATGCATTCATTTCTAAACTAGGGGCATTCGGCCTCGTCTTATTCAAGTAAGTGCAAATTCCATCAGAATTGGTCAATATAAGTTTAAATTGGTACTATAAGACTTCATCAGGTGAATTCTAAGCTTGTCTCATTTAAAGTTCTGACAAGATCAAAAGCAAGTCAAAGGACAAAGAGCTAAACATGGAAATTAATACAAATTTGTCTAAGAAACACTTCTTCTTGTTTTTGCAGGATAAGTTGAAATTACAAATCAAACATCATTGGGACTCTAGGTCTGCTTGCGAGAAGACCTCCTTGACCTACCTCTAGAGGGACCACCTTTAGTATTTCCCTCTTGACTTGCATAGAATCGAGGATCATACTGATGGTTCTCAAGTTCAAGGTTTCTGATCCTTTTCTCCAAAGTTCTTCTAATGGAATCAGCCACTGCCATTCAACCCACCTGAAAAGTCAGCAAAGTCAAGTGTTTTGTCCATTATCAATAAAAAGTCCATGCAAAAGACACTCAGAAAGAATCATTGCATACCCAGCTCGCCTCATTGATCACATATTGGGAAGACTGAGTACGAGCTAACAGTTGCAAACCTCTGATCATTTGCATACTTTCCTCCACAAGATTAACATTAACTTGAAGCACAAATCTACTAAATCATGAGCAATCCAAAAAGCGAAGAAGAAATAAGGATAAGGAACTAAAAAATTCAAGAACACACCGGATCGGGCCAGGGGACATTTGGTGTGTACTTTGGCCTGTCCAAAGGCATGGAACTATATGTTCCATTAGGATTCATCACTTCATATTGCCATGCCGGAAAATGGGGATAAGTCCCTATAAAAGAACTAGAAGAGCTACCAGCATGGTGGGAGAAGGAATCTCTTCCTCTTTCTCTTCCTCTCCTTCAGAAGATGGAGCCTGAAAAGTCCAACATGAAAATATTGTCACCAAGCAGAAATATGGAAAAGGAATATACAAGATGAAAGTTTGACTACAGAAGGGAAGAGAAATATCGATGTCACATAAATGTCGGCCAAACAACCTTGCAAATGGGTTTGAATAAATTCAGAATAAGTCCCCGATACTACTGAAACAACATGGCCAACATGAGCTCGAGCAATTTCTTCATTAGTCAGAAGGTAAGCCAACCGGATGGTGGGACAAGGAGGAACCAGAATTGTTGTAGAAGGGTACACATGTTGAACTTGAGGCAACACCTAATCACCAAGATACCAATACCTCCCATGCCCACATTCAAACAATACTTGACGGCCATTCAGCTCCAAAGCCCGCTCACACTCATCATACTCCTCACATCCAACCCAAGGATTTAAACACATCTGAAAAATCACCAAAGAACCCAGAATGAGAAAAAGACCAAGCCATAATCAAACACTAAAGATCTCACACACAAAAAGAGAAGGACTCACATCATCAACAGTCAAATTGTCAATCACCATACACCAAATCTCCAAAGAACGCCTGAAGGGTGTTGACAAACGGTATTTGGGCAACCAACAGAGAAATCTAGGATAAATGTCATTAACCTCCTCTCGAATTTCAGGACCAACTCCAAAGTACTCATACATCCAGACTTGAAAAATTCACAACACCATTACAATCTAGCCAAAATAACTTTCCAAAACCTACACATAGCCAAAAATTCCAAACCTCACCTGCCA
Source organism: Quercus tomentella (assembly GCA_028535165.1). Lineage (NCBI taxonomy): Eukaryota > Viridiplantae > Streptophyta > Magnoliopsida > Fagales > Fagaceae > Quercus > Quercus tomentella. Next base: position 36,163,453 of record JAPQVY010000133.1, on the reverse strand, counting down.
TACAAATGGAGCACCACCCAAGCTTGAGAGACTACACTTGGAAAGTTGAGTCATGAAGTGCAAAAGGGTAGCATAGGCCATACCACCCCAGTCATAATTTTTGATATGCTCAATATTTCTCAAGCTCCACAAATAGCGCAGGTTCACTATACTGCCTAAGTCTGGACACAAGAAAGTCCCAATAAAGAGAAGCATGAACATGCGGGTACCTATTGCCACTGTATCACATTTTGCAATGTTCTCATACAGCCACATCAAAGGGACATTTTTACTCCTCATTTGGGAAGGCACTACGCCTAGAAGTTTCTTGATTTCCTTTGGAGTGATGGAGTCATTGACACGGATTCTTTCACCACCCAACCTTAAGCCGATGATGACGGAAAAGTCGTAAGGTATCAACATCACGTCACCAATGCCCATAAAATGGAAACTACATGTGGTGTCCTAGAAGCGTTCTGACAAGGCAAGGAGTAATTGGAGGTCCTTGTATTCACGAGTCTCTTGATTTAATAAAGCTTCAAAGAAAGTACCAAAACTTGCATCATTGATGATATTCCTAATGTCAGGAGACAATGCTTCCCAAATGCCCTTCAATATTTGGAGACTACCTCTACTCTTGAGGCTCTGCAACACAAAAAATTTCGCTAATCATTCCATGCCAAAATTCTCATGCCAACAAAAAAAATCTCATTCCATATCAACAAAAATTTCCCATGACCAAAAAATCATACGCCTAAAAAATTTTGTCCCACCAAAAAATCAATGTCCCATCAAAATTTTACCATGACCAACAACAAAAAAAAATTTCGTGTCCAAAATCAGAACAATTTTTTTTTTCCTACATGTCCATGCACAACCAAAAAATCCCAACATGTCCAAAATCATAACCACAAAATTTTTCAATGATCTAACATCACATACCCAACAAAAATTTTTGCATAGCCAAAATTTCATGTGCATAAATTTATTCCATATCCACAAAAATTTTCTGGACCCACAAATTTATCCATACTCATACCCACAAATTTTAGCCATGTTCATGAAATAAATTTTACACATGCCAACAAAATTTCCCACATGCATCATGAATATATTCATACATGCCTACAACAAAAATTTTTCACAATGTCCATGATCCCAAAATCCAAGCTAAAATTCATCCAACAACATCACAAATTACCAACATTGCCAAAATTCCATAAGCCACCAACATTGTCCAAATTACACCATGACCAAAAATACAACACTTCCAAAATGTTCCAAAGCCAAGATTACAACATGATCAATCATACAATGCCCCAAATTCCAACAAGATCACACAATAAAATGACAATGTCTCACCATCAAACTTTCAATGAAACATGAAACAACATTTTGCCAAACAAAGAAACCAAAGAAAAAACTCACCTTGATGTCCATGTGAGAATATGGAGCATGGGTCTTGGGGTCTTGAAGGAGCCCTTCCTCATCATTCCATTCAAATGATGGATGATATTTCTTGCCATGAGAAGTAAGAAAAGATAGTCCATTGGAAGAAAATGACATTTTGATGCAAAGAAAAGATGGGTTTGAAAATGGGTTTCACCAAAAATGGGTGTGTAGCAAAAGTGCTCAAGAACAGAAGGATCTAAAAAAATATTGAGGGAGATGAGTGAAGGAAGGTTGAGAAGCTTAGAAATGTGTTTTTTTCGGAGAAGAAATGGTGAGGTGAGGAAGAAAAGTCAAGTGGAAGAAGAAGAAGAATAGTGTTAATGGTGGAAGAAAGGTGGAGGAAGGAGAAAGCAAAAAAGAAAAAAGGAGACAAGAAAAGTGGGGGGCCAAAATTCGGCCCCCACACTTAAAACTCAACAAGTTGCTGAGTCAACTTAGTCAAATTGAGTTGACTCAGTCAACTCCCAAATTTTCTTTTTCTTTTTTTCTTTTTCTTTTCTTCTTTTCCTTTTCTTCTCTTCTTCTAAAAAAAAATCATGAAAAGAGAAGGGTCATATCAATTTCCAAAAAAGAAAAAAAGAAGAAAAAGAATTCTTGGAGCGGATTAAGAATAAAAGATTCACTTTTCAATTCTAAATTTTCAAAATCCAAAATTCCATAGTTTCAATTCAAAATTTTCATTCCTAAGTTCAAAATCTCGAGTTTCAAAATTTCAAGTTGCAAATTTCCAAAATCTCAATGTTCAAAATTTCAAGTTGCAAGTTTCAAAATCTTAGGTTTCACAATGTCAAGTTGCAAATTTTCAAATCTCAAATTCCATGTTTCAAAATTCAAGGTCTCAAGTTTCAAGCTTCAAAATTTCAAGTCTCAAAATTCCAAACTTTCAATTTTTAAAATTCCAAGTTTCAAATTTCAAATTTCAAATTCCAAATTTCAAGTTCCAAATTCCAAGTTTCAAATTTTGAGTTTCAAAAAATAAAAATCCTTTTCAAGGAACCACAAAAATCCATCAAGGTTTTCATGCTAATGTAAAATAATTCAAATAAAAAAGGAACCAATGGAAATCACACATCTCAAAAACAGTGGGACCATAAAGCCCTCATCATTTAAAGACTAATCCCAAATTTTGACTTTTTGCAGGCGACAGTCGGGTCAAAGTTGAAAAGCCCTTTGATCGACATTCCAGCAGCTAGATTAAAGTTGAAAAGCCCTTTGATTTACATTCCAGTAGCCGAATCAAAGTTGAAAAGCCCTTTGATCGACGTTCCAGCAGCCGAATCAAAGTTGAAAAGTGTAAGGTTGAATTTAATCAACCATCTTGTTGGCTTTATTCCGTGCCAAATTTGCTTGTATTTCAGCAATTAGTAACCCTGTATTTAGGTGGGATTCTTGTAAGGGTAGTGAGTGAGATAGTGTGAAGAAATGCTCAAGAGTGTGCAAGAAAAACAGAGACTCGCGACTGGATCTTTCGGGTGACTCGCGGCTTCAAGCCGCCAGAAGCAACACACGTGCCAGGCATGCCAGAAGTTGAAGCGTCATGCTAGCTGGAGCACTACAGGACAAAATAGGACAACTGGCCGTTCGGTTATCTTGCGGCTGGAACTCGCGACTCAGTCAAGCCGCGAGGCCAAGTCACGAGCCAGCCCTATTTTGAAAAACTTGACTCTTCACATTCCATTCTCACCCCAGTATAAATACCCCTTATACCCACGAAAGAAACAGAGCTTCCAGAGAGAATTTTGAGAGAGAAACCCTAGAGAAAAACAAGATTGATTCATTCACAATCTTCACATAAGAGACTCTTCAAATTCCTCTACTCTCTTCCTCTCCATTGTTAAATCCTTGAGAGGCTTTTTACCAAAACCATTTCTCACCATATCCATTACTGTGAGAGAGCTGTTTGGTGTTCTGGGAAGCAGTTAGGAAGGAACCAATTTCACATTGGTTGATGCTATGGTCAAGTAGCGGAATCCGGGAAGCTAGAAGCTTGGAGGGTTTAGGTACATTGGGTAGATTAGGCTTGGAGGGTCTATTGCTGTTCATGTATCCCAACTACATTTTCTAGTGAATTGTTTACCGCTTGGAGGGCGGCGGAGAGGTTTTACGTCGAGGGCTACGGTTTCCTCTTCGATAACACATCGTGTGTTGTCCTTGTGTTTGCATCTCTCTTCCCTTTATCTTTGCCATTTAATTTCTGCTGTGGATGTGATATTATTTGGTTTAGATTGTTTATCAATTCTGTATTAAACTTATGTTCATATTTCGCACATTAATTGTTTGATATTAAGCTTGAATTGGTAATTTGTAAATTGGGGGTCTAAACGTTCAAGAGTGTTTTTACACTAATTGAACTTTCAATTGGTATCAGAGCGGGTGCACTTGCTGTGGTTTAATTACCTAAGTGCGATCTTAGACCCCTTTGTTTTGGATGCTGTTATGGAAAAGGTCATGCTGAATTGTGGTTTAAGTGTTTGTGATAATGACTCTATGAATATGTTTGAAGGGTATCCTAACAATGAACTCTTAGAGTTATTAAAAGCAAAGAAACATGCTAGGATATTTGCTCACATGCTGAAATATTGTGAAAATAAGAATCACATCTTACACAATAGCATATCTGAATCTAAATCTTTGATTAAGAAGTACAAAAGAAAAAATAGAATATTGTGTGAGAAGATTGATAATCTGAAAAAGAAATGTCAATCTAACAGAAGCATAAAAATTGAAGATAAAATTCTGTTTGAAGGTCAAGAATGTTTGTCTCGTGCGAGCCTATTTGTGCATACCTCATTGAAGTTATTTAATTCATGCTTATGGTATCTTGACAGCGGGTGTTCTCGTCATATGACAGGAGATAAATCACTGTTTAAGACACTCAAAAAGAAGGTTGGTGAATATGTGACTTTTGGTGATGGAAGTCATGCTCAAGTTCTTGGCAAAGGGACTATTGAGATACCTGGATTACCTCTATTGAAAGATGTATTGTACATCAAAGGACTGAAGGCGAATCTTTTGAGCATCACTTAAATATGTGATGAGGATATCCTTGTTCAATTCTCAAAGAAGGGATGCATAATCATCAATGAAGAAGGGATTCAAGTCTTGGAGGGAAATAGGACTACAAATAATTGCTATGGAGTAGTACCTATGGCACCCATTTCGTGTAGAAGTGCTCGTTTTGACATGTTGGAACTTTGGCATCACAGATTTGGGCATGCGAATTTCAAACAAATAGCTAAAGTGTCTAAACTTGAAGCAGTTGAGGGACTTCCAAAGTTTGGAAAGGTGAAGAAGACTATTTGTGGTGCATGCCAAATGGGAAAGCAAACAAAGGCAAGCCATCACAAGGTGAATGTGATTGCTACTTCACAATGTTTAGAGCTACTTCATGTTGATCTAATGGGGCCTACAAGAACTGAAAGTCTAGGAGGAAAGAGGTACATTATGGTCATTGTGGATGATTTCTCAAGATACACTTGGGTTGAATTTCTTAGAGAAAAATCAGAAGCATGTGAAAAGTTGGAAATCCTTTGCAAGAAACTACAAAATGAGAAAGGGGTTTCTATTGTCAAGATAAGAAGTGATCATGGGAAGGAATTTGAAAATGCAAGATTTGAGTCATTTTGTGAAAAGAATGGAATCAAAAGGGAATTTTTAGCCCCCAAAACTCCTCAACAAAATGGAGTGGTAGAGAGAAAGAATCGGGTGATTCAGGAAATGGCAAGAGTTATGCTACTAAACAAGCAAATACCTCAAAAGTTTTGGGGAGAAGCCGTGAACACCTCATGTCAAATTGGCAATAGAATATTCTTCCGAGTGGGAACAAAGAAGATCGCCTATGAGATTTGGAATGGAAAGAAGCCCAGAGTAAAGTACTTCCGAGTGTTTGGAAGCAAATGTTATATTCTAAATGATTGGGAGAACCTTGGGAAATTTGATGCAAAAAGTGATGAAGGTATTTTCCTTGGGTACTCTACTACAAGCCGGGCATATAGGGTTTTCAACAAGAGAACTAAGACAGTGATGGAGTCCATCAATGTCAAGATTGATGACGCCTTAACAAAAGTAGAGATGATTGATGATAGAGAAGGGCCGAGCACCAAAGAACCTGATGTTGAGGTCGAAGCTCTTGATATAGAAGTTGAAGGATCTACACCGGAAGAAGAATTAACTCCCATGAACCCAAGAATGGAAACAAGATCAATGTCTGGAACATCAAGTCCTCTCACTCCTCTGGAAGTTCATTCTCCCATCTCACGGAATGATGAAGTCTCCACATCAAAGACGCCATCATCAAGAGTGATTAAGAACCATCCCGAGAGCAACATTATAGGGTCTCTAGATGAAGGTCTTCGCCTCAGAAAAGGAAACATCCTTTTGGCCAATCATGTAACATACCATTGCTACCTTGCACAATTTGAGCCAAAAAGGGTAGAAGAAGCTCTCCAAGATGAGAATTGGGTTGAGTCAATGCATGAAGAGCTGAATCAATTTGTGAGAAATGATGTGTGGGAACTTGCTCCAAGGCCTGAAAATGTTCATGTCATAGGCACTAAATGGATATTCAAAAACAAAACCGATGAAGATGGAGAGATAATACGGAATAAATCTCGGTTAGTAGCTCAAGGATATACTCAAGTAGAAGGAGTAGACTTTGATGAATCCTTCGCTCCTGTGGCAAGACTTGAGTCTATTCGAATTCTCATGTCCATTGCATGCACTATGAACTTCAAACTCTATCAAATGGATGTAAAATGTGCATTTCTAAATGGATACCTGAATGAAAAAGTGTTTGTTGAACAACCCAAAGGCTTTGAGGATCCTCACTTTCCTGATCATGTGTTGAGATTGAAGAAAGCCCTTTATGGCTTAAAACAAGCTCCTAGAGCTTGGTATGATCGGCTTACTCATTACCTCCTGGATAGAGGATTCAAAAGGGGATATGCCGACCGGACTTTGTTTGTCAAAAATGATGAAGATTACCTCCTTGTGGCTCAAGTATATGTTGATGACATAGTGTTTGGGGCTACCATTGAAGATCGGGCTATAGAATTCTCTGAGGAGATGAAGAAAGAATTTAAGATGAGTATGGTGGGGGAACTCACATTTTTCTTGGGTCTTCAAGTCAAACAAAAGAAGGAAGGCATATTCGTTTCACAAGAAAAGTATGCTAGAAACATTGTCAAGAAGTTTGGACTAGACTCCAAAAAACATGCCTCCACTCCCATGAGCTCGTCTACTAAACTGAATGTTGATTCTTCCGGAGTGGAAGTGAGTCCTACCTTCTGTAGGAGTATCATTGGGAGTCTACTCTATCTTACAGCTAGTAGACCGGACATTGCGTTCAGCGTTGGTGTTTGTGCTAGATATCAAGCTGCTCCAAAGGAATCACACCTGACTGCAGTTAAGCGAATTATTTGATATATCAATGGAACTCCAGATTATGGTTTATGGTATTCAAAAGACTCAAATGCTTGCCTTGCCGGGTATTCAAATGCTGACTGGGCTGGTAGTGTGGACGATTGGAAGAGTACTTCAGGAGGCTGCTTCTACCTTGGTAACAATCTTGTCTCGTGGATGAGCAAGAAACAAAATTCTGTGTCTCTCTCTACTGCTAAAGTTGAGTACATAGCTGCTGGAAGTTGCTGCACACAACTTCTTTGGATGAAAAAGTTACTCCATGACTATGGAATTCCTCAAGAGACAATGTGTGTCTTTTGTGATAACACCAGTGCCATCAATCTTTCTAAGAACCCGGTCCAGCATTCAAAATCTAAACACATAGAGATACGTTACCATTTCATTCGAGATTTGGTAGAAGAAAGAGTTGTGTGTCTTGAATTCATACACATAAACAATCAAAAGGTGGATATCTTCACCAAGCCTCTCGATGGTCCACGGTTTGAATCCCTCCGTAAGACCATTGGTGTTGGTACAATTCCTTGAATCTCTTGTGTGATGTGTGCTTCTCCTATTTATATTGTGTTATCCTATTTGTTGGAGCACACACTACTTTGTTGGCTATTTGTATAGCATGATTCTGTTGGTTGTTAATTGCTTTGTCTGCTTTTTGTTGTTTCTACATTGTTGCTTTTGTTCAATCTTTTTCTTCTTTTATGTCAAAAATCCAAAAACCACATAAAAAGCAGAAAATCAAAACGTTTGATTGACATTGCTGAGCCTTGTCTCAAAACTTGTTTTGCCTTGTACCTTTGTGCTAATGGCTTTGTGCATTTGTGAGCGTAGCTTGTTCCTTTGCACTTTTATCACTGTGGAAGACATCTTGAAATCTATGTGCCTGTTGTAAATAGATCTTCAAACTTGTCATGAATGATTAGTGAATGGTTATGTTGATCTTGAGACATGCATAGACTTGTGCCTATATATCTTCCCACTCTTTATTTTTTTGTTTTTGCTATAAAGAGCTCACCAAATGTAAATCTCCAAATGAAAAGAGATATTGAGCTGCAAAAGCATGTCACACATATTAGTATTCGACTAGGAAAAAGGGAAAGCGACCAAAAAATAAAGTATATGATTATTCAAAAAGCCAAAGGCTATCTCATCAAGGTGAAATATCAAATATCACTCTCACAATGAGAGGTGCTTGTTTCAAAATGATCAAAAAGATCAAATGTTTTGATTGAAAGTGGAGTTAAATGTAAAGCTCCAAATTATGTAATCAAGTCTTGTGGGAGGTCATATATGCATACTTCTATAATTGAGATGGGTCACATGATCTAGTGCTAATTGTGTATGCCTTGGTTGAATTGATCATTGAAGCTTCACATTAGACTAAGGACTATCTCATTGTTGATACCCATACACAACACACAAGTTTATGTTCAATGAATGCCATATTCATTTGTGTGATTGTACTTGATAAAATGTGTTTTCACATGCTCAATCTTTGTTGATTCAAACACAAAAAGATTTTTGAGTGTTTTTAGTTGTTTTTGGAAAGTATTTTGTTCTCACAAAAACAGAAAATTTCAAAAACTATGTTTCCCTATTTTGGCGACTCTGTCGTGGGTTAGTCAAGTCGCATGCCACAATCGCGAGCTCGCGGGTCAATTTTGGCGACTTGTTTGCGATTGGAAGGTCCAATTGCGAGGGGTACACAGAGATTTTCGCGGCTCAGCTCGCGACTCCCTCGCGAGTGAGACTTCCAGTCGCGAAAAAAACTTAGAAATTTTTTCAAAACTTTTGGCTTAACGTGTTTTGGCGGGTGAATTTGGCGACTTACCTCAGTAGTGAAAATCGCGTGGTTTGCAAAAAGAAATTTTTTTTTTCAGCTTTGTTCTCAAAAAGGGTCTTAATTCTTCTCAAAAAGGGTCTTAATTCTTTTCTTGCATCCTGTGACTGTTCATTTTCTGGTCTCACTTTCAATATTTCTACACCACCGTGGTCAAATCCAAAATCTTCCACTATTTTGTCACCATTTTCTCAATCTTCAAGGAAAGGTATGGGTTTTGTCCTTTACTCTTCATTTTTCACAGTTATTGCCTTTCCTCATGGATTTTGTGCTCTCTATGATTTTTGTATCTCTTGACTGTGTTTGGGTATCTGATTGTCTGGTGTCTTCATTGTGTGTTTTTCGGTGGTTATATTCTGATCTGCTCTATATTGTGACAACATTGGGTCATTATTGTCTCTCATTGTCATTTTCTGGACATTCCCATCTAGTTCTTAGGGTTTTCTTCATTATCCATATTTTGAAACTAACCCACTGCTAATAATGTCTCTTGGATTGTGTTCTTTCCTTTCTTCTATTACATGATGCAGACTGGAAATGTCTCCATTTAAGAAAGCAGTTGTGAAAGGAGGTTGTTCCAAAGGAAAGGAGCCTGTCATTGATGTCGATGACTACTCCCCTCAAACAAAAAGGACTCGTTCTCCATCAGGAGTGTTCGATCCCAACAAGTTCAGATCCTATGCTATCTTTCAGATTCATGAGAATTATTTCCGAAATGCTACACCATTACTGGAAAGATCTGTTGACCAATCGTCACTTCATGACACTGACATTCCAAAATGGTTTGCCCACAAGGATTGGAATTACCTTCTCTCCGATCTGGACGAAGCTTATGAGAATTTGGTAAAGGAATTTTATGCTAATGCAATTGTGGAAGGAGAAGAACTCAAGTGTTGGGTTAGGAGAAAAAGTTTTTCAGTCTCTCCTGCACACTTTTTCACGCTCTTAGATTTCCTTTCTTTCTGACTCCCCTTTCTGATATTCTCTCTCTTACGTTAAAGAGATTCTGGAGGCTTTAGTCTTAAGAATTTCTTTTTTGTAAGCAAGGATTTTTAGGTTTCAAAGACAATTGCATAAATTTCTTTGAACCCTAAAATATTTTCTCGAGAAAAAGAGTACGTCCATGCAAGAGGTAGCTTTTCTTTACTTCTTCTTCTTCTATCTCTTTTAATTTTGTGATGCATGAATAAATATGTGTTTAGTTTTGATTTTACAATGCTCATCTCATATGTTGTCGATATTTTCTTTATTAGAATGTGTTTATGATGTTTTTATTGTTAAGATCTATTTTTTATTTCAAAAATCTGCTTGTTATCATATCTTTTCTCAAATCAAAAACTGATTTGCATCTTCATTAGATGCAGATCTAAATTTTTCTCAAATAAAAAACTGATTTGCATCTTCATTAGATGCAGATATGAATTTTTCTCAATCAAAAAAACTGATTTGCATCTTCATTAGATGCAGATTTGAATTTTTCTCAAATCAAAAACTGGTTTGCATCTTCATTAGATGCAGATCTAAATTTTTCTCAATGAAAAAACTGATTTGCATCTTCATTAGATGCAGATCTGAATTTTTCTAAATCACAAAAAACTGATTTGCATCTTCATTAGACTCAAATCTGAATTTTTCAAAACCCAAAATTGATTTGCATCTTCATTAGATGCAAATATGAATTTTTTTCAAAACAAAGATAGATTTGTATCTTCCTTAGATACAAATCTGAATTTTTTTAAATCCAAAAAACTGATCTACATCTTCTTTAGATATAGATATGATTTTTTTAACAAAGCAGATTTTGAAATAAAAAAGTCATGAATAGTTTTGTTTGTTTGTTTAGTGCATGTAGCATAAGTTTATTTCATGAATAAAGTCCTCTTCTCAAAAATCTTTTTCTTGTTTTTTTACGCATAGAAAAACAGATATGATTTTTCCTATATACAAATCTAAATTTTTTGTTATAAAACGGATCTGATTCTTTTTAATTCAAACCAATTTTTTTTTTCTAGTTCTCCAAAATAGATCTGATATTTTTTAAAACCAAAAGACTTTGTTTTATTTAATAAACACAGATCTGACTTTTCTTTATCAAAAACTATTTTTTTTACACATAGAAAAACATATTTGAATTTTTATAAACCAAATCCAATTTTTTTTATTATCACAACATAGATCTGATTTTTTTTTAACAAAAAAGAGGATGCATTCATAAATAGACTTATGTGATTTAGTTTTTCGTATGTGCAACATATCATTCATGTCATGCATAAAAGGGGTACATTGGTCATGAGAGTCTAGAAGACTAGACTCTGTCTGGGCGGAATAGGTGTCTAACACATTCCCATTCCTTAACCTAGCCTCCGAATTTAGTGTCTTTGGATAGGTAGACCTAGGCTTTATCTTTATTTTTATTTTGGGTAGATTGTAACCAGGACAAAAAGCCATGAAATTCTTTGGTAGTTTGTAACTAGGACCCAAAGCCATGTAATACTCAATTTATTAAGTTTGTATTTTTATTCAATCAATGAGAATGGAACAATTTAGTCATATACTTTATTAATTTTGACTAATCCTTTGATAAAACACACTTTACTTGTAATTGGGTAGATCTAGGATGTTTTTAATACTTTAAGGAACAAGAATTCAAGTCTAGTATTGAAACCATGCAAGTTTGTCCAAGAATCAAGTGAAGAAGTGCTGTTTATTAAAGCTCAACAGATGTATCTATCGAGATTTAATGTTTAATTCTCGACAGCTCTCGACAGAAGCTGTATCTATCGAGAATTATGAAATTCAGATTTCCAGATCTGTTTTTCACGCATATCCAAGCTATTTTTGTAGGGTTTCTTTTCTCACAACCCTAGACATAATTTTAAGGGCAGTCTAAGGTGATGCAACTTGATGCAAAGTGATTATTCACTCAAATTGTGATCGGAGACAATTTTCCCTAGTCATCTTTCTCTTGAAGAAGTTGCTGCGTTTGTGCGCCAAGGGTTTGTAACCAAGGAGCTTCTTGATCTTCATCATCTGGATGAACTGAAGAACTTTGTAACCAACATCTTTCTCAAGTTGGTGTGTTAGTCATGTACTGGGATCTGTGCATCAATTGGTTAGTCACGTACTGGGAGCCACGCATTGAAAGGAGAGATTGTCATTACATTACAAGTCCAATTGGGTATTGGGGTGAGGGTTCAACTGTAGGTTGGTATTAGGTACTAGGATTCCTTTTACTTATAACCGCTTGTTTTGATAATAGTAGATTCTTGGGAGTGGTGACCTTAAATTCACCTGGTAGGGTTTTGCCTCGGTGGTTTTCCCCATTCGTGAACAAGTCACCCATGTCAAATTTAATTTTCGCTGCAGTTAGTTATTTGGTGATTTGTTTGTGCTACCACGCTCATTGCATGTAATTGAATCTAATTAATTTCACTTGGCTAATTAATTGATTAATTTACCAAAGGGGTCATACATTCTTGGCCTATCAAGTGATATTAAAGCAGGCACACTCGGATTAGGGTTAATCTTTACTGTGTGATCCATTGACCCCTATTTGTCATGGATAGATGACAGTCTCTTATTATACCTCATTTATTTAATGGCACTAACTATGCTTACTGGAAAGTACGCATGAGAGCTTTCTTGCAGTCTTTAGATGAGAAAGTGTGGCAAGTTGTGGAGATAGGCTGGACCAAGCCAAAGGAAGCGTCGGTTGATTGGGATGATGCTAAGATCAAAGCGGCAAACTTCAACAGTAGAGCATTGAATGCTTTATTCAGTGTGATCACCAATGAGGAGTTCAAGAAAATGCCCTCTATCGAAACTGCGAAGGAAGTATGGACTATCCTTCAGACAACCTATGAAGGGACTAAGCCTGTCAAGGATTCAAAGCTTCAAAGGATTACTACGAGCTTCGAAGAGATTAAGATGGAGGAGGATGAGTCGTTTGATGAGTTCTATGCCAAGCTGAAGGACATAGTGAACTCTACCTTCAATCTTGGGGAAACCATTCTTGAACCCAAGGTTGTAAGGAAGGTGCTCAGATCTTTGCCTGAGAGATTTTATGCCAAGATCACTGCTATTGAGGAACCAAAGGATATTGACAAAATTCATTTGACAGAGTTGGTTCACAACTTGCAAACCTATGAATTGGGTTTAACTAGGATAGGGAAATCAAGCAAGAGCAAGAGCATGGCTTTGAAGGCCAAAAGCAGTGATACTGATGAGTCTTTTGATGATGAAGATTCTAAAATGAAATCCTATATCACGAGTCAGTTCAAAAAGTTTATGAAGAATGCCAATACAAAGGGATTTGATAAAGACAGTAAGCAGTCCAGTTCATCTCAGTTCAAGAACCAAGATAGAGGAAAGAAGGATGCTAAGGAAGGCGATTAGTACACTGTTCCCTCCGAACCAAAATGCTTTGGATGTCAAGGTTTTGGACACATGAAACAAGAATGTCTAACTGATCTCAAGACTATTGGGAAAAGCAAGGCCCTTGCTACTACCTTGAGTGACACCGAGCTTGAGGATGATTCAGATGACAATGATGACGAGGGAATCTTGAATGCCTTCACTACTACAGTTAATCCTACTGATGGGGTTTCAGAAACAATAGATGATAAAGAGGATTTGGTGGACTCTAAGTTTGAGAAAATGGACGATCAAGATGACATTCATATAGCCTATGAAAAATTGTACAAGGTTTCTGAGAAGCATGAGAAACTATATAGGTTGGCCACCAAGAAGCTGAGTGATGTGGAACTTGATTGAGAAGACATTTCCACAAAGTTTGACGAAGCTAATTAGACTATTGGAGTACTGCGGTTTGAGAACAATTTCTTGGCTGAAAAGACCAAGAAGCTTGAAGTGGAGCTATTTCAAGTTTGAGCTCAATTGGAGAGGACTTCTAGTGCAAAGCTTGATGAGATGCTTAACTTTCAGAAATCTGCTTCTGATAGAACCGGTTAGGGGTATGATTTCTCTTCTCCTAATATTGCTTTTTCTAGTACTACTATGTTTGTCTCACCTGCTAATAATGTTAATACTGAGAACAATGAATGTAAAACTGATATAGCTAGTGAGAACGTAGATAAGGGCAAATCAATTTTAGGAGCACCCCTTAAACTTGAAAAGAAGGAGACTAGAAATCCTAGGACTAAGAAGGGTAATAATCAAAAGTCTAAACAAAAGAAGCAGCATCTCTGTCATCACTGTGGAGCTTCAGGACATACTTGACCTAACTGCTACAAATGGCTAGCCACTCAACAAAGCAACAATATGATTTCATCTAGAAACCAGAATCAGTTTCCATCCTTTTTTGCTCCTCTTGGATATCTTCTTAAGGCCCTCATGTTCCTTTCAAACTTGAATGATTTCAATTCTTCCCCCTCACCGTCGGATAACAGAAAGGTTTTTCCAAAGTTTGGAAGGAAAAATGCTCAAAGTGATTTAGTCACTTTTTCTCTCTCTCCCTCTCTTTTTATTTATGCATTACTTGTGTGTTTTGCTTTCTTGCCTTAGGTTAGTCTAGTTTTATGTTATGCTTTGTTTAACATGTTTTTGTTTGTTTGTTTTCAGTTTTGCTTTATTTTGTTTTTTCATAAAAATAAAAAAATTGAAAAATCAGAAAAATACAAAAACAGTATGTGTTTTGTGTACAATGGTCCTTGTGTACTTTGGATGGCCATTGAAAATTTTTTTTCTAAATTTTGTATCTTTTGTAGCTTAGATGAGCATCTTAATGCACAACTAAGCAAGTAAGCTTTGTGGCTCGTGTGTGTGATGAGTATGATTAAGTAATCTCTTATACTTAACACTCATATCACTCTTTTTGACGGGAAGGACTAAAAAAATCCTAGGAGAAAGACATAAATAACCATCTCACCACTAAAGTCCGCTAATCATGAATAGCATTTGTATGCTTCAGCATAACAAAATTATGATGTTTAAGCTTAACATAATTGGGTATTGCTTCTCTCTCTTATAAGCCCATGCATGACATACTCAAGAGAAAAAAATATGTAAAGAATGACAAAAGCAAAAAGAATTAAAATGCTTTTAAATATGGTTGTAAGAGTGTTTGTAGGAGATGTGGGAGTTATAGGACGTACCTTGAAGATGACAGTCCCCATCAAGCAGTTATGATTGTGTGTGAGTTAAATTGATTTTCTCATATCTCAAATCGTCATAATATGAGACACTTAGGCACTCTTGCTATGTTTTCACACAAAGCACATAAATTCTTTGCTACTTTTGATATATGTGTAGGTACAATGTGATTTGGCCATCACAAGGAATACATGTGTTAATGTATGCTCACTAAATTGTCTTAACTTATTTTTGAAATATAAAATTTGGTTAGAATTGTTTAGTGTGTGTGTTTTGGATCATGAATGCTTTGCATTTTTGTGTTGAGAGATGTTTTTGAGAGCTTAAAATGTTGTTTGGATCTTTGGTTGAGTAGCTTGCTTGATTGCATTCATTTCTGTGTTTTTCCTCTCTTTGAAAAAACCTGTTTTTATCTAGCTTGACAGCTTCTTGACGGATAGCTATCTATCGAGACCCTTGGACTTCTTTTCTCGACAGATCTTAATGCATTTTTGATCCATCGAAGCTTTCTGGAATTTGTCTTGATAGCTTCTTAACAGATTCTCGATCCATTGAGAAAGGTTCTGCCTGGCCGATAGCTGATTCGATCCATCGAGGCACTTTTGCTGTCGACAGATTCTTGACAGTAGCTCAACAGATTTATTTGTTGAGAATTAGTGCTCGACAGAATCTCGATCTATCGAGATGTGTTTTCTTTAAATAGCTTCAGCGCGAAATCTAGTTCATTTTTCTCCTTTTCTCTTCGACAAAAACATTTTTTTTCTCTCCCAAACACTTTTCCTTCAACCCCTTCATCTTCCCCACTTGGATTTCGGCCTAAACCTTGCATTTTTCCTCTGGTATGCTTTTCTAATCTCTCTTTCTTCATGAATTTCACGCATTTAGACCTAGGTTTTGGGTTTTCTTGAAATTTTTGGGGTTTTTGAAAATCTTTGAGTATTTTGTGAAATTTTTGGGTTGGATTTTGCTTATTTGATGATATATGCTCATGCATTGCATTACATTTGCATTTTCACAATGTTTCATGCATTATAGATGTGTGTTTCTAAGTTGGAACCTTGTGTGTTGTTAGGATTGGATTGGGTTGAACCCATGATGCAATTTTCTTTGCACGTCACATGCTCATGCATTGTTCATCCATACGTACCTTTCCAATTCCATACCTGGTACTCTATGTTGATGGTGCTTTTCTGTTTGTCTCTCCCCTTCTCTCTCTCTTTCTCGGATAGTCTGCGCATGGCACCCAAGCGCAAAACTACTCTGTCTAGGAACCCTCTTCGTTCCAAGGCATCTTCGTCTGATCCTACTTCTCTTCACATTCAGTTCTGTGATGAGAAGGCCCGTCAGGACTTCTCAGAGAACTTCTCCAAACGTGGCATTCATTCGAAACGCTGCGTGATTCTATCAGATATTTCCGATACTACTCTACCCACTGTCATTCACATTCGGGGTTGGGAATCTCTATGTGAGATACCCATGAGTTGTCCCTCCGTGATCATACATGAGTTTTACTCCAATATGCACGGGTTTGATTCTTTTGTGCCTCGGTTTATTACTAATATTCAAGGTACATGTATAGTAGTCACTTTAGAGCTTATCTCCAATGTGCTACATGTTCCAAGGGTATCGCATCTTGATTACCCCGGATGTCCACGTTTGAGGACTGTGTCCAAAGACGAACTTCTGTCCCTCTTTTGTGAGACACCTTTTTTATGGGGTGATCGCCAAAACACCTCATGCTCGAGCTTTGTAAAAGGTTCGAGGTTCCTGAATATGGTGATGACATTTGTTCTTTATCCCTTGTCTCAGTATAACTCTACTACCGAGCCTTGTGCTCAATTTTTGCTCTCCCTCATTGAGGATCTTACTATAGACTTTCCCTCTCACTTCATTCTCTCCCTTATAGATGTCTATAAGGATACGGTGACTCGTGATAAGCTTATTTTTCCTTCTGCTATCACGAGGATCATTCGCCATGCCTCTGTCTCCTATCCAAAGTCTGCTCATTTCACCATCATAGGTGCCATCAGCGTGGCGTCTGTTCGATGGAGCAAGGCCCAGCTTCGACTGAAGTGGCCATGGACTGAGACGGCGACTCCTCCAGCCCATTCCACTCCTTCTTCTTCTTATACGGGTGGTGTAACGCTAGAAGCCGTCATGGCGCAGCTTGAACGCATGGATGCTCGCCTTGATACACTCTCTACTGAGTTGTATCAGGTGAACACTTGTGTTAGTTGTATCGCATGACGACAGGCTCGCATGGGTGGCTTCACAACGTCTCCATCTCCCTCTCCATCTCCACAGGCTTCAGAGGACGAGGACGATGATGATGGCTCCGGTGATAATGATGATGATAAGGATGAGGATGCTAGCTCTTTCGGTGATGAGGAGATGACCACTTCTCAGTGTCTTGCCCTTTGTCATTCATGACAAAAAGGGGGAGTAGTTATGGGTTGAGAGTAGTCATGTACTTATGGGGAGAGTTATCATAGGACTTTTTGATAGGGGGAGTGTTTTATATTTTTTTGAGGGATGTAGTGAGGATTTATGTATCTTTTCTTTTCTTTCTTTTAGATACATTATCTTTTTGTATACCAGTCTTGTGACCATTTAGTGATAGCAAACATTGTACTTCTTTATCTTATATATATGACGACGTTGTTATCATTTCACCTATCTCTTCATGTGTTGTTTCTTTTCTCTCTTTATACACATGTTTCTTATGTATGCAATCTTATATTTCTATTTCACACTAAGATGCCTTGATGAGTTTTGTTTAAAGTGTTTCAGAAAGACAGGTTGTCAAAGTCTATCTTGCCATGAACTCTCTTCTTGCGAAGTTTTTCAAGAGTTTGTGTTAGGATTAGATTTTATTGTATTTAATAAGTGATTATTAGTTGAGTGATTTATGACTTCTCTCATACTTTATTTGTTTGTTGTGGTTTTGTCATGGATTGCCAAAGGTCATTAGGACATATGTGGAACGTGTTAGAACATATGTCATATAGAATTGGCTAATCCTTTGACAAAACGCACTTTACTCGTAATTGGGTAGATCTAGGATGTTTTTAATACTTCAAGGAACAAGAGCTCAAGTTTAGTATTGAAACCATGCAAGTCTGTCCAAGAATCAAGTGAAGAAGTGCTGTTCATTAAAGCTCGACAGATAACTCGACAGATATATCTATCGAGATTTAATGTTTAATTCTCGACAGCTCTCGACGGAAGCTGTATCTATCAAGAATTATGAAATTCCAATTTCCAGATCTATTTTTCACGCATATCCAAGCTATTTGTGTATGGTTTCTTTTCTCACAACCCTAGACATATATAAGGATTATTTTAAGGGTCGTCTAAGGTGATGCAACTTGATTCAAAGTGATTATTCACTCAAATTGTGACTGGAGACAATTTTCCCTAGTTCATCTTTCTCTTGAAGAAGCTGGTGCGTTTGTGTGCCACTGGTTTTGTAACCAAGGAGCTTCTTGATCTTCATCGTCTGGATGAACTAAAGAACTTTACAGCCAACATCTTTCTCAAGTTGGTGTGTTAGTTACGTACTGGGATCCATGCATCAATTGGTTAGTCACGTACTGGGAGCCATGTATTGAAAGGAGAGATTGTCACTACATTACAAGTCCAATTGGGTATTGGGGTAAAAGTTCAACTGTAGGTTGATATTAGGTACTAGGATTCCTTTTACTTGTAACCGCTTGTTTTGATAATAGTGGATTCTCGAGAGTGGTGACCTTAAATTCACCCGGTGGGGTTTTGCCTTGGTGGTTTTCCCCATTCGTAAACAAGTCACCCGTGTCAAATTTAATTTCTGCTTCATTTAGTTAATTGGTGATTTGTTTGTATTACCACGCCCATTACATGTAATTGAATCTAATTAATTTCACTTGGCTAATTAATTGATTAATTTACCAAATGGGTCAATACATTCTTGTCCTATCACATATCAACAATTTTGTTAGATTGAATAGCAAGAACATTGGATGAATTCGGGTGAGCGAAGTGGTAGTCAATCTATCAAGTAGTTGTTAAAGACCACTTTTTTTTTGTAAATATCCTACCTATATATGCCTATATTTATTAATTTGTGTAACACTACGTTTTCAATTAATTGAAACTGTTACACTTTAGCTTCATTTTCTCAATCACATCTCCTTCATATGAAATAAACATTGTCCTTTGTTGTGCCTTTCATTGCACATTTATTTAAAATGAGCCTCTGAGCACGCGCATGGTCTTTTATTTTTTTGGACAAAAGTTAATAATTTGCATCCATTATAATTTGGGATTACTACATTTTTCAATTACAAAAAAAAAAAAAAAAACCTAGGGGTGTGATATATATTGATTTGTCTATTAATATTTTCTCTAATTAATGAGTATTTTTAAAGAGTGTGAATGATATATATTGATTTATCTTTCTTTTTTTTTTTTTTTTTTTTTTTTTTTTTTTTTTTTTTGCGGTTATCAGGTTTGACTCATTATTTTAGTGTATGTGTTCTAAGTGGTGCCCTCTGTTCCTCCTATTATTTTTGTCTGTTGTTTTTCTTACGTTTAAGCCTTACTCTCTATTTTTTTTTTTGTATTTTTTTTAGGGTGACATATCAACAATTTTGTTATATTGCATTGTAAGCACATTGGATGAATTTGGGTGAGCAAAGTGGTAGTCAATCTATCAAGTAGTTGTTAAAGACCATTTTTTTTGTAAATATCCTACCTATATATGCCTATATTTATTAATTTGTGTAACACTACGTTTTCAATTAATTTGAAATTGTTGTACTTTAGCTTCATTTTTCTCAATCACATCTCTTCCATATGAATTTTTATATTGTCCTTAGTTGTGCCTTTCATTGCACATCATATACTATATATAAAAGCAAAAATCTTTTCCTGCAATTAAGGTGGTTGTGACATAGAGGAAAAATCCCCACCTAAAAATCTGCCACATATAGAGTTTAATTTGAAAAGTTACATCGCTAAAAACTCAAAGCCAAACATTATAAAGTTTAATTTGGAAAGTTACATCGCACCCATTGATTCCAACCCAAACAGTGCAACCCAACAAAAAACTTAGGGTACGTTTGGTACACTGAATGAGGATTACGACAAGAATTGTAATCTTTATTACTAGGAATAAAATGTGTTGTAATGTAATAACTAAACCTATTCATTAGTTTGGTTGTGAGTTATAACATTAAAATGAAACTTAACATTTATTTTAGGAAATTTCTTACTCATGCAATTATATCTCCTTAAAAATTTTTATTTTTAAATTTAAGAGAGATATGTGTTATTTTTATGATTTTTTATTTTTATAATTGTTATATGTATATGGAAAGTTTGTTTATTTGGAAATGTATTAAGTTTTGAAATTATTGCACTTACTAAGGAATAGCTAATACAACCTTTTAAAGAGGAATAATTATTCCTCATTTTGAAGAATAGCCATTCATAAGGAATGATTATTCCTTGTAATAAAAACATAACCAAACTAAAGAATAACCAAACCATAGGAATAACTATTACATTACAACGCCTATTACAGTCTACCAAACATATCCTTAGTCATTCACTGTTTCAACTTCCAATTCGTTTAACACATGGCCAAAAGAAAAAGTCTTCCCTGCCATTTGCTCTTTTTGACTTTGCACTGTTTAGTATCTGACAGAACACCTCTCTGTTTCTCTCAAAAAATCTTTAACTCACTTTCATTAAATCTAAGAATAGAGTTCATTCACCTTTTTTATTTTTCCAGAGAAAGAAGCCAAAGAAGGAAGAAGATACCGACTTCAGCGTCAATAACGAAAAAAAGTCCCCTCCACCCACAAACAACGCCTTCAATGGGTTCTATTCTTTCTCTATTTTTTTTTTTAGGTAAATTAGATCTGTTATATGTTTTCAACTTAAAGCTTATTAAAGACCATTATAAGGTTCCAGTTGAAAGCTCGAAATGTGTGAAAACACAAGAGCTTGTTTAGACCCCCAATTCAAATTACGGCTTGGTTGATTTTACACTAACTTAATACTAAGTGCGGAATAGTGTAAACACAAGCATATAAGCACGAGAGCTACTTTAATCCATATTTAAAGCAACGCAGCAGTAAAATGAAATGAACAAGAGTAGGGAAGAGAGATGCAAACACAGATAACACCGAGACGTGTTATCGAAGAGGAAACCGAAGAACTCGGCGAAAAACCTCTCCGTCGCCCTCCAAGCGGTAATCGATCCACTAGACAATTAGTTGGGATACATGGGTAAGCAAGAGACCTTCCAAGCCTAATCTACCCTCTGTACCTAAGCCCTCCAAGCTCCTACTCCAACAAGGCTTCTCGGAACCGTGTCTTGTCTAGCTCTCCGGATCCCGCAACAAGCTTCATGTTGCATCTGCCATCCTTGGTTTCTTCCAATGTTTCCCAGCAACACCAAAACCTCACTGGACACTCTCAAAATGTGTGGTAAGTGTTTGGGCTATTGACCTCTCAATGGTATGGAAATGGAGAGGTAGGAGATGAGGAAATTCCATAAACAAATGTGTAGAGAACTGTTGGTATAATAATTTCTAACTCTCAAGTGTTTTAGCTAGGGTTTTCTCTTAGAAGCTCTCCTTCACATTTGTGGGTAATATGGGTATATATAATGAGGGTACAGAAAGTGTGTATCAGACAGTACAGACTGGCAGAACAGAATGTCTCGCGGGAAGGCCTTACCCGTGAGATACTCGCGAGACACAGCTGTCTCCATCTTCCAGTCATGTGCAGGGCACATGCATCTTTTCGCGGGATGCTTAGTCGCGAGATACCCGCGAAAACCCTCCTTGCTTCAATAGCTTGAGTCTTCACACTCTCTCTCACTATCACACAACCCTTACAATAAATTCCCACAAAAAATACAGGGTACAAAAGATTGAATAAAATTACAATCAAATTTGGCACGGAATAAAAGCCAACAAAATACAAATTTGTAAATCACAACTTTACACCAGTAAATTATACTTCTATAATGATTACAATCTATATATATATTGTGATTGAAATTTTTTTTAATTTAGGCTTAGGTTTGTGTATGATCTCTTAAGGTTTCTAATATTCTCATAATCTGTTTGTTTGTTTGTTTTGTTTTTTTTTTTTTTTTTTTGGTGTGTTGAAAATGTTGTTAGGTTGATCATCATATAAACATTTAATGCTTGCTGATTTTTTTTTATTGGTTCTAGGTTTATCATCGTATTTTAATACTTGATGCGTAGAATTGGAATATGGGTGAATTAGAAACTGAAATCATAAATTGATGGGGTTGGATCCGTAGTTGGCTTTGATCATTCAAATTTACTGTGTGCATTGGATTGTTATATTGCTATCTGTGTTGTGATGTTGATACATGTATGTTTGTTGCTTTAATGGACTCAAAATCCCAATGTTTGTATCATACTATCATTAATTCCACTTTTGGTTGGTAGATCTTAGATCATGTTCAATTTGAATGGTTCCCTTTGCTCAAAAGTCCATACCTTACATAATATTCATTGGAACACCACTGTTTTTTTTTTTTTTTTTTTTAATAATTATTCATTGGAACACCAGTGTTTCAATATGTTACAAATTTTGAAATATATTAGAATGTTGAACACACTTTTAGCATGAAATGAGACTTAACTTTATGATGAGGCATTGCCATTTTCATGATTCTTATGCCATTTTGGGTATTTGGTCTAGGTTGGTTTTGGTTATCTATCTGTTATTGATGAGGTCGAGGGCAACCGCTATACAATATCATACTTAAATTTATTTGGTTAAATAACTCACTTTTCCCTCTTTTACGAATTACCTACAATGAGTCAGGGAAAGGGTATTTCTAAATTTAAGCTAAGTATATGGATAGAGTATATAATGTAGAAAATATTTGTATATAAATCGTTGGATTAATTTACAAAAACGTTACTTTGTAATTTTTATATCTTAATTATGCTTGGTTTATGGCTTCGAGATGAAGCTGAAGTTCTTTGATATGACATTTGATTTTAGTTCTAATGGCACAGTACCTACTGAATACATACTTTTAAAATTTGTAGAATATTCACATTTAGAAGGTCTCTATCTTTCTGATAAATATTGCCTATAGAGTGGTTTATTTAGAAGCTTTCCTTGAGCAAATTTTCAAAATTTATTGAGGATCATAATAACGTTTGACTATGGTCCTCCACTAAATATGCATGTAGTTCTAGGGTGCAATTTCTTCATTTTATTTGTTGTTTAAACAGATAATATTTTTGATAGTTATCCCTTTTTTTTCCAGTTAAATAACAATTTCATTTTAATAGAAATAGGATATTAGATATTGATTAGGCATAAATATTGATGTGTATATTTGGTTATAATAAACAACAATCTTTTTTCTAGAATAGATGATTGTTAAAGGAGGCTTACAGGCAAATAAGTCACTGTAAAAATGCACCAAGTTTAGATTTTTATGTCAATCTTCTTGCACTGCAAAAGCTTGACATGATGCTCAAATGTAAGTTAAGTTTTATTTGCTTAAAGTGAAATTCTTGTTTTTAGATACACACTATTTTCTCTTAGGTGTGCTAGCTCATAAAAACGAAAATATTCTGTGACAAGAAATATTAGATGGCTTTGAATATATTGCATTTTTGTATGCAAAATAGAGGAGCATTATGGAGAATTCTCTTTGTTCAAACTCATTTCATGTGTTCCTCAAAGTGGCCTGTCTGAGAAGGGAAGTGCACACATGAAGTGATTCGAAGATACAAATGTTTTAAACATTTTTAGGGAATATTGGATACTATATGTTTAAATATACTATATTATTTAAGTTTGAATGTATGCAGTGGAAGTGTGAGAAATAAGTTTATGTTGTATGCAAAGTATTTTAGGTCGCAAAATGATCCCGCGCATTGCACAGGTTAACCGGTATTTATTTAAAACTATCCTCTGGGCACGCACTCAAGCGTGTGCCCGGAGGCTCTTCTATTTTTTAGGAAAAAGTTAATAATTTGCATCCATTATAATTTGAGATTACTACATTCTCCAATCACAAAAAAACCTAAGGGTGTGATATATATTGATTTGTCTATTTTTGTTGTTGTTGTTATCAGGCTTGACTCATTATTTTAGTGTATGTGTTCTAAGTGGTGCTCTCTCTTCCTCCTTATATTTTTTTCCTGTTGTTTTTCCTACATTTAAGCCTTACTCTCTATTTTTTTGTATTTGTTTTAGGGTGACGGATCAAAAATTTTGTTAGATTGCATAGCAGGCACATTGGATGAATTCGGGTGTGCGAAGTGGTAGTCAATCTATCAAGTAGTTGTTAAAGACCATTTTTTGAAAATATCCTACCTAGATATGCCAACATTTATTAATTTGGGTAACACTACAGTTTCAATTAATTGAAACTGTGAAACTTTAACTTCATTTTTCTCAATCACATCTCTTTTATACGAAACATTGTATTGTCCTTTGTTGTGCCTTTCATTGCACATTTATTTAAAACTAGCCTCTAAGCATGCGCGTGGTCTTCTATTTTTTTGGGGAAAAGTAAATAATTTGCATCCATTATAATTTGAGATTACAACATTTTCCAATCACAAAAAACCGAGGGGTGTGATATATATTGATTTCTCTATTAATATTTTCTCTAATTAATGAGTATTTTTTAAAGAGTGGGAGTGATATATATTGATTTGTCTATTTTTTGTTTTTGTTATCGGGTTTGACTAATTATTTTAGTGTATGTATTCGAAGTGGTGCTCTTTGTTCCTCTTAATATTTTTATCTGTTGTTTTACATACATTTAAGCCTTACACTATTTTCTTTTTTTGTATTTGTTTTAGGGTGACATATCAATAATTTTGATAGATTGCATAGCAAGCACATTAGATGAATTTGGGTGAGCGAAATGGAAGTCAATCTACCATTTTTGTAAATATCTAACCTATATATGCCTATATTTATTAATATGTACAACACTACAATTTCAATTAATTGAAACTGTTACACTTTAGCTTCATTTTTCTCAATCACATGTCTTCCATATGAATTTAAATAGTCTCCTTCGTTGTGTCTTTCATTGCGAATTGATTTAAAACTAGCCTCTGAGCACGCGCTCAAGCGCGTGCTCGGAGGCTCTTCTATTTCTTTTGGAAAAAGTAAATAATTTGTATCCATTGTAATTTGGGATTACTACATTTTCCAATCACAAAAAAACCTAGGGGTGTGATATATATTGATTTGTCTAGTTTTTTGTTGTTATCAGGCTTGACTCATTATTTTAGTGTATATGTGTTCTAAATGATGTTTTCTCTTCCTCCTATTATTTTTGTCTGTTGTTTTTCTTACATTTCAACTGTACCCTCTATTTTTTTGTACTTGATTTAGGGTGACATATCAATAATTTTTTTAGATTGCATAGCAGGGACATTGGATGAATTCCGGTGAGCGAAGTGGTAGTCAATCTATAAAGTAGTTTTTGGGATTACTACATTTTCCAATCACAAAAAAACTTAGCGGTGTGATATATGTTGATTTGTCTTTTCTCTTTCCTTTTTTTCTTTTTTTTTTTTGTTGTTGTTTTTTTTCAGGCTTGAGTCATTATTTTAATGTATGTGTTCTAAGCGGTGCTCTGTCTTCCACCTATTATTTTTGTCTGTTGTTTTTCTTACATTTAAGCCTTACCCTATATTTTTTTTTGTATTTGTTTTAGGGTGAGATATCAACAATTTTGTTAGATTGCATAGCAGGCACGTTGGATGAATTCAGGTGAGCAAAGTGCTATTCAATCTATCAAGTAGTTGTTAAGGACCACTTTTTGTAAATATCCTACCAATATATGCCTACATTTTCAATTTGGGTAACACTACATTTTAATCTAATTGTTAAACTTTAGCTTCATTTTTCTCAATCACATCTCTTTCATATGAAATATTATATTGTCCGTTGTTGTGCATTTCATTGCACATTTATTGAAAACTAGCTTCTGAGCACGCGCGTGATCTTCTATTATTTTTGGAAAAAGTAAATAAATTGAATCCATTATAATTTGGGATTACTACATTTTCCAATCGCAAAAAAATCTAGGGGTGTGATATATATTGATTTCTCTATTAATATTTTCTCTAATTCATGAGTATTTTTAAAAGAGTGGGAATGATATATATTGATTTGTCTTTTTTTTCTTTTTTTGTTATCGGGTTTGACTCTTGAATTTAGGGTATGTGTTCTAAGTGGTTCTCTCTGTTCCACTTAATATTTTTGTCTGTTGTTTTCCGTACATTTAAGCCTTACTCTCAATCTTTTTGTATTTTCTTAAGGGTGACATATCAATAATTTTGTTAGATTGTATAGCAGGCACATTTGATGAATTTGGTTGGGAGAAGTGGTAGTCAATCTATCAAGTAGTTGTTAAAGACAATTTTTTGTAAATATCCTACCTATATATGCCTACATTTATTAATTTGGGTAACACTACATTTTCAATTAATTGAAACTGTTAAACTTTAACTTCATTTTTCTCAATCACATCACTTTCGTATGAAATATTATATTATCCTTTGTTGAGCCTTTCATTGCACATTTATTTAAAACTAGCCTCTAAGCATGTGCACTTTTTTCTATTTTTTTGGGAAAAAGTATACAATTTTCATCCATTATAATTTGGGATTACTACATTTTCCGATCACAAAATAACTTAGCGGTGTGATATATATTGATTTGCCTTTTTTTTTTTTCTTTTTCTTTTTTCTTTTTTTGTTATCCGGCTGGAGTCATTATTTTAGTGTATGTGTTCTAAGTAGTGCTTTGTCTTCCTCCTATTCTTTTTTTTCTGTTGTTTTTCTTACATTTAAGCCTTACTCTGTATGTTTTTTGTATTTTTTTTTGGGTGACATATCAACAATTTTGTTAGATTGCATAGTAGGCACATTGGATGGATTCGAGTGAGTGAAGTGGTAGTCAATCTATCAAGTAGTTGTTAAAGACCATTTTTTGTAAATATCCTACCTATATATGCCTACATTTATTAATTTGGGTAACACTACATTGTCAACTAATTGAAACTGTTAAACTTTAGCTTCATTTTTCTCTATCACATCTATTTCATCTGAAATATTATATTGTCCTTTGTGGAACCTTTCATTACACATTTATTTAAAACTAGCCTCTAAGCACGCACGCTGTCTTCTATTTTTTTGGGAAAAAGTATATAATTTGCATCTATTATAATTTGGGATTACTACGTTTTCCAATCACAAAAAAACCTAGAGGTGTGAAATACATTGATTTGTCTATTTTTTTGTTGTTATCGGGTTTGACTCATTATTTTAGTCTATGTGTTCTAAGTGGTGCTCTCTCTTCTTCCTATTATTTTTGTATGTTATTTTCCTACATTTAAGCCTTACTCTCTATTTTTTTGCTTTTTTTTTAGGGTGAGATATCAATAATTTTGTTAGATTGTATAGCAAGCACATTTGATGAATTTTGTTGAGTGAAGTGGTAGTCAATCTATCAAGTAGTTGTTAAAGACAATTTTTTGTAAATATCCTACCTATATATGCCTACATTTATTAATTTGGGTAACACTACATTTTCAATTAATTGAAACTGTTAAACTTTAACTTCAATTTTCTCAATCACATCACTTGCATATGAAATATTATATTGTCCTTTGTTGAGCCTTTCATTGCACATTTATTTAAAACTAGCCTCTAAGCACGTGCGTCTTCTTCTATTTTTTTGGGAAAAAGTATACAATTTTCATCCATTATAATTTGGGATTACTACATTTTCCGATCACAAAAAAACTTAGCAGTGTGATATATATTGATTTGCCTTTTTTTTTTCTTTTTTCTTTTTTCTTTTTTTGTTATCCAGCGGGAGTCATTATTTTAGTGTATGTGTTCTAAGTGGTGCTCTGTCTTCCTCCTATTATTTTTTTCTGTTGTTTTTCTTACATTTAAGCCTTACTCTCTATTTTTTTCGTATTTGTTTTAGGGTGACATATCAACAGTTTTGTTAGATTGCATAGTAGGCACACTGGATGAATTCGAGTGAGCGAAGTGGTAGTCAATCTTTCAAGTAGTTGTTAAAGACGATTTTTTGTAAATATCCTACCTACATATGCCTACATTTATTAATTTGGGTAACACTACATTTTCAACTAATTGAAACTGTTAAACTTTTGCTTCGTTTTTCTCTATCACATCTATTTCGTATGAAATATTATATTGTCCTTTGTTGAACCTTTCATTACACATTTATTTAAAACTAGCCTCTAAGCACGCGCGTGGTCTTCTGTCTTTTTGGGAAAAAGTAAATAATTTGAATCCACTATAATTTGGGATTACTACATTTTCCAATCACAAAATAATCTAGGGGTGTGATATATGTTGATTTCTCTATTAATATTTTCTCAATTTAATGAGTATTTTTAAAAGAGTGGGAAAGATATATATTGATTTGTCATTTTTTTTTTTTTTTTATTGTTTTCAGGTTTGACTCATGATTTTAGTGTATGTGTTTTATGTGGTGCTCTCTGTTGCTCTTATTATTTTTGTCTGTTGTTTTTCATACATTTAAGCCTTACTCTAAATATTTTTTAGGGTCACATATCAATAATTTTGTTAGATTGTATAGCAGGCAAATTTGATGAATTTGGTTGAGAGAAGTGGTAGTCAATCTATAAAGTAGTTGATAAAGACAATTTTTTTTGTAAATATCCGACCTATATATGCCTACATTTATTAATTTGGGTAACACTACATTTTGAATTAATTGAAACTGTTAAACTTTAGCTTCATTTTTCTCAATCACATCTCTTTCATATGAAATATTATATTGTCCTTTGTTGAGCGTTTCATTGCACATTTATTTAAAACTAGCCTCTAAGCACGTGCGTGTTCTTCTATTTTTTTGGGAAAAAGTAAACAATTTGCATCATTTGGGATTACTACATTTTCCAATCACAAAAAAACTTAGCGGTGTGATATATGTTGATTTGTCTTTTCTCTTTCTTTTTTTTTTTTTTTTTTTTTTTTGTTGTTGTTTTTTTTCAGGCTTGAGTCATTATTTTAATGTATGTGTTCTAAGTGGTGCTCTGTCTTCCACCTATTATTTTTGTATGCTGTTTTTCTTACATTTAAGCCTTACCCTATATTTTTTTTGTATTTGTTTTAGGGTGAGATATCAACAATTTTGTTAGATTGCATAGCAGGCACGTTGGATGAATTCAGGTGAGCAAAGTGCTATTCAATCTATCAAGTAGTTGTTAAGGACCACTTTTTGTAAATATCCTACCTATATATGCCTACATTTTTAATTTGGGTAACACTACATTTTAATCTAATTGTTAAACTTTAGCTTCATTTTTCTCAATCACATCTCTTTCATATGAAATATTATATTGTCCGTTGTTGTGCATTTCATTGCACATTTATTGAAAACTAGCTTCTGAGCACGCACGTGGTCTTCTATTATTTTTGGAAAAAGTAAATAAATTGAATCCATTATAATTTGGGATTACTACATTTTCCAATCGCAAAAAAATCTAGGGGTGTGATATATATTGATTTCTCTATTAATATTTTCTCTAATTCATGAGTATTTTTAAAAGAGTGGGAATGATATATATTGATTTGTCTTTTTTTTCTTTTTTTCTTTTTTTGTTAACGGGTTTGACTCTTGAATTTAGGGTATGTGTTCTAAGTGGTTCTCTCTGTTCCACTTAATATTTTTGTCTGTTGTTTTCCGTACATTTAAGCCTTACTCTCAATCTTTTTGTATTTTCTTAAGGGCGACATATCAATAATTTTGTTAGATTGTATAGCAGGCACATTTGATGAATTTGGTTGGGAGAAGTGGTAGTCAATCTATCAAGTATTTGTTAAAGACAATTTTTTGTAAATATCCTACCTATATATGCCTACATTTATTAATTTGGTTAACACTACATTTTCAATTAATTGAAACTGTTAAACTTTAACTTCATTTTTCTCAATCACATCACTTTCGTATGAAATATTATATTATCCTTTGTTGAGCCTTTCATTGCACATTTATTTAAAACTAGCCTCTAAGCATGTGCGCCTTTTTCTATTTTTTTGGGAAAAAGTATACAATTTTCATCCATTATAATTTGGGATTACTACATTTTCCGATCACAAAATAACTTAGCGGTGTGATATCTATTGATTTGCCTTTTTTTTTTCTTTTTCTTTTTTCTTTTTTTGTTATCCGGCTGGAGTCATTATTTTAGTGTATGTGTTCTAAGTAGTGCTCTGTCTTCCTCCTATTCTTTTTTTCTGTTGTTTTTCTTACATTTAAGCCTTACTCTCTATTTTTTTTTGTATTTGTTTTAGGGTGACATATCAACAATTTTGTTAGATTGCATAGTAGGCACATTGGATGAATTCGAGTGAGCGAAGTGGTAGTCAATATTTCAAGTAGTTGTTAAAGACGATTTTTTGTAAATATCCTACCTACATATGCCTACATTTATTAATTTGGGTAACACTACATTTTCAACTAATTGAAACTGTTAAACTTTTGCTTCGTTTTTCTCTATCACATCTATTTCGTATGAAATATTATATTGTCCTTTGTTGAACCTTTCATTACACATTTATTTAAAACTAGCCTCCAAGCACGCGCGTGGTCTTCTGTCTTTTTGGGAAAAAGTAAATAATTTGAATCCACTATAATTTGGGATTACTACATTTTCCAATCACAAAATAATCTAGGGGTGTGATATATGTTGATTTCTCTATTAATATTTTCTCTAAGTAATGAGTATTTTTAAAAGAGTGGGAATCATATATATTGATTTGTCTTTTTTTTTTTTCTTTTTTTTCTTTTTTGTTTTCGGGTTTGACTCATGATTATAGTGTATGTGTTCTATGTGGTGCTCTCCGTTCCTCTTATTATTTTTGTCTGTTGTTTTTCATACATTTAAGCTTTACTCTAAATTTTTTTTAGGGTGACATATCAATAATTTTGTTAGATTTTATAGCAAGCACATTTGATGAATTTTGTTAAGTGAAGTGGTAGTGAATCTATCAAGTAGTTGTTAAAGACAATTTTTTGTAAATATCCTACCTATATATGCCTACATTTATTAATTTGGGTAACACTACATTTTCAATTAATTGAAACTGTTAAACTTTAGCTTCATTTTTGTCAATCACATCTCTTTCATATGAAATATTATACTGTCCTTTGTTGAGCCTTTCATTGGACATTTATTTAAAACTAGGCTCTAAGCACGTGCGTGTTTTTCTATATTTTTGGGAGAAAGTAAACAATTTGCATCCATTATAATTTGGGATTACTACATTTTCCGGTCACAAAAAAACCTAGAGTTGTGATATATATTGAGTTGTCTTTTTTTTTTTTTCTTTTTTTTTTCTTTTTTTCAGGCTTGAGTCATTATTTTAGTGTACGGGTTCTAAGTGGTGCTCTGTCTTCCTCCTATTATTTTTGTCTGTTGTTTTTCTTACATTTAAGCCTTACTCTCTATTTTTTTGTATTTATTTTTGGGTGACATATCAACAATTTTGTTAGATTGCATAGTAGGCACATTGGATGGATTCGAGTGAGTGAAGTGGTAGTCAATCTATCAAGTAGTTGTTAAAGACCATTTTTTGTAAATATCCTACCTATATATGCCTACATTTATTAATTTGGGTAACACTACATTGTCAACTAATTGAAACTGTTAAACTTTAGCTTCATTTTTCTCTATCACATCTATTTCATCTGAAATATTATATTGTCCTTTGTAGAACCTTTCATTACACATTTATTTAAAACTAGCCTCTAAGCACGCACGCTGTCTTCTATTTTTTTGTGAAAAAGTATATAATTTGCATCTATTATAATTTGGGATTACTACGTTTTCCAATCACAAAAAAACCTAGAGGTGTGAAATACATTGATTTGTCTATTTTTTTGTTGTTATCGGGTTTGACTCATTATTTTAGTGTATGTGTTCTAAGTGGTGCTCTCTCTTCCTCCTATTATTTTTGTATGTTATTTTCCTACATTTAAGCCTTACTCTCTATTTTTTTTGCTTTTTTTTTAGTGTGACATATAAAAAAATTTGTTAGATTGCATAGCAGGCACATTGGATGAATTTGTTTGAGCGAAGTGGTAGTAAATGTATCAAGTTGTCGTTAAGGACCACTTTTTGTAAATATCCTACCTATATATTCCTATATTTAATAATTTGGGTTACACTACATTTTCAATTAATTGACACTGTTACACTTTAGCTTCATTTTTCTCTATCACATCTCTTTCATATGAAATATTATATTGTCCTTTGTTGAGTGTTTTATTGCACATTTATTTAAAACTATCCTCTAAGCACGCCCGTGTTCTTCTACTTTTTTGGGAAAAAATTAATAATTTACATTTATTATAATTTGGGATTACTACGTTTTTCAATCACAAAAAAACCTAGAGGTGTGAAATATATTTATTTGTCTATTTTTTTGTTGTCATCGGGTTTGACTTATTATTTTAGTGTATGTGTTCTAAGTGGTGCTCTCTCTTCCTCCTGCTATTTTTGTATGTTATTTTCTTACATTTTAGCCTTACTCTCTATTTTTTTGTATTTGTTTTAGGGTGACATATCAACAATTTTGTTATATTGCATAGTAAGCACATTGGATGAATTTTGATGAGCGAAGTTGTCGTCAATCTATCAAGTTGTTGTTAAAGACCTTTTTTTGTAAGTATCCTACCTATATATGCCTATATTTGTTAATTTGTGTAACACTACTCTTTTGTTAATTGAAACTGTTACACTTTACCTTCATTTTTCTCAATCACATTTTTTTCATATGAAATTTAATATTGTCCTTTTTTGTGCCTTTCATTGCAGATTTATTTAAAACTAGCCTCTGAGCACGTGCATTGTCTTCTTCTTTTCGGGAAAATGTTAATAATTCGCATCCACTATAATTTGGGATTATTACATTTTCCAGTCACAAAAAATCCTAGGGGTGTGATATATATTGTTTTGTCTATTAATATTTTCTCTAATTAATTAGTATTTTTTAAAGAGTGGGAATGACCTATATTGATTTGTCTATTTTTTTTTTTTTTTTTAAATCAGGTTTGACTCATTATTTTAGTGTATGTGTTCTAAGTGGTGCTGTCTCTTCCTCCTATTATTTTTTTCTGTTGTTTTTCTTACATTTAAGCCTTACACTCTATTTTTTTGTATTTGTTTTAGGGTGAGATATCAACTATTTTGTTAGATTGCATAGCAGGCACATTGTATAAATTCGGGTGAGCAAAGTGATATTCAATTTATCAAGTAGTTGTTAAGGACCACTTTTTGTAAATATCCTACCTATATATGCCTACATTTATTAATTTGGGTAACACTACATTTTCAATTAATTGTTAAACTTTAGCGTCATTTTTCTCAATCACATCTCTTTCATATGAAATATTATATTGTCCTTTGTTGTGCAATTCATTGCACATTTATTTAAAACTAGCTTCTGAGCACGCGCATGGTCTTCTATTATTTT
Source organism: Quercus tomentella (assembly GCA_028535165.1). Lineage (NCBI taxonomy): Eukaryota > Viridiplantae > Streptophyta > Magnoliopsida > Fagales > Fagaceae > Quercus > Quercus tomentella. The sequence goes on along the minus strand of JAPQVY010000133.1, from coordinate 36,130,093 downwards.
TGGAAAAAGTAAATAAATTGAATCCATTATAATTTCGGATAACTACATTTTCCAATCACAAAAAAATCTAGGGGTGTGATATATATTGATTTCTCTATTAATATTTTCTCTAATTAATGAGTATTTTTAAAAGAGTGGGAATGATATATATTGATTTGTCTATTTTTTTTGTTGTTATCAGGTTTGACTCATGATTTTAGTGTATGTGTTCTAAGTGGTGCTCTTTGTTCCTCTTACTATTTTTGTCTGTTGTTTTTCATACATCTAAGCCTTACTCTCAATTTTTTTGTATTTATTTTCAGGTGACATATCAATAATTTTGTTAGATTGTATATTAGTCACATTTGATGAATTTGGTTGAGTGAAGTGGTAGTCAATCTATTAAGTAGATGTTAAAGACAATTTTTTGTAAATATCCTACCTATATATGCCTACATTTTTTAATTCGGGTAACACTACATTTTCAATTAAATGAAACTGTTAAACTTTAGCTTCATTTTTCTCAATCACATCTCTTTCTTATGAAATATTATATTGTCCTTTGTCGAGCCTTTCATTGCACATTTATTTAAAACTAGCCTCTAAGCACGTCCATTGTCTTCTATTTTTTTGGGAAAAAGTAAATAATTTGCATCTATTATAATTTGAGATTACTACATTTTTCGATCACAAAAGAACCTAGGGGTGTGATATATATTGATTTGTCTTTTTTTTTTTTTTTTTGTTATCAGCCTTGAGTCAGTATTTTAGTGTATGTGTTCTATGTGGTGCTCTGTCTTCCTCCTATTATTTTTGTCTGTTGTTTTTCTTACATTTAAGCCTTACTCTCTATTTTTTTTTGTTTTTTTTGTTTTTTTTTTTTTTTTTTTTTTTTTTTTTTTTTTTTTTTTGTTTTAGGGTGACATATCAACAATTTTATTAGATTGCATAGTAGGCACATTGGATGAATTCGGGTGTGCGAAGTGGTAGTCAATCTCTCAAGTAGTTGTTAAGGACCATTTTTTGAAAATATCCTACCTATATATGCCTACATTTATTAATTTTGGGTAACACTACATTTGCAATTAATTGAAACTATTAAACTTTAGCTTCATTTTTCTCTATCACATCTCTTTCATATGAAATATTATATTGTCCTTTGTTGAACCTTTCATTGCACATTTATTTAAAACTAGCCTCTAAGCACGCACGTAGTCTTCTATTTTTTTGGGAAAAAGTAAATAATTTGCATCCATTATAGTTTTGGATTACTACATTTTTTAATCACAAAAAAACCTAGGGGTGTGATATATATTGATTTGTCTTTTTTTTTTTTTTTTTTTTTTTTGGTTATCAGGCTTGAGTCATTATTTTAGTGTATGGGTTCTAAGTGGTGCTCTCTCTTCCTCCTATTATATTTTTATGTTATTTTCTTACATTTTAGCCTTACTCTCTATTTTTTTGTATTTTTTTTAGGGTGACATATTCAAAATTTTGTTAGATTGCATAGTAGGCACATTGAATGAATTCGGGTGAGCGAAGTGGTATTCAATCTATCAAATAGTTGTTAAAGACCATGTTTTGTAAATATCCTACCTATATATGCCTACATTTATTAATTTTGGGTAACACTACATTTTCAATTAATTGAAACTGTTAAACTTTAGCTTCATTTTTCTGTATCACATCTCATTCATATGAAATATTATATTGTCCTTTGTTGAACCTTTCATTGCACACTTATTTAAAACTTGCCTTTAAGCACGTGCGTGGTCTTCTATTTTTTGGGGAAAAGTAAATAATTTGCTTCCATTATAATTTAGAATTACTACTTTGAGTTTTTAGACCCCTTAAAACACAATTGGATTAATCTAGTTAATTAGCCAAGTGATTACTTAGTCCAAATTTCAGATCTAGGTTAACACACAATCATATAATCATATCAATGTAAAGTGCGGAATGTAGAGAACACAAAGATATGATGACCCAGGAAACCAAACCGGTAAAAACCTGGGGAGGATTTAACCTAGCTATCCTCAAGGTAAACTTGAATCTACTATGAAAGAATCGAAGTTTTACAATAGCGACTTAGACCACTAACATCCTATTGCTACCCACCAGTAGAAAACTTACTGACACGACCACGTGACAGCTCTGAGACCACGGACTCCTTCTTTCTTGGATTCTCCAGCAAGTACAAGCACTCCTGCTTGTGTATCTTTAAGCTTTTATTGCAGCAATTAAATGATCATTAAGCTCTCAATGAAATCTCCTTCTTGATAATCCTAAGCATGTGTGAAGGCAACCACCTCTTAGATCTCACAAGAGACTCACACACACAGCAAATAGAGCTACCTAAAATGTGGCTAGGGTTTTCCCTTTTATACTTAGGACAAAAGTTGGAAAATTCTACAGAAAAACATTATGCTTGAATTTCGATCGGTCGAGTCTAATTCTCGATCGATCGAGCCAGGCAGAATCATACTATAACTTTTGCAGCAACTCGATTCCAACTTTACATAAAACGCATACACTTTGGGCAAGTCTAAACAAGACTAAAAACCTGTTTTGATCATGGTTTGCCAACAATACAAATTTGAGTTCTAATACATTAGTTCCTAAGTACTTAGAACCTAACAACTACATTTTCTAATCACAAAAAAACCTAGGTGTGTGATAGATATTGATTTGTCTTTTTTTTTTTTTTTTTTGTTATCAGCTTTAAGTCATTATTTTAGTGTATGTGTTCTATGTGGTGCTCTCTCTTCCTCCTATTATTTTTTTTATGTTATTTTCTTACATTTAATCCTTACTCACTATTTTTTGTCTTTATTTTAGTGTGACATATCAAATATTTTGTTAGATTGCATAGCAGGCACATTGGATGAATTCGGGTGAGCGAAGTGGTATTCAATCTATCAAGTAGTTGTTAAGGACCACTTTTTGTAAATATCCTACCTATATATGCCTATATTTATTAATTTGTGTTACACTACATTTTCAATTAATTGAAACTGTTAAACTTTAGCTTCATTTTTCTCTATCACATCTCTTTCATATGAAATATTATATTGTCCTTTGTTGAGCCTTTCATTGCACATTTATTTAAAACTAGCCTCTAAGCACGCCTGTTTTCTTCTATTTTTTTTGGGAAAAAGTTAATAATTTGCATCTATTATAATTTGGGATTACTACATTTTCCAATCACAAAAAAAAAAAAAAAACCTAGGGATGTGAAATATATTGATTTGTCTATTTTTTTTGTTGTTATCGGGTTTGACTCATTATTTTAGTGTATGTGTTCTAAGTGGTGCTCTCTCTTCCTCCTATTGTTTTTGTATGTTATTTTCTTACATTTAAGCCTTACTCCTTTTTTTTTTTTTTTTTTTTGTATTTCTTTTTGGGTGACATATCTAAAATTTTGTTGGATTGCATAGTAGGCACATTGGGTGAATTCAGGTGAGCGAAGTGGTAGTCAATCTATCAAGTAGTTGTTAAGGACCACTTTATGTAAATATCCTACCTATATATGCCTATATTTATTAATTTGTGTAACACTACATTTTTAATTAATTGAAACTGTTATACTTTTGCTTCATTTTTCTCAATCACTTCTCTTTCATACGAAATTTAATATTTTCCTTTGTTATGCCTTTCATTGCACATTTATTTAAAACGAGTCTCTGAGCATGTGAGTGGTCATCTATTTTTTTGGGAAAAAGTTAATAATTTGCATCCATTATAATTTGGGATTATTACATTTTTCAATCACAAAAAAACCTGGGGTGTGATATATATTGATTTGTCTATTAATATTTTCTCTAATTAATGAGTATTTTTTAAAGAGAGGGAATGATATATATTGATTTGTCTATTTTTTTGTGGTTATCGGGTTTGACTCATTATTTTTGTTTATGTGTTCTAAGTAGGGCTGTGCAAACCAATACCGGAGCCGACAAGACCGACCGGCGCCGACCTTCCCGCACCGCCACTGCAATCGACCGGCGGTGCCGATGTCGGCGAACAGAATCAAAGAGAGTTTCGACTCCAGTGCGGTGCAGTAATCGATGCAGCAAATCCAAAACTGAAGCCTCGTTGAACCGAACCGAACCCTGTTTCAGATGTTTGGAACTTTGGATACGGCATTGTTTTACCGAGATTTTGTCTTTAAAAAAGCAAAAAAAAAAAAAAAAAAAAAAAAAAAAAAAAAAAAAAAAAAAAACTACAAACCCATCAATGGTCTCCACCATGTTGCGTGCCACCGTTCTTCTTCTTCTTCCTCTTCTTCTTCTCTTCTTCATTTTGCACTGGTTCTTCTTCGTTTTGCAGTGCACTGGTTTGGTCTTTTATTACTCTTGTAATTTCTATTTTCTATTGTCTTCTAGAGAGATTAGTACTCTTTTAAAGTTTTAGTCTTTTAATGTTTCAACTTTTATGACCCCACACATGTCTAGCTTTGGAAATGACAAAAGAAAAGTTTAAAGGAAAAATCCAAGTATCAGACTTAGATATTACTCTATTTTCTCACGACTGTGTAGGTATAATGGTGTATAATATATATTAATATTAATTTATACTTAAAAAAGAAAAAAAAAAGATGAATAATTATTAATGCTTCGTTTACAATATTTTAACAATAGAAGCTATAAACTAGTAAAAATAGAAGCTATAAACTATAAACTTAGTAATATTTATCATTTTTTTTTAGTAAAATGTTTTTATTTTATTTTATTTTATTTTATTATTATTATCAAATTTTCAGCACTTGTTTGGACTTTGTGGTGTTACATTGTTACTTTAGTCCCATTGAATACTGAATAGGTTGAAAGGATTTTTTTATTAAAAAAAAAAAATAGAATTTTTAATGTTTCAAACCGACCAAACCTATTAAACCGAGCCAACCAAACCGCATTGCTATAGGTTGGAAAGCTGACCCTAATCGGTATGAATCGGTTTTAATTATGAGAAATCCGATCCCTATTGGTTCGGTAACAATTTTAAGAGAAAACCGAGCCGACAGAACCACGCACACCCCTAGTTCTAAGTGGTTCCCTCTCTTCCTCCTATTATTTTTGCCTGTTGTTTTTCTTACATTTAAGCTTTATTCTCTATTTTTTTGTATTTGTTTTAGGGTGACATATTAACAATTTTGTTAGATTGCATAGCAAGCACATTGGATGAATTTGGGTGAACGAAGTGGTAGTCAATCTATCAAGTAGTTGTTAAAGACCATTTTTTGTTAATAGCCTACCTATATATGCCTATATTTGTTAATTTGTGTAACACTACTTTTTCATTAATTGAAACTGTTACACTTTAGCTTCATTTTTCTCAATCACATTTCTTTCATATGAAATTTAATATTGTCCTTTGTTGTACCTTTCATTGCACATTTATTTAAAACTAACCTCTGAGCACGTGCGTGGTCTTCTAGTTTTTGGGAAAAAGTTAATAATTTGCATCCATTATAATTTGGGATTATTACATTTTCCAATCACAAAAAAACCTAGGGGTGTGATATATATTATTTTGTCTATTAATATTTTCTCTAATTAATTAGTATTTTTTAAAGAGTGAGAATGATATATATTGATTTGTCTTTTTTTTTTTTTTTTTTATCAGGTTTGACTCATTATTTTAGTGTATGTGTTCTAAGTGGTGCTCTCTCTTCCTCTTATTATTTTTGTCTGTTGTTTTTCATACATTTAAGCCTCTTATTATTATTTTCTGTTGTTTTTCATACATTTAAGCCTTACTCTATTTTTTTGTATTTGTTTTAGGGTGACATATCAATAATTTTGTTAGATTGCATAGCAGATACATTGGATGAATTTGGGTGAGCGAAGTGTTAGTCAATCTATCAAGTAGTTGTTAAAGACCGTTTTTTTTGTAAATATCTTACCTATATATGCCTATATTTATTAATATGTGTAACACTTCGTTTTCAATTAATTGAAACTATTACACTTTAGCTTCATTTTTCTCAATCACATATCTTCCGTATGAATTTTAATATTGTCCTTTGTTTTGCTTTTCATTGTACATTTATTTCGTATAAATTATTAACTTTTTCCGAAGAAAATATTAGAGCTTGTGCTCATAGGCTAGTCTTTTAGTTAAAATTTTATATTTATTTATGATATCTAATAATTGGTATGTTGTGTAATTTCAGGCTTTGATGTTGTAAACAAAGGGTGCTGTGGAATGGGATCTATAGCGGTAGCTATACTATGCAGCAGAATAACCCCTTTCACTTGTACAAATGACTCCAAATATGTGTTTTTTGATAGTTATCACGCTACAGAAAGAGTATTCCAGATACTTGTCGAAGAACTCATTAAAAAATATATCAACAGTTTCGTTTGAGATTGTTGATTTTCTTTACTCAAAATTACCACCACATTTCATAAAGCTTGATCTGAATAATAGGAATAAAGTTAAGCTAGTGATCAGTTGTGAGTGTCAATTCTGTGAATCCAATTCACTTGTATATTATATTACATTCAATAAAATTTCGAATGTTTGTAGACCCAATAATATAGTTTTATAACCATCCAACCAATGTCTCTGAAAAGAACTGTACTTTTTGACTACTTTAATTGATTATGCAATGAAACCACACAATTTAAGCAAGTTACCGATATGTAATGCAGTAAAGCATGAGACAATGAACATATGATAAGATGTTCTAAACCAATGAAGTAGAAAACCAATGGAGAACGGGCTCCTTGCTATGTAACAAAATGAAAATTCAATGGAGAATCTCTAAGGAAAAACCACTAGGCGGCATAATGCTGCCCCAAAAAAATATTTTAGTAAGGGTTTTACCGGCATATGTTAGTAAATCATTTTGGAAAGTTTTTTTATGGGAAAGTAAAAAAGTGATTGATTTTTTGGACTTTTTTTTTTTTTTGATAAAAAATTTCTTAAAATAAATGATTAATGTATGCTCTAAGGGCATACATTAACTGGACTCTTTTAGTAATATAATTGAAGTTTTTCAATTTGATATAAATGCTTGACTCTAGACTCTACTTGTAAAAGAACTAAAAAGATGAAAAATTTAACAATCATATCCAAAATGAATTTCTTTATATTCCATAACATACTCTCTGTATTTTGCTTGTCCAAAAACTTCCCTAGACTTTATATATATATATATATATATATATATATGTTTTCCGCATTTCCATGATCCAAACAATCCAAACAAAGAGGCTTAGCACAAATATCGTAATACCCTTATCATGCGTTTAACCCAAATCCTATCATTGTGTTCCATATCATGAGAAACACCTAAATGAAAAGAACTAAACTAAATGATTGAGGTTGATTAATGAGGGAAAAAGGTGTGTATCCATCAGAGTAGAAAAGTAGAACCCAAGCAACATCTAAATCTAATTCAAGAAAGCCACAATCACATATATAGTGCATGTCGCAGCAAACATTAAGAAAAAAAAATCTTAATCAGGAATGCTCTATTCATATTTAAATGTTCTGCACCTAATTAGGAATGTTCCATTTTGATTTTAAGATAAATCATTGGTGAAAACCAAATTTTCGTTCCATCAACATTATTGGCCTATTATAAATTCTGTTGCCATACAAACTGTAGTAGACTTTCTTAATCATGGTGTAGCTCCCCCTAAATTTCATGAAACCCACATTGTACTTATACCAAAAACTAAAAACCCATCTAGAGTCACTGATTACAGGCCTATAAGTTTGTGTAATGTGGCATATAAGCTTGCTTCCAAAGTAGTGGCTAACCGAATGAAGGCTGTTTTGAAGGATATTGTATGTGAAAACCAAAGTGCTTTTGTTTCAGAGAGGCTCATCACAAACAATGTTCTTGTGGCCCATGAATTAATGAATCATATTAACAGGAGGAGGAAAGGCAAAGTTGGAGAGATGGCATTGAAGCTTAACATGAATAAGGCTTATGACCGGGTAGAGTGGAAGTGCTTGCAAAAAATAATGGAGAAGCTTGGGTTTCATGACAGATGGATTAGCATTGTAATGGCATGTGTGTCCTCTGCTACATATGCTATTAGACTCAATGGCCAACCTTGGGGTAGGATCACACCAACTCGAGGTTTGCGACAAGGAGATCCACTTTCCCCCTATCTTTTCCTACTTTGTGCTGAAGGGTTATCGACATTGCTGCACAAGGCATCACTGAGGAAGGATTTGAAAGGAGTGGCTGCCTCAGCTAGGGGACCAAGAATTTCACACTTGTTCTTCGCAGATGATAGCTTGATATTTTGTAGAGCAACAGAGAAGGAAGGGGCTGAAGTACAAAGATTGTTGCAAGTCTATGAGTCCTCGGGTCAACAACTAAATAGAAACAAGACGGCACTATTCTTCAGTAACAATACTCCCACACGTACACAGGAAGCCATTAAGTCCATGTTTGGTACTTAGGTCATCAAACTTCATGAATCCTACTTAGGACTACCCTCATTGATTGGGAAGTCAAAGAAGAACACATTTGCCCAGCTAAAACAAAAACTAGCATCCAAGCTAGCGGGTTGGAGGGAAAAGTTGCTGTCAAATGCAGGGAAGGAAGTATTAATTAAAGCGGTTGCACGGCCGTCCCCTCTTACACTATGAGTTGTTTCCAGCTCCCCAACGCTCCATGTGAGGAGATGACTGGAATGGTGAGGCAATTTTGGTGGGGGCAAGTGAAGAATAAGAAGAAGGTGGCTTGGATGAGCTGGGACAGAATGTGCCTACCGAAGGATAAGGGAGGGCGGGGTTTTAGAGACTTGAAGTCATTCAATCTTGCTTTATTAGCCAAACAGGGTTGGAGACTTCAAACTAATTCTTCCTCCCTCTTCTCTCGGGTTTATAAGGCTAAATACTTCCCTAAGGGAGAATTTGTGGATGCTGAGATAGGCAAGAATGCTTCCTTTACTTGGCGGAGCATAATGGCAGCCCAACCCCTGGTCAAACGTGGCTTGAGATGGTAGGTAAGAGATGGCTGTAGTATACGGGTCTGGCAAGACCAGTGGCTCACTACCTGTAGCACGTATAAGGTGGTCACTCTTGAAAATCCTGGGACTCGTGTTAAAATGGTTAGGGACTTGATGAAAGAAGGAGGAAGGGAGTGGGACATAGAGCTGGTGAAAGGTCTATTTTTACCCTAGGATGCGGATGCGATCCTAAGTACCCCTCTCAGTAACTTGGTTACAAAAGACAAACTAGTATGGGTTGAAGATATGAAAGGCAGATTTACAATGAGAAGTGCATACAAGCTTGCTCGGGAAATAATGGCAGAGGATCATAATTGTAAAGTTGTAATTTACAACTATGTGTTTTGTTGGCTTTTATTCCGTGCCAAATTTGATTGTAATTACATTCAATCTTTTATACCATGTATTTCATGTGGGATTTATTTGTAAGGGATGTGTGTGAGAGAGAGAGTGTGAAGACTCAAGGCATTGAAGACTGAAGTGTTTTCGCGGGTATCTCGCGACTTAGCATCTCGCGAAGTGAAGCATGTGCCCTGCACATGATTGGAATGTGAAGACTTAGGACAGGATGGAGACAGCTGGTTTTCGCGAGTATCTCGCTGGTAAGGCCTTCCTGCGAGACACCCGCGAAACATTCTGTTTTACCAGACTGTCATTTCTGATACACACTTTCTGTGCCTACTCTATTTATACCCACATTACCCATAAATGTTGAAGAGGGCTTTAGAGAGAAAACCCTAGCCACAAACCTTGAGAGTTAGAGATTGTTATACCCACAATTCTCTACACAATTGCTTATAGATTTTCCTAAAGTCCTACCTCTCCATTTCCATACCATTGAGAGGTTGATAGCACAAACACTTACCACACCCTTTCAGAGTGTTCAGTGAGGTTTTGGTGCTGCTGGGAAGCATTGGAAGAAGCCATGCTTTGGCGGATGCAATCGGGCGTATTGCGAGATCCGGAGAGCTAGACAAGACACGGTTCCGAGAAGCCTTGTTGGAGTAGGAGCTTGGAGGGCTTAGGTGCATTGGGTAGATTAGGCTTGGAGGGTCTCTTGCTAACCCATGTATCCCAACTGATTGTCTAGTGGATCGATTACCGCTTGGAGGGCGGCGGAGAGGTTTTACGCCGAGTACTTCGGTTTCCTTTTCGATAACACATCGGCGTGTTATCTTGTGTTTGCATTCTTCTTCCCTACTCTTTTAACTTTCATATTTCTACTGTGTTATATTGAAGATGGCTTTGAGTAGTTTGTTTGTTTATCCGCTCCCATTTACTCTATTTCGCACTTAGTATAAGTTAGAGAAAATCTATCGAGCCGTAATTTTTAATTAGGGGGTCTAAACAGCTCTTGTGTTTTAACACATTTTCGAGCATTCAATAATGCTAGTTGCTCAGACCTGATGAAAATGCAGAGCGTTTGGCGTGGGGTGTGGAGTATGAACCTACCAAATAAAATCAAGCATTTTTCTTGGAAGGCTTGCAATGGTATTTTGGCCACTAAAGAATCTCTTTTTAGAAGGAAAATCACAGTCAATAATATATGTGAAGCTTGTGGAAAGCATGTTGAAACAATTATGCAGATGCTCTGTTTTTGTAGCCGAGGAACAGAGTTGTGGAGCACTAGTAAACTCTCCTTGCCTTTCACTGTACAAGAGTCATAGAGCTTCGTGGACACTTTTAGCAGGCTGCGGAATAGTTGGGAAGCATAGCTCGGGATGTTAGAGAAGTGGGTCATGATTTGCTAGGGAATTTGGAAGAGTAGGAATGAGGTTCGGCATGGAGGTAAGAGGCGAACGGGTCTATTAGTAGTGCGAAGCTCTCTGAAATTATTGGAGGAGTTCCAAACTATCAATGAAACACCGAGTCGGGTTAGCTTAGACCACCAGGACACAGCAGCTTGGAAGCCACCACCACCGGGTTGGTTCAAGGTTAATGTGGATGGCGCACTTTTCTCGAAAGCAAAATAGTCCGACATATTGGAGTGATTGTGCGAGACGGGGAAGGGAACGTGATAGCGGCTTTGAGCAGGAAGCTGGACTTACCTCTAGGCGCTTTAGAGATTGAGGCAAAGGCCCTAGATACAGGGGTGCAATTTGCCGAGGAGGTGGGGCTTAGGAATGTGGTGTTTGAAGGAGATTCGTTGCTAATTATCAATGCATTCCATGGTGTTGAAGAGGCAGCAGCATCGGTTCAAAATATCATCCATTGTGTTTTGCGGAAAGTCCAGAGCTTCAGGACGTTTGATTTTTTACATATTAAAAGGCAAGGAAATGTCCCTGCCCACTTGCCTGCTCAACATGCTCAAAATGTTGAGAACTTGGTTGTATGGTTGGAAGAGTGTCCCAGTCAAGTGGCAGATGCGTGTGCGAATGATGTAATTTCTTTACGAAGTGTTGAATAAAAGTGTTGAGCATTTCCCATCAAAAAAAGAAAAGAAAAAACCACATTTTCGTCCCTACATTTTCACGTGATTCCCACTTTGGTCCCTATCTTTTATTTTCACATCTTTTATTTTCACCGCTTTTACTCCCTATCCTGAAAAACGCGTCTCGTTTTTGTCCCTGCCATTACATCAGAGACGGAAAATGCACACGTGGCAAATGGAATGCACTGTTGGCACACTAAAAGCTGATGTGGCCATTAAAATAATAATAAAAAAATGTTATTTGGCATTAAAAAATGCCACATCAGCATCTAAATTTAAAAAAATAATTTATCAATTTTAACTAAATAAAAAAAAAACTAAAAACATAATTAAAAACCAAAAACCGCATGAATCAAGATTTAAGTGTATCTAGAACAAGAACAACAAAAATACCAACCCAAAAAAAAAAAAAAAAAAAAAAACCCAGATTTAAATACAAGAACAACATTTTCCTTTTCAATCTTTCATCCTCTCCTTTTCATTAAAACCCACACAATCCCATCATCTCTGTCTCTCTTTTCCTCTCTCCCTTGTCCTCTCAAATCCACACCCCAGGCAAACACAAGAAAGAAGAAAGCAGTGAATCTGAGATTGATTCTGTTTTGGCTGGTCTGAGGTTGATTCCGTTTGGAAAAGTCCATGGGTGAGAGCAGCGATATTGGAGAGGTGTAAGTGCGAAACGGAGCGGTAGAAAAAGCCATTAAGCCCAACTTGGTTCTGAAACTGGTGGGCTTGGTAGTCGGAGAGAGTTCTTTTTCCGATTATTGTATGTGGCTGTTGTAGTTGTTGTTGATGGCGAGCGATTTGGGTCCATGGGTCGAGAAAAAGACCCGGGAGGTTGGATCGGTAAGAGGGTTGTGCAGCTTGGTTCGTGGATTGGTCGGTGAAGAAGTCTGGGGCCCAACCACCCGTGAACCCCGATGCCATGTTTTTTGTGATTATTTGGGTTGGTAGTTTTTGAGAAAGAATGAGAGAAGGTATATGTTTTTGCTTGTTTGGATGCTAAGAAAATGCAAGAAAAGAGAAGAAAATCTTGAATTTCTTATTTTCTGGGCAACCATGTTCTTGGAGGAAGAACATGAAGAACAATTATTATTTAGATAATTAAATGATAACTAAAATTTTATTTTATTTTAAAATAAAATAAAATATTTTTAATATTTTTTAATTCTGCCGTTTGCCACGTGTGCATTTTTCGTCTCTGATGTAACGGCAGGAACAAAAACGAGACGCTTTTTTAAGGATAGGGAGTAAAAGCAGTGAAAATAAAAGATAGGGATCAAAGTGAAAATCATGTGAAAATGTAGAGACGAAAATGTGGTTTTCGCTTAAATCATTTTAATCGGAAAAAATGTCAACATTAATGGAATGATTCAGAAATCAGCATGTAAATCATTTTAATCGTGAAGAGAAAATATTTCAAAGATTATTAGAGCATTAAAAAGGAAGTCATTTAATACTCCATTTAAATATATATTATGCATTTTTATTAGGAATGATGCCATTATGGCATTATCAACATATAAATCATTTTAACGGGAAGAAAAATATCAAAAATTTAATGGAGTTTATGAAAGAGTGGTGGCGGACATTTTAGGGATATATTCATTGTTCACGCAAAAAGCTTTAAAACCCTTAAAACAATTTTTTTCAAGACGACCTCGTTTGAAAGCCAATTGAGTGTTTTATTTTATTTTTTAAAATTATATGTAATTATATTAAAGGTATTTAAATAGGTTATCAATATATATATATATATATATATATATATATATATAGGTGTAGATAATAGATTATAAGACGGTTCTTATAAACTAAAGTGAAAATGAAAGGTTTGAGGGGCAATAATTAATGAGGCTAATTAATAGTGTACATTTAGAAAGAAGTAAATTAAGAATGCAATTCCAAAAAATTAAATATATGGCAGTACCTAATAGGGAAAAAAATATGACGCGTCAAATATGTATGTGTATTAAGTAGATAAACCATTGCTTGTCATGTGGTATAATTGGACTACTAAATACTTTTGGAAACTTGGACCCGAGACGATAATTGCAAGAGAATAAAGACCATCATCATTGCCGGCCATTTTTACCAAATTTGTTTTCTTAACTTGAATTGCCCGTGTTGTATTAACAAAAAATAAAATAAAATTGTCAATGTTTTTACTTGGAATTCCAAAAAATGTTTATAGGATGAAATTAATTATCTAGACAAATGTTTATGGGAAGATAATAGTGAAATATATGTGGGTTCTCGTTAGCTCAATTGGTAAAATTTCTGATGGTTAAATAAGAGATCTGAGGTTCAATCCCTGCCTACACCAAAAATTAATTGGTATCTTGGTTTGAAAATAAATAGCTATCATCGGGAGTGAATGCCATAGGTTGAAACTCTCTCTAAAAAAAAATAGTGAAATATATATTGTATATAAAATAAAAAGGGGGGTAAATTATGAATTTGGTCCCTAGCTTTTACACTAAATGTCAATTTGATCCGTAATGTTTCAAATGTGTCAGTTTAGTCTCTAACCGTTTGATATTGTGTCAAAATAATCATTACCGTTAAGTGATGAATGGAAAATGCCGATGTGGCTAACAGCCAAATTAAAAAACTATTTTATGTCACATTAGATGACACGTGTACTACCACGTGGAATAAAAATTTAAAAGAAAAATTTTCATGATTAATTCCTATTTTTATCCCACTTGAAATTTCACTATTAGTTTCTAACAAATCCAATAATTCAAACTTCACTCATTCAATTAGTTCTCTAATCCTTTTTTATTTTTCCACATAACAACGTAGAACAAACAAACCAGAACAAAATTCCAATTTCCCTTATCATTTCCTCACTTATCCACCTTTGTTCTCTGAGCAACCAAACAAAAACTTCAATCCCTAGAACCTTCTCTGCCATTTTCGCTTAAGCTTTATTAATTTATTTTTATTATTATTTTTTCTATGCTTTGGAATCTCTCTCTGTCTTTGAGTTTTTCCTATGCTTTTGGACCTTGGAGGGGACTGTGTTGGTCTACGCAAGTGCTTTTGATCTGAAATCCCAGAAACTAACAAATTTGAGTTTCAGTTTCAGCTGGAATTTACATTTTGATCCAATTTAATTTGTTTGGATCTATCTTATTGGAGCTTTACAAGTTGCATGTTGTGTTGCATTTGATCTCATTTTGAATTCTTATGGAATCGATTTGCTTTGGTGCTTGAAGTTTTTATAATTCTGATTTATGGATTTATGGAGAAGAGACGAAGATGAGTCAAAGAGTTTAGGGATTTTGGTGGTCACATCACATTTCTTAGTTTTAATAGTGTTTTTTTTTTTTTTTTTTTAATTAATGTGGCAGTTCAGTTGGCAAATGATGTAGCGTTAAAAATAATTTAAATTATTCTGTTTGACACATCAACTTTTTCCATCCAATTAATAACGGTAGGGACTAAATTGACATGACACTGAAAATGTTAGAGACCAAATTAACACAATTGAAAAGTTAGAGACCAAATTGAGATATGGGTTAAAGGATAAGGACCAACTTTATAATTTACCCTAAACAAAATAGTGAAATATATATGGACCTTGTTAACGGACACCATAAGGTGTCCATTAAGAAATTACTTTATATTAAATTTTTTGCTTTATGTCAGATTTTTGACCAGCTTTATAAAGTGTAGAGTTAGTTAACAAAAATAAAAATAAAAAAAGAAAGAAAGAAAGAACTGTTTAAGGGATGAAATTAATAGCCTTCATAATTGTCTTCACAAAATGGTTTTGGGAAGATAATAGTGAAATATATTACGGGAGTTTTGGCGCTTGCCACTGTCTTGTATTTTGACAAAATGACTCATGTTATTATTGTATGCACTCTTTAATTGTTGGGATTTTTTTTAATAAAAAAAAACTTAGAGATAATTTTAACTTATGGTGTTCACTCTTAATAATTACTCTTTATTATCAAACCAAGACACCAAATTTTTTGTATAGACAAATATAGCAACTCAAATCTCTTATTCGAAGACAAGAAACTTTACCTATTATTGGGAGTTAAGTATTTAACTTTGAGAATATTTTTACCCTTCTTTTTGTGAGGAACGAGAATAACTTGGACCATTATCTAATCACCCAAAAATGACACTTGCCATTGTTTTATACTTTGACAAACAAGAACTTTGTAACTGGCACCTCTTGCCCAACAAAAATGATGTATATGGTTCAAATAACAACTATTCAATCACCAAAAAAAAAAAAAAAAACACTTCTTGAAAATTTGACATGAGACAATAATTGCAAGGCAAAAATTGCTTTCATCATTGTCATTCATTTTCACCAAATACATTTTTTTTTTTTTACTTGAATTGTCAATGTTTTTACTTGGAATACCAAATGGGATGAAATTAATATACATTTAGATCATTGCAATATTATATAAGAGTAGTGTTACAGGTATTACAAGATTTATTACATTGGTCTTACAAATTGGTTGGCCATAACCGGCAACATTGATGGAATCGACAATGGACAACATCAAAGATTGGTGGTGGTTGTGTGTTTGCTTTTATTTATTTGGGGTAATGGAAATAGAAAAAGACATAATGGTAGGATTTAATTAAATATATGATGTCGCATATTTTTATTGGTAGAGTACAGAATGAAGCACAAAGAATGAGACGGAAGATTTGGACTCAAAAACTTGATGTACCTTTAGACTAACAATTTTTTTGTGCAATAAATAACATTAATAGTTGGCTTTATGATTGGGTACTATAAAATGAGGGGAAGAAACATTGAAGATCAACATTTCATAATTTGCTTATATTCTTTCAATTTAAATTCAAACTTTGGAAGAATCCCAAAAGAGAAACGTAGAGCAATGCTTCACTCAAATATGAAACGTTTTTCTTCATCAACCACATTGTTTTTTCTTTCTTTTGTTTTTGCTATTTTGTGCACCTCAAAAGCTGTCATTCAGATACCAAGAAACGAGACAATTCCAGCGGTCATTATATTTGGAGATTCCATTGTTGATACGGGCACCAACAACGATATCATAACAATAACAAAGTGCAATTTTCCTCCATATGGGAGGGATTTCAGGGGAGGAATACCAACCGGACGATTTTCAAATGGAAAGGTCCTTTCAGATTTCCTAGGTTACTATATCTGTCTCTCTCACACACATGCATGACATTCATGGTCTTCAACGTAGTGCTTTCCCAATAATTTGGTAAATAATCAATATTTTGTTGAATGATTTACGGATAATTTGAGTGTAATTTTCCAATTAAAGTAAATAAAATCTTAATTTAATATGGAAAATGTTTTGTAAATGTCCACGCAACACTTCTTTCTTGGTCTCTTACTAAAATAGTTACAACTTACAATATAAGTTTTAGTGAAATATATTATTTAAATTTTTTGGTAAATAAGAACCATTCACTTTTATGACCCTTTGACCGGTCTATTCTAGAGAACTGAGAACTACTCTCTTAATTTATTTTTTTCCTTTTTTTTTTTAACCGGTTTGGTTTTTATAACCATGGAAGGTGGTG
This sequence comes from Quercus tomentella, assembly GCA_028535165.1. Taxonomy (NCBI): domain Eukaryota; kingdom Viridiplantae; phylum Streptophyta; class Magnoliopsida; order Fagales; family Fagaceae; genus Quercus; species Quercus tomentella. The sequence goes on along the minus strand of JAPQVY010000133.1, from coordinate 36,113,149 downwards.
AAATTCATGAATTAAGTTCTGTTTTTTTCCCTTTTTTTGTTGCAATTAGTGACAATTGTCTTGCTTGGTTTGGTCCTAGTGAGTAGTGACAAACTGACAATCCGACTCTGACTCATGCTGTCACATACAACAAGGTTCTTATATTGAGATTGGGTTGGGCCAAAGATTAGAAAGCCCATGAAACATTTTTAAGTGGATGATAGTCCATGTTTATACAATTTTAAACATTACGAAAAGAAAAATAGAAATCTCTCTCCCAATATATATATATATATATATATATATATATAGAAACACTCTCTTTCTTACAGCAGACATATATATATATATATATATATATATATATAGAAACACTCTCTTTCTTACAGCAGACCTTTATCTGGGCTCGTTTATGTGCGTTCCTGGATAATTTGTTCATTTGTTCATTTCAGTGAATGAGTTGTCTCCATCAATGGCAATTACTAATGGCTTGGGCTTTTACATGTTAGCGAGGCAACATCTAAGAAAAAAAAAAAAAAAAAAACTCTAATTCTGAATTTAATATATATATATAACAAGGGTCATGCTAACGAGTGCCTTTAGGGCATTGATTAACAATCCAGTTAAAGAAAATTTTTATAGGAAAAGAAAAAAAAAAAACAATCAATGCTTTGACAGCTTTTTTCATTCCCTATAAAAGTGATATCAAAACTTTCTTAAAATGGATTGTTAACCAATACCTTAAAGGCACTCGTTAGCATTTCCCATATAGCAACACAACTTAGACCAAAAATTAAGAATATCTACTCGGGCCTAATAATTTTATATTAATTATTCCACTTATATAATTTTGTTTTCGTGTATAACTTTCACTCACACATATATACCTAATATTATAGACCTCTAACTATATCATAAAGTGTTCAAATAAAAAATTCATAGAGGTTTTATATGTCATGGTGAACTAAATTAAATTTATAATTGAAAAATTGTGTGAACATCGAACCAAACAGATCATTTCAAAATCCAAAATTAGTTAGTGTTCCTTAAGCGTGAGTTTGACATCAACTTATTTAGCTTTTATTTGAAAGTACTTATACATTGGAAAAATGAGGTTTTAAAAAGTTGTACATAAAATCTAAATGAAAAAGTTGTATGCAAACAAACAATAAGAAGTAATCCAATTTTTCTTCTTTCTTTTCAGTGGACGAATTAGGAATTAAAGAGCTCCAACCAGCATATAGGGATCCAACTTTGCAACCCAAAGATCTCTTATCAGGTGTAAGCTTTGCTTCGGGTGGCACAAGATATGATCCTTTAACATCTAAAATAGTGGTATGCACATTTTATACCCTTCTTTATCTTTTTTTTTTTTTTTTGCAATTTTTTATATAGTCATTTTTTAATGATGCTTAATTTTCAGGGCTTTTTTTTTTTCTTTTTTCTTTTTTCTTTTTTCTTTTAAATACATATAGTCAGTCATTCCACTATTTGAGCAATTACAAGACTTCGAGCAATACATAGGAAAGTTGAAAGGAATTGTTGGCGAAGAAAGAACAAACTTCATATTAGCCAAAAGTGTAGTCTTTGTGTTGCTGGTAGTAATGACATTGCCAATGCCTATTATCTTTCTGGAATTAGGAAAGCCGAATATGATGTTCCTTCTTACACTGATCTTTTGCTCAATTTGTCTTCTACTTTCGTCAAGGTAAGTCAATATTCTTTTGTTTTTCCTTAATTTTTCCCTTATAATTTTTTTGTGAATAAAATGATATATTAAGGAAAAAGGGAAAGGGGCCTAGCCCCATCTCATGCTTCTTGAAAACCTAAGCAGGGAGAGAAGAAATGGTAAAGGGCATCCCAATTACAATGAGCAGCCTAACAAGTCAAGTATGATAGGTGATGCTTAAGTTAACTAATAATTGGGGATGCTTAACCTCAAGTTCACAACCCACATAGATCCCATGTTAACAGGAAGATATCTTATGCATCATATATATATATATATATATATATATATATATATATATTACTCCTCTTATAATATGTTAGTCCTGCACAAGTATGATGTATATATTAAACGCACAACATAATTATTACAAGTTGCCTTACATCTTACCTCATTAATAATTTAACACTTTCTAGGTAGGAAATGTGAGTTGTATACCTTAGACCATGTCAAAAAATTAATAATTCAAAATATCAAACACCATATAAATTTAATAACATTTTTTTTAGAGAGTTTCAACCTATGACGTCCGTTCCTGATGAGCGTTCTTTATCACTTAAGCAAGACACCAATCAGTTTTTGGTGTAGGTGGAGATTGAACCCTAGATCTATTATACAACCATCAGAAACTTTACCAGTTGAGCTAACTAGAACCCACTTAATAACAACATAATATATTACTTAATTCTAGATGTTAAAATTAATAATAATGGTACCACCGCACACCATTGGTGCGGTGGTCACTCCACAAATATAAATGCTTGTGGGGTGTGGGGGGAAAGGGCCGGGGTTCAAGTCTCCAGGAGTGAGTTTCACACACATACATTTAGATTAGGTTAGAGTAGAAATTCTATCTTGTATAACAAATAAATAATAATAATAATAATAGTGGTGGGCATCTTTAGTGGAAAATGATATGTTTCATACAAAATATTTGAAGGAACTATATGGAGTAGGAGCACGGAGGATCTGTGTTTTAAGCTTACCACCACTAGGATGTTTGCCATCACAACGAACTTTGGTTGGAGGCTCAGAAGAAGAGTGTGCAAAAGAGCCGAATCAAGCATCACAAGTGTTCAATGATAAACTTTCCAGGGAGCTGGGTTACCTTAACAACAATCTGCCTAACGCAAAGGTGTTCTATATTGATATCTACAACCCTCTACTTGATATCATAACAAATCCAAAGAAATATGGTAATATTCCTCTTCTTTATAATTTCAAATGGTTTAATTTTTTATTTATTTGCCTTTTATTTTTAAATATTCTTAATTTCAGGCTTTGAGGTTGCAAATAAAGGTTGCTGTGGCACAGGATCTATAGAGGTAGCAATACTGTGCAACCAATTAACCCCTTTCACTTGTACAGATGACTCCAAGTATGTGTTTTTTGATAGTTATCATCCTACAGAAAAAACATACCAGATTATTGTCGATGGAATCCTTAAAAAATATATCAACAGCATCGTTTGAGGTTGTTGATTTTCTTCTACTCAAAAGTATTTGCCAGACTTCATATTCTTGTTTCCTCCTATTATTATTGTAACAAAGTTTTGAAAATTTCATAAAGCTCGATCAAGAGCATTCACATAAGCTCTTGGATAATTGTGTATAAATGTGTAAAATACACATTTTAGCTACTTTTACACATTTTGAACCAAAAAATACTCCACATCAGTCCGTTTAAAAATGTGTAAAATCGTCCAAATTTTTCAACGAGCTACAGTACCCGTGTAAATTTACACGAGCACTGTAGCCCGTGTATTTATTTTTTTAAAGTTTTTTCTCTCTCCTCTCCACTGTCTCTCACCTCCCTCTCTGCGCTCTCTCTTTCGCTCACAAAAAAACCCACAAAAACCTTTCATCCTCAGTTCTCTCTCCCTCTCTCACATCTCTCTCTCGTTCAAAGCACGCCACCGGAGATCACAGTGTGGCGAGATCGGCGCTGTGGGTCACAGCGTGGTGAGATCGGCGCGTGGCGTGGTCTCGATGGTGGCGGTGTGGGTTTGGGTCGATGATCGATGGCGGCGACGTGGGGAGGTCTCGATGGTGGTTTAATCTGAGTTTATGGTGTGGGTTGGTCTTGGTTTGTGTGGGTTTGCTTGGTCTGGGTTGATTTGGGTTGTGGGTTGATCTGGGTATGTGTGGAGGCATGGAGGCGTGGAGGCATGGAGACGATGGCGTTTGATCGGCGTTGATTTTTCTTTGTGTGGGTTGATCGGTGTTGGTTGATCTGATGTTGAATCTGATTTTTCGTGTAGGTTGATCAGTATGTGGGTTGATCAAATTTTTCTTTGGTTTCTAATGATTTTTCGTGTGGGTTGATCGGTATGTGTGGGTTGATCTGATTTTTGTTTGGTTTCTGATGATGGCTGGGTGGTGATGGTGGCGGTGATGGTGGCTGTGGGTTTGTGAGAAAGAGGGGCAGTGAGGGAGTGAATAATAAAAATTAGTAAAATAATGAATATTTTAATAAATAAATGTGTAAAATAGATAAACTGATGTGGGTGATTTGTAAAAGTGAATGTGTAAAATAGAAAAAGTAGGTTTTTTCGTGTAAAATAGATAGAAAATTTAGAAGAACTGATGTGAATGCTCTTATGTGAATCAATTTCACTTGTCTTTTATTTCACATCCAATAAAATTTAACAAATTTATAAAGACCCAGTAATATAATTGTTTACCTGGACAAAAGTAATCATCCAAGCAATGTCTCTAAAAATAACTGTTTTAACTACTTAATTGATTATGCAGTGAAATCAATCAGCTTATGTTGATTACCAATTTAAGCAAGTCACCTATATGTAAAGAAATAAAGCATAAGACAATGAACATGCAATATGGTCACGTCCAAGTAAGGGGAAGTCACAATGGTTGTCCCCTATAACCATTTTACATGTACAACTATTAGAGATATGTAATAGGCACAATCCTAATCCTACCTCGTGTGCAAGACGAATCTCCTATTTGTACTACAAGTCTATTAACCATAGTTAATGTATGGTTAGTCAAGGATTTATCCTCCTATATATACACATGTAATGTTCATTGTAACACAAAATTTGTACTACACTCTCATATATTAAAGGTGTAGCCGTTAAGGGTTTCCTTCATGTATGTAAGCCGTTAGGCTAAATCACGTAACCCTTGTGCGTTCTCTATTTTATGTTTTTATTTTCGCATCTATTATAGCATATTCAACATAGTATATTAATGCTAATATTTAACACACACACACACAAAAAAAAAAAAAAAAAAAAAAAAAAAAAAAAAAAAAAGGAACCATGCAATATGGTGACGAAGTGAAAAATCAATAGAGAACCTCCAAATGAAAAACCACTAGGAGTGCACCATTACCCCCAACAAAGATATCCACTACTATAATTAAAGTTTCTAATTTGAGAGAAACTCTTGACTTTAGACTCTTCTTGGTAGATAAATTTATTGATTTGGCCCCACAATGAGCTTCAGATCAAATCTAAAATCTTCTATTGTGAATGTCATCTCATTAACTGCATTTGTGGTGACTCCAAAGGTTTTAGCAATACAGCAAGATATTGGTAAAAACTGATAAGCAAATAGCAACATCATATTGAAATTGATCTTTTGAACTAATGGGTTGGTAAAAGTTAAGTTTAGGTATTCTTTTTCTTTCTTTGATGTGCATTGCAAAGCTTCTCTTAAACCTCTACTTTAGTCATGCTTTAAAGTGCGGGAAAATTACACTTTACCACCCTAAAGTATGTCCTAAATTACACTTTGCACCCTAAATTATTCGAATGCATGATTTGCACCCTATACTATGACTCTTTTTACACTTTGCACCCTGACGTTAGTTTTACTGTTAAGTTAGATGGAAATATGAAGCATACGACTTGCATGTGTGTATTGCTTAAGTGGCACAAACTTAAAAGACCAAAAACCCCTCTTTCCAATAAGCTAAAAACAATTGTTTTTTTATCTCTCTCTCTCTCTCTCTCTCTCTCTCTCTCTCTCTCTCTCTCTCTCTCGCGCATTAGCTCCTCTCTCCAAATTAAAAATCCCTAAATCGAAATCATCTTTAACACCCCCGTTGCTCTACCACCGTGAAACCACTGCTCAAAAGAAGCCCTAAATCCCTAAAAGAAACTGTCAATTTGTAGTTGAAAGTATGATGAAAGTCAAAAGCTAAGGGGCTGTTTGAATTTGCAAGTTTTCATCACCCATCACTCTGTTTTCATCACTCATAACTCAAAACTGGTGGGTCCCATAGAGAGGAAGTCTATTTGGCTGTGTTTTCAAGTTTTGTTTCCATCACTCAATTCGCTGATTTTTGAGTGATGAGTTATGGAAATTGGAAACAAGTTTTAGGTGTTTTCAAGTTATGGAAATAGAGTTATGGTGGCATTTTGGTAATTTCACTCAACTAATGGGCCCCATGGTTAGTGTATAGTCATTTCAATGCCAACCTTTGCTCCCCCAACGGCTCTCTTCATACCAGACCAAACCCCTTTCCCTTCCATTAATTTCTTTCTCTTCTCTTCCCAAGCCGGCCTCTCCATACCCACTGGTAGCTGCTCTCTCTCATCCCAGTCTACCACTCCATCCTATACTGTCACACAACCCACATTCAAAGATTATAATTTCCCAAACACAACTCAGATCATCAATGCAAATCCACTCGTGTGGTAGAACTTAATACACAATACAAAATGGGTAATCTCAAATTAATGTCAAGGATTCAAAAAGGCCTCAAAACACCCAATACTTTGACCAAAATTTGAAACCCACCGGATTGGAAAATCAATCAATCAAAGAGGAAATTACAAGCACCAAAACCCATACAAAGGAAACCCATCACTGATATACCCACAAAATTCCTAACTCAAACCGGAGAGATGTATAGAGCCATAATAACAAAATAAAGGAGGGCGAAGCAAAAATCTCATGGGTTATGATGGAGGAGATTGGCGCCGCTGTTGCCTGTCGGAGGTGATCTTGCAAGCTGGGTGCCGGTGGAGATCGGCGCTAGGTGAGGTGGAGATCGGCTCTGGGAGGATTCCTTTGCTGGAGATCAACGCTGTTTGTACTCGGTGAGGTGGAGATCGGCTCTGGGAGGATTCCTTTGCTGGAGATCAACGCTGTTTGTACTCAGTGAGGTGGAGATTGGCGCTGTTTGGACTCAATGAGAGGAAGAGAATGAAGGGGCGGAAAGGAAGAGAGAACCGTGTGTCTGGGCATTGGGGGAGAGTGATGGGAAAAAAATAATTAAAAAAAAAATTTAAAAGGAGAAAAAGGGGATGTATATGCAGGTATGGTGCTCAGGTAGTGGGTCAGGGATGGGTCCCACAAAAAGTAGAAATATTTGAGTGATGAGAAGCTAAAAACAGTGTGCCAAACATGTGGGGTTTAGGAAATTGGGGTATTTCAAGTGATGAGTGACGAAAATTGATTGAGGAGTGATGAGTGATGGCTTTTTTAGAACCAAACAGCCCCTAAGGTATTGGCCTTTTACCTATTCTACGAGGTAGGTTCCATGAAGCATGGTATATATTTAATATGGAACAAAAGACAAAGCACTGAAACTTTTGAACAATAAAAGATTACTATTCGGTCAAAGTATGGATTAGTGTTCTTTCAAACAGCCTATATATTTCTGCAACACCTATTCTATATTGCAGAAATTTCAACATCAATCAATAGATGGCCAGTAAAGAAGCCAAATTTCTTTCATTGCACGTCGAGGTGACAAGATCATGCCTCTTACCAAACTTGTCAAGCTACTTGTTGTAGTGGTGGAGTAGTGGTGGTATTTAAGATGATTTTGATTTGGGAATTTAGGGTTCCAGGGATTTTGATTTGGGGAGGGGCTGATATGCATGAGAGAGATTAAAAAAAAATGTTTTTAACTGATTGGAAAGAGGCGTTTTTGGTCTTTTAAGTTTGTGCCACTTAAGAAATACACACATGCAAGTCATATGCTTCATATTTCCATCCAACTTAAGAGTAAAACTAACATTAGGGTGCAAAGTGTAACAATGGTCATAATTTAGGGTGCAAACCGTGCATTCGAATAGTTTAGGGTGCAAAGTGTAATTTAGGATATAGTTTAGGATAGTAAAGTGTAATTTTCCCTTAAAGTGCCTTACCCATAGTTCAAAGTCCAACTTTGACCTCCAACTATGCTATCTTGTTTAGTAATAATTTTTGGTTGAATTAAACATGTAATGCTGTGGCCTACTAAAGTAAATTGCCTAGACAAAAAGCCCCTAAATGTGGATCCAATAAACAAAGGTTGTGTCGGCCAACTTTGTTTTACCATGCTTATGAATTATGATATTATAATTCTTTGTCAAAAGACGAAACAGCCCGTGGGTTTCAGTTAGCTTAACTGATAAAGTCTCTGATGGTTGAATAAGAGATTTGCGGTTCAATCCCTGCCTACACAAGGGAGCGAACGCCATAGGTTGAAACTCTCTATAAAAAAAAAAGACGAAATGACCCAACTCATAATTTATCTTTTCAACATCAGATATGTTCTTTATTAAGATTGCCCAATCGACGATAATACTAAAACCATTCAACAATTTTTGTCATAAAAAGTAGTGAGGTGCTACGTTCACAACATTTTCACAACAACTCATTAGTAGTTAGTTGTTATTAGGGATGATAATTTTTATCCATATCCATGAACCTACCCATTATCCACCTAATTTTGGATAAGTCTTAACCCAACCCATTTGAATATTTGGGTTAAATGGGTAAAGACTCATTAAGTTATTTAATTATATGGGTCTTAATGGATAAACCCATTAATACCCACTAAAACCCATCTAAAATTTAAATAAACAACATAAAATCTAAATTTCTAGAAAATAACCGACATACCCCCAAAATGTAAAAAATAACCGAAATAATCCATTAAACTTAAAAATGACAAAATACCCTCCGAAACCTTAATATTACCAAAATACCCCCAAAACTTAAAAAATAACCAAAATACTCCTGAAACCTAAAACTTACCAAAATACCCCCTAAATCTAAAAAATGCCCGAAATACCCTTGAAATCTATAAAATGACCAAAATACCCCTAAAACCTAAAAACTTACCAACATACCCCCTAAACCTAAAAGATGACTGAAATACCTCTGAAACATATAAAATGACCAAAATACGCCCGAAACCTTAAAATTACCAAAATACCCCATAAACCTAAAAAATGACTGAAATACCTCCAAAACATATAAAATGACCAAAATACCTCCGAAACCTTAAAATTACCAAAATACCCCATAAACCTAAAAAATGACCGAAATACCCCCGAAACTTAAAAAATGACTAAAATTACTTTGAAACCTAAAAAATGACCAAAATACCCCGGAAACCAAAAAATTATCAAAATACTCCCGAAACCTAAAAAATGACCAAAATATCCCTTAATTGCAAGACAAAAAATGATCAAACCTCTTGCCCATTGAAAATTTTTGTGGTTCAAATAACAACTATACAATCACCAAAAAAAAACATTTCTTTAAAATTTGACATGAGACAATAATTGCAAGACAAAAACTGCTTTCATCATTGTCAATCATTTTCACCATATACGTTTTTCTTTTACTTGAATTGTCAATGTTGTTACTTGGAATACCAAATGGGATGAAATTAATATACATTTAGATTGTTGCAATATTATGTAAGAGTAGTGTTATAGGTATTACAAAAATTATGACATTGGTCTTACAAATTGGTTGGCCGTAACCAGTGACATTGATGGAATCGACAATTGACGACATCAAAGATTGGTGGTGGTGGTGTTGGGTTGGTTTTTATTTATTTGGGGTAATGGAAATAGAAAAAGACATAATGATAGGATTTAATTAAATAGGTGAACATGTCGCATATTTTTATTGATGGAGTATAGAGTGAAGCACAGAGAATGAAACGGAAGATTTGGACTCAAAAACTTGATGTACCTTTAGACTAACAATTTTTTTGTGCAATAAATAACATTAATAGTTGCCTTTATGATTGGGTACTATAAAATGAGGGGAAGAAACATTGAAGATCAACGTTTCATAATTTGCTTGTATTCTTTCCATTTAAATTCAAACTTTGGAAGAATCCCAAAAGAGAAGCCTAGAGCAATGCTTCACTCAAATTTGAAACGTTTTTCCTCATCAACCACATTGTTTTTTCTTTCTTTTGTTTTTGCTATTTTGTGCACCTCAAAAGCTGTCATTCAGATACCAAGAAACGAGACAATTCCTGCAGTCATTATGTTTGGAGATTCCATTGTTGATACGGGCACCAACAACGATATCACAACAATAGCAAAAGTGCAATTTTCTTCCATATGGGAGGGATTTCAAGGGAGGAATACCAACCGGAAGATTTTCAAATGGAAAGGTCCCTTCAGATTTCCTAGGTTACTATATCCGTCTCTCTCACACAGACACACTCATGACATTCATGGTCTTGATGCTATTTCTATTCTCTTGCCTGCACGCTGCAGGTTACTTTTTTTATTTTCTCTTTTCCTAAGCTATTTTTTCACTGCCATTTTCCTGATCACGGTTTGACAATAGGCAATTAGTTGTAAGATAAGGATTCAAAAGTATACTCCAAAACTCCATGTTTAACTTTGTGACTATTCATTGATGACTTTTACATCGAATGATATATTTTTGGTTTTTTCAAAAGAAATATCAGGGTTCAATTCTTCAATTTCCACTTAAACTTTTTCACTGTTCACTAAATCTAACATAAACTCTAAGATTTCACATGCAAAAATCAGTGAAATGATAATCAATGCACCATTAATTCCAAAAGAGGGGAAAGTACAGGCTTGGTATCCATAATCTATGTTCAAGTGGAGAAATTATATAGTCCTCATGGTGGACCACGTCACTTGTTTATCATTCCATTAAAAGACTCCAACTTGTTTAAAATTGCTAAGTCGGTAATCAGTTTTTGTTTAAAAAAAATTATGACTCAACAATTTTAAACAGGTGGAAGTCTTTTAGTAGAATAGTGGACCACGTCACTTGTCCACCATGAGGACCTTATAATTTCTCGTCCAAGTGGGTCACGTGCATCCACAAGGCACAAACGCAATTATTTTTTAAACAAAAATTTGTGAACCCGTATCAATAGAAAAGTTAGGTGATTATTGATGATAAATAATCAATAGTCATCTTTCGTGTTTTTTTAAAGAGATTTATTAGACCTAACATGGATTATAAAACGGGATTGACTTTTTATTTATTTAGTTTTTTTACTATTTATTTTTAAAACAAATCCCAAATACACACAAACGGAGCCAACACGTGGAATTTACAAACTTTCTTTTTTTTCAATTTTTTGCTAAACAAATAAACCGTACTCTCACGTTTTCATGGTAGGTATTTATTACATTATTAATATTATGATGAATAATTAATAATAACTTTAAAAGCTTTTTATTGTAATAGTATTTACATAATTAATAACAAGTTAATTAAAATGTTAATTACGTGTTAGTTTAAAATTTGACTTTGAAGTTTCAACGTTGCTTTCCCATTAATTTGGTAAATAATCAATATTTTGTTGAATGATTAAAGCATAATTTGAATGTAATTTTCCAATTAAAGTAAATAAAATCTCAATTTAATATGAAAAATGTTTTGTAAATGTCTACGCGACACTTCTGTCTTAGTCTCTTACTAAAATAGTTAAAACAACTTACAATATAATTTTTAGTGAAATATATTATTTAAATTTTTTGATAAATAAATAAATATTATTAATGAAATTATTAGTAGTCTATGAAGATTTTTTATTTAATAGTTGAATATTGGACAGATACAACAAAATTAATAGAAATAATGGTGTGATAAATTGTGATTAGAGTCATTAGACCTACAAACTTTTGAAGGAAAGTCTAATTACCTTACTTTGTGATAAAGTCATAATTCTTTTGATAAATAATTCTGTAAGGGTAGGTTTTGGATCTTGAACCCAAAAGACAAATGGATTAAGGCCCAAAGAGCCCAATGCGCCCAATGCAATGAATTTGTAGAAAGTGGGCTTGAAACTAGACTTCAATAAGTTGGACAACAATCATCATGGGTTAAAGATTACAAGAAAACAAAGATAAATCGGTTTGGTTCAAAGAAAATCTTCCTCGACAAAGTCCGAGAAGAATAGTTCTCGTATATATTTCTCTTAAACTTGATTACAATTTTAGTTCTCGTTGCTATAGTATTTTTTCTATGGATTCTCAGCTGCCCCTCCTGTAATGGGGTCTTTCTTCCTTATATTACCCTATTTTGCCTCATCTCCACCCTCCACGTGTATGGCAAGTTGCTTGCTTTGATCCTTGTCCCATCATCACCTTCCTAAAGTCTTTGGGGGTAGTTGTAAGGCTGAATATCACTGTTCAGGTATCACCTCCACATTAATGCGGCTAGAGAGTTAACTACAGAGCATTTAATGCGGTGGTAGCAACTTTATTTTAGATATTTCTTAGCTTCCCTTTGTCCTATTCCCTCCTAATGTTTATCCTTATTAGTAAAATTGCCCTGAGTATTGCTCTTAACGGCAGGTCAACCCTTCTAACCTCTACTCTATTAAGTCGAAAAGGCATTTCACCTCGAACTACCTTCCTAAACCCTCATGACCAGAATCCTTCCATAATTCACTAAGTTGTACTTCTTCACTAACGTCTACTTGTCCTCGGACTACTAAATGTCCTCGGACAAGGCCCACGGCCCAATATACATTCTTGGGCCTTTCCTCCCTACAATAGCCCCTCGAAATTCTCTTCTTTTGCTTCTCGGAAAAAAGGAGGATTTTGATATTATAACAATTATTCTGCTTTTCTCTTACATCACCTCTGTCTGTGTAGGTGTCTTTTCAACTGCCTAGAAGCACACTCCTGACGTTTCGACATCCGGGGCGCGCTTGCATTTAATTTCTACGGCTCTGTGTTCCCCACGTTTTATGGTACGATGGAGATCCAACGATTGAAGATTTTATGAGGACTTGTGCGGGAATTCTCTCGCTTGCTTTTCCCCCTTATACATATATTGCCTGAAGACTTCATTTGCTTCACTTTTTGCACTCTTAAATCTCAAGAACTAGTTCGAGGAGCCCTTCTTCCCTTCCATAAGTCATTTTTAGTACTTTCTTCTTCTCATCTTCTCTTCTGTTTCTTTTATTTAGAGCCCTTCCTTCCTCAGCCCCCCTAACTTCACCTCGTCTCTCTACTACCTTTAGTTTTTCTTTCACATGGGTAGATTTGCTTACCTAGTGGACACCCTAGAGGGTATAGAGAGCTTTAAAGCTCAATACCGAATCCCACTGGGGGTTTCCATTAGGTATTGTAAATAGGGGGAATGGCACGCTATGAGGTAGAAGGGAGAAGTAGTAATTCCTATGATCGCCTTTCTAGAAGGAGGGATGAGAATCCCTATGGGTAGAGTAACTAGGGATAACTTAATTGCTCACAGACTCTCCTCCACCCAGTGCGCCCCCAATATGTTTAGGCTTCTAGGTAGTATAGATGCCCTCAATGAGAAGATAGGTGTGAACCTCACCCATCACAACGTTAATTGGGTTTATAATTGTCATAAACTAACAGGGCAAAGGTATTACTTAAAAACTAGAATTCCTGAGGTTAGGCTCATATAATGTCTCCCTGAGTCCAACAAGGGTATGAATAAGGACTATCTAATCATCTCAGGGGAGTGGCACGATGGGCTTCACTGTCCGACCAGAGAAGGGACACTAGGTGGGGTATTTAGGCCTAGGTTTATTATTCTAACAATACCCTTTTTTTCTTACTAACATTTCCTTTGCTCACTCTTTCTATTCATACTTGTAATTTAGTTTTTCTATTATATGCGCTGTTTTCTGACAATATTTTTGCTTCTGATGAACCTGTAGATAAATACATTGCTATCCCGAACTTCAGCCTTGTCAATAAGCCAAACTTGACAAAAATACTCAAGGCCGAGATATTTGTCAACACAAACGGGCAATTAAGAGTAGCCCATCTCATCCACGGCTACAATCCTCTGTCATCCAACTTCTAGGCACCCAAGTACATGATCAAAGTGAAAGACCGCCGCCTATACTTGATCACCGTCGTCGTACCGGGTTTTCTTAACCCAGGTCCTACTCCGGAAGGTGTACAGCAGGTAGAACTACCCTTCTGATACACAGCCGAGGAAGAAGCAACTCCTTCTCAACCAACAATCAAGGAAGAAGAAAAAGAAGTGGTCGAAGTCTCAGACTCCGAGGACGACTTCGAGGTCTTCAACCAGCCCCAATCCCTAGAAGCTCCAGCTGGTGATTTTAGCCACCTTCTCCCAGCCGAAGTAAGCCACACCCAGGAAGCTTTAACCGTTCCTAACGTGATAGTGTTACAACGCAAGACTAGGTCAAGCCTTCTAAACCTGCTGGAGTCCCACGTAGGAGGCAATATGCCCGAAAAGGCAATCCAGACCAAGCCTCCCACCCCTCCAAATACTCAGGCTCCCCAACCCAATCCTATTGATAAAAAGAGGAAAAGGGACCAGAAGTGTAAAGAGGTGATGGAGGAAGGAAAGGGCCTTCCATCCAAGGAAGCTGAGCCTCAAAATGGGGCCAAAGCAGCTAAAACTGCTCACGCAAGGTCCTCAAGTGAAGGATCCATGGTGGAGAAGGGGCATGACCACAAAGTTAAGGTGCCAGCCTGGAACCCCCCCTTGGCGTTGGACGGAGCTCCTCTTCCAACAAATACTTCTATAAGGGACTTCTAGCACAGGAAGGCCGGGTATGTGGCCAATGCTGTGGAGCAAGCCATTTTGCTGCCCGGGGACATGGCCGATCTCAAGTCCATGAAGAGACACGAAGTATTTCTTAATCTGAAGAAGGACCTTGCACTGGTAAGTATTTGATATATATATATATATATATATATATATATATATATATATATTATTATTATTATTATTATCATCTCTTTTTTTTTTTTTACTCAATATTTCACTTACTTTGTATAACCATTGTGTTATTATCATTTATTTTCCTTTATATAGGCTGTTCAATCTGCGCACATGACGAGAAGCTAGTGAACAAGTCCCACTGGCTAATGAAGGATAAGGAGAGCAGGTGGATAGTTGTTGTGGAAGCCTTTCCCTTGGCTGAGAAGAGAATCCAAGAACTTAATAACCAATTGACTGAGGCTGATAAGGAGAGGAAGAGTGCCTAGGCTACCTTGCACGTGGCCGAGAAGCAAGCTGAGACTCAGTGCAAACAGCTCCGCCTGACTGAGGATCTGTTATCTGCTGCTAAGGAGCAGATAAGGACCTTGAAGACAAAGCTGGAAGAGGCAGAGAAAGTTGTAGAAAAGGCTGAGTAGGATGGTTACGACGTGGGGGTGGCAAAGACTGAGGATGCTCTCAGAGCTGAAGTCTCTAGGGTGTGTAGAACTTACTGCCTCCAAGTATGGAACGAGGCCCTCAACCAAGCTAGGGTTGAGGCCTCCTTTACCCTTAGGAGAGCAGAGAATGTCTACTATCCCCCTGCAATCAGAGCATCAGGCCCTCCAAGCTCCGAAACTGAAATTGCCTCTAAGGAGATGGATCCTAGCAAGGACAGCCCTACCAAGGCCCTCCCTTCTTCCAACAGTCCTTCTAAAGAGGTAGAACAGACTGAGGTAGCTGAAAGGGAGAAGGATACAACCAAAGGAGTGGCCCCTAATGCCACCAAGCCTCCAACTGCGCCCAAAGACCCCTCTACAGTAAGGAGGCCTCTTAGAGCCTAGAGATTGTTCTAGCAACCCTTCCTATACTTACCAAGGAGGATCCCAAGGGCAAAGGTCCAGCCTCCATAGCAGCTGAAACTGCCAAATCCACCAAGGCCACAGGTAAAGACAACCCTCCACTGAAGATCAAATAGGGCTTATGCTAAAGTTTATAGACTTTTTTTTTTTTTTTCATGTAGCTGTTGTTTACATTTGCAAAGTTTGTACTTATTTTTCCTTTTCCAAGGCTTAACTTAATGACAATTAAGACCTTTTTTTTATGCTTGTGTACTTGTGCAAATTCTAACATAACTTTCGCTTTACCTTACATTTAATTGATAAAAAAATGAGATATAATTTCATTCAACTTAAGATTTACCTATATCCTTAACTTCAAAAATTATCTGTACAAGTGATAGTATAGTTGCTACAGTCTACACAACCAACAGCAAAACATGCTGAACCTTCCAAGTCTACAATCTTTAATAAAGAGTAATTTTAACTCCAAAAACATACCTTATATGTTTGAAACAAACAGCTCATATGACCATGTGTGCTTTGGGCTTTCCTTCTCAATCTCACATAATGATAAACCATGTACTTACTTACAATGTCACCTGCTCATCCATTTAACAATATGTCAAAGCAGTGGTAGGTGTTAATTTACCCATAGTTTATGGTCCAAGAAACCAAACATGACTAGGGTTCTGTTTAACACCTAGAGAGATACTGAATAGCGTTAATTTACCCAAGGTATATGGTCCGGGGAGCCAAATATGACTAAGGTTTTGTTTAACACATAAATATTTACTTTAGGGGTATTAATTTATCCAAGGTATGTGGTCCGAGGAGACAAACATGACCGTGGTCCTATTTAATACTTAAACAAATAATGAGTACTAATTTACCCAAAGTGTGTGGTCTAAGAAACCAGGCATGACCGAGGTTCTGTTCAATACTTAAACAAGTAATCAAGAATATTAATTTACCCAAGGTATGTGGTCCGAGGAGCCAGGCATGACCGAGGTTCTGTTTAATATTCAAACAAGTAATAAACATAACACATAATGTCAGAAATAAAAACATGGCAGAGCTGCGTTTCATTAATAATAGTACCTTTGCAAGTTGTTTGCATTCCAAAGACATGGTATGACATTTTCATCTAAATCTTCTAGGAAATAAGCACCTATACCAGCTACCAAGGTGATACAGTATGGCCCTTCCCAATTGGCCCTAACTTTCCCTATGCTGGGTTTTTTGCAGTACCCACAACCTTTCTTAATACTAAGTTTCCAGGTGCTAACGGTCTTAACCTCACACTTAAGTCATACCCCTGTTTGAGCTTTTGTTGATAATATGCTAACTGAACCATGGCATTTTCTCTCCGCTCTTCAATAAAATCCAAGCTCTTATCTAATAGGCTGTCATTGCTGTTTGGAGTGAACAAGCTTGTCATCAGCGTTGGGAATCCAGTCTCCAGAGGAATTACAGCCTCAGTCCTATAAGTCATTGAAAAGGGTGTTTCCCCTATTGACCTACGAGGGTATTTCGATATGTCCAGAGAAAATGTGGCAGCTCTTCCACCCATTTGCCCTTTGTATCATCCAACCTCTTCTTGAGCCCATTCACTATGACCTTATTGATAGCCTCAGTCTGTCCATTCCCCTGAGGATAAGCCGGAGTTGAATACCTATTCTTAATACCCAATTCATAACAATACCTCCTAAAAGCTTTGCTATCAAAGTGAAGCCCGTTGTCCGAGATGAGGGTATGAGGAATCCCAAATCGAGTGACAATATTTTTCTACACAAACCTCTTGGCATCCACATCCCTAATATTTGCTAGTGACTCAGTTTCAACCCACTTGGTGAAGTAGTCAGTGCCGACCAAAAGCCATCTCCTATTTCCTACTGCTTTAGGGAATGGCTCTACAATATCTAAACCCCATTGAGCAAAAGGCCGGGGACTAGACAGAGGATTGAGGATACCCCCTAGCTGATGAATGTTTGGAGTAAATTTATGATATTGGTCACACTTCCTTACATATTCTTGTGCTTCCTTTTTCATACTTAGCCATTAATATCCTTGAGTGAGGGCCCTGTGAGACAGTGATTTGCCTCCTGTATGACTTCCACAAATCCTTTCATGTAATTTTTCTAGGAGTGACTCTACTGCCTCAAAATGGACACATGGCAAATATGGCCCAGAAAAAGAGCGCTTATATAACTTTTGATCCTTGAACAACCAAAACGATGGGATTTTCTTCGCACTTTATCAGCCTCCCCCTTCTCCTCGGGCAAAATGTTATCCTTAAGGAACAGAACTATAGGGTCCATCCAACTAGGTCTCACTTTAATTTGATGAATCTGGGCCCTCTCTCTTCTTATCTCAGTAGGCTTACATAAATCCTCAACCAGGATAACCCGAGGTAAAACTCTGTGCCAAGGAGGTTACGAGAGTGGCAAGAGAGTCAGCATGTGTATTTCTACTTCTAGGAAATGCTGAAAGACTCAAATCCTGATTGCAAGTGCCTAACTTGGTTCAAATACTCCTGCATTCTCAAATCCCTAGCCTCCAACTCTCCCTTCACTTGGCCTACAACCAATCTTGAATCCGAGAATACCTCCACTACTCTTCCTCTCATTTTATGAACCATAGCCATCCCTACCAACAAAGCTTCATACTCAGCCTCATTATTTGTGGCTAAGAAGCCCAACCTCAAGGATTTCTCAATAGTGATCCATTCAGGAGATATCATAACTAGCCCCACTCCAGATCCTCTTTGATTAGCTGCACCATCAACGTATACCCCCCAAGATAGAGGTCCTTGTAAGGAAATCATCCCAATTGATTTTTCATCCATGTTCTGTTTTTCCCTGTCCTCTTCCAGTGGAGACTCAGTAAACTCGACCACTAAATCTGCAAGGATTTGGCCTTTAATAGAGGTGCGAGGCATATACTTAATATCAAAAGCGCCTAGGGTCGTTTCCCATTTTGCAATTCTCTTGGTGTAATCAGCTTTTCGCAGTAGTGATTGAAGAGGAAGTTGGGTTAGAACCATAACCGTGTGAGCTTGGAAGTAATGAGGAAGCTTCCGTGTAGCATGCACCACTGCCAAGATGGCCTTCTCCAATGGTAGATAACGAACTTCTGCTTCATTCAACAATTTGCTCACATAATAAACTGGTCTCTACACTCCATTATCAACTCGTATCAATACTAAGCTTACCACATGAGAGGCTACAGCAATGTAAGCAAATAGAACCTCCTCTTCCTTGGGCTTAGACATAATGGGTGGCCAAGAAAGATACTCCTTCAGCTGCTGGAAGGCCAAGGTAGACTCTTCAGTCCATTCAAATCCTTTCCACTTATGCAACAACTAGAAGAAAGGCCTACGCCTGTCTGCTGACCGAAAGATGAATCGATTCAAAGCAGCAGTCATTCTTGTTAACTTCTGGACTTCTTTGGGATTCTGAGGAGGTTGCAAATCATTAATTGCCCTAATCTGGTCAGGGTTGAGCTCAATTTCACGGTGCAAAAGAACACTTAGAAGCGTTAAGGTGTAGTTTGTGCTTTCTCAGTATTTCAAAAGTATTCTTGAGGTCATCCACGTGCTTGGACTCCATCTTACTCTTCACCACCATGTCATCTATATAAACTTCCATATTTTTGCCTAGGTGAGGCTCGAACATCTTGGCCATCATCCTCAGATAGGTAGACCTTGCATTCTTTAATCCGAATGGCATCACTTTGTAATGATAATTCCTAGTAGGCGTAATGAAATCAGTCTTCTCCTGATCATCCAGAGCTAATGGTACCTGATGATATCCTTGGAAGGCATCTAAGAAGCTCATTCGAGGATGGCCTACAATTGCATCCACTAATTGATCTATTCAAGGCATGGGGAAGAGATCCTTTGGGCAAACTTTATTTAAATCTATGAAGTCTACACATACTCGCCACTTCCCATTTTTCTTCTTCACTACCACTGTATTGGCCAATCACTCAGGGTAAAACACTTCTTTTATGGCCCCGGCCCACTTAAGCTTAACCACCTCCTCTTTGACAACATCAGAATGCTCCTTAGATGAGTGCCGAGGTGGTTGTTTTTTGGGGATGACAGAGGGATTGACGTTTAAATGATGGCAAATGAAATTTGGATCCACTCCAGGGGCTTCGTAAGCACTCCATGCAAACACATCAATATTTTTCCTAAGAAATACTATTAGCTCTTCCTTCTCCTGAGGAGGCAACCGAACTCCGACCTGAAAAAACTTCTCCTCATTATCACCAAAAATAAAATTTTCTAATTCCTCACACTTTGCCCTTTCAACCGCCACATCCGTAGACAATACCGACATCCTTGATTGCTATAAACCTTGCTCAGTAGAGGCCGAGGACTCACCTCCAGTCTGATGTCTAATTGCAGCCACCAAGCATTGCCTAGCTATAGACCGGCTCCCAACCAGCTCCTCAACCTAGTCCTCGAACAGATACTTCACCTTCAAGTGCAAGGTAGAAGAAACAGGCCCCATGACATGAAGTCAAGGTCTTGCCACAATGGCAGTGTAGAAGGAGTAGGCGTCTACCACAATGAAGTCTACATCCATAACCTCTGACCCTGCCTACACAGGTAGTCTAATCTGGCTCTTCGAGATAACAGTTTTTCCATCAAAACCCACCAAGAGTGAATCATAGCAGGCCAGGTCCTCAGGTTTCAATTTGAGCCCCTTATACAAATCAGGGTACATGATCTCTGCACCGCTGTCCTGATCTACCAACACCATTTTTACATCATACCCTCCTATCCTGAGGGTAACCACCAGGGCATCATCATGTGGCTACAAGGTTCCAACTTTATTTTCATTAGAAAAACTTATTGCTGGTCGGACCTCTATTTTGCCCCTCTTCGGCTCAGGGGACAAGTCCTCTGTGAATGGTCAAGATACAGACATCACCCTGGATGGATGAGAACCAGTTCCTCCCAGAGTAGCAAGAATAACACTAATTATGCCTAAAGGTGGCTTGGAAGAAGCACCTCTCTGAGCCCCCAACCTTACTTGATTGCCCTGTCCGTTGGGCTGATACAGGAATTGTTTTAACTTGCCAATATTAACCAATTGCTCCAAATGACTCCACAAAGTCCTGCAATCTTCTGTAGTGTGCCCCCGCTCCTGGTGGTATTGGCAATAAAAGTTTTGGTTGTGCTTCGTGGGGTCTCCTCCCATCTTATTTGGCCATTTAAAGTACGGTTCGTTCTTAATTTTTTCCAAGATTTGGTGTACTGGCTCTTGGAACACGGTGCTAACCACTTGAGCAATAGTAGATCCAGTATGCCCAGCAAAATCTCTTCGAGGTCGATTGTTATTATACCTCTCCGACCTAAAATCCCTTCTGTCCTGAGGGACTACCTCTGCTTTCCCCTTCCCTTGTTGTTGGTCCTCCTCGACCCACTTGTACTCATCAATACGATCCATAAGCTGATGTACACTCCTAACAAGTTTCCTTGTCAAAGACTTTTTCAAATTGTATTCGGCGGGCAGGCCGACCTTAAAAGTCCTTATAGCCATATCGTCAAAATTCTCATCTATCTCATTAAACATTTTCCAGTATCTATCAGAGTACGTTTTCAGGGTTTCCTCCTCTTGCATGGTCATGGATAACAGGGAGTCCAAAAGCTGAGGAACCCTATTGCAAGTAACAAAACGAGCCCTGAATGCCTTAGTAAGCTCCTTAAAGGAGTTAATAGAGCCTTCCTTCTAATCATCAAACCACCTCATCGCCACAGGCTCCAAACTGGATGGGAGCACCTTGCACATCAAGGTCTTATTCTTTGAGTGAACAGCCATTCTCTGGTTGAAGTGGCTAACATGCTCCACAGGGTCTGTTCTGCCATTATACATGGTGAATGTTGGCTGAGTAAACCGCTAAGGAAGTTTTCCTCCTTCAATCATTCATGTAAATGGTGACTTAGAAATCTGGTTTAAAGCCCTACTCATAGCATCATTGCCTAGACCTTGAGATGGACTCTTCCTTCTCCGCCCATAATGGTGATCCTCATCGCACAAAAAAGACTTACTAGGAGAAATCCTTGACCTGGGCCGGTAATTATTATCCATATCATCAGAAGAAGAAGGGTCAGAACTTGAAAGAGTCCCCCTCCGTTGCTTGCGGCGTAACCTCTTCCGCAAATGATCAATTTCCAGTTGCATGCTTCTAGTATTCTCTTCATGAGAGACGTGACTCCCACTTCGAGATTGGCTCCTACTAGTATGTGTGGTATGGACACTAACCTCCCGATCCCTCCTTTGTTCAAGATAGAAAAACTGATCTTGACGTTGGGAACCAACAGACTCTTCTCCGTTTGGCCCTGAACCTACCATAGCTGAACGTTGATTTCACTAAACCTTAAGTTTCCCACAGATGGTGCCAATTGTAAGGGCAGGCTTTGGATCTTGAATCCAAAAGACAAATGGATTAAGGCCCAAAGAGCCCAATGCAATGAATTTGTAGAGAGTGTGCTTGAAACTAGACTTCAATGAGTTGGACAACAATCATCATGGGTTAAAGATTACAAGAAAAAAAAAGATAAATCAGTTTGGTTTAAAGAAAATCTTCCTCAGCAAAGTCTGAAGAGAATAGTTCTTGTATATATTTCTCTTAGACTTTATTACAATTTTAGTTCTCGTTGCTACAGTGTTTTTTATGGATTCTCAGCTGCCCCTCCTGTAATGGGGTCTTTCTTCCTTATATTACCCTGTTTTGCTTCATCTCCACCCTCCACGTGTATGGTAAGTTGCTTGCTTTGATCCTTGTTCCTTCATCACCTTTTTGAAGTCTTTGGGGGTAGCTGTAAGGCTGAATATCACTATTCAAGTATCACCTTCACATTAATGCGACTAGAGAGTTAGCTACAGAGCATTTAATGCAGTGGTAACAGCTTTCTCTTAGATATTTCTTAACTTCCCTTTGTCTAATCCCTCCTGATGTTTATCCTTATCTGTAGAATTGTTCTGAGTGTTGCTCTTGACGACAAGTCAACCCTTTTGACCTCTACTCTGTTAAGCCGAGAAGGCATTTCTCCTTGGACTACCTTCCCAAACCCTTATGACCAAAATCCTTCCTTAATTCACTGATTTGTACTTCTTCGCTAACGTCTACTTGTCCTCGGACTACTAAATGTCCTTGGACAAGGTCCATGGCCCAATATACATTCCTGGGCCTTTCCTCCCTACAAATTCCATAATTGAAACAATATATTAGTGGAATATTTGGACATGGTTTTTATTTTTCTAATATGAAAGTGTATACTCACTTAAACATTATTATATTATTTTAAAAATATTTTTCAGTAAATATTTTTAGTCAAAAAATATTTTATATTTAAATTATTTATTGTGTAATTTTAAAAATATGAATAATTGATATAAATTTAAAATTATAAATTAAATTAGATATATTCACTTTTATAATTCTTTGACCGTTTTAGTTCTAGAGAATCGAGAACTTTTTTTTTTTAATAACCGATTTGGTTTTTAAAACCATGGAAGGAGGTGAAAATTATGAATTAAGTTCTTCGGTTTTTTCCTCTTATCTTTTTTTTTTTTGGTTGCAATTAGTGACAATTGTCTTGTTTGGTTTGGTCCTAGTGACAATCCGACTCTGACTCAAGCTGTCACATACAACAATGTTCATATATTGAGATTGGGTTGGGCCAAAGATTAGGAAGCCCATCAAACATATTTAAGTTGATGATAGTCCATGTTTATACTTTTTTTTTTTTTTTTTTTTTGAGAAGAATGTTTATACATTTTTAAACATTACGAAAAGAAAAATAGAAACACTCTTTCTTACAGTAGACCTTTATCTGGGCTCATTTATGTGCGTTACTGGATAATTTGTTCATTTCAGTGAATGAGTTGTCTCCATCAATGGCAATTACTAATGGCTTGGGCTTTTATGTGTTAGCAAGGCAACATTTAAAAAATAAAAATAAAAAACCTCTAATTCAAAATTTAATATATATAACATCACAACTTAGACCAAAAATTAAGAATATATACTTGGGCCTAATAATTTTATATTAATTATTGCACTTATATAATTTTGTTTTTGTGTGTAACTCTCACTCACGCATGTATGCCTAACATTATAGACCTCTAACTATATCATAAAGTGTTCAAATGAAAATTCATAGAGGTTTTATATGTCATGGGAGAACTAAATTAAATTTGTAATTGAAAAACTGTGCCTCATCAAACCAAACAGGTCATTTCAAAATCCTAAATTAGTTAGTGTTCGTTAAGAGTTGTACTTTCTGTCCTTCAATTTAAGTTTGAGTTTGACATCAACTTATTTAGCTTTCATTTGAAAGTACTTATACATTAAAAAGGTGAGGTTTCAAAAAGTTGTACATAAAATCTAAATGAAAAAGTTGTTTGCAAACAGACAATAAGAAGTAATCCAATTTTTCTTCTTTCTTTTCAGTGAAAGAATTAGGAATTAAAGAGCTCCTACCAGCATATAGGATCCAACTTTGCAACCCAAAGATCTCTTATCAGGTGTAAGCTTTGCTTCGGGTGGCACAGGATACGATCCTTTAACATCTAAAATAGCGGTATGCACATTTTATACACTTCTTTATCTTTTTTTTTTTTTTGCAATTTTTTATGTAGTCATTTTTTAATGATGCTTAATTTTCAGTTTTTTTTTTTTTTTTTCTCCTTTTAAATACGTATAGTCAATCATTCCACTATCTGAGCAATTACAAGACTTCGAGCAATACATAGGAAAGTTGAAAGGAATTGTTGGCGAAGAAAGAACAAACTTCATATTAGCCAAAAGTGTAGTCTTTGTGGTTGCGGGTAGTAATGACATTGCCAATGCCTATTATCTTTCTGGAATTAGGAAAGCCAAATATGATGTTCCTTCTTACACTGATCTTTTGCTCAATTTGTCTTCTACTTTCGTCAAGGTAAGTCAATATATTCTTTTTTTTTTCCTTAATTTTTCCCTTATAATTTTTTTGTGAATAAAATAATATATTAAGGAAAAAAGGAAAGGGGCCTAGCGCCATCTCACGCTTCTTGAAAACCTAAGCAGGGAGAGAAGAAATGGTAAAGGGCATCCCAATTACAATGAGCAGCCTAACAAGTCAAGTGTGATAGGTGATGCTTAAGTTCACTAATAATTGGGGATGCTGTAACCTCAAGTTCACAACCCACATAGATCCCATGTTAACGGGAAGATATTTTATGCATCCAATATATATATTACTCCTCTTATAATATGTTAGTCCTGCACAAGTATGATGTATATATTAAACGCACAATACAATTATTACAAGTTACCTCATTAATAATTTAACACTTTGTAGGTAGGAAATGTGAGTTGTATACCTTAGACCATGTCCAAAAAATTAATAATTCAAAATATCAAACACCATATAAATTTAATAACAACATAATATATTACTTAATTCTTTGATGTTAAAATTAATATAGTGGTGGGCATCTTCAGTGGAAAATGATGTTTCTTACAAAATATTTGAAGGAACTATATGGAGTAGGAGCACGGAGAATTTGTGTTTTAAGCGTACCACCACTAGGATGTTTGCCATCACAACGAACTTTGGTTGGAAGCTCAGAAGAAGAGTGTGCAATAGAGCCGAATCAAGCATCGCAAGTGTTCAATGATAAACTTTCCAGGGAGCTGGGTTACCTTAACAACAATCTGCCTAACGCAAAGGTGGGCTATATTGATGTCTACAACCCTCTACTTGATATCATAACAAATCCAAAGAAATATGGTAATATACCTCTTCTTTATAATTTCAAATGGTTTTTTTTTTTTTTTTTTTGCCTCTTTTATTTTTAAATATTCTTAATTTCAGGCTTTGAGGTTGCAAATAAAGGTTGCTGTGGCACAGGATCTATAGAGGCATCAGTACTGTGCAACAAATTAACCCCTTTCACTTGTACAGATGACTCCAAGTATGTGTTTTTTGATTGTTATCATCCTACAGAAAAAAACATACCAGATTATTGTCGATGGAATCCTTAAAAAATATATCAACAGCTTCCTTTGAGGTTGTTGATTTTCTTCTACTCAAAAGCATTAGCCAGACTATGTATTTTTGTTTCCTCCTATTATTATTGTTACAAAGTTTTGAAAATTTCATAAAGCTTGATCCAATTATGTGAATCAATTTCACTTGTCTTTTATTTCACATCCAATAAGATTTCACAAATTTATAAAGACCCAGTAATATAATTGTTTACCTGTACAAAAGTAATCATCCAAGCAATGTCTCTAAAAATAACTGTTTTAACTACTTAATTGATTATGCAGTGAAATCAATCAGCTTATGTTGATTACCAATTTAAGCAAGTCACCTATATGTAAAGAAATAAAGCATAAGACAATGAACATGCGATATGGTCACGTCCAAGTAAGGGGAAGTCACAATGGTCGTCCCCTATAACTATTTTACATGTACAACTATTAGAGATAAGTAATAGGCACAATCCTAATCCTACTTTGTGTGCAAGACGAATCTCCTACTTGTATTACAAGTCTGTTAACCATAGTTAATGTATGGTTAGTCTAGTATTTAGTCTCCTATATATGCTCATGTTAAGTTCATTGTAACACAAGATTTGTACTACGTACACTCTCATATATTAAAGATGTAACTCTTAAGGGTTTCCTCCGTGTATATAAGCCGTTGGGCTGAATCACGTAACGCTCGTGTGTTCTTGTGGTCTTTATTTTATGTTTTTGTTTTAGCATCTATTCTAACATATTCAATATGCTATATCAAAAATAATATTTAACCAAAAAAAAAAAAAAAAATCATGCGATATGATGACGAAGTGGAAAATCAATGGAGAACCTCCAAAGGAAAAACCATTAGGGGTGCACCATTACCCCTGACAAAGATATTCGCTACTATAATTGAAGTTTATAATTGAGACAAACCCTTGGCTCTAGACTCTACTTGGTTGAAAATTTTTTGATTTGGCCCCACAATGAGCTTCAGATCAAATCTA
Organism: Quercus tomentella; assembly: GCA_028535165.1. NCBI lineage: Eukaryota > Viridiplantae > Streptophyta > Magnoliopsida > Fagales > Fagaceae > Quercus > Quercus tomentella. The sequence continues at coordinate 36,086,643 of JAPQVY010000133.1, read as the reverse complement.
AAATCTTCTATTATGAATGTCATCTCATGAACTGCATTTGTGGTGACGATCAGTCCAATTGACTGACTCCAAGGACACTCCAAAGGTTTTAGCAATACAGCAAGATATTGGTAAAAATTGATCACCAAATAGCAACATCATATTGTAAATTATTGAAATTGATCTTTTGAACCAACGGGTTGGTAAAAATTAAGTTTAGGTATTCTTTTTCTTTCTTTGATATGCATTGCAAAGCTTCTCTTAAACCTCTACCTTTTTTTTTTTTTATAAACTCTTAAACCTCTACTTTAGTCGTGCTTTAAAGTGCCTTACCCATAGTTCAAAGCCCAACTTTGACCTCGGACTATGCTCTCTTGTTTAGTAATAATTTTTGGTTGAATTAAACATATAATGCTGTGGCCTACAAAAATAAATTGCCTGGACAAAAAGTCCCTAAATGAATGTGGATCCAATAAACAAAGGTTGTGTCGGCCAGCTTTGTTTTACCATGCCTATGAATTATGATATTATAATTCTTTGTCAAAAGACGAAACGGCCCAACTCATAATTTATCTTTTCAACATCAGATATGTTCTTTAATAAGATTGCCCAATCGACGATAATACTATAACCATTCAACAATTTTTGTCATAAAAAGTATGATCATACTGCTTTTATAAGGATTGTATTAATGTGTTTACCTAAATTGCAAAAAAGTTCAGGTATTATAATCTGCACAAAGATTTTTACTCGTCGTTGGATACGTTAATGCTTCTAGCTCATTCTAAATTTCCAAACTTTTTTTAGGAAAAGATATACAAAACATCAATTTAGTTTCCCAGAAAATTCAAAACTTTTTTTGAGGTTTTGGGTGTAACACTTAATCTTATATTATATTGTTTTATATGAAAATAATATTAGCATGTTTTATTACAAGTAAAACTATTTATTATTGTTCATGTTATACGCAAATCATGTTTATTTTCTGAATTGTAGTTGAGCATTGTATGAAAATGCGTTTATTCTGACTAAAAGCAATTTGTGATACATGAAAATCTTCTGTTTCAACAATTGTGCTCTAGCTAATGCCGCGAACTTGAAACCAGCCACATGACCTCTCGCGTTTAAATAAAGTTTTCAATCCCATTCTACCCATTGATTTGGTTTGTCCATTGTATTTGTAATAACATGTTTTAGCATTGGTCTATTTTGATGTAGTGTTTCAGAATTACCATTAACTTATTTTAAATGAAAAATAAATAAATTTGGGCCTCCATTACAAAATTTTATAGCATATTAGATTATCAATTAGAAACTAAATAGTACAGAGTTTTAAAGAAGTTTAGAATATCTTATCACATGTCGAGGAGCCCATAATCTCCACCAACTTGTTTATATAGAGTTTTTGGAGTTTTATCTCTAATTTCCTTAATGATAATGACTATTTTTAAAGTATTAAACCGTTAACTTATGTTACTTGGTAGTGTCCTCTAAACCAAAATTGTCAATTCCATTTTCGTTACAGTAATAACAGCCAAATTAGTTTTTTTTTTTTTTTTTTTTTGAATACTAAGTATTTTAACCCACACACACTAAAGGAGAGGAGAAAATGTTTTAAAGAAATTAACAACCAAATGTAGTTAGTTAATCAATACGAGTCATTCATTTGTTCACCTTAGCCTAAATTTTAGCCTATTCTACTAAATTTTAATCGATACAATTATTTTAGCTAGTATGTGAACAAAACATTTAATTTTTGCATTGGTTCTTTTTTCTTTCTTTTTTTTTTTTCTCCCCTTTCTTATAATATGAAATTTGAGTTTAATTTCATATTATTGCCGTGAGAATTTTGAGTTATTGATTCATCTTAAAATAAATTTATTGATTTGACATTTGAAGTTTGAAATTTGGCCATATTAGATTAAGGTATCAATTAATCATAAATTATGGGCTCCTTGCTATGTGATAAGATATTCTAAACCTCTTTAAAAATGTGTACTATTTGGTTTCTAATTGATCATTAAATATACTCTAAAATTATGTAATGAAGGCTTACGTTTGTTTATTTTTAATTTAAAATTATATATCTAATAAATTAATGGTAATTTCAAAACGTTATGTCAAGACAGACTAACACTTAAACATTCTATTACAATGGACAAATCTGAACAATGAGTAGATGGAATTGACAATTTCATTGTGGTTGGTATCAAGCTCGTGATATTAGCTTAAGCACGATTGTTGAGACAGGATTTTGATGTATCACAAATTGCTTTAGTCAAAATAAAGCAAAAGCAGATCCTTAAACCACATTTGAACTAGAAGATTTACACTGCCCAAGTGGATACTGTCAGATATGACAACCTCTAAACAAAATTATCCTAACACTAACATGACTGCAAAACTAAAAGTTACTACCACAGTACCACCAAAGTGATCACTGGTCACAGCTCCCCCATTCATCACATTTGCAATGAAGTTTAGGCCATTATTAATTTAGGTTTACCAAGCTCGGCTTTGGGCCTGTGTGTGACCCTTCATGGGTCACAGACAATTAAAAAAAAAAAAAAAAACCCTATTCAAAAGCTGTAATACACAATCACCAACACATATCATAAATAATAACAATCCATGATTAAGAAAAAAAAAGAAAAAGAAAAAAGGACCAGACCACATGATGAAACTCACACAGTATACACAATCACAAAGCAAGGAAGCACAGCCCTTGGATTAAACACCAACAGCTCCTCCTCATCCACACTGGTGTGGACCCCATCCCCACTTCTTCCAAAGACTGAGTCAAACCCTCCATCCTCCTTGTCCACGTCCTCCGATTCACACCCGACCCGACCCGCCACGACCCGACAAACCAGCATCGCCCTTTTCACGTTCATGAAGCTGAACTCTTGCTCGATCTCCTCTGGAATCGCCACGTGTGCCTTCCAGCTGGTCGATAGCGTGGAAATCCCGTCCAACTTGGGTGAGAACCCGGACTTAACAATCCCACACACACTACAATATTGCTGGTTACAAATGCCGGAATTTCCGTTAAGTCCCAGATCACACAGAAACGTGGAACAGTGAAACCTCAATAGCTCGTTCCCATCAGCTATGCACCTCTCGTCTCGTCTCCTAACGGCGCCGTTTCGCGCAGCTTTAGCTTTGACTGTCTCTCTGTACTCTTCGAACCTCGAGAGTATCTTGGGACTGTTATGGATCTTCAAAATCCGATGAAGTATCGGGCTCTTATGGCTGTCGGTCCATCCGGTTTTGAATATGATCCGGACGATGTTCTTGCCCGAATCACCGTCAACAAGCTCCGAAACAGCGTGTTTGGTTGCCTGGTGTTGTTCTAGGAACTGGGGTTTAGGGAAGATTTCGCCGCAAGCTGTGCAGGGGAAGATATCGTTTCGGAGAGGAAAGAAAGGGTTGTCGGCGGAGATATCGGATTCTGAGCAAGACCCGGATTTTTTTTTACGTGGAGGATCCGATGAGTGAGTTTCGGGTTGGATGATGAGGGGAACAATGGAATGCTGGGATGATCTGGCGGAAGATAAAGTAGTGGTGGTGATGGGAGTAGCGGGTGTTGTTGTTGGTTGGGTTTGAGTGATGGAGGAGATGTTGGACTTGCAGGAATCGGAAGAGAAAATGCGTTTGAGAAAAGACCAAGAGGAGGAGAGAGCTTTTTTGGGTTTTGAAGGAGAGGAGTGAGAGACACTGAGAGGAGAGACTTTGCGTTTCTTCGAATAAGGGCGTTGGTGATGATCGTTGGCGGTGGTGGTGAAAATGAAGCAGCCAAGATGGAGGAGGAGAATGAAGATAGAAAAGAACTTGTTGACGAATGTTACCACACTTGCCATTGGTGTATGTAGGAGCTTTGAGCTTGAGCTTTGGTCTAGCTAGGCCATCACAGAGAGAGAGAGAGAGAGAGAGAGAGAGAGAGAGGTGTGGGTTGAATGATGGAATGAGAAAGGGAATAGCAGAAAGTGAAGGGAAAAGAAAGGAAGGAATGGAAAAAGGTGACGTAGATGGGGGCTTTAGAAGAATAAAGCTAAAGAAAAGAGCAGTAGGTGTAACGCAACTTCTTGGCATCTCTATACTCTATTCTATTCTCTTCTATTTCCTGTTTGGTGTCTCTAAATCTATAATGTTTTCATTATTTAACGTCCCTGCTTTTAGGATGAGATGAGAAATTCAGTTTCTGTATTATTGTACTATTATATTATATTATACCTCTCTCTCTCTCTCTCTCTCTCTCTCTCGGAAATGGCAGTTAATATTAACTTCTAGCCGAAAGAAACGGCCTGTCATTACCTCGTTGAGATGATACCAGTCCTCGAGAGTATAGAGTATGAGTCTTTTTTGAGAGTTAGGAACTTGGACGAGTTATAACTATTTGATTTATTTGGCCTACTCTATATGCAGCTCCTTCTTTCTTTCTTTTTAGAAAGTTTCATTTTTGCCCCAAGAGGGGTGGCCCAGTTGGGAGAGATCCCACATGCAAGCACAAGGTCCCTTGTTCGAGTCGTGGCGGGTACCGTGTGGGAGAAGGGTGTCCTAGCTTGCATTGTGCCTCTCCTGCTGGCTCTCTTGGGGTGCTAGGGTGAGGTCTGTGGCGTCCCGGTCACAGTAGCTATGGCTCAATCCAACATTCTCTAGCGGGGGGTGCCCCTATTAGGTCACGTCCTGGGGGGTTAGTCACAAATGGTCGCCCCGGCCCCCCCTTTTTTTTAGCAAAAAAAAGAAAAGAAAGTTTCATTTTTACACTCACAATAATGTTACAACAATCACATGATACATTATCGGAATTACAGTAAAAGAAATTACCTCGAAAACCAGGGCAAAGGATATTGGCATGTGGATTGTGGAGGTTTTTGAGCTGATGATATGCAGTATCAATTATTATTTTTTAAGAAGGAATGTAATTCAAGTTCCTAGATATGACAAATACGTGCCTCTGCACGTGCAGGGTTCCTCCTTAATCAGCCGATCCATTTTAATTTGAGTTTTATGAATCATAAAAGTTATTGGTTTGAGTTTGAATTACAATGTTCTCAAAACTTGTTTATGAATTGATTTAGCATGCGATGCCATTTCTCTCCCCTTCTCTCAAGGAGAATCGGAATCCAAAGCCTTCTCTTCTGTTCATTTCTTATTTTATTTTGGTGTTTTACTGCTTGAAAGATATGAACAGATAACACATGATATTGTCTGATGTCTCATTCTAGCTTCAACGCTTTTCATCGTATAATTGAAGGCCATACTAAATAGTATACACATGCTGATTGCTGAGTCACAATCTTAATATATATAATTTTGGATTTTTCATATACTGTTCTCTAAGGAAAAGAAAGTCAAGGAACAGCTTCAGAATATTAAAGCCATTTTGCACGAGTCAGGAAGATTAGGATAACTTTTTTACACGCCACTTATGGTTTTGAGTGTGTTAGAATTATTGAATAATTCTACTGTATTCCGTGCCAATAACTAAACTGTACATTAGGTGCTTTTTTACAAAATACATATGAGTGTATTAAATTGTGTAGTACAATAAATAAAAAGTAAAGGCCCAGTGGACTTTATCAACTAATGCATGAAAGGGTCTCGTAAGGTATGACTTGGTAAAGATGTATGCAAGTTGGTCTTAAAAAGAAACAAAGAGCAACTTAAGAGAATCCTAGAGCGGATAATAACAGACAAAATGACAATCAATCTTAATGCGTTTGGTTAGTTTGTGAAAGACATCATTGTAAGCAACCTGAATGACCCTTCAGGTTATTACGATAAATAGGAGTGATAGAATCCTAGAGCAGATAATTACAGACAAAATGACAATCAATCTTAATGTGTTTGGTTAGTTTGTAAAAGACATCATTGTAAGTAACCTGAATGACCCTTCAGGTTATTACGATAAATAAGAGTGACAGAAGATGTGAAGACATTTAAATCCTTCAGTAGCCAACAAAGCTAAAGGAGTTCAAATGTGGTGTCAATAGGGGCATAATATTCAGCTTCAGCACTTGAGCGGACCATAATAGATTGTTTCTTACTTTGCCAAGAGATTGAAGATAAGCCAAGAAGGAAGTAGTAGCTAATTGAGGATCATATCTCTTGTCTAACGATAAGAGACTTTAGAAATTGAGCTAATTGGAACCTACTGCATTATTTCGATAAAAAGCATATTATGAACACAATTAGTTTTTCAGAAAAATATTGTAAAGAAATAAATTTATTCCCTTTAGTTGTGACTTTAAAAATGAGTTAAACATCTTAATTTGTGTTTGGCAACCCAAAAATTAGTTAACAAAATGTGCAAACCCATTTACAAAACCACATATATCAAAACAATAAACTAAAAATTAGATAAAATAAGGCGAAATCATCCAATCTGACTTAATACAAATGAAATTCTGCAAATATATAATAATAATAATAATAATAATATACAAACATATAAAAGACTTGAAGAACTTACGCATGAAATAAGAACAAAGAGAACGGGAGGCTTAGAGAGTCAATAATGTGACAAATTGGCGTGAGGGGACAATGCGACTATTAATGAGAGAGAGAGAGAGAGAGAGAGAGAGAGAGAGAGATGATAATTTGGGGGTAGGGACTAGGGAGTGGGAGACTGGATGGTGGGAGGCAAGATACAAGCCCCAATGTGACAAATCTGGTGGCGGGGAAGTAGCGACAGTGATGAAAGGGATTGAAAGAGTATAGAGAGAGGAAAATTATTAGGTGCTCCACGGAGTACCATAAATGTATATTCCCCCCTCTCATATGAATGGTGGTTCCACCATAAATTTAATTAGTAGGACCTACCATTCATGTGAGATGAGGGAGTACACATTTCCCATAGAGAGAAAGGGTGTCAAAGATGGGAAATTATTGTATACTCCCGGAATACCATAAATGCATACTCCCTCCTCTCACATGAATGGTCGGTCTCACTAATTAAATTCATGGTGGAACCCACCATTCATGTGAGAGGAGGGAGTACGCATTTATAGTACTCCGGGTGTATCTAATAATTTTCCGTCAAAGATTGGAGGGTGAAGACATAGGCGATGACTTGACAGATCCAATTAGAAGTGTATATGGGTTGGGTATTGAGGGGTTTTTTGATCCAACCCGAGCATGTCAAGTTGAGAAATTTTTAACCCAACTAAACTCATCACATGTGTAGAGACCAACCCAACCCAACTTATGCGATTCGGTCTGAGTCGGTGGATTGCACTTACATGTTTCATGTCATATAAATAATTATACTTCCGTCAATTATTTAATCTATTTTTTAATTAATTATTACAATTCACATAATATAACTAAATGATATTTCAAATTTCCAAATTTATCAAGAGTAATTCTCAACATACCAAAATAAATTGAACTAAAAATATAAACTACGTGTAATAAAAATAAATTTATATATGTGGTGGGTTGGGTTGGGTCAAATGAAAAGGCTATCAACTTGAACCCAACCCAACCCAAGGTTTAAAATAAATTTCTAACTCAATCCACAAAAACCAATCAGAGGCATCGGGTTGAGTTGAGTTGGATCAACTTGGTGGGAAGGACTAAGGAGTTGATGTTGATGAAAGAAAGAAAGAGAGTGAATCAAGTTTGGGAAGAGTTAAGGAGATTTTTTTTTTTTTTTTTACAACTTCTAAATATTTTTTTTCCACTCAATCGGAGCAAAAAACATTTTGATAGATCCGTTGATTGAATTTGAGTGGATATTTTCTATTGAACATATTTTCTTAAATTTTCATATATATATATATATATATAAATAAAAATAAAACTCAAAAAAAAAAATTCCATCAAAATACATGAAGTATTAATAGTCTAACAATAAACTTTAAAAAAAAAAAAGTTGTCTTTGTTTTTCTAATTTTCATGCTAAAAAAATTATTATTTTCATTTTTTAACAAAATATGGTTGGAGGGAACGATCGGTGTGATTTCTCTACTTGCGGGTAACCATAGTAGTCCATAGTTGCTCCTTGACTAAGACCTCATTTTGATAAGATATAAGTAACAAATGACTCAAACCCAAGAAGCTCAGTATAGTGAAGTCTTGTTAAGTCTCATACTTAACCAAGGTTGTCAAAATCGGGATCCTACATAGGATCGTGGATCATAGGATCGAATCGTGGATCGTAAGATCTTACCTATTTTCAGATTTTAAGCAAAAAACCTATTGATAGTGACTTTTTATGTTATATAATCACTTAAAATATGAATCCATCCATTAAAAAAAAAATTGCATCATAAAATGTAATTTGCACGCACTACATTGTTCTTATGTTATTCTAACGAAACAAAATATATTTAACTTTTGACATAATGTATCTAAAAAGTTCAGTACATGTTTAATTAGCAACTAAGTACCAAAATATTATCTACACATATGGAAAATGTTTTCCAACACCATGTTCCCATCCCAGGTCAGACCTATTTCCTGGTTCATTTTTTCGCTTAATTTTCTTTCTAGCCAAAGTAGACATTGTATATTTGTACTAGAGCTGCAAAAAAAGACACCAAGATACAGAGCATGCTCAAAAAAATCACACAGAAAATTCATCAAACAGGTTGTGTGCAATTCTAAACTACTAATTGTGTTTACTAATATTTCTCAAAGAATCAAATACTAAAGATCCTGTTTCATAATTTTTCAAATTTTACTTAATTTAGTTAACAAAATAGAAAAATAAAAACCTTAAAAGCTTTGTCAAAATCATAAACACAACACAACAATTTGGAATCAAGCTATCAAAGTACAAATAAATGATAAACTACTAAATACCAAAACAAATTACCAGAAAGTTTAAAGGCAGCAATGGCTCATGGCAACATCATAGAGAGGGCTGAGAGGTGCTCGGTTTTTGAAAGAGGATTGAGGAGGCGCGGGACTGAGGTGCTGGCACTGAATGTTTCTAAATACTAAGGAAAGCTTGAAAGCAACGATGGCTCACCATTGAGAGGGCTGAGAGGTGCTGGGTTTTTGATAGAGGACTATGGAGGCGTGAGACAGAGTTGCTGCATGTTGGAGCTTAGTGTTTCTAAAATATTTAGGTTTTTTTTTGAAAACTTAATTTAAGTAGTATAGGTTTTTTTGAGATTTTATTTTGAGAGAGGGGTAAATTTGGGACTTCAATTCATTGGGCTTGTGGGTTTAGGACCTTTAGGTGGACTGGGGATTATCTTACTGGACTTACCCAAATGACCCAAATGAATCCCACTTAAAAAATAAATAAATAAAAAAAGCCAAAAAAGCCAAATGGTAGGATCTCATACGATCCTACGATCTTATACGATCCTACACCATCCTATAAACGATCCTAACATTTTTGCGATCCTGCTATAATTTTAATCTTTTTGGTGAGGTGGGATCGTAAAATCGTGCGATTTTACGATCTAAATCGCGATTTTGCACGATTTTACGATCCAGATCGCGATTTTGACAACCTTGTACTTAACCATTAAGCTACCAATTGCGTCGTTAATTTTCACAATCTTTGACTTATCTCGCACCCCCTATGACTTTATCTTCTTACTAACATGGGATTACCACTAACGCGTCCACATCATTGACACGCCAATGGAAGCTTTTTCCCATATATGCTAGAGCCACAACTCTTTTGCTATTAATTACCACTAATTCAGGTCGTCTCAAAACGTGTATAAATTATTTTGCATGGTACATACCATTTTCAAGACTTATCTAACTAGACAATGACTTAAAAGCCATGAGTAATTATTGTTTTACACTCATGGAGGTAAATGTAAAACTTTTCATATAGGCTAGCTAGTGTCCACATTTTCACATGCAGTGTCCACATTATTTTACACATAATTGTATGAAAAAATATGGACACTGTTAGATGTGATATGATCAAAGCTATCACTAGTGAAGCACATTCATCTTTCTCTCTCTTTAGCTGTTTTTTACCGGATAAAAAAAACTTACAATAATTAATATTTAAGGTTACTGGCTGCTGCTGTATGTCTTTATTTTACTTTACGACATGAAAATATGTTAATTTTTTGAGAAAAAACTTATATATAATATAGTAAAAGAACTCAGGAAGAGATATGAGTTTTATTATTTTAAGGTGGGCTCCAGCTCAAAAATTTTTAACGTGATCCACGTACTGATAAATAATGAAGAGTTCTGGCTTTTCTCTCAAAGGTGGGGGCCAATATGATCTTCTTTTGGCACCATAAAAATCCTGATGATCCCTCCGTGTCTCCCGTTCATTAAACTATTTTACCTGATTCACGTCCTTATTGTGAAGTAAAAAAAAACATTAATTTAGCACATTATTGATATTGACCCTTCATTTTATGTAATTTGACAAGATGATTTACAAACCAATGTTTTCTAATTTCGAATCTTTTTGGATGATTTGGGCAACTTGGAAAAGTGGGGTCTGGACTTGGTTGATTATATGTCGTTTACCCAGTCAGCTAAATTTTGCGGGAAAGAATTCGCAACCTAATTCACACTTTGCCCCAAAACTACGGCTAATTAAGTAGTAACGACTTTTTCTTTTTGTCTCTCTAGGTATCTCGCACTGGTTAAAGTTTTTTTTTTTTTTAATTAAGGAAGTAGATAAAGAAGTTAAAAGTTTGGAGACTAATTATCATATTCATTATCGATCTGAATAGTAGAGGAGGATAAAAAAATAAAAATAAAATCCTCAACATCTGTTCATTTTACATCATCCCAAATCAGGTAAAGCAGTAGTGCATTAATTCTCTTATTGGAATACATGTTTAATTTTTGTGCAGCCATCTAAAATCATTCACAAGATGACTCAAATTAATTTGAATTTTAAAAGCACAGGCGAAAAAGCAAAACACATTAGGGTATTCGATTCACAATCAAACCAAGTAAAATTGAAAGATAAACCGTGGTAGTATTTGGAGTTAGTAAATTGAGTGCATTTTTTTTTTTTTTAAAGTTTTATTTGGCATGCACTATATAGTATATAATATAGGAGCACTATATAGTATATAGTATATAGAGACACATTTTTTTCACAATTTATTAAAGTGATAAGTTGTGATTAAAACCAACTTATTTTTTACATGGATCATTATAAGTAGAAGCCGCTTTTATTATGCACCCGAGTAACAATTGAAAAAAACACAAATATCTCTTTTACTTGGATTAAGGTAATGTTTATGGGAAATGCTAATAGATGCCCTTAGAGATAATCCATTTAAAGAAAGTTTTTATGGAAAAAAAAAAAAAAAGTAATTAATGTTTTAACAACTTTTTTCATTTCCCATAAAATCATTCACAAGATGACTCAAATTAATTTGAACTTTAAAAGCACAGGTGAAAAAGCAAAACACGATTAGGGTATTCGATTCACAATCAAACCAAGTAAAATTGAAAGATAAACCGTGGTAGTATTTGGAGTTAGTAAATTGAGCGCATTTTTTTTTTTTAAGTTTTATTTGGCATGCACTGTATAGTATATGGTATAGGAGCAATACTGGAGACACATTTTTTTTCACAATTTATTAAAGTGATAAGTTGTGATTAAAACCAACTTATTTTTGACATGGATCATTATAAGTAAAAGCTGCTTTTATTATGCACCCGAGTAACAATTGAAAAAAACACAAATATCTCTTTTACTTGGATTAAGGTAATGTTTATGAGAAATGCTAATAGATGACCTTAGGGATAATCCATTTAAAAAAAGTTTTTTTGGAAAAGGAAAAAAGAAAAAACAATTAATGTTTTGACAACTTTTTTCATTTCCCATAAAAATGGTGTTAAATTTTTTCTAAAATGAATTGTTAACTATTGCCCTAAGGGCACCCATTAGCATAACCCAATGTTTATATATCATTTGAAGTTAGTATGGTGCAATCTTTTTCTATTTTTGGAAAATAAATTGGGTTGTTTATTACAACTATTAATTAGGCCAAAGGGTTATTGGAATTCAATATTCTTTTATGTATAACCAACCCAAATGTTGAGTTAATTACCATATGTTTCAGCTAGATTTTCATTTATGATAGAGGTATAATTTTCATTTATAATAATTTTTTTTTAAAAAAAAAGGAAAAATGATTTGGACAATCAGGGTTTTTTTTTTTTTGTGGAAACAGAAGCCTGCCATTCAATTAATCAGAAAATTTTGCATCTTGGTACAAAGCTCCCCTATTATATACACTAATTACTAATTAGTAATTACCATGTTCCTATTAGAAAAAAATGTTCCTTTCATTGGAATTGACTTTGACCACATTGTTGACTCTTCAAGAAGAAGTAAAAGATCACAAAGGAAAAAAGTAGGAGTAAAAGAAGCACTGGTTCTTTTCTCTTTTCTTTTTGTTGTTGATGAATCTGGTTCTTTTTTCTTTAGGACCTTTTTAAAGCTTGTGCTATTTCTTTCTTCATTTTTCACCCCATTGCCATAGGACGACAAGGCTACCAGCCTGCGAAGTGCGACCATATAATAGAAAGCTGCCGACAATTTTGAATGGAGTTGATTATTCAGTAGTTGCTTTAGGAAATATAAATAGAATAGATAAATAAATCAATCAATAATTAAATAGTCACTAACTCCTACTTTGTAGGTAGGTGGCTCTGTTCAAAAGGGACACATGAATCTTAAATTGAAAGGGCATATTGCGCATAAGGTTAATCATTATATTCCATAACGTGTCATTGTATCAACACAATATCTGGAATGTAGGTATACATAATGCCTCAAAGAATAAGAAAGTTATAAGCTTATGTTAAGAAAAAACTTCCAAGTACATTTCTGCTCACATTTCAATTCTAAATTAATATTTTGCACCAACTGATAGGATGTCACAACTCTAAAATATGGACTTTTAAAAATACTATATATTTTCAAAAGCAATATCCTCTCTTATCTTCCAGATTTGTTGCCTTTTATATATATATATATATGATCATTTACAAAACAAAAGGGAAGTGCCATTTCGATCAATCTACAGCGACCACAAAATGTATAGTACTATCCAATTACATGGGGACTATATGACCTTGTGGGAACCGGAATGAATGGACACACTTATAATGATCATTAAGATTTTTTTTTAATAATTAAAAAGGGAGGTTCATTTGTGTGGTTATTGTCGCCTATCCACTAAAAGGTTACCCTTGTATGATGTGGGTAACGGTGGCTTTAGAAATTCTTTTTAGAGTGGACACTAAAAAATTTAAATTATACAAAATATAATAAAGCATTAACTTAAATATTTGCTACAATTGTGAGTCGAGTCATTAAGGAGAGTAAAATTGTTGTGACTGCAAAGCCAAAAAGAATATAACTGTCATTGCCATAAAGGAGAACGGACAACCACAATATTTTTCTTGGTACCATTTTTTAGGGTAAAATGAAATTAGAGATTATTTTTATTGAATAGGTTAAATGAACTACAAATTTGAATGTTTAGCGATTTTTTATCTTTTTGTTTTAGAGTAGGCTTTTTGTTGAATAATTAGATCACTTGTTGTTTGGTCTTATCTTATTTTTGTTTGGTTTATGTTTGTTGTTATTTAGGCTAATATTTTTTGTTGTTATTTAAGGTTTTTTTTTTTTTTTTTTTTTTAATTTTATAAAAGGGATTAAAGATTATGTTTGGGGAGGCAAAATTAATTTTGGACTAATGTTACGTCCATCATATTTTTTTTAATAAATCTTATGCAAAAAGCTGTTATTAGTAGGTAAAAAAATAATGTCAGTATTAAGCCCAAATTAGAATCAGTAATAGCTTACCACATTGAATTTGTTGCAAAATTATTGTAAAAATGTTGTGAATGTAGCATTATTCTTATTTTTGTTGAACCCAATTTTTTATAATTCTCAAGTCAGGGTGTTCAACATTTTTATTAGGGTAGTCACAATAGGTTAGTTTAACATATAATTTTTTTTGGCAAGTGTATATATGTAATTTTTTGCAAGTCAGGGTGGTCCTATGACCACCTTGGCTTGCATGTAGAGCCGCCAGTTAGGAATGGCAACGGGTCGGGTTCAGGGCAGGTTTCTTTATGCCCGAACCCGACCCGCGGGCCTGTACCAGTTACCCAAACTCGGCCCGTTTAATAAACGGGTTTTTTTTGTTGCACCCAAACCCCCCCCCCCTTCGGGCCCCATCCTAAAATCACAAACTCAGAAATCAATACAAACCCAAAATCACAAATCAAAGAATATATATGTAATGAGCCCAAAAATAAATAAAACTAATCACAACATTTTCTTGCCATCCAAACAGATGCCAAGATCTAACAAGCCAATCTGTACAAAAAATCCAGCAAATCCCAGAAATTGCAAACCCATAAAATAAAATTAGCAAATCTGAAAATCCCACGAATAAAACACAAAAAAAAAAAAAAAAAAAAAAAAAACCCAACAAATTTGGCTTATCAGCGGCGAGGATTTGGGATGATCTGTTGGGGAAGAATTTTTTTTCTTGGATTTTGTTTTCTAGGCTTGGTTGTGGCTGTGTTGGTTTGGGTGAGTTGTGTGGTGGGATGACAGCATGTTGGCAGGGGAATAGAAATCAATCAAAACACAATGAGAGTGAGAGTGAGGGTGAGGATGAGAGGCGAGTTGGCCTTGACGGCGAAATGGAGGGAGGGCTTAAGAGGGGTGGTCGGCGGCAGATTGAGAGAGTGAGAGTGAGGGTGGGTTGGTGAGAGTGAGAGCTTGAGCTTGAGGGGCGGCGAGAGTGAGAGCAGAGAGCTTGAGGGACGGTAGAGTGAAAGCAGAGAGCTTGAGAGTGAGAGATTGATTAGGTTTATGGTTTGTAAGAAGTTATATATATAGAGCTAGGGCATTTTAGTAATTTAATTATAATTGGGTTGGGTTCGGGGTGGGTATCACTAAAACCCGCACCCGACCCGAACCCGTTTCGGGTTTTATTTTTAAAACCCAAACCCGACCCTATTGTTTCGCGGGTCGAGTTGAGTCGGGTCGGGTACCCGCAGGTCGAGTTGAGTCGGGCTGGGTACCCGCGGGTCGGGTTTAATTTGCCATCCCTAATGCCAATGGACATGGGATCATTTGAAAAATAATGAGGTTTGCCACTAGCTGAACTTACAATTTTCGGACTCACATGTGTGATGGGTCACAAAAGTTTTGTACCACTCATCCACACCCCTGATAAATATCATTAAGATATTTTTTTGACTCTAGTTTGTTTGGGATTCGCTTATTTTGCTGAAACTGAAAACTTTTTGTTGAAAGTACTGTAGATAAAGGTAAAAGTTAGTTGAAATAGTACAGTGGAACCTATGAATAGTATCAAAAAGTGCAGTAAGACCCATAAATAAAAACAAAAATAAGCTGAATAGTAAAATAAGTTAACAAAAATAATCTTGCCAAACAAACACTAGTTACCTTTTCCCTTTAATGATCAATAATCTATGTCCTGTGCATCCATTGCTGGTCATTTCATTTCTCAAATGTTAAAATATATATACATATATAGAAGAGACCACTTGTCATCTGCTATAGAGGTTGCCCGCTTCACAAGGGATTCCAAGTCCACAATGAGTTCCATTATGTTTTGGTCCTTCAAATCATAACAAACGCGGAAACTTCGATTATTTTACTGTCCAACACACACACACAAGGGATAAAAATAAATACAGCTTGGCCAAAGAACAATTGTTTCAGACTTCTGACTAAATGAAATGATGGCTGACCCCAAGAGCATTTTGGCTCCATCCATGTTAGTAATTATTATTGGTACTTATTAAAAGAACACAATGAGAGTCTGAAAGAATTCTGAGTGATTACGATCCGCAGTTTGGGCCAGTAGTTGTGCGGAAAATTATAATGCTTTTAGATAGGAAACATAACAAAGATTCTAAAATGTATTGTCTATTGTCCTCCACCGACTAGCACGAATATTGTAACTTTGTAATAAGGACCAGAATTCTCCAAATGTACATTTTACTTGGAACTTATTCCAACAGGACCAACCACCATCTCAACGAAGGTTCACAAACAAAAACTCTGGTGGTTGGCCAAGTAAAATCAGCATTAGCCAAGTAATGGTCTTTAATTTGGGGAGTCTCGCCCACACTATCCATGGAGCAATAGCGGCAAAGACACTCATATATATATATATATATATATATATATATATATATATATATATATATATGTATTAGTGTCACAATTCCATGCAAGTGTGAGTTTAATGTAAATGCTACATCACACTAATTCTAGAATGAGACTTAATACTGTATGGTATGAAGTTAATTTGACACTGATGGATCTTTGATATGATACCAAACAATTTTACTAACTCAGCTAGATTACATCTCTTCACCTTAGATTATGATTGGGCTGTACAAACTTACTTGCCAACTGAAAATTTGCAAACCCAATATTTTGGTGAAGCAAATTGGACCTGAAATAAATAGGTTTTGAGGCCCAAAATTTAGATTGGCCTGAAAATGTACATGGATAAGCTTACCTCGAAGAAGAACACAATATATGGATCCGACCATGTGATAAACAAACAATATGATAAAATGAGAAACAACATAGTTAAACAAAAAATTAACTTGAATGTACAATTGGAATTTGAAGCAAATTGCTATTTTAACAATTCTAGGATCTTTTAAGAACTTGAGACCATTTTATTATTTTATTTTATTGTTGGTAAACTTTAGACCATTTTATAAATAATGTATTTGTTTATTTAAAATCTGTTTGGATAGAACTTATTTTGCTGAAACTGAAAACACTGTAGCAAAATAATTTTTAAATGTGTGAATAGTACTATGGGACCCATTTTTAATGAAAAAGTTGTTGAAGTTTGTGGGACCCGTGACAGTGCACGGGTGCACTGTTCATTGCTGAAAAGTCAAAACATGCGGTTGAAAAAAAAAAAAAAAAAAAAAAGAAGAAGAAGAAGAAAGAAACGCAAACGTGAATCTGCAAACGCGGATCCAAACAGATACTTATTGTGTGTTTGGATCCATGTTTATTGACGTCTACGTTTAGCTACGGCGCGTTTTCTCTTTTTTTTTTTTTAAAGCCGTAACTTTTGACTATTCTCCTGTGAATGGTACATCCGTGCACTGTTCACGGGTCCCACAAATTTCACTTTTTAGCTACTTTTTCATTAAAAATGAGTCCCACGGTACTATTCACATATTTAAAAATTATTTTGTTACAATGTTTTCAGTTTTCAGTTTCAGCAAAATAAGTTCTATCCAAACAGACCCTTAATGAAAGATTCACTAGGTTTTAGGTTCTTATCAAAAAAAAGTGCTCATATAGTGAAACATGCTAAAAGGCAATTATAAGAAAAGCTACAAACACACAAAAGCATTTGCTGGACAAGAATACAAGATTTGATGCCCAAGACCAAGTCTTGCAAAGCTGGACTCAGAGGCCTTTGAAGTTTACAGACACACATAAGCATGCACAGACAACCCAAGTGTATCTTTTCGTGGGCTGTCGTTAGAAGTGACACTCTGTAATTAACATTAAGTATTCTGGCCCAGCCCATATAAGCCCAGCCGAACTATTTCTTCCCCAACCCAAAATAAAATAAAATTTAAAATAATGAATAACTGCATTAACAGTAACGGACTCATCAGTTTGCTGTTAATTTCCTTAACTTGCACACTATTCAAAACCTTAACCTCACCCTTCTCTATCCAATGCTGTCCATGCAACCTCCACGTGTCCAAAACAGAACCAGTGCCAATAAATATCTCTCACAAAATCATTTACTTTCTTTTTAAAAATCTTCGAGCTCTCTCTCTGCAATGAACTGTTCACTTTCTAACACCATGAGCGCCAGAGCTCTACTCTCTTCTCTATCACTCACACCCATAACCCCACCCGATATTTCGGCCCAAAAGCGGAACCACTGTCTCGGTTTCAAACACAAATACCCGTTTCATTTCCGGATCCGGGTCCGGTTATCCTCACAGTCACAGCAAGAACGTTGCCATGTGAACTTCCGGGTCTCGGCTCGAAGTAGTTCGGGCCAGAGGGGAGGTGGGAAAGTCCGGGCCGATGTTAAGTCGGAGCCGTACGATATATCGGGTTCGATTCCGGAATCGGTGAAGTTTGAGGAGGCTAAGGACGGTGTCGTGTTGGGGAAGAAGGAGTTGGTGTTGGATAGTGAGAGTGAGATTGAGAGTTCAGTTCCTTGGTGGGAACAGTTTCCAAAAAGATGGGTCATTGTCGTTTTGTGTTTCTCAGCCTTCCTTCTCTGCAATATGGATAGAGTAAGTGCTCTCATCCTTTTGTTTATTTGTGTTTTTGTGTGCGTGTGTGTGTTACTGTGTTATGTTCAAAATGAAGCTTAGAAAGTTATCTTGGTTGAGTGTTAGCTGGTATGAGAAAGTATGGTTTTTATTTTTGGATATTCTGTTACTGTTTGTTACTAGCCGTTAAAGGAAAACTTTTGAGTTATATTATAGCAACTTTGAACAGATTGTGTATGGCAGGTGAATATGAGTATTGCTATACTTCCAATGTCAGCAGAGTTCAATTGGAACCCAACCACAGTCGGTTTGATACAATCTTCTTTTTTCTGGGGCTACCTCCTTACTCAGGTAACAGTAACACACGATTCTTTAATTCTTTGCTTCTATATTTTTTTAACTGACATCTCTAAGTCTGAGTCTACTGTATATGCAACCACTTATAAACTATCCTTTGTCCCCGAAGCTTAAACTGTTACAAAATGGTGAATTTATCCAGTTAACTATTATTCTAACGGCCACAAGGTTAAAAGCTTTAACCTATCATGAATATTGATGGAAGACCTTCATTACTTAGTTAAGATTGTTCTTCAGGTTATTCTAATTTCATGATTGTGAGTGACAGATTGCTGGTGGCATATGGGCAGACACAGTAGGTGGAAAGATGGTCTTGGGATTTGGTGTGGTTTGGTGGTCAATTGCTACAATTCTCACTCCTATTGCGGCTAAAATTGGTTTGCCTTTCCTACTTGTTGTTCGTGCTTTCATGGGGATTGGCGAGGTTGGTGCTTCTATAATTATCTCCTAAAATCAGTTTTCTTAGTAAAGCAAAGTTGTAATATGCGTTTTCCCATTAGATGATATGTGGATAGTTGAGAAATTATGTTGTGATACTCTCCTTGCCTTGAATAATTTGATTACTAATTTAATACATTCTAATATATGTTCTTCCTATATTATTCATTGGTGATATGATTTTTATTGTCAGGAAAAATGTGTTGTTTTAATGCTAATCTTTCTAGTCAGATATGCTCAGTTAATTTGGTTCTCCTTCAGGGTGTTGCTATGCCTGCCATGAACAATCTTTTGTCAAAATGGGTTCCTGTAGCAGAGAGAAGTAGATCATTAGCACTGGTGTACAGTGGGATGTACCTTGGATCAGTCACTGGCCTGGCCTTTTCACCATTTTTAATACATCAGTATGGATGGCCATCAGTCTTCTTCTCCTTTGGCTCCCTAGGAACAGTTTGGATTGCAGTGTGGCTAAGCAAGGTAACATTGGCTGCATTCATGGAAGCATTACAGATATTACATGTTGCTTTGGGAAAGATTTTAACATTATAAAGTTTATTACTTGTAGTTTGTTCCTACTATATGAAACCTTTAGGATCACAAGTTTAATTATTAGTTTTATTTTTAAATATCTGCCTTTGAAATTGAAATTTCAGATATACTTGCTGTAGGCACATAGTTCTCCTCTTGATGATCCTGAACTGCGGCCTGAAGAAATGAAGCTGATCATGACCAACAGCGTTTCTAAAGAACCTGTTAAAACAATACCTTGGAGACTGATCTTGTCAAAGGCACCTGTATGGGCCCTAATAGTGTCTCATTTCTGTCACAATTGGGGGACATTTATTCTTCTAACATGGATGCCAACATACTATAACCAAGTAAGTCTGTCTACTTAATGCAATATACACTCCTATATCTGGAGGCTGTTGGAATGCAAAAATTTTATTCTGTGAATCTTCTCCAATACTTTCTTTACAATTCAAGTTTATGGTGCAACCATTAGCAATTAATATTGGCTGCTTGATGTGTACAAACTTCAGTAAACATTGCTATTTGTCATTTCCTGCATACATGGATTGCCAACGAGACAAACCATAAATATTGAGGTTTTGGGGTCCAAGGAAGTAGGAAAGTGGTGAGGACTGTTGGTTTGGTTATTAGATCATTTGTCCTTGCCCTTTTGTGACTGATGGAAATCTTTTGATTTTGAACAAGGTGTGGCTCTGGTTCTCTTCTAACCGATGGAAAAAAGCTGGACGAAAATTGCAGAAATGAAAATGTTGTTTAGTTGGGTCATTGCTCCTTATCATTTAATGGCCAATTCTGAATAGGGAAAGTCACCTTTGCTTATAAGGAATATCTTTTATACATCATTGATTGCCTTCAGTATGCGTTATATCTTCTGGAATTAAGATTTTCTCAAGTGTTAATATATGACACACAAAATTCTGAAACTGTAAAACCATGCTTGTTTGTATGTATTATTCTAATTTTCAGGTTTACCATCATATGGTGTGTTAACGCAAATGCATATAAAGATATGAGTTATTGCTTACCATTTTTCTGTTAGCAATATATTTAAACCTGGAATAATACATTGTGATGAACTCTTCAAGCTGCAAATTTTGCAAAATTGAATAATCTTATGGACATCTTGTAGAAGAGATGTTGCTGTTGATACAGAATACTTTTTTTTGGGTGATTAATGAGCATTTTCATTAACCAAAGAAATTTATAATACAAGTAAGAAAAACATAAAGAAATACAAGAAGCATTTATACGACAAACTAAGCAAGCTAGGATTACAGTTTCTTTAACTGAAAACAGAGAGAAAACCCCTGTACATAGCACGCGACACTCTTTTCTGCACTGTGTTATTGATTTTTCCAGAGAATATTGATGGTATTGACAGAGTAAATATATTTCCTTTCATCCCTCCCTAGGTCCTGAAGTTCAATCTTACAGACTCGGGGCTTGTTTGTGTTTTGCCCTGGCTTACAATGGCATTTTCTGCAAATTTTGGAGGATGGATTGCAGATACACTTGTTAGCAAAGGTTTATCTGTTACAAGGGTTCGTAAGGTACTTCTCATTTTTATAATTAAATTTGAAAATTTCTTATGTTACAATTACATCAATATTTATCAATGCAAGTTTTGTAAGGTAATGGCATTTTATTGTGATTAAAATAATAATAGTAATTAAAAAAAAAAAACTGGTTTGCCTATTACAGATTTAAAACTATTTGCCAGTATAAGTATCTTTCATGTCCCCATTCTTCTTTCTTCTCAGTTCTATGCTTTGCAGTATTCTTTATTAAACATTCTTGGTTCACTTGTCTGTGCTGCTGATAAAAGACCTTTTGTCTCTGCAGATCATGCAAACAATTGGTTTTCTTGGTCCTGCTTTCTTCCTAACTCAGTTGAGCCATGTTAATTCCCCTGCAATGGCTGTTTTATGTATGGCATGCAGTCAGGTTTGCTACTTACTCTACACTAAATAGAAATAGATACATTTTCCACTTGCTATTTAAGAAGGGTGCAGCATTTGGATTTTTATTAAGTCTACGCCTATATTATGTTGCCTTTTGTGTTCTCTTAGTTTGTTTGATAATTGATAGTGCAAGTTGACTATGCAAGAATGCATAGCCATGTTGTCCAGACATAGATGAGGAAAATTTTATATTATATTCCCTCTTTTTCGAATGATTAAAATTATAATTAGAGCCTTGATCACATTTACTAGCTAGAATCATCCTAACCGTTGTCAATTTCATTCTTCAATAGGGTACTGATGCATTCTCACAGTCTGGTCTATATTCAAACCATCAAGATATTGCCCCTCGATATTCTGTGAGTATAAATTCTTAAGTCCTAAATTTTGTTTGTATGTGCTTTCATTAATGGAATGTGAATGGTGTTATACAAAATTGTGAACTCTATGGAACAAGTCGTGGCTGGCTATTGACTTTTGTTTTCCATGTTTCCTCAGGGAGTATTGCTTGGTCTGTCCAACACTGCTGGAGTGCTGGCAGGTGTATTTGGGACAGCAGCCACAGGCTACATCTTGC
The DNA here is from genome assembly GCA_028535165.1 of Quercus tomentella. NCBI lineage: Eukaryota > Viridiplantae > Streptophyta > Magnoliopsida > Fagales > Fagaceae > Quercus > Quercus tomentella. The sequence continues at coordinate 36,064,557 of JAPQVY010000133.1, read as the reverse complement.
AACATGGTTAGAACATCTCTCGCACCTTTTTAGTACTTTTAAGCCAAAATAGGAGAATATCTGTATATGGTAGACAATAAGAAGGAAAAAAAAAAAAAAAAAAAAAAACATCATTACTAAACCAACTGGCCTGGTCAGATAGGTAACTGGTAACTATGTCATTGCGGTTGTTGCTAGTGAGTCAGTGACCCTGTCAAACCCGATAAAATCTTGGATATTTTGATGCAAAATGCTCCTCTCAGATGGTTTGTGTCCAACCAACCAAGATTCTAAATTGCACTAAGTTACCTATATAGGCTCACTGGAATATTGTTTCTCTTATTGAAATTTTGATTGCATGATTCTTTTACTTTTCCTCTTTTGTCCATTTATATATTTATTTTATGATTCTCAATTTTATTTTCATATTTAGTTAAGTTTTATATTTTTTAATTGAGCTTGCATTTCAACTAGTGACCCATTAGTTAAACCGTTGACACTTTTTAGATTGTGTTAATATACAGTCCAGATTTAATTATTGTACAAAAAAGTATTGATTTGAATCTTGAACCATTTTTTTTAATTAAAAAAAAAGTAGTATTAGAACTCTAATACCGTGTTGACTTTTAACCTGAAGTAAAGTAACTTACAATTACAGTCTTGATGTACTTTGGTCTATCTCCAAGATTTGTTGAACCAGTTCTGAAACCAGCTTATCTGATTCTTCTTCTACCAATTTATCAATGACTGAATTTTACCAACGACTCAAAGCTGGGTGAGCAGGTCCTAGCTTGGCCATAATGCCCCCGAATTTGGGCTGGTATGAAGGGCATATCTATTTTGGGTGTATAATTCATAATTTAGTTATAGTACTATATATATTGCATTTACAACCAATGGTTGTATTAACTTAATGAAGATACCTGAAGAGTGTGATACTATTCTAAACATTGCACTCTTGCACTTGTTCAATTTCCCAATGAGGATTGCTTTATAATGGTGTTATTTAGATGCTAAGCACATTCTTACCTTAACCCGTCACCACCTGCTATTTTTGTAGCCTTTATTACAATCTGGTTTTACGCTCACTGCCATTGTGTTTATCATTTGAGAGTTGAGACAATAAACTGATTCTTATATATATGTGTCCCCCTCTTCTCATTGACAATACTCAGGTTCATGGGACGATGTTTTCAAGGTTTCTGTTGGGCTCTACTTGTTTGGCACTGTAGTCTGGAACCTTTTTTCAACTGGGGAGAAGATCTTGGATTAATAGATATTTGATCTTTCATATGCGGCTGTTCAATCCTGAGATAATACAGAAGAGTACGTTGAACAATTATAAATGGTTGAAAGATGTGAAAGAAAGATATTAACATTGAAGAAGGCAAGATCATATTTTATTAAATGATATTCTTGTGCTTGAAGATTAGCACAAAAAAAAACTTCACATGGAGCATGGAGCTTGAACTCATAAAAATAAACTGCCCCATTTCTTGGAGTTCGATATACGTACGCAATTTAGTGGCATCTCAATTGAGGAAGGATCAATATATAAAACAACCCCAACAGAGCCTGTAAATGTTGTATTCAAACTAACACATCAATTTTGTGATTTGTTGAGTATATAATTTATGTAATACTGTTTCACCAATCTTTTTCTTTCGTCATTTTAATTCTTCATTTTTTTTCCTGATATGATACCTCATACCTTTATTTCTTTTATCATTTTATTTCTTTTTTTTTTTCCTGATGTAAAATGCCGCACTAGTGTATTTGTGTTCATGCAAATTTGTAATAGATGTGGTGGATATCCGATAGAATTGGAACTATACGGAGATGCGGGTAAATTAGTGTAATTTTTTGTTCATTTATTTAGATAATTCCTCTTTAACATGTTCTTCCTCCGTCCCAATTTGTTTATCCAGTTTGAAAAGTCAAATTTTTTAGGGAAGCATTATTTATTATCTTGCCTACCTTATAAAAATGTATAAATTTACAAAACTACCCTTAAATAAATTTATCAACTTTTTTTTAAAAAGAGTTATTCTTAATGAGACAACTGAAAAGGTGCTCCAATTAGATTGCTAGTTTTCTTTTCAAATAGTTTTGAAAATAAAGTAGGGATATAATAGGAACATTAGTAAACAAATAACTTTTATATTTAAAAATATGACAATATTTTGTAACATATCAAAATGAAATAAATGACAAACAAACTGGGACGTAGGAAGCATATCTTATCATGGTAAATATCCAATTTTTTTGTTACATTTTTTGAGAAAACTTTTTTGTTACATAACGTGATACAACTCAAAAAATGTACTTTTTTTTTTCTCCTTAAAATAAGTGTACAATTTCTTGCTCATTTTTATTTTTTATTTAGTTGTATTTGAAACAAAGAAATATATGTTTTTTTTATAATTTTTAACACGACATGATGTAATTAGAATAATATCACTTTTACTATGCATAAATTACATTAGACTGTACTTAGTTGCGAAGTAATTTATAAAAAATAAAAATGTTTTACGAAGACAAGAGAAAGTGGAAGATAGGACATTAGACTATATACTTATAGTTGCGAAGAAATTTATAAAAAGTGTTGTACAAAGACACAGAAAGCGGAAGATAAGGTAGAAAAGAGAAAGGGAAAGTGATCGGATTCCATAGTAGAAGAATAGAACTTTGTGTCATATATGTATAGGCATACATAAAAGAAAGACCATATCAACAGACATGGAATATGAACTTGACAAAGACATTAATAATCTTTCCAACCTTAAAGACCAGCAACAACTGTACTGCAAATTTAGGTATCCAACAACTCACCCAACCCAACAAACAACAAATAACATATCATATAGAATCATAGATGAAAGTAAAAGTAAAAAAAAGTAAAAACAACAAATTGAATGACTCATACACCCTTCAACTGCAAATGACCATATTGCCCGCTTGGTTACACAGTTGACTTTTTTTAACGAAAAAAACCGCTGAACAACGATTTTTACTTTTCTTCTTCACACAGAGGCTGCGACATCTGGACCTCCTCCGAGCTGACGTGGCTGCAAATACACACGAAGCCCATCCTTCATGAACAGAGTGAGAGACATTTTCTGCTCAACACGGTGACCGGGAACCGGCGATAACCGGTACCTGAGAAGCACAGCCGAGGCCACCGACTTCATTTGCAGGTAAGCCAAGTCTTTTCCCAAACAAGTCCTCGGTCCAGCATTGAAAGCCACAAACTTGTACCCATCTTTCGGTGTTTCGAACCGGTCTCCATCACCCACTAACCACCGCTCCGGTTTAAAATCCATGCAGTCCTCACCCCATATACTCTTCATCCTCCCAACCGAATATATCGAATACGTAACAGTAGAACCGGCGGGTACAAAAGTGCCGTCCGGCAAAACATCGTCCGATACGACATACTTGAAATCCTGCGGCACGGAAGGGTATAAACGCAGCGTTTCAGCCAATGCAGCTTTCAGATAAACCAACCTTTCCGCCTCGTCGAACGCCAACGGCTCCTCGATCCACTTCTTTGTGTCGCTGCCACGCGTCTCCTTCAGAACCGTCGATATTTCGTTGATGATCTTCTGCTCGGTTTCAGGGTGGTGCATGACGAGCCAGAAGAACCAGCTGAGTGCCACCGATGACGTGTCGCGTCCGGCGAGGACGAAGTTCAAGGCAATGCGTTGGAGGACTGAGCTCGTGAAGGGCTTTCCGTTAACGTCGCGTTTGTTGAGGAAGCGTGATAGTAAATCATCAGACGGAGCTTCCTTACGCGCCGTGATGGCATCGTTCATGTAATTCTCCACAACTTGGAGGCTTTCTTTTAATTTCTTCTCACCTCCGATACTGAGCAATTTCTCAAACCTCCAAATTAAACCAGGGTAGAGTAAGCGTTGGAGAGTGGCTTCAGTGGCAGTATCAAAAGCCATGGAAAACGGGTTATCGGGTAGATCCGGAGACAGTGTTTCCGGGTCTTTACCGAAAGTGAGACCACATATGTTGTCAAAGGTCAAACGGAGAAGCAAATCCTGTAAGTCCACGTGGATGTTGTCTTTAGCGGCTTTGTCTAATATGCACCAAAGTCGCGACTTGATGGTGCGGTTCACCCACCGAGACATAGCTTGTCTTAGTGTACGAGTGGTGAACTCCAACGCCGCCGTTTTGCGTTGTATAAGCCACGTTTCGCCGTCGCTGTTGAAAATCCCTTGGCCTAATAGGTCGTGGAAAGCGGCTTGCCAGTCTGGTCCTTTGGGGTAATTATCGAACTTGGTTCGGAGGATGTGTTCGATGTTTTTTGGGTGACATGTGACAGTGAAAAACCCTTGCTTGCGAGCTAAGAAAGGGAAAGGCATGGTGCAAGTTTGGTACGTGGCTAAACCACCGGTTGCACGAAGGTTATTAGCCATCCAGTCGTGGATTCTGCTCCGGTTCGATATGAGAGCCGGGAGGCTTCCCACGACGGGCCATACTTTTGGACCGGTGAGCTTTTGGGCTAAGAGGTTGAACCAGAAAAGATAGAGTGCTATTGCACCTGCTATGCCAAAGAGAATAGATAGGGTTTCCATGTGAGAGAATTGGTATAGCTAAGAGTTTAAGACTGATTTGAACATAGGGAGAGAGAGATGTGGTATTATATATAGAGTAAAGATAATGAGAAAGATTTAGGAGAAGTTGTTGGGACTTTTTGAGCCAGGGTTCGCTATCGATTTGATAGGAACAGAGAGATCGAGTGTGTACACGAAAGCTATATGTATAATTTCTGGAATAGTTTATAGTCACCTAAGTGGGTGAAGTCTCTTACTTGTAGTCATACGTTTATAACTTCATGCCAATTTAATTATTCGTAAATCTAAACGGACCAAGCTACGTATTATGGTTCACTCTAGTTCAACTCCACCGTTCCAGCTTGCAAAAAGAACATCTGTGCCTTTGGCAAGGGAAAAAAAAAACCGTTAAAAGTTTTTGAACTTTCCCGATGTTTTTACCGTACTTTTAAAGAAATAAATCATCTTTAAATTGCATTTAAAGACACTCATTGTGTCAGTTTTTGAGCTTTATCAATGTATGCATATAATAAGGTTATCATCAATTTGATTAAGAGAGTATATTGTGTGCAGTATAACTTGTTCTATTTTCCCTTAAAAGTTATCATAACTTTTGAATAGAATTGTGGTATGACTTTATGTTAGAACCTCTTTCCTTCTTCCTTGTGTGTGTTTGTTTCTTAAAAAAAGAAAAAAAAAAGAAAAGAAAAAAGTTATCATCAATTTGCACTTAAGTGTACTTTTTTAGTAAAATTGTTATGATATGAATAATATATTATACTTTGCTTTGTTTATAAGATGATAATGATTCAAAGAACCAACAAAAGATTTATATGATACTAAAAAAAATTTAAGTCATGGGGGTGGGATTTATGAGAGATCATGATCTGCATAATCTACATAATATATAAAACATGGAAAAGTGTGACTTTTTGTTAATTTGCTTTAATATTTGGTTTTTACCTCGACAAAATTTGAAATATCTCTCCACAAACCATAAATGTAAGGCTACTTCTTTATCCAACCCAAAAAAAAAAAAAAAACATTTTAGCCTTTGTAGCTAGATTTCAGCCTTGAGATCTCCTATTTAGTTAAATAAGTCATACTCTCTCTCTTTCTTCATCAATTCAATTTACCCACTGTATATCTTGAAATTGAAATAAATCTTTTATTTCAATAATATGCTTAGCATCCAATTTATAAATTGTGTTGGCTATTGACTGTATTTTGTAAATGATATTAGTTGTATAGGGTTTTAGGTCTACCTAATTTCTGCATAGGAAAATCTAATTCTAAATAATTTTGTTTTCTGTGTTTTTCCAATAAAAATTTGAAAGTTAAATGTTTGATGTTTGATGTTTAATACAGGCACAAATCCCTGAACTTCAACATATTAAAGCAAGAACAAAAATTTTGTTATGTTTTTTAATTTAAAAAATATATTATTATAAAAGTATCATATAAATCTTTCGTGACTCTAGTGCACTAACTTTCCTATATAGATCATGTAGATGATCTCTCATGACTCCTAGCTATGAATTGTTTTAGAATCATATAAATCTTTTGGTGATTCTCTGAACCATTTTCATCTTATAAACAAAGCAAATTATAATATATTATTCATATCATAACAAATTTTCCCAAAAAAGTACACTTAATTAGGTGCAAATTGATGATAACCTTAGTGCACTCAATTTTTCCCTCCTCCTAGTCTCTAAAAATGCACTAAATTTCCTCATAGTACATGCACCACAAAAAAGTACACTTATATTACCTAGCTATAAATTGTTTTAGAATCATATAAATCTTTTGGTGATTCTCTGAACCATTTTCATCTTATAAACAAAGCAAATTATAATATATTATTCATATCATAACAAATTTTCCCAAAAAAGTACACTTAATTAGGTGCAAATTGATGATAACCTTAGTGCACTCAATTTTTCCCTCCTCCTAGTCTCTAAAAATGCACTAAATTTCCTCATAGTACACCACAAATAATAAATATGAAAAATAACAGTGCAACTGAAATAATTTTAAAGTTTCTAGATATGAAAGTATAAACATGTTATCAATTAAACATCAAAAATCATGAATTTAACATTAACATAACATCGTGCAAGCCATTCACTTTCTCCAACTCAACAACTCACCATAACATTAAGCGTCATCGATTTCATTATACAAGTGTACATGCAATTTAAGTATAGAATACTTACTACACTAAAGCCGAGTGCACAAGCTAAACTCTCATTCCACTTGCCTTCTTCTTAGTCTCTAGTGCACTAACTTTGTCCCTGGTACACCATAAATAATAAATATGAAAAATAACAGTGCAACTGAATTTTTTTTTTAAGTTTTTAGATATGAAAGTATAAACATGTTATCAATTACACATCACAAACCATAAACTTAACATGAACAAGTAGATTGGTAATTTTTTAACACGAACAAATTACACATCACATACCATAAATCTATCAAACGTGTCCTTAGTGTTATTATTTATGTATGGACAAGTATGATCATGTGGGCCAATAATTAATATAGTGCAAGCGAGTTGAATTTTGTCATTTAGTTTAAAATATTTTTAAATAAAATCAATGACAAATAGGTAATGAAAATTGCATAAAAAAATGTCATATAAACTTAATGTAACGGCGAAAAAGCAAGAAACCAACCTATTGTCTTAAATAATGATTTTACTGTTTGCTATCACAATAAATTTCTTTAGAGATGGGAAGTCAAATTTGTTTTATGATATCCAATGCAAAGTTTAAAAAAGTATATGTCATAGAATTGAATGAGAAAGGGTATTTATTTTTTTAATTCATAGTTTGAAAGTTGATTAAGAAAAATGTTGGTCCTCGAGTCTAGTCCGAGAATGAGGTTACAAAAATGGATGAACTCTTTCTTTCTTATCTTTCTTATTTTTTTTATTTTTTATTTTTTACTCTTTTTCTTCTCTCGCCTCCATCTAGATCTTCTTCTTGCTTTTATATCCAGCTACAAGGTATCTGGATTCTACACTTAGAGGGCTGTGATCGCACTCCTAGAACTCTTGTCCCATCCAGAACATACCAGCAAGCTTTACACAAAAATCTTAGCTATGTCATCACTGTTCATGGTCATTTTTCATTAATACGGTCAGAGGAGTGGTTGTCTTGTATTTAATGCGGAGGAGATGGCTTCTATACCCTTCTTTCTTCGTCCTTCTCATATTTCGTGCCAAGTCTGCTTTCTTTCCTTTTTGATGGTTTAACCTTGTGTCCCTCACACAACTAGTGCCCATTCCCCGAGGTTCGAGGTATGTCCTTGGAACCTTCATCAAATGTGTTACCCAAATCTCTTTTCGAATCATGAGATCACCGCCCTAGATCAATTGTCGGATTTTAGCTCCTCGGAAATAACCTTGACTGCTTGTTTAAATCGTTTTTGGGATCCTCGTCCCCCACAGTTAACAAAATAAAATGGTCACACCTACTCACATCAACAATAGACAATGATAATTAATAATAAACTATTATGTAACGATTTCAAATTATCCTAATTTATAAAAAGAAATAGTAATAATTCATGTATTTGAGATTTTTTTTTTGTGTTAATAACTCAATATATTCAAATTATATTTTGATTAAATTTAATTTAAGCTTCTTAATAACCCCCTTGAAAAATATTCATGGAGCCATTACTGTCTAAAACCTCATATATTACACCCTCCATCAGAATATTGTCACATCATATTTTATATAAATAATAGAATAAATAATTTCATATACAAATATACAATCATAATATATACTTATTAATAACTATCATAATTATCAAGTTTTATATTTAGAAAAAGAAATAGAGAAGATTGTATTTTGTTGAACTTTTATATGTATTGCATGGTCAACTAACTAGTTAATTGATACATAAACCTATGACGTCTACGGCATGATAAGTACTCTTTATCATTAAACCAAACATTAATTAATTTTTTATGTAGGCGGATGTTTAAATCTTAAATCTCTTATTTAAACTTTACCAATTGAATTAAATATAACTTACAAAATTATATAATCATTAGTCAAATTTTATCATCACACATCAAATCAAGCAGTTATTATAATCGCAATTTGGTTACATGAACGGACCACTAATTATCAATTGTAAGTGAATTAGCATAAGATATTTTTATTAAATGTTATTTTTTATATCTCCTGTAGTTGTTTCTTGCATATAGTTTGTGTTCGAATAGTTGATTTTGAATTAAATTTAATTGATATAAAAATTAGTAATATACAGAATGGAATTTATACAATACTGAATATCTACATATTTCATTCAATTTTAAATTTTTTGTAAAAGGTTATTTTATAAGAAATTTTTTTGTAAAAGTATAGGATAAAAAAGCATAAATAAATGTACATACAAGATATATTACGAAGTGCAATAGAAATTTTGGGACTAAAAAAGCAGCAATATAAATTTAGTTATTTCTCTTATTACATTTAAACTTAACAGCAAACTTATGTAATCTTGATATAATTTCATAAGTAGTTAAAAAGTTCAATTTTTTTAACATTTAATATAATTAGTGTGTGTGTATATATATAGTATCATTTATAGTTGTATTTTCAAGAAAAATGCATAACAATTTATTGAAGGAGATGATATTTCATATACTCCTTCGTTTACTACCAAAAAAAAAAAACAAAACAAAACAAATATATATATATATATATATATATATATATATATATATATATATATATATATATATTGTCTCATATTATTATAATTGAAAATGATTTTATTTTTGTTTATTTAAAATCTAACATACATACATAATATACATGAGAATAAATAAAATCATTTAAATTATAGAAAAATCTTAAATGTATCTGTAGGGACTCAATTTGTAACGACTCCAAAATGATGTTGGGTTCGCACGTTGAGGGCCCAAACAATATGATTTGTAGAGCGTGGGATGAAAGGCTAGGTCTTGGTCACCAGACGATGGTTAATCATGGTACTCATACAGAAATGAACCATGTTTGTTTGAGAAGTCTCTTTTGGAACGGCCTGGGAGGCTCTGGTTCTTGGCCTTTTTTCCCAGCCTCTTTTCCTAGATCGCTTACTTCTCCTTTTATATTAGCCTTTACCCTTCCTCCAACGTCCACGTGTAAGTTCAATTTTCCAGGGCTGATACTTGTCCCATCAACCCATACCCAAAGTGGTTGGGGGTGGTTGTAAAAACTGAAAAGCATTGCTCTGTCTAGCGCAGTGTATTTAATTGCAGTAATGACAGCCTTTCATTTGTTCTTTGTCGCCAAATTGTCCAGGGATCCTTTATCCATCAACGTGGATGTGTTCGGTTTTTCCCAAAACTGTTTCCATACCATTCTTGCCCTTTCTCTTAGGAGTGCCTTGGGGATGTCGAGGACAGAATCATCTTCAGCTATGTCTCAATGCTATTTGGACTTTCATTGTATGTCCTCGGCAATTCCTCTCCTCGGCTCGGGCCTTGGGCCCTAATATAAAGTGGGCCAGGATTACAAATTCTCGGGCCCCACAGTATCTAAAACACTTCAAGATAATAATAAAAATATATAAATTTGACTCTTAATATAAATAGTAAAAGATGGGACTGGAAATGTTGGTTTTGATAATTTTATTGTTGTAAGAAAATAAAATTTAAAACTTCATAAAGCATATAAGTTCAGTAAATTGAAGTATTTCTGTATAAATATAATATAGGAAATGTTTAACATGTATTTTATATGTTTAATTATAAAAAAAACATGTATTTTTTTAAATTTTTTGTTTAGTTTTTTTTTTTATAAGAATTTTTTGTTTAGTTTGGTAATATATATATATATATATATATATATATATATATATATATAACGTACCAAATAACATTATTCTATGCATGAAACATGCATAGTGGATTATTATTTGTTCCCCTCGACCTATTTTCATTTAAAATAAATTACTTAAATATTACAAATATTTAACCATGTATAATATGTTGAGGCAAAAGAAGAAAAATAGTTGTACATAAAAAAGGAAAAAAGTTTTCCTTCGAATTGGGTTGAATCCATTACGTGACTGTTAATAAAGGTCATTTATATATATTTTGATCATACGATTCATTAAATTATTTTAAAAAAAATTAATTAATTATTATTATATGAATCACTAAGAAATAACATGATTATTAAATTGTCATTGGATCAATAGTATAAAAATATGTTTATTTGAAGAAAAACGTGATTATTAAATAGTTCATTGGATTAATAGTATACACATATGTTTATTTGAATTGTGGTGTAGTGGTTGAAGGAGCTTTCCTTGCACATTGGTTTATAGGAAAATTTCGGGAACCTCATGCATACATCCCAATAAGGCAATAATAAGGTATCATGTGCCTAATATCCAAAGAGCATCATATGGTGTATTAGTATAATTACAGTTGCAATGACACAATTTGCATGCCAATCTCTTCTTTTGTGTTCAATTTGAAATCTTCGTTTTAACTACTCTCATTTGTGATTTGTCTGCCTGTCAATGGCACGTAATTTGGAGTTTCTCGAGGGACTTTCGTTAGCACACGTATGCTTATCAAAGGAGCAAGTAAGACTCTTACCTACCCCAGCAAGGCCACCTTCCTCAGCTTTCCAAGCCATCTTTTTTTTTTTTTCATTTTTTCTTTTATTGGTTATCTTGCTCAGCTAGCTTGAGCTTTGTGAGAGAGAGGAAAAGGTTAGTTAGAGAAGGTGTACCCGCAATGAGAAAATGGGTTGATCCAAAACCTTGAAAAAAAAAAAAGAAAAAAGAAGAAAGAAAGAAGAAACATATAAAGCCATGCAAAGAAAAACAATTTAGACCTGCGAGGAAGCAAAATGTCTCTTTTCAGCAAGTAGTTCTGAGTGGGAGGAAACTTTGCATGCAAGAAATAGAGCACAAAAACTCTTACTTTGCCCTTTCTTGAGGCTATCGATACCAACCCCAAGATTTTTAGTAGAATTGTCAATAGTTTATATCCACTATCCTCTCGAAAATATGGCAAAAACAAAATTATAGCACATGGTTTTACATCATATAAAACGAGTCAAACTCAGAATACACTCCTGTCCCCTTATGTTCATATTAATTTATACGAATACTGAGTACAGTCTTTAGCTTTTTTTATTTTTTGTGTTCAAATTTACTGGTACATCTACAACCACCACAACCATACTTGTAGTAGTATGGCCATTTCCACGCCACATGGCACCAACCAACTCAAGGCTGGTGGCTTTCCTTGTAATATCATTTTGTGAAATTGTTTTGTATAATTAATATCATTTTGGATTTTTTTTCTTTAAATTGTATTTTTTAGTTATAACCATGATACACTGCACTATCAATTCAAAAGTAAAAACGATACACTTGACTATCTTTTTCTTTTTAATATACCAACCATGCACTTAACTCTCAGATTGTTACAAGTATGGTATCGAACTTTATTTCTTTATTTTTTGGATAAACCGACAATTGTATTGCACAAGAAAAATCATTAAACAATAAAACATACAAAAACCTACCAACTCAAAAGGTGGAAAATCAGTAGGCATGATGCATGCATCCAGCGATCAAAAGAGAGCGGAAGATAAATTTTGGAGTAAAATTTTTATATTTCCTATATAATATGTAAACTCTGTTATATCTAAAGAATAAAATTAAAAATTATGTAGAAATTTAGACATGGCAAACAGATCAATCGGGTTGGTATCGAAAATGAACCATCTTAAATGGGTTAGAAATAGATTGGGTCAATTGGGTTACAAGTCAGATCGACCTATATTTTTCAACATGATTTTTTTTAACAAAATATGTATTTACTACCTTGTAAGTCATATAAAAAATTATTTGGGGTGCAATGTATTATTTTAGATTCACTTATGTCAAAAAGTAGTTCAGATCAATAAATCGATACTGGTTCACTAATAATAAAATACAAATCCCAAAAGCCTAAGAACAAAATACTAAAGATTCAAACTTTAAATTTCTTTGCTTTTTCAATTAGTTCTCTCATGAACCTTGCATAAACTAATATATTCAAAAAAAAAAAAAATACCCAAAAAATCAAAAGACTAAACTTACTACCGGTCTACCATTGTTCTATCCCCCACACTTGGAATGGAAAAGACACCATTCTTTAACAAATTTCAACACTTTTGTGTTCAAATTGTTCAAAAGTACCCACCAAAAAAATTAGACAATTCAATAAAAAGTATATATTTTAAGTTTACACAATTCAAATTCAAAGTTCACTAATTAATAATATCATTCCCATTTAAAAAAAAAAAAAAAAAAAAACTAAATGTCATGGACAATATGTCTATATCAAGTTATCAATCTTCTTAGGTGAATATAACACCAAAATAATTATAAAGTTATAGAAATATAACTAAATAAAAATATCTTCAAAAATAAACATAACATCAAAAATCAATTGATATTTTGGTCTTATATATATATATATATATGAGTTGGGTTCAAGTTACACCCGGTGTAATTCTAAGTAATATTACACCACTCATTATTTTTTAATAGGATGCCAATTTTGACAAATCCACCGTTGGATTACATTATCTTCGTATATTCTCCATGCTTGCAAAATTTCAAGGTAATCAAATATCAATAGTCATGTCATCAATCAATTGTTTAAATTCAAATGTTTGTAGTTTAAAATAATACATAAAAAATGTGTTTATGGATGAAACGGTAAATAACATCCGATTAGCATGAAAATTGGCATGCATGTTAAAAACATATAGAACATATAATCCAACGATAAGATTTCCAAAATATGAATTCAATAACAAGTTATTGGATGATGGAACACTGCTTAGAGTTACATTAGGTATAACTTGAACCCAACCATATATATATTTGTTGCTAACAGGCTTGTTAATAGTAAATTAATCCCTTCGATTGACTCCAGAGTCCATTTCCTCAAACCTCGATTATGTATTTTAATACTAGATTGTATATTGCTTTCTCCACATCGATCTCACCCCTCATGCCCTCTTCATTGTTGTTGACTTTGGAGTTTGGAAAAACCCAGCATTTTTCCACTTTTTAGAATATGTTTAGGATCCACTTATTTTGTTAGAACTGAAAACTTTTTGCTGAAAGTACAAGATAAAGGTAAAAGTTAGCTGAAATAGTACAATGAAACCCATAAATAGTACCAAAAAATGTAGTAGGGCCCATGAATAGTAACAAAAATAAGCTGAATAGTAAAATAAGCTGGTTTTTTAAGCTGGAGCCAAAAGCACACTTAATATATTAATTTCCCAAGTTGTTGATCTTGAGAGGAGCTATACACTGCTGTCGTTGCCTGCTATCTTTATTCAGTGTTGTGTTATTTGCGTTTTGATTTTTAGTTTTTAATTTTTAGGACCTACTTGGTACATGTGTTTTTACTAGTTTAACGTTTAGGTTAGGTTTTATTGTTTTAACCTTTTTTTTTTACTTTTAATAACGGCGTGGCTGGTTGGGTTGGTGCTGGCACAGTGGCTGTGATATTATATATTTATGCTAATTGAGTTTGACTTTTGCACCAGCCAACCTGGCTGTCTGAATTTTATTATTGTTATTATTTTTATTTTTATTCTAAAAAGTGGATTGCACTGCGAGTTAGCCAGGTTGGTTGAGTCAACTCACAAAAATGAAAATTTAGTCGAGTCCAATTTTGTCATGTCTATTAGAATGTAGAGAAAAATTTAAAGAGAGAGGAACTAAGGGAAGATTACATATGAGTTTACATGATTTAATTTGACCATCTTCGTCCATGGCAGAAATCTTGAACGGCTACATTTTTACAATATGTATTACAATAAAAATAATTAGATTATACATAGGAGTTAAGCTAACCCTAACTAAGCATACAACATACTTAACTCTTTTAGGCTTCGTTTGTTTAGAGAGATTTTAGGAAGGATGGAAAAGAGAGGAAAGAAAATGATTTCTTGAGGCTTTTGGTTTGCGTGATTTTAGGAAGGAAATCTAGTGGAACCTAAGTGTTTTCTCTCTGCGCCCACCAAAATGGTTTCTCACCAAATTAGGGAGAAAATTGGAGTGAAAAACTCTAGACTAAAGCACCCTTGTCTGTGCAACAATAATTGGGTTTTTTTTTTTTTTTTTTTGGATAACTTAATTGGGTTTTCATCAACGTTTTTTTTTTCCCCTTTTAGTTTTCTTTTTTCTGTTACTCAATTGTTTTTTTTTTTTTTTTTATTATTTATAATTTCCTTCTTTGGTTTATGTCATTTGGTTGGCTTTGTCATTCGGGTGGTTTTTTTTTTCTTTTTTGTGTGTGTGTGTGTGTTCATCCTTTTTTTTCATATATTTTGTCATTTTTTTATCCTTTTTCTTTTCTTTTCTTTTTTTCCTTTTTTGTTAGGGTTTTAGACCCCAGTTGTCTAAGATTTTATCAAATATTAACCCAATAATTAATTAGTTTAATTATGTAATAGATTTGAATCAAAAAAACATCAAACAAGCATAGATCACATGAACACCAAGAATGATGACTCAAAAAAACTTTTAAAATTGTGGTTTCAAAGTAAAAAATCTGGGGAGGATTTAACCTAAACAATCATCAAGGCAAAATTTCACTAATAGAATGAAAGTTTATACAATAGACTTAACCCTAAATCGACTGCTACCTCATGTAGTACTTACTCATATGACCGGACGCAGCTTTGAATCCACGAACTCTTCTATTGTAAAACTGTTGCACACAAACACTCCTGTTTGTGGTTTACTGATTTCTCTATGGCTTCATATAGATCTGCATTATGGTAGTATCAACATCGTGTTGATCTTTCTCTATGTGCTCTTGAACTCTCACGGGTTGAATAGATTGAGATGAAGGCTCAGATCTACTTTAAAAGTCTCCAATATAGTGAGATTGAGAGAAACTTGGTTATACAAACCCTAGCCGCACATATGGTGATTTCCCTCTCGGAAAAGCCTTACTAGGGATAGCTTATGATATCCTTTAAATAGCACAACAGACGGATCATGAATCAGGCTTGAAACAAGCAAGTTATGGGCTTTTTTGCGTTTCAAATTTTTGCTGATACTGCAATCTCGATAATCAAGCTAGTGTCAAGTGGTGTTAAAGTGATAGTTTTGATCAGTCAAGCCAGGTGTCGACTAGTGTCAAAGTGACAGAACCAGAACCTTTGTTTTCTTGTTCTGAACTTGATTCTTTCTTGATCTGAACTTGGGTCTTTGTCTTGGACAATAAAATACACCTTTAACACACTCAAGACTCATCAAACAGACTATAAATGGATTACAATTGATCATAGTTTTCCAACCTAAAAAAATGGACTCTACAATCTCCCCCTTTGGCAATACATGACAAAACCCAACTACAAGGAATTACCCAAGTTTATAAAGAACATCAATTCAGTGACTCACTATTACAAACTCATCAAACTCAACCGGTCCTGAGAAACCAAAGAAAGAACTAGGCTGACTGACTTGATAAGCTTCATACCTGTCTTTCCTAAAACACTAAACAAACGCATAAACACATGTGTGTGTGGAAACATAGACAAAAAAAAAAAAAAAAAAAAAAAAAAGCACACACACACACACACACACACACACACACACACAATGCTATAAACAAAACACTACAAAGAGTTTGAATAAAAGAATGTGTGAAGCATAGTTAGCTTGATACCAAATGTTGAAGAAAAACACAATCAAGGCTATATAAAATAAGAACAAACCAAATGTTTTAAAACTAAAGCAATAGAAACTAAGCAAACAAAGTTAGCAAAGAAACTAAGCAAGAATAAAAACCTGTTCTCCCCCTCAACAAAACATCTCTCCCCTTCAAAAGATATTTCCTTCTCCCCCTAAGAAATAAACCCCATTAAAAACAGTTAAAAACTAACAAACAGTTAAAAACTTAAATCCAACTTTCTCCCCCTTTCGTCATGATTGACAATGGTCATAAAAAAACAAGCTCTATAGAAAGCAAAGATAACTCCCCCTATGAAAAGCATGAAAAACAACTTTCTTCTCTATAAGAAATAGGAAACAAAACAATTTTTGGGAAAAATAGTATTGGGGAAAATTTAGGAGGTGGGGAAAATAAAGAAACACAAACCAAACTTAAAAAAATAAATAAGGATTCACATGAATACAAATATTCTCTTTCAATATATGCAAACTTGACAATATGTGACCCATGAACAGATGCATGCAAACACTTCCAGGCACAATCAATTTAGACTATAAAATATAGATCTCAACGATATAAAAATTCTGCATGCAAGATATTTTCATGTGTCAAGGTGTCTTGAAAACTCAAATTAATCTTAAAAAATTAAAATTTTCAGTAGTTCACACATCAAGAAAAATAGAATATACTAAAGAATAATGAACTCATGGATTAAGTAATCAAACTGAGTACCCAATTTAGCAAGTAATATGCTTGAGTGTGTGAAAAACTAATCAGTGTACAAGTGTTGTCAATTATGAGATAAAACACTACAAACATACAATATAATCAAATGAATTATATCACATCTGTTTGATAGGGACCATCACCTTTAGGGTACATCATATGACTCCCACATCTCCTAAATGGCTGCTTGCAATCAAAGACATGTGCAAACAAAATTGAGCTTTTTGCTACTAGCACAGTCAAGGGCATACATTTTTAAGAGAAAATTTTTTTCAAGCCCATACAACATTTTTTTTTATATTGATTTTACCCTTTAATTTTTCTAAAGTGTTTTGCATCCCTTATTTGCACGAGTTTTTCAATTTAGCACTAGGGTATTTTTATTGGAAGACACAAGTGGTGACATAGAGGCTGTTTGGTTTGTCAACTGAAAACATAGTGTTCAGTGTTTAAACACTGAACACTAGTGTCCAAAATTTAAAACAATATGTTTGGTGATAGTGTTTAAAATAGGATTGTTTGAAAATGGTTGCTCAAAAATAGCTGTTTGAAACATATTTTTTGAAACATGCTTGGACCACATTTTAAACAATGAAATGGTGTTTCTGATGGCACAACGGTAAATAAAATGAAATTCAATTTTCACTGCAGCCGGACCCACTGATCAGCTTTTTCTAAAGTTTGTCTCCTCTCCTCTCTACTCTCATCTCTTCAGTCTTCACGCCATCAGTCTTCACGCCCCAAATATTCATCTCATCTCTCCTCTCCTCTCTACTCTCATCTCTACACTCACAGTCCGATCTCCATTACTCCTCTCACCCACCTCCATTACTGCTCTGACCCATCAAAATTCCATCTCAGCCCTCACGGATCCGGCGCCATTACTCCTAACAGTAGCTTCATCAACGCGTCAAAATCCCACACACATCATTTGGAAGAAACCCCTATTTTGCTAAGGACGCTCTGTTGCTAAGGACGCTCTGTTGCTACGGAAAAGGCAACTCACACAGTCTGAAGGGGTCGGTCAGGTAAGGTTTTTAATTTTGTTAATTACTTGTTTCAGCTTTCTTTCACATCCCAACAGATCATTTCACATTAATTCATGTTAGGGCTTCTTTTAATCTCATATATTCTTTCAGATGGACGCCTCACTCCCTTCCTCATCCACCTCTCGAGTGCATTACAGAGCACCTGCTTCCTCCTCTGCTTCCTCTTCTGACCGTGCTCCCTTACTGGTACGTCTGTGTAATCATGCTTCTAAGTTCTGTTTTCATCTTCTAAGCACCCAAACCCTCCTGCTAAGACCGTTGATACTCAGTCTGTTTTAGATTTGGGTTTGTCAAAAATTTGGGTTTTTATTTATTTTTTTGTGACTTTTCTTTAATTATATGTTGATGACTATTGAATGCATGTAGAGAAGATGTTTGTTGAAAGGTTTCTTAGAGGATAAATGGGTTGTTTTGGGGTCTGGGTTTATCTATTTGTTATGGGTTATTGAGTTCTTGTGTTGGATTTTTGTTTCTGAGTTTGTATGGATATTGGGTTCATGATCTGCACCTTCTGTTAGATGGGATTTTTTAGTGTATTGGGTTTTTGGGGGCATGCCTTCACTAATTCTGACTTGGCTGAGAAGATGTTTGTTGACAGGTTTCTTAGAGGATCAATGGGTTGTTTTGGGGTCTGGGTTTAGAGTTCTTGTGTTGGATTTTTGTTTCTGAGTTTGTATGGATATTGGGTTCATGATCTGTTATATGTTAGATGGGATTTTTTAGTGTATTGGGTTTTTGGGGGCATGCCTTCACTAATTCTAAATGGCTGAATGATGTACTTCAGACAACAGTCACATCCCTACCCATCACAATTTCAGATCACTCACCACTTTTGTTTCTCAAGTTAAAAAGTTTTCTTTTTATTTATGTTTGCATTAACACTTTTTTTTTCTTTCTTTAATAATTAAAATTATTTCACTAAATACTGTTATTTGAAACTTATTTGAAGAAATAGTATTTTTTAGATCTTGTCTCTTCAAGAGACAAGTCCCAACATGGACCTTGTCTCTTGAAGAGACAATATATTTTACCTTGAAGCTAAAATAGCTAATCTGTTGTGGTTACACATATATTCAACTATAATAATAATATGCTCTTATGCCTTCATAAATATACAATGCCACTACAAGTTGACCTAAAACTTATGTGTATGAATGTGTATCTTTGTATTTTTCCTTTATATGGGGTGAATTTTCTCTTATATGCCTGCTGCTTGGGTCTAGTAGTAAGTTAAAGATTTTAATTCCATATCATAGAAGACCGTTTTACGAGTCTATGTAAGTATACCAACATGTATTTAGATGGATGATTCCGAGGATACCAAGTGGCCTGAAGCAGTTGAGAGACATTTGATTGACATCTTGTTAGAAGAGGATGCTAAAGGGAATATGCCCCAAGGCCAGTTCAAGACTGGAACTTGGACAGCAGTTGTCAATGAGTTTAACAAGCGTGCGACTAAAAGTTACACCAAGGCACAACTTACACAAAAATATCAACGACTGAAACAGAGACACCGCACTTTCTCCCAGCTCATCGCACGTACAGGAATGGGATGGGACCCCATTTCAAATACAGTGACGGCCAGTGACGATGCTTGGGCTGCTGCATTTGCGGTAAGTCCTTAAATCTGACTTAAATATCAAAAATATCAAACATATTAGGTTTATTGGCTTATGAGTGTATTAATAATAGTGGCTTTAAATAGTTGTTTTGTAGCATTTTCCCATGATGATACTTTTAGGAATGGAATAAAATCTGACTTATATATGGGGTTTACTGTGGGTTTAATGGGGTTTAATGTGACTTATAAATTTTGACTTATATCTTTGACTTATATTATTTTATACTCAATGTCTACAATTTCCTAAAAAACCTTTTTGGCTATCATCAATTTGGAATAAAGAGTGCTGTTATATGGTTATTATAAATTAGCCATCTACTTTGTATTGGGTTTTACAAATATAAAACATCTAACCCAATATATATGGTTGGTAATAGGTCAATCATAAATTCAAGGACTTCAGGAAAAAGGGGATGAGACACTATGAGCTGTTGGGCACTCTTTTCAATTCAAACACAGCCACGGGTTTCCTCCAAATGTCATCTGCCCAACCAGCTCCCAATAGTGATGAAGAGAGAGAACTTGATGCAGCCTTTCTATCTGAGGGGGTACATGTCAATGTCACATATCCACTTGGTTTGGATGACGTGGAGGAGCTGCCCACACCGAGTGAAGCCCAAAGCCGGAGGCAAGCTGAAAAGCAGCCAGCTGAACCGTCTCATTCAAGTGGAAAAAGGAAGAAAGGGCACTCCCTTGAATCCATGACTGAGGCAATATGGGGTTTTACTGACATGAGGAACCGTCGGGGGAAAAAGTCCATCGACACTGGAGACTCTGCTGTGGGGGCTGCCAATGAGTCAGTTACAGCAGCTGTAACTCTTCTGAATCAGCACACCGATGTCGATCATGTCACGTATTGCAAGGTCGTGCAGGAGCTTCATAACGCCAAGAGTAGAGCCGCTTTTTTTGCCATGACGGTTGATAGAAGAAGGGCCTGGATTGAGTTTATTGGGGGTGGATTGCAGTAGTGGTGGTTGTGGTTGACAGTCTAGGAAGTTAACTGATGATGTGCGCCGTGTAGACAGCCTAGGAAGTTATTTAGTACTCTTAGTTTGGTTTAATGTGAATACGCAAAGTTTGTATTATGTTAATACTATGAACAATGTTTGCATTATGCCTTCCTTTATTATGTTAACCTCCTTGGGACATGTATGGTATTTATGTAAGAAATATGTTTTGTGGTTGTCGTGTCTTCTATGAATTTCTAACTTTGGTGACATATATATATATATATATATATATATATATATATATATATATATATATATATATATATTTAAAAAGTAAGCTGCTGCATTCCATTTTGCAAATTTCTTTTTTGTGTCACATATCTGCTTCAGACGTTGTCAGCTATTTTCAGAATGTAGTATTTTGTTGAGCATACAAGTGACATTGGCTGGAATGAGTATCTGGCTTATCCTTTCTCTTTTGTTAGTTATTTGTAGTTTTGGTGGAATTAGTTTGAAAGCAGCACATGAATTGTCTGCAAATATTTGGCTAATAAAAGGATTGTAATTTCTATGAAATCTGCAGGTATGAGAGAGCCACGTCTGTTATAATTGATCCAGGTCTATATAGCTTTCAGGTATTCCTTTTTATAATTGGATGTTTCATTCTTTGTTAATTATGATTTGATTTTGCTGGAAGTATCAGTTTCTTCGTTGAAAAATTATTACATTTTATGCTTTTTAATAGGTTAAGGAGGAAGTCAGGTGAACTCATACTTAATCTTGTCTATAGTAACCTGTCAATTGTATCCATAGAGTATTCCATGTATAGTAGTCAATTACTGCGGAGGCTCCTTCAACTAATTAAGCCATAACAAACTAATGGAATCCATTTACTTTTTTGAAAAGGTAATACTATTTTGTTCATATGTTGTATTTGAGTATAAGCCAATAATGATAATAATAATATCATTTTGAAGAAAATATATTAAATGAAATCATTTTAAATTTTCGAAAATTTTAAACAAACTAAACCAAAGATAATATGTAAAATTATCAATGTCATAATAATCTCTTACAAATATTTCTTTGCTATTCCTTAAATTAGGTCTTCTTGTGTTTGACAAACCATATTTGTCTTGAAGTCGTAAAGGTTTAATATTGTTTGGATTATATGGTGAGATGAATTTATCAAACACTTGCCTCCAAGGTTGGCCACATATCCACTTGATGGACTTACATATTTTTGCCATTAGAAAGGGGTTAACTCACAATTTTTATATTATTAAAATATTAACATCATTAAAAGAAAAGGAAAAAAAAAAAAAATCATAGTGTACTCTATGAAGTAAAGCAATTTGTTCAATGTTTAGTAAGTCCAGAATGTAGAATTAGCGAAGGCGCCTACATTTTTTTCCGCTGCAAGGTTCATGTGATTGTAGGATCTATCATAAAAAATCCCTTGAGAAGCAGGTTTCTATACATAGAGCAATATAGATATATATACATAAAGCGATATATATATATATATATATATATGTACTTCTTTATAGTGGCTGATGTGAACTTAATGGCTGCCCACAGGTGTGATTCAGTTATGGCCGACCCCGATTCAGATCGTGATTCAGGCATGGCGGAGTCCGATTCAGATCGTGATTCAGGCATGGCTGAGTCCGATTCAGATGAGTACGATAGTGAGGTGGAGCTCGAGATTGCCACAGCCTACGTTCAGCTGTGTATAGAGTACGTGCAAAAGCACTACATGAAGCGACCTAGGTGCACTAGTATTCTGAGTGGGAGGTCATATGTGATTGAAGTACTAGAAGGAAATCCCCAAGTGTGTTATGACATATTCCGCATGGACAAGACCATTTTTAGACACTTGTGTAATGAGTTGAAGCGGCTGCACCTATTAGAGGAGGACACTGGTTGGGTTTCAGTTGAGGAGTCCGTTGGGACAGTGCTATATATCGTCGGACACAACGCTGACTACCGGGTAACTGCCAACCGCTTCCAACATTCTCTCGAGACCATTCAAAGGCGGTTCCGGCGTACCTTGCGTGCTATCCATGCTTTGGGATGTATCATCATCCGGCCCGACGTTGATGCAGCTGAGCTCCCTCAATCACTTCGAGGGAATGGGAAATATTATCCATGGTTTGAGGTATGCTTTGATTTTTCCTTTTTTAGTTCTTAGCTAAATTATCCTTGTGATGAAATTCAATTGTGAAAGATCTATAATAGAGAATAGGAAGAAAATAATATGAAGTATGAAAGAGTTCTGAAGTATTTCAAGTTTTTTTAATTTGAGGTTCATTGACAAATATTAAATAAAGTAGACAAGTTAACATATCAAAGTTGATGTAAACAACCTTGAGTACGCAAACCATTGAAAAAATTCCAATGTCAAATGCAAGTACTACGTCCAACCGTGACTATTGGTTATATGAAATGTTAAAAAGGTTCCAATATCTCTAGCTACGTACGTAGGTAGTTGGACAAAACTGTTTAGCCTGTAATAATTGGATACATACATTTTTGTACTAGCAAACTTCACTTTGGTGAACTTCATATTGTTTACACTATATTGCACATAAGTTTAATTTATTAATTACAGCTACCTATTTTTTTAACAGAAATGTGTGGGGGCTATCGATGGGACGCATATAAGTGCATCTGCCCCATCCGGTAGGACTACCGCATTTAGAGATAGACGGAGTGATATCACCCAAAACGTGATGTGTGCATGCAACTTTGACATGCGGTTTACATATGTGCATTCGGGATGGGAAGGGAGTGCAAATGATTCACGAGTCATGCAGGATGCACTTGGACATGCCGAGTATGAGTTCCCTTGGCCGCCTAGAGGTAACAAAAAAAAAAAAATTCCGCATTTGATTTTTGATTTGATCATTGTTGCATCTAACTTCGCATTTCCAAAGTATTTTGTAGCATAGTACAGATGTGAAAAACTATTCAAAATGGGATTATGGAGTAGTAGGATGAAATTCTTGTCTATGATAATTCTCAAAAAGGGTGTGAATCTTTGTGGGTTGTGTGGTTTTGTCATATTTTTTTAAATCTCATGTCACATATTTTATTCATGAATGTCTTTTCATAGGTTTGGGTAAATTTAGATATTCACGTTAGTTCACTTAGAAATCCAAACTGAGGTCAATGAGTTTGTAACTACTTCATATTTTGTCATTTGTGTAAAAAAAAAGAATACCTTGTATACACTGCACTTGATTGGTAGCTACGTAATTTTATTATATCTAAACTAATTCACTCAATACATGAATTGTGTGATTCACATTTAGCACTCTATATCATGGATAAAAGGCCGTGTCAAAGTTTGTAATGTCACTCAGAAAATTTGCTTTCATGGAGTAGTAAGTTATAGTCAATCACTGCATGGTCACTCATTATTTAAGCTGATATCAAAAAACTTTAGTGCATGGTTCGTATACATACATGTATAGATACACTTCCGTAGTAAGGAACTAGCAAGAATAGTTGTGTTAAGTGACTAATTGGCAATGGTTATCACTGGTATTGCAGGATCGTACTACCTCGTTAACTCGGGGTACGCTATAGGCAGTGCATTCCTCCCCCCACACAAGTCCACACGCTACCATGCCCAAGAGTTTCGGGGTGCGAACCGGCAGCCTAGTACCCCACAAGAGTTGTTCAATTATAGGCATTCCTCATTACGGATGGTGATTGAACGATGCTTTGGTGTCTTGAAGGCGAGGTTCCCTGTTTTGACTGGAATGCACTCCTTCTCTATCTCTAGACAACGGCTGATTGTGACTGCTTGTTGTGCATTGCACAACTTTATTCGCATGTATAATCGGGCAGATGAACTGTTCCATGTGTGGGAAGGATCATTTGTGCGTAACAGAGACGCAAACCTAGCAGGAGCTGCACGCGTAGGCAGTGGGGGCACTGAAGAAGCTTTTAATTCTCGGGCACAACGAGCAATGTCGGAGTATCGTGATGTGATAACTGCTGCTATGTGGGCAGATTACATTGTTCAATGATTGAGCTTTTTGGGCATTATTTTATTAAAATGTGGATGACATGAAACTTTGTATAAATCTAGATGAAGATTACTGTGTTTTGTTGTTGTTATAGGTTTGTATAACGGGGTAGTGAGCCTCTTTAATTTGGATTGCAGTGGCTCTTACTGTTGTTTTTGGTGAACTTAATGGCTGCCCATGAAGCTGGATTGTCAACATATACTAGTCACTTTTTGAATGGCTTTCACAAATATGCATTAATTCAGGGCAGTGACTCTAAGGTGTTTGGCACCGCAAGTGATGCCAATCCAGTTGCAAACAGAAGTAGAGGTAGACCAGTTGGTTGCCAAGAATTCGTGAGGGTCATCAGTGATATGGGCTTTGAGAGCAAGAAGAGCTGATTGGTCTGTGGTGATGTTGGTTCTTACTGCCACAGCTAAGCTAGCCATAAAACAGTGCAACAACAAAAAGGCGAAAACGTGAAAAAAGGCCGAATTCTCCATGAGTTTCTATCTGTACGTAGGTTGAGATGTGAGGCTATTGTAGCGAACAAGTAAGGCTGGATGATGTTTATATAAATGTGGACAACTAATATTTCTTCTAGTACTACATGGAAAAGGAAGGGAATTGCTAAGTCAACAGTCAATTTTTGTTGATTACTAATCTTCATCGAAAAGATTTATAAAAAAAATTGTCTTCTCATTTGTTATATAAACCCTTTTATACAGTGAATATACATATAAATTTTTTACTATACATAATATTGTATTTTTATATGCAAACTTTATATATATATATATATATAGAGAGAGAGAGAGAGAGTTTACATTCAATTGTATAAATTTTAATAATTTATAATTTATTAATATTACTAATAATCAATTTGTAGTAACAATTCATAGATTTGTTATATGTTAAGATGTTTTAGCCATGATTTTACTTTATATAGGCAAAAAGTAAATCAAGTTGCTCTTAAAGAACATTGAATTTGTTTGTCAAGAGAAGAAATCAAGTTTTAACATATAATTTTATTTATAATGAGCTAGTGTTCTTCTGCATGCCAACTTCCAGTCAATAAAGCAAGTTCCACGAGTTTCGCAACACCTTGCTCCAAAATAAAAATTACTATCATCAATAGAAGAGAATTGTAACTTACAATTCTCCTATGTTCCAATAAATTATCAGTACTAGGCGTACATTACATTAAGCCAATAACATACTATTGTAAGAATCAAGAGTCAGCCCGATACATATTCTATACACTAGCAAAATGGATGACTCAAGATTATCTAAAAATATTACACAGTGCATCAAGTTCAAAAGGAGTTAGTAGTACATAATAAGATAATATGATTACATAGTAGGAATTAACACATCATCATAACAATTTAGTTTACAACATCGTCATAGTTAGCAGTACTGCAAGCGCAGTGAAAAACAAACACCAAGCAATGAACCTAATCGGACCCATTTTCTTTGGTTGGTCTGAGGGGTGGACCTTGTCATGTATGACCCTCAATTCCTCTCGCAATACACATAGCTCTTCTTGTAGTTGCTGGAAATCCTCCGCATATGACACTGGCGTCTTCAAGGGAATACACCATTGAAAAAACCGACATGTGTCCTTTGGGCAACATTGGAAAAGCCTGTACCGGTTCTCATTTCGTTTATCTGAAATCTTTACACTTGCTTTCAAGCCACAGAAACAATTGCAATTTCGGAACCGAAGGCCATCGTCAAGATCGTCATGCATTGTGTCTGCCATCTGCAAGAAGCAGCCACAAGCCTACTCACTTACACATTACAAAACGTAATCAACACTATTAAACAACCATTTGAACATGGTATCCATTCGTGCAACAAACAGTAGATGCTGAGCATTAGTCTATAGGCAGCAAACATTTCAAACAAGGAGTCCTAACTCTAAAAAGCTACAACTAACATGAAGTTTTGAATACAGCATATGACATAAAGAATCAAAACAATTAACACAGAGAGAGCTATAAAGGAAAACCAACCAAACGGGCTGTAACAAACTGGCAAAGCATTCAAATGGAAAAGAATATTCTTTGCCAAAAAGGATGTGAGTGGATTCCTCCACCATCTTATGCCTAAGATGCAGATTCAAAACTATCAAAAGAGCTTTGTGAATGCTGTGGTAATCTGCTCACTTGGCTATAAGACTAAATAAAATAAGTCACTGAAGTTATCTACATGAGAACCATCTATCTAACTACTTGAGGACTGAAAGGTTCTTCCTGCTATCCTTGGTTTAAATTTGAAAATTGAGATGCAAAAGTTTCATCTTGCACTGCCAGGTCACTGCACTTAGTAACTTTGGACATCTTAAGGGCTACCCATGAATGAGCACAAAGAAGATCCAAACTCACAGACTATTCCTCAAGCAAGCTTGAAACATCTAACCACTAAACTACCCTGAAGTCATTGTATTTTGCATTTATCAGCTTGCATAATGATACAATCGTCAGAAGGAGAGAGTTAAATTCAGACCCAATCATTTTTATCAAAGGAGTATAGTAGAGACAACACCCATGATCTCAAGAAGGAAATAAAAAAGTGATGCTCACTGGTATTTATAAGGATTGAAGACAATATGCAAAACAATGCTGTCAAAATTTCGTATCAATATTAATACGCAATCACATATACATTTCCAAGGTCAATCACTTGATGAATGCACACAACTCAACAACAAATACTACTATATATATATATGCTTCTCTAGAGATAGCTAGAAGGTTTTACAATATATAGCAAAAAATTGTGAAAAGGAAATGCCAAGTAAATATACACAATAAGTGAGCCTACTCATTCCCACATGTTAGTCCATGGGTGAGCATTCCCGTCCAAGTTGTTCCCCACACACAAGGCACACTATTTTATGAAATTGTGATAATTACAAAATTTAAAGGATTAGACAACCCCACCTCAAACAGTTTACCTCACAACACCTTTGTTTTGCTCACTATAATTGAGGAACACAATATATCCATCATATCCAAATTGAATTCAACATAATTCAGTAAAATCTGTCACAAATTCATGAGTAATTAAACTACACCCAATCAACTAAAACTAACAGTACAAATTCACAAATGAAACTCATAATCAGCTACGGAGAATTTCATATTAGCTTAAAAATCACACTCAAAATACCCTCAAATTTCAAACAGCAAGCAAGTAGCATTGGAGTTTGGTTGCTGTGAAGCCCTACGAAAAACCAGAACAAATTATTAATATATAGAGTTCTCAGATTTGTTAGATTTTTTTTTTTTTTGTTTAATCTTCCGACGCTTTCTCGGCAACCAAACAGAGTGTTAAGAAAAATGGAAATCGACTGGGTTGTAAATCAAAACAAATTTACAACAGCAAAAGATTTTGAGGAAACCCTTCTACATTTCGATGCAGTATGGCATGTATATTTGGATTGTAAATCAACTATTCTCTCAACAGCAAACAAAGAACTGGAAAATGGGTTTTCCCGATTGGTGAGGAAAAACAAGGGAGAAAACCCAAAAACAAAAAACACAAACAAGTGGAGACATCTGAGTGAAGAAGGAAATGTTCAATCTTTACACAAAACCCCATTGAGAAGCAAGGTGAAAGTGAGATTCGAACCTGGATCTTCGAGTGATGGGTCGGCGGCGACAAAAGCTCGATCTCGGGCTCGATCTTCGAATGTTGACGGTGGAGATGAGATACGACGACCGTGAAGCCCAGCCGTGGATCTTCTTTGGCGTCAATGGAGATGAGGACGGCGTGGGTTTGGCTTTTTCGTGGAGATGAGGACGGCTTGGGTTTGGCTTTTTGGTGGATCTTCTTTGGCGTCAATGGAGATGAGGACGGCGTGGGTTTGGCTTTTTGGTGGAGATAAGATACGACGACCGTGAAGCCTAGCCGTGGATCTTCTTTGGCGGCAATGGAGCTGAGGACGGCGTGGGTTTGCTTTTTGGGTTTCTGCTCTGAGGAAACACTGAAGAGAAAGGGATAAAGACGGAAAGAAATGGGATAAAGAAGGGATAAAAATGGGATTATAAATTTGTTATTTAATACGGGTCAGCTTTTTTTTCTCAAACAAAACATACATACCAAACACATATTTTACATTTTTTGAATACTGAAAAATATTGTTTAAACTATGATACCAAACACATTTTTTTGTTTTATTCACACTAAAAACACATTGTTCAACAACACTTTTTAAACCACAATTTTCACATCTTTTTAAACAACAATTTTTGAAAACTACAACCAAACGGGCCCATAGTCATTTATGCCTTTCTCTCTAGATTTTTTTAGTCATTTCCATCAAAGAGAGTGATAATAGACTCAAATAATTTAATCATAAATTTTTAGTAAGTATCATACAAAATTTAACACTTGGTCAACTGACATAGTGTGTGCATAAAGAGTGCTATAGAGGGTACACAAATAAGAAGAATTAATTTCTTAACTAACCCATGAGTACATGTACTATCTAGTACATACTCACACACAAATAGAGATAGTCATTTCCAATATCTTTTCAACAAGTGTGAAAAATAAATAATTTTTTCAAGACACATATCAATGCTTGACTTAAAAACTCTAGGTTCTCAATGAATATTCATTTCATAAAATTAACCTACAAGAGAGTTTAATAATGAACGACAAGTGTGCATGTGGTAAACTAGAAAATACAGTGCATACATGACTTTTATTCAATTGACACCGCAATATGTATTTGTCTCAAAATAGTTATGCGCTAAGTTATACAACACACACTTTCAAGTTTCTCCACAATGTCAAACATGTTCTAAGTCAAGAAAGAGATATTAGAATTCATGTAATACACCTCAAGAAAAATAAAACAAGACACAAAATCAAATATTTTTGTCCTTTTGAAATTTTTTTTAATGCTTTTGGAATTTTTGAATAATAAAAAAAACTAAAAATAGAAAATAAAAATGTCCTCAAATGATTGAAAGAATTAAATTAGGGACAATTCAAAACAACACTCACTTCATAAAATCTTTTCTCACCCACACAGAAAAGAGTGTTTTTTTTAGGGGGGGGGGGGGAGGGAGACCATTTTTAAAGTTTTCTGTCACAGGTCAACATGCTTAAATTTTTCAAAAGCAGACAAATTTTTTTTTCCAAACTTGTGGTAGGGAGTACATGATCTCCTGTCCTAGACTAAATCATAGAATGTTTAAATTTCAATTTATAATAATTAGGAGAAATATGATTAGTAACACCACAAAAGTGAAAGAGAGGAACAAATTTAGGAATATCAGTATTCCTAGAAGGGTTTCTAGTCACAAGCTTTGGTTCTTGGCTCAACAAAGAACAATTTGGTCTAATGTAGCCAACAACACCACAATGATGATAGGTAGGCACAAAACCATATTTTTTCTGTAACCTAGGAGGATGTTTAGACTTAAGTTTAGAAACTTCAGCGTCTATATTAGAACTTTTATCATCTTTAGGCTTTGGGGGTTTAGAAACTGACTCAGTCACAACAACCGACTTGATACTAGACAATTTTTCAAGTTTACCTTTAGACTCAACTAATTCTTGTTACAAGCTTTTGTTCTTTTCAACTTCAGAGGCAAAATGTTTTTTCAAAATCACATTCAATTTATTTGATTCATCCAAACATACACCCAATGCCTCTTTTTCAAGTTTAACCTTTTTTAACTCTTCCTAGAATTTCTTAGCAATTTTCAAAGAATTAGATAATTCCCAACAGAGAGTTTCACAGACATCAATTAAATCAACAGAATCATTTGTGTTTTCTTTATTTAAATTTTCAAAGCCATGAGCAGTAAGACACAAAAAATTATCCATGACAGCGGGGTCAAGGATCACACTCCAAACAAATAGTCCTTTCAGAGTGTACCTACTCTAATACCAATTTTTAGGGTTTTAGCCCCCAGTTATCTAAGATTTTATCAAATATTAACCCAATAATTAATTAGTTTAATTATGCAATAGATCTAAATCAAACAAACATCAAACAAGCATAGATCACATGAACACCGAGAAAGATGACCCAAGAAAACTTTTGAAACTGTGGTTTCAAAGTAAAAAACCTAAGGAGAATTTAACCTAAACAATCATCAAGGCAACAATTCACTAATAGAATGGAATTTTATACAATAAACTTAACTCTCAATCTACTGCTACTCCATGTAGTACTTACTACATGACCACACGCAGCTCGAAATCCACAGACTCTTCTATTATGAAACTGTTGCACAAAAACACTCTTGTTTGTTACTTTGAGACTCCACTCAAAGGTTTTAGATCAGTAACTGTGGTTAACTGATTTCTCTATGATTTCTTATAGATCTGCACTATGGCAGTAGCAACACCATGTTGATCTTTCTCTATGTGCTCTTGAACTCTCATGGGTTGAGTAGCTGGAGGCTCATATCTACTTAGAAAGTCTCCAATATAGTGAGATTGAGAAAAAAAATTGTTATACAAACCCTAGCTGCACATACAGTGATTTATCTCTCTAAAAAGCCTTACTAAGGATAGCTTATGATGTCCTTTAAATAGTACAACAAACGGATCATGAATCGGACTTGAAACGAGCAAGTTATGGGCTTTTTTGCGTTTTAGATTTTTACTGATATCGCAATCTGGATTGACCAAGCTAGTGTCGAAGTGACAATTTTGATCAGTCAAGCCAGGTTTCGACTGGTGTCGAAGTGACAGAACTAGAACCTTTGTTTTCTTGCTCTGAACTTGATTCTTTCTTGATCTGAACTTGGATCTTTGTCTTGGACAATAAAATACACTTTTAACACACTCAAGGCTCATTGAAAAGACTATAAATGAATTTCACTTGATCACAGTTTGCCAACCTAAAAAAATGGACTATATTTTTTTTTTCTAATTTATATTCTTTTTTTCTAGTAGGGCTATGAAAGTAAATTTATATAAACTACATTTTCTATCCCTCCACTTTTCTATCCTCTTTCCATTTTCTATTCTCCCACTTTTCCACCCCTCCAATCAAATGAACCCTTTAGGCTATAACATCTTTGACATACAAACCCACAATATCTTTGACACACTCCCTGAAACTTAAGGTAGAGGATTGATGATAACTTGAGTTCGGAATATAAGCTTGTGAAGATGCCTCGAAGATGACCATGAATGACTAGATCAAATGTAGAATAGGTTAGGCACAATGTGGAATGAATCTTGCAAAAGACAACAAGTGAATGATAAAGGATGGCTACAAGGGCCTAAGAATGGTTGCACTGGTGACCAAAGAGTGAAAGTGATAGGCTTAGATGGCACTTAACAAAAACATCAACACCAGACATAGAAGGAAGGTTTTTTTTTTTTTTAGATGGTATTTAACTTTAGAGTAGCGTATCAAAATTTTAAAAGTTTAGAGGGAAAATCAAAATTGTTAAGGTCAAATCTTGTTATGTTGGCAAATCCGAGCCAAAACATATTTTTATGTATTTGAGTTGTAAAGTTTTTAGTATCTATATAGTGTTGAAAATCTATGTTTAAAACAAAAAATAAATAATAAAAAGCTAATAAATTGTTCAAAAAAGAGGAAGTTCTGCTGCCTCGGCTGCATCTTGATCAATCAAGGTTCATTTAAACCTCGACTCTAGTTGATAGATTGAAATTTGATTTTTACTTGTAATTCAACAAAGCATGATGACTTACTGACCTAGCAATCTGTGCACAAAGATTCTATGACATATATTAAGCCTCATTAAGTTGTCATAATCATAGATAGGACTTTGTGGAAGTTAGAGAAGTTGTTGCAACTATTGTGTACCAATGGTTTTGTTCCAAACTGCATCTCTGAGCATATTAAAGATTAAGAGAGTTCCTATGAAGACATTTGCACCAACATCTACTGCAATCAAGAGTTAGTTGTTGTTGTGAATTCAGCCATGACTCACGAATTTGGTATTTGTGCACCAAAGTGATTCACAGGGTAGAAGAGTCCAACTTAGTTGGAGTTGCGTTAGGTGATGTTAGTAAATTCTACTGTAGTTAACAATACTAAGATCATGTATATTTGTATTTCTGTAACTTTCATTCTACATCGTGATTCTTTGAGTTTATGGTAAGCTTCAAACCACCCGTTGAGGTTTTTCCCGTTAAAGTTTCTCCATCATAACCATATGGCTTATGTTAAAATTTATTTTTAGCATTTATTTTTGGCGGGGTTGTGCCCATCACTGTTTGACCTAGAGCTTTACATAATCGACTTAATTAATCAACTTAAGTAATTAATTAAAACTAATCAGGGTCTAAATTTCCTAAAAAAATAAACACCAAACTTTAAGAGTGCAATTTACAATTTAGTATATATTGTAATTTGTTTTCTCATAAAAAGCATCTATTAGGAACCCCTCGTTGTATTAGTAATAGTGTAATTCCATAGTATAATTATTTTAATTCCATTGTTTTCCTTGCCATTAGTTAGTTAGGTTAGTTACAAGTGGATTGCAAGAGATAGGATTTAGATAGAGCTAGTTAGAGCTTTAAGCACATGTAGTTCATTAATCACATGGGCTCATTGGTGAGAGTACATGCTTAATTAGTAAGTCAATAGGATTAAGCTATGTGTGGCTAATATGAGAGAGCTTGAGTTGTATAAATAGTTGCATGTATCCATCATTTGGAATATCTTGAAGAATAAACGAATTCCTTCCTTGATACATTTCTTTTCTATCTTAATATTTCTCTATGGTGTTGACTATCTCAAATTAAGTCAATTCGAATACAGTTATCATCCATTTCCATTCACTTCTTACCCATCTCCCTAAGGAACTATCGGATTTCTACGTTCTTAATAGTATCTGAGAATGAGAGGATGTGGAGAACGAGAGAAATTAAGAGGGCTAAAGAGTTCATGGAACTAATTGAAGAAGAATTATGGAGAGAAAAGAGAAGAAAGAGATACTAGAGCTTGATAATTTTAAGAAAGAAAATAAAGAGAGAATAAAGAAAAGCAAAGGGGGGAAGATGTGCTTGATTAGAAAGAAAAGAAGATAAGATAAGAGATAATATATAAAGACAAAACTTTCTTTTAAACTAGTTTGGAAGAATCTCTTTCAACTTGTTACATGACGATTTATAAAATTATTTACGTGTATTATTATTATTGTTATTATTATTATTTTAAAGTACTCTAAAGGGAAGGGAAAGATATAAGGGGAGAAAAGAAGAAAAATAAAATAAAATAAGAAAAACGTTGAAGAGAACTTTTTGGGCTTGGTTTTTGTTTTTGTTTTGGATTTGTGACAGCATATTTAAAGATTTTGTTAATGGTCACACGTTTTTATGGGCTCAGGCCCAGTTATGTCGAGGTAAAATGCTTGAACTAATCCAGGATTGGCCCACGAGTGTCTTCATGAGAGGCGGAGAGCATTGGTTATAATGATGCCACGTTTTGAATACATCACCATATGTGCTGACTAAAGGATGAGGCCCTCACTCCTCAGCTTTACAAAATTTTCCTCCTCGTAAAATTAGTACCAAAAAAAATCGAAACCATGAGGATAAGCCACTTGCGGAGAACTCGTGCTTCAAACACTTCCATTCAATTCTCAATTACCATTTGAAACCCATCTAACGGCTCATATTCATTTGAGAGGAGCTAAGAGAAGGATGTAATATAATATTAACATCCTACCCACTTTGCCTTCACTCCTCTATTCATTTCAACTATTCCAAGCTCGGATTCTGAAGAGAAAATAAACAAAGAAAGCTAGTTAAGATGGCTTCTCTAACAATGGCATTTGCTCCAGCAGCTGGAAGAGTGTTTGCCGCAACAGCAGCAAAGGGTGCTGGTGGAAGCAAAGAGGAGAAAGGGCTTCTTGACTGGATTATTGGAGGGTTACAGAAGCAGGACCAGCTTCTTGAGACTGATCCAATCCTCAAGAAGGTGGAGGAGAAGAATGGTGGCACCACCAGCAATGGGCGCAAGAACTCAGTGGCTGTCCCTCAGAAGAAGAAGGGTGGTGGCTTTGGAGGCCTTTTTGCCAAGAATTGATGCCCTCTTTTGGGGTCATTCATCATTTTCTGGCATTACACGTATGCCATGTTCATGTCTGTTTTGCTTTCAATCTTTGGTGATTTTGGAATGCTTAAGTCGTGTTTACTTCTTAGTGTTCTGTTTCTTAAGGATTATTATTAATTCATTTTGGGTCAGCTAGCAACTAGCATCTTATATGTTGCTAAGATTTTTTATTTTTTATTTTTTTATTGATGGTGAGAATGCATGAAATGGGAAATTAGACTGATAAGGTGATTGTGCCAGAGCTATAAAATAGACCAGTATACGGCACGTCACTGATAAGCTCTAATAGTCTAATTAGTAATTATGCATCCGAGAGAGAGAGAGAGAGAGATGTGTGTTGTGTATGTGTATAATTGTGCCAATAGCGAAAAGAAAAGCAATCTGGGACACGGATTAACAGTGAATGTAGCATTTTCCACGAGTCATGATTTTTGCCATGGACCCTTCCGGGATAGCTGATAAAATGGAACGACTCTGAAGAATAAGGATAGCAACACACTTTTTTCAAAAAAAAAATATGTATTTAAGCAAGACACTTTCTGAATGGAATGGCTACTGCCTAGATTCATATTATATATAATTGGGAGTGGAAGGAAACTGTGAAAAACATGTTTAACACCATATAAATAGCATATTAAGCTGCAGGGTAATAGTTTCCATTGTAACAGTCAAGAACTTTGCCAGCAACAATAATTTCTTTCACAAAACCTTTGCATAAAATGTGTGTCCGAGAGAGAGAGAGAGGATGTGGACCTCTAAGAACGGCCTGAAGTCATTTGTTCGTTTTGTTTTCCCCCCAATCCCATCATATGATGTGAAGAAACATTCTTGACTTATGAGTGTTTAGGTTTTACTGTTTTAAGTTGAAAGTATAAGCAAAACTATTTAAGTATCAGGTTTTTCTGATTGCTCAATCACAGAAAGTCCATAACACCTTCTCTGAAAACCATTTGAGATGGCCACTGCTTCTTCTGATTGCAGTACCCAATTAAAATTGCTTCGCCTTTTAATAGTTAAGCCAGTGTCCCCCTTTCAGAAATCAGAACATTAAAAAAGGGATGCCAAAACCAACAAAACTGGTATTTACAAAGAAATAAACAAAAACGCATATGACCTAGAAGGCCCCTGACATAAATTCTTGAACAAAATATTATATATTTTACAATATCAAGAGTTCGCCGTTACAGAATTTGATCTTGAAAAAGAAGAAGAAGAGTTGATGAACTCGATGCAATCCTCAATGGCTTCTGTTCTATGGGAATCAACAGGAGCTACGAAGGCTGGATTTGATCTTCCTAATGAAGAAGAATCCTTAGGTGACTGTCTTTTCCTCGTAGTCACCGACTGTAGAGCTCTTGCTACCTTATCAGCAAGATTCTTAAGGTATCTGATAGTTAACTCAGACCCTTTAGGCAGTTTGAATCTGCAATTTCTAGAAAAGCCTCTCTTACTATAGTTTTGTCTATAATGAGGGTAACCGCCTGTCTTGTCCATGAAGAGAGAGAGAGAGAGAGAGAGAGAGAGAGAGAGAGAGTTGTGAGTGGAATAGCAAAATATGTAGACAACAGCAGGAGAAATATATTTAGTTGTGGGTGTAGTAGATGATAGAGTATAGACGAAATATATAGAAAAGAACCAAAAAGTAAATGCCGAAAAGGTCGATGGAGGGGATGAGAAAAGAGAGCGTAAGCAATAAAAAGAATACTGCTTGCTTTCTCTACTTTCTGACGCACACCCGGCTACAACCATGGACCATGATGAGTATATTTCTTTGCTTGCATGTAGTGCAAGTGTAGAAAAGTTAGTGCAACCAAACATATATAAAATTTAAAAAAGAATTGAAATGAATGGTTTTGGTCAGGTAGGTAATGCTAGATCATCATGTTTAACTAAAATATAAGAAAACATTAAGGGCTTAAGCTTAAGCAAACCATTTGCTTCTAGTTTTTCTAGGCACAATGTTGCATGTGTACCTGCAAGCAGTTAGGTCCTCAAAGAGGAAACAATTAACCATGCATTCTTGTAAACCCAGTTCATGATTCTTCAGTCTCTTAAAAAAATTAAGTGACCATTCCATTTTATCCCCAAAGAGGAAACGATGCATTCTTGTGACTAAAGTGAATGGCCAACCCTTTGGAATTTAATATTACCTTCATCACCAACACTACCCTAATTAGTATTTATTATCTATAAATAGATGGTAATGAATTACCTAATATTTATATAGTGACAACAACATCAAGATGTTTCCATCAAATTAAGGAATAAAGAGAATGCCCCTGCTATTAGACTATTAGAATGTGGTCGTGGGCAATGATATCCCAATATAGGTCCTGTGTAAGAAAGTTAAAGGAGTGGACCTATCCAAGGGTGTTAACTAAATTGTAAAGAAAAAGAGAAGGTGCAAGAAGAAAGAAAAAGAAAAGAGAACAGAGAACAACAAAAAAAAATAGGGCAAAAGTTTAACAGAGCTGTCTTTTATAAAAAAGAAGTAACAACTCAGCAGTATCCAACTGGTGTGTCTTGCTTTTAAAGTGCTTTTGATCTTATGTTAGAAATTCTGAAGGAATTGGACCATGATTGATGCAGAGAGAATGGTGGATGGCCGGTGGGGGAAGGCACAAGTGGGGCACTAGGCATTACTACTTCCATTTGCTTTATTGAATTTTATCATTTACAAACAACTTTTCGGTAATCTGTTAGTAATAATGTACAACATCCATAACAAACACTCTAAAGCTTTTTATAGCTTAAAAAGAGCTCCAAACAAATGATTCCCAAATATCTTATTCTTTAGTGAGAAATCCATCAATAACTAAACATGCTTGTCAACGACCAATTCACTACAAAAACTGGTCTTTTCCAAATACTATGGGCTTGAAATTTAATTCCAAACCAAAACCCTGCTATATTTGGGCATGAGTAGCATGAATATATTCTGAACCTTTTTTTCACAATAAGAGGACACTAAGAATTATTGGACAAGACCAGAAGTAATATCGTATGATGATAGGTCTTACTCTTATGCCTCAAACCAAAGAAAAAGACATACATAAAGTTTCTAGAGACAGACAGATGAATTGTTGGTAAAATCTAATGTAATCATACCAGCACAGAGCATTGATTACATCTTGCTTCTCATGTTGGTGCAACTTTTGTCAGTATCTGCCGGTAAAGAGTTTCCAAATCTTACCAGAATTACTTGGCATTAAAAATATCATGAGTTCCCTTGGAGCCAAACTCACTCATCTTCAACCAAAATTTATCTTACAGACTCATACATACAACAAATGCATTGTCTCTCTCTCACAATGAGCATCCATATGGTTGTGGGATCCACACTTTGTGAGAGCAATGATGCATATTTTGGATGCATGACATACATTCTCCATCCCAAGTTCCCAACTCCCCCTCCCCCTAAAATATAAAACAAAAAATAAATAAATAGATAAACCAAAAGGAAAAGAACAAAGAAAGAAAGAACGAAAAAAATCATGAGTGGGTGAAGATGCTCTGACAAGATGTTGCCCTTTTTCTGGACAGGTGCCTAAGCATACAATTTAGTCGACCACAAAGGAAGATCAAGATCTTTTAATTAAAACCAATGCTTTAAACCAACTGCTCCATGTTGTAAATCATGAATGATTTGATGTCTTCCATCCCAAAAATAAAGCTACATCAGTAGCCAACTCCAGTTCAAGCACAGAAAGGTCATAAAACTTCTGAGATAAGCAGCTAATGTATAGAAGCTATAATGACATGTATTTCAAGGCCACTGCTTATCAACACTTTACGAGAAGGCATTTGGGGAAGACTAATATCAACACTGCACTTAAATTTATTAATGTAATTTCTCTTCACGGGTATTTATGATAGAGAATTTGAGCTAAGATCATAATATCAATAGATATATAATTGAAGTAAAAAGTATTATAAATATGGAAGAAACATTCTCTGGATTTAATTTTTAAACCAAAGAAACTAAAAATTACTTTTAGACGAAAGATCTATACAGCATGAAACAGTACAAGACAGGTTAAGAGACCATAGAAGTAACAGGCAAAGCTAGAAAGGAGCATAATCAAATTCCTTCAATCTATGGTTTTCAAATGTATCTTCACTCAACCATCTCTTAAATAATCAGTCAAATTGACTGCCTGAAATCAGTTTCCATGATGAACTACCAACATTTATAATAAGTGCTAGACACTATTCGAATTTTAACCAATAAACTGTAATCTGTACATATAATATAATTATATATTAGTCAGAGAGTCGGTTCTCCCTCTGCTCCACCAAATTTTTATTAGTTTATGTCAAGCTTATTTGGTTAGCTTTTAGCTTTTAGAGTTTATATATAGCTTTGTAAAACCTCACTTTTTCTTACCTTTTTAAAGAATTAATATATTTTAACACACTTTCAACAAAAAAGCAATCAACAAAAGGATAAGACTAAAAGTGACTTCTGAATTCCAATCCATTAAGAAACCTTAAGGAACAAAACAATTCATTGAAGAAACAATTAAGAACATCCTTAATCACCACCTGCCAGACCCCTTAGGAACTGATTTCCTACCTCAAGAAGTCCAAGCTTTGTAAGAGACTAAGATTGCATAAAAAGTAAAACTGAATTCATCTATAAACTGCCCCAAGATCTTGTTTGGAACAAGTACATGGTATATACATACACATTCAGAAGTTCTATCAAGGAACTTAATTCCAAAGCAAACAAAGCTCACTGTGTATCATTCATGACAAGCAAAACCTCCCCACCATGATTGATGATGCAATCTAAGAATTCCCTAACTTCTTCATCATCTTTATAAGTCTCAGGAGCAACAAGATCACTATCCAAATTATACCAAACCCCATCGATCCTTTTCAAGGTAATCCAATGCCTACTTTTCCAAAGCCCACCATACTTTATAACCGAAACATTAAGCACAATACCCATCAAAGTATCATCATCGAGATTGATCATAGATGATCCGTTACGCCGATCATGCCAAATTACACTCTTGCCTTTCCCTTCTAATGCCACCATTAGTACATTTATGTCATAATTTCCTGTGATTGCATTATAATGAGGCTTAAAGAGCACAGATAATGGTGTCCAGCTCACCTTGCTAGGATCATCAAGAACAAGTTTCTCAGCAATTTCATTCAAGCTGGCTCGAGTAAACGCGTCCTTTTGCTGTTTTATGATGCATAATTTTATATTAACAACAAACCCATTAAAAGATCAAACTGAACAAACAATTAAAGCTTTTCTTTTTTTGAAAATTGGAGAGAAAGAAAAGATGACAAATTGTGAGATTTCGTTTGGTTGCTGAGAAAACAGAGAAAACGAAAAAAAAAATTAAAATTAAAATTAAAATCCTCAACTGAACCAGAGTGATTGTTTTAGGCAAAGCAGAGTTCAAACTGGAGTGTCATGTTCTATTGGGTTCCAAATAAGTGGAAATAAAGGTTTAATAAATTCAATTTATTTTCTTTTTGCTTCTCACTAACCAAACAAAGCTTCAAAAAATAAAATAAAAAAGTAATGAGAGAGATGGGGGTTTAGGAAAAGGGGTACCTGAAAGAGATTGTTGAGGGAGTGCAAAAGGCAGAACTGTAATCTTTGCCTCTCATGATAGATTTGGGAATTCTCTGTCGCCATCTTCAATTTCTCACACACTGAGAATCACCAAACAGAAGACGAATTCTAGGGTTTTAGCTTTGCTTGCATAGACATAGAAACCGAGATCAATGCTTTTTTTAGGCTCTAAATTTTTTCTTTTTTTTTTCCCGAAATGGGTCTTTTTTAGCAATTTGGTTTCGATTCAGTGCTCTTCCAGATTTTTACCATTTTCTTTTCTTCTTCTTCAAGTTTCAAAAAAGTTTCAACGTCTGGAAGACGATCGTCGTTTTCAGCCTATGTTCGTCGTTTTGGGGGAAATATAAAACTTACCGGTTAAGCAGCATTTAAAAATAAAAAATAAAAAATGTTTTATCCAACCGGATATGACAAATCCATGTCTCCAACAACATTTTCTATATAAGAAAGATGTTTTATCCAAAATTTTAAAAACTGGTAAGGTCAAATAACCGAAAAAAATGTCAAATAATCAAAAAAACTCCTGTTTGCCAATTGTTGACCTTTTTTTTTTTTTTTTTGGACCGGTTATGAACGTGTTTGTCGGATTGAATTGGTGCTCGGTTCTCAATTGAACCAACTAGTCCAATTCAGTTTGTAAAACCATGGATAAATCAGTCAATTCACAATTGTATGGTTGATAGATAATGGATTCTTACAAAAAAATAAAGATGATTAAAAGGAATATGATGTGGTGTTGGCCACTAATCATCCGATGCCAAAGTTAATAAATATTACTACTTCTTTCTTTTTTGGTGTTGGTGATCAATGTGCATACCTTGATCATAGTTTTCCAATTTTTTTTCTTGAATAAATACTTTATTTCCAATAAGAAACAAAGGGAAAAAAAATTAATAAGTGAAGGCTTGTAACCATCTTTATCTAAAATCTGAGCTAACAATGATAACAAGTTAAAGATGGGAACTAACCCACTCTAGTTCTTTTATAAAGAGTTTTGATGAAACCAAATGAAGGTATGTTTTCCTAAATCTTTGTTGTTGAGATAAATTTGGGATAACAAGTGCAACTGATGGTAAGGTTCTAGGAATGTTATTAGTATTTTTCAAATATATTAGCTTATTGACTTTTGGGTGAGTTAAGTTGAAGTCGTACTCACTTGTTTTAGGTTTTTCTTAAGCTAGACTGACAATAGTAAGTTCATAATCCAGTTAAGTAGATATCTGTTAATTCGAGGAAGTATACACTCGAAACAGAGTGTATTTTTCCCTGTTAAACCCATTCACAAGGTTATGTTGTCTTGGAGGATATATATTTTCATACTTTCAATGTGGCAGTTACTACTTCAGTATATGGCCAATCAGTCACCTTTAGTTTAGTTATAGTTGTCATAGGGGCTTTTCTGGCCTCTTCTCCTAACACAATCATGTTAGTTGGTTTGGTTGGGTTATCATTGAACGGTTAAGATTTTGGGTAGTTGTTTTGCTTAACTGAATAGGCATATAAGTGCATTTGAACATGGGATTGAATTCTAAACAAAATGATTCAAATTTCTTAAGAAATTCATAGATCTATCTAATCGTGACAAGATCTATTCTATGGATGATCAAACTTCAAGTAACTTGAATTTAAGATAGCTATTCAAAATCTTAGTGAAAGACTGAATTAGTTATCTTACTCACATGTTATGTTTCCAATGGATCTTCAATTACATATTTGATGTCATGGCATGTAAGATTCTAATGAAATAGATGATCACAAGGTGCAACTAATCAAATCACATGCTTTCTAAAAGGAAACAAATTATGTTCATGTCACCTTTAAAAAATTAAATTAAAGATTTTCTTAGTTAAGTTACTTGTTTTCACTACCTTACAAAAAAAATATGGTGGTGGATTTACTTCAAAACTGTACTTATAGGATTAAAGGCTTAAGGAGGTTTGAATCACCAATTATCTTCAACTATCCACATACCTTCAACCTAAATGTAATAGAGGTGTCATGTTGTCCTACCTTTTCAGTCAAAAAAAAAAAAAAAATAGGGGTTATGTTGTCAAGTTTCAAAACTATGCTTATAGGGTTTATTTCGTGAAGGGAAGAGAGGTTTTCCATTATGAATCTCGTGGCTCTAAGGTTATGTGTTTTTAGAGATTAAGAGCATTCACATCAAAGCTAAAAAAATAATAGCATTTAGCAACTCAAAAAGTCACTTTATATATTTTAACAACTCACTTTACAATACACCCAACATCAAAGCTTCTATTTTTTACATTCACCCTATTAAAATAATATAAACAACTTATTAAAATAAATAAAAGCTTCCCCACAAAAATTCATAACAACCAGCCACCACAGCCACGTTCACCACCACCACCACCATCATGGCAACCACAACCTACCGCAAAACAAAACCATTGCCACAACCACTGTCATCAACAACCCACCACAAATCCCATTAAAATAGAGCAACACAACCAGCCACAACAACCACCATTACAATCACAATTCACCCAAAAAAAAAAAAAAAAAAAAAACCCAAACAATCCACCAAGAAATCCACCAA
Source organism: Quercus tomentella (assembly GCA_028535165.1). NCBI lineage: Eukaryota > Viridiplantae > Streptophyta > Magnoliopsida > Fagales > Fagaceae > Quercus > Quercus tomentella. The sequence goes on along the minus strand of JAPQVY010000133.1, from coordinate 36,021,671 downwards.
GACAAAACCACCAATTTTTGTCACAAGCCAAAAAAAACCCAAACCTCCAAGACACTGCCAAGACCCGCTGAGACACCACTAAGACTCATCGAGCAACCCAGCAAGCCACCACTACTGAGAAACACCACCGAGACAAAACACAACTGAGACCCATCGAGACAAAAATCGGCACCATCAAGATGAGAAAGAACTGGCACCACTTAGACAAAACAACCAAGACCCACCAAATCAAACCCACATCACCACTGTGCCTCATGACCTCACCCACCAAATCAAACCGCTGAACCACAACTGCTGAACCACCAAGAACAAACAAAGGCATGAGAGAGAGAGAGAGAGAGAGAGAGAGAGAGAGAGAGAGAGAGGACAGAAGACAGAAGAGAAAAGTGAGAAAGGATGACGCAGGGCATTTCAAGTAACTATGTGTCTATATCCTAATCCACCTCTAACTAATTAGTTAGTAAGTTAGTTAGACGATTTTTAGGAGGCACTTAAGCACCTACATAACCAGCAAAGTCAGCATAAAAAGCATGCCAACTGGGTTGCCTATTTACAACAATTCAATTTCGGCATAAGGCATAAAGCAGGTATCTTAAATAAAGTGGTTAATGGTCTAAATCGAAGACAGGCCTTGCTTTGCCATATGCAAGCTGTGGTACCTGGCTTTGATGTGTTCAAGGAACATTACATGGGTGACAACAAGTGGCAACCTATTTTAGCTACAATCAAGCAAGGCAACTACGCAGCCTAGCCTGGTTTCTATGAAAAGGAAGGCTCTGTTCAAAGGAGTGCAATTTTGTGTTCCTAATTGTTCATTGAGGGATCAATTGTTGTTGTTGACAAATTTAGCAAGATGACTCACTTTATCCCTTGTAGAAAATCAAATGATGCTTCACATGTGGCTGATCTCTTCTTTAGGGATGTCTACAAGTTGCATGGACCACCCCATTCCATTGTTTCAGATAGGGACACTAAGTTCCTTGGCCATTTTTGGAGGACATTGTGGAAGAGAATGCGAACTAGCCTTGACTATAGCATAGCTTTTCATTCTCAAACTGATAGGCAGATAGAAGTGGTGAATCAAAGTTTAGGTAACCTTCTACGATGCCTAGTTAGGGATCATCCTAATAAAGAGTGGAAGGTGATTCTGCCCATAGCAAAATTTTCTTTCAATATTTCTGTCAATAGAAGTTCAAGTTACAGCCTGTTTGAAATTGTGTATGGCAACAATCTTAGTAGTGTGACTGACTTGGTAGCTTTACCAATGCCCAAGAAAGTTCATCCAAAGGCTAAAGATATGGCAGATGTTATGCAACAAATGCATCAACAAGTGAAGATCAAGCTAGAAGCAACCAATGCAAAGTACAAAGCAACTGCTGATTTCTAAAGATAGAAGACCAAAAGGATAGTATGCTAAGCTGAGACAAAGGAAGTATAGTCCTTGCGGGGTTTTGTAGAGAAACAATCACAATGCCTATGAGATTGAGCTACCTTCCCACTTGTCTATCTCTAATATTTTCAATGTGCAGCACCTTACTCCTTAATTACCTTGATCTAAAGGAGGCCAAGTGCTTTCTAAGGACATCCTGATGCAGGAGCATCTTCTAAGCTGTTTTAAGATTCCTTTTGTTTGAGTTCTAGCTAGCAGCCTTAATTGTTGTAAATAGTTTGTTACAGCTATCTTTGTGTCCAAACAAAAGCCTTAAGACAGTTAGCTTATATGGCAGTCATTCTTATCTAAATTAGTTAGTCTTGTTAATGAGTTAGTTACTTGTGTTAGATGTAACTAGTGTTAATTTGACATTTGGCAAGATACTAATGGTTGTTAGTTGTAGAACAGATTGTACTCTCATTTTGTAACCAACTTTTTTGAGAATTAGTGATTTTAAGCCTTTGTGTGCTTTTCTTTGGAACTTAGTGTTCTTCTAGAGGTTCCAAACCACCTACTAAATGTTCTAAGCAACTCTCATTGCTAAACAAACCCAAAACAATTCAACCTACACACATTCCCTGCATCAGTTTAGTATCAGAGCTTGAGATCCTTAGGATTCAAGTTCTTTTGCAGTTTGTTTCTTCATTTTTTGTCCAAGAACCTATCAAGATTCAGTCTTGATTGCTTTTCATAGCCTAAAATACCTCTCTTACCAAAAAAGCCTTCATATGTGATAGCAATTAGTTTGTAGCAGCAAGAAGCCATGGTTTTTGAGAAGACAAGGAAGGATAAGGACAAGATGCAAGCTGTTCTTGTAGTAGAGGAAGATGATATTGTAGCCAATAGACCAAGGTGTAGAAGGGTTCAAAATGGCTTAGAAACTGAAGGGAATTATTGAGGAGGCAACTACAAACCTTGACTGAACAATTGAGAAGAGATAGGAAGATACAACATCAATACTACCAGAATGATACTGTTGGAAGTGTAGTTTTAAATGAGGAGGATTATAAACAACCTTTTGTTCATATTACTAGGTAAAGACGAGAGGTATGGCCACATTCTTATGATGGTCCAACCAAGGGAACCAAAACAGAATTGCGATTCAATCTTTGAAATTGAATTCCTTGAATTCGATGGAGGCTTGAATCATGAGGAGTTTGTGGATCGGCTTAACCAAGTTGAGGAGAGGTTTTTATTGGACTAAATTGGTGCTCGGTTCTCAATTGAACCAACCGGTCCAATTCAATTTGTAAAACCATGGATAAATCAATCAATTCACAATTGTATGGTTGATAGATAATTGATTCTTACGAAAAAAAGATCATTAAAAGGAATATGGTGTGGTGTTGACCACTAATTATCCGATGCCCTAGTTAATGAATATTACTACTTCTTTCTTTTTTGGTTTTCTAAAAAGAAATAAGTTATTTTTTGGTGATCAATGTGCATACCTTGATCCTGGTTTTCCAAATTTTTTTCTTGAATAAATACTTTATTCCCAATAAGAAACAGGGAAAAAAAATAAGTCAAGGCCTGTAACCATCTCTATCTAAAGCCTGCGTTTACAATGACGACAAGTTAAAGATGGAAACTAACCCACACTAGTCCTTTTATAAAGAGCTTCGAGGACAACAAATGGAGGTTTATTTTTCTAAATCTTTGTTGTTGAGATAAATTTGGGATAACAAGAGCAACTGATGGTAAGGTTCTAGAAACGTTATTAGTATTTTTCACATATTAACTTATTGGTTTTTGGGTAAGTTGAGTTGAAGTCATACTCACTTGTTCTAGGTTTTCTTAAGCTAGACTGACAATGGTAAGTTCATAATCAAGTTGAGTGGATATTTGTTAAATCGATGAAGCATACACCCAAAACAGGGTGTATTTTTCCTTGATAAAACCATTCTCAAGTTTATGTTGTCTTGGAGGATATATATTTTCATACTTTCAATGTGGCAGTTACTACTTTAGTATATGGCCAATCAGTCACCTTCAGTTTAGTTATAATTGTCATAGGGGCTTTTTAGCTTTCCTGACCTCTTCTCTTGACACAATCATGTTAGTTGGTTTGGTTGGGTTATCACTAAACGGTTAAGATTTTGGGTAGTTGTTTTGCTTAACTGAATAGGCATATAAGTGCCTTTGAACATGGGATGGAATTATGAACAAAACAATTCAAATTTCTTAAGAAATTCATAGATCTATCTAATCATGACAAGATCTATTCTATGGATGATCAAACTTCAAATAACTTGAATTCAAGATAGCTATTCAAAATCTTAGTGAAATACTGGATTAGTTATCTTACTCACAAGTCACGTTTCCAATGGATCTTCAATTACATATTCGATGTCATGGCATGTAAGATTCTAAACTCAGTGAAACATATGATCACACAAGGTGCAACTGATCAAATCACATGCTTTCTAAAAGGAAACACATTATGTTCATGTCACCTTTAACAAAATAATTAAAGATTTTCTTAGTTAAGTTACCTCTTTTCACTACCTTCTTAAAAAAAAAATATGGTGGTGGATTTACTTCAAAACTGTACTATGATTCAAAGCTTGAGGAGGTTCGAATCCCCAATTATCTTCAACTATCCACATACCTTCAACCTAAATGTAATGGAGGTGTTGTGTTGTAAGGTTTCAAAATTGTGCTTATAGGGTTTATTTGGTGAAGGGAAGAGAGGTTTTCCCTTATGAATCTCATGGCTCTAAGGGTATGTGTTTTTAGAGATTAAAGAGGGCTCTTTAATGTACTCTCAAATTCAACTCTTTGGTCCTCTCGAATTGGTCAATTTCCTCTCTATTTTATGCGTTAGGGTTTCTTAGACTTTCAAACCTCTTATGAGTCTCCCTCTTAATATTCTTTGACTCATATTTATCCCCTAAAATGACAAGATAAAGAAATATAAATACATAAATAAGCAAATTTCTACATCTGGACACTAAAGTATCAAATATAGGCTATGAGTGCCAATAGACACTTCACCTTTTACTTAAAGTGTCGATTGGCACTTTGACTATGTGCCTATTTTTTCTCTTATCCAATGTTGTTACGATGTTATTATTATTTTGGGGATAATTACAAGTTTTAAGCCATTTTATGATCCGATTAACCTTTTGATTAATTAGGTTTTCTAACTATCAATTAGTTATTCATTAAAAAAAAAAAAAAAAAAAAAAAAACTAACTAATTAAAATTCGTAACTATATATATATATATATATATATATAGAGAGAGAGAGAGAGAGAGAGAGAGAAATGATATGTCTATAACATTTTTACAACAAATCCTAAGTGGCAAGTTATTACTAGTTGTTATTGTTGGGGCAAAAAAGTAATCTTATATATATATATATATATATATATATATATATATATATATATATATATATATATTACTTTTATTTCATGCTCTAAGGTACATCCTTTTGAACCAACGGTTGTTTGACATTTTACTAAATATAATAAATTCTTTTAAAAACCAATCATAATTATTCAATCTTTATTGTATGATATCAATCTATTTTAAAAAATCTTTCTCAACTGTTAAAAATGGACTGTGACTGCTTAGGCTATATGGAATGCTCGATTTTATTTTGAGAGGTTCCAAGTACATCCCAAGTCTATACATGATGGGGCTCTTGGTTTACTGGAGGAGTATTAGAGGCTGGTTGCTGCACAAACACGTTCTTAATGGTGTTTTCTTTTCGCTGTTTTCTGCTACATGTTTATGTATGGCCTTGGGCACTTATTTCCTTATGTCTGTTTCTTTCTTTGTTTTTGGAATCGCAGTTTCCCTGGGATGGTGTTCTCAGGGTGCTGTTTCTTTTGTTTGTATACTTCTTATATCTTTATCTCAAAAAAAAAAAAGAAAAAAAAAAACTTGGTTTCGCATGATCTTCTAATCCGATGCTCTTATCTTGTGATAAATGACAATTAGATCATATATTAAGGATTCATGTCGATTTTCATATTGGATCCTTAATTAGTCTTCCAATAGCCTAAATGACATTTTTACCCTCAAATTAGTAAAATGGCCTTTTTGTTCTCAATCTTAATCCGTTGAAATATACATGTCTCTATATAGTAGGAAACTAACACAAATCCTACCTACAAAAGCTGTTGAGGAAAATCAACGAATGTACTGTATGTTATGAGGAGCATGTGAACTTTACATTAATTACTTGGGGAATAGTTACAGGGTACTGCTGTTTTTACTATACATAACATGCATCAGCTAGTTATTGAAACTTCCAACAGTAGTTTTTAACCAAAAGAAACTTTCAACAGTTGTTTTAGATACTTTTTTGAGTTCTGAAGTGTTTAATTCAAATGGCCGTGTTGCAAAATAAAAGAGAAAACGGTAGAATCAAGGTCAAATCTTGTATGAGACACTGGAGTTTTAGGAGGTTTATGTGGTACAATAAAATTGCATAGCTAACTTTTGCCTGCTGCCAAAGAAAACGATGGAAGAAAAGAGAGGGATCTGCATATGGCTCATAGCTTATACATACATCAAAAATTACATATGGCAATAGCCATGCCATACAATTCCCACCACACGAAAGAAGCAGTTAAGCCCCAAAAAAAAATAATAATAATAATAAAGGTGCATAATAAAATTTAAACACGAAAGGATACGAAACCCTAACCTTTGCTGTCATATTAGATCTCAAATTCCATAGATGGATTCTTACAGATGAAAGGTTTCTTACGCGGAAGAAATGATGCCGGTGCCCATAGCCCCAGTACTTGGGTTGGAAATGAGCAACGGCCCCATCTCTTCTGCGTAGGGAACCTTTTAATGCTGCCATTTGTGAAATGTGAACTACTACAGAGATAGGACTCTCTTTAATCTAATATTGTATTTGTAGATGGCGAAAAGGTTTGTAATCATTCTTTTTTGAAGGAAAAAATAAATAAAAAGAAGAAGAAGAAAAAAAACGTGTGTACTTGTTTAAACAGACTGTCTCCAGCCAATTCATGCTGCTGATTGATTTTGAAACCTCAAGAAAATGTTGTTTAAGCGTTCACCGCATGATTTTGTTTTTTGCGTGAAAAAGTGAGGGGTGATAATATATAAACCATAAAGAGCAAATAGTACAGACAACAAAAAGTCGAATAAGCATTCACCGCATGATTTTGTTTTTTGCGTGAAAAAGTGAAGGGTGATAATATATAAATCATAAAGAGAAAATAGTACAGACAACAAAAAGTTGGAGGGGGATATTTGGTAGAGTAGTTTAAGAAATGTTGTTTGTAATTTTTTAAAATATGTGTGTGAAAATTTGTGTAATGTTATTTAAAATATAAAAATGTGAGTTTGAAATAGGTACCAAACAGTCCGAAGGACTCAAACTTTATAGACCATTTTATGCTTTTTTATTACACCTAGGAGCTTCAAAACAGAATGAGACATGTTTCTCAAAAAAAAAAAAAAACCAGAATGAGACATATATATTGCAATTATTACAAAGAGAAATTTATTTTAAAAGTTTGGTTGTGTGGTTTTAACACATATTTTTACATTTTAAATAACCTTACACATATTTTAATATATTTTTTTACCTATATCTATATCAAAAACACTCAGACAATATTATTCAAACTTCTCTATTAAACGGGCAAACCCTAGAAAAATTCACAACCAGTAAAAGACAGAATTAAACTAAAAGCGTTACTAATTACTTCAAGACTCAACTTAATTACAGACACAGCTAGCTAGCTCACAGGAACTCCAATTAACCATAAACTAGAACAACAGGAACTAACACGTACAGTTCATCAACTAAACCACATAAACACAGGACAGGATTAACACAATAAACTGCAACACTCAAACCTAGGTGCTAAACACATCATAATCCTGGCGAGGTGAAAACTCGATGATTTTGTTGCATATATATATGGCCAGTTTCTTCTTCTCAAAAAAAATATATATATATATATATGGCCAGTTTCTAAGGTCATTTCAATTTTCAGATGCGTCATGCGTCAGCTGGTAATTAATGTGACAAGAGCAGCTGCTACGTACGTCGTGCCATTTTAGAATTGATTGCACATGTTACATGAATTAACCGAAGGCTTCATCGATGGTGCATAAAACGATCGAAGTTCAACATTTGTCACGTGTCAATCAAAAAAAAAAAAAATATTTGTCACGTGTAATACTTCTTGGTTTTAAGTAATTTCATGGAGAGGCCAGTAATTATAAATCTATAATTTTGCTAAGATTATAAATTTATAATTAGGTTCTCTTACATTTCTTTTGGTACATTTCTTCAAGGGCTACGTGTCAAATCTAATTTATTGGATGTTTAGTATGACAAATTTGTTTTTACTTAACCAAAGGCAAATAATTTTTGCTTTATACTAAGTATTTTTCATTTCTCTATCATTAATTCTGAAGGATAATGACTTGTCATAAGCATCCGTTAATTTTTTTTGGAAGGATTTTGATATAATTTGATTGGATATGATTAAAAAGTACGGGGACAAATTAAAAATGAGTAAAACTAAAATGGGTTTTGTTTCTTATAAAAAAAAAGGGTTTTGTTTCTATTATCTATACCCAAACTTTGATGGATTAACTTGTTATGACCCGTAATTTTCACATACGAAAACATAATTAAAAAAATACCCTTAAATGTATTTTTTAACATCATTTTTTTTTATCCTTTCCTTCAATACAAGTAAAAATAAATAAAGAAAATACTCAAAAATAAAAGTAAGATAATACATAAATATTTAAGCTTATAATTCTATAAAGATATTTAGTTTTAATAGCCCACCAATCCAATAATTTCACAATAGAAAAGAAAAGAAAATATGTACACTTGTCATATATGAAACATGAAATACAGAAAAATCATCTAAAAATTAATTAAATATACATAATTTTGAGAGAAAAATATAACATGCTAAAAGTGAATTCATAAAATTTCAATTTCTATTTAGAGTGAGAGCACAAGATTTTATATGGTATCAGAGCTTCAAGGTCCTGCAATGGCGTCCACTGAAGCAAACAATCAATCCACACACACATCCCCTGAGCCTGTCAACAATCAATCCACACACACAAACTCGAATTCACCGAATACTTCAGCCTCTATTACTCCTAATCCCTATTTCTTAAATTCCAGTGAGAATCCAAGAAACATTCTTATTACATAACCTCTATTAGGAATGAGAAATTACCAATCCTGGTCAAGAGCTATGGTACTTGCCCTCACTGCGAAGAAGAAGATTGGTTTTGTAAATGGAAAGGTTACACAGCCAGATCTTGATTCACCTCTGTATGAAGATTGGGAGAGCTGCAACACTATGGTGCTTTCATGGATGATAAATTCTATGCATGTGGATGTCTCAAGCAATATCATGTACTGTGAAACAGCAAGGGAGATGTGGATTAAACTTTAGAATGTGTTCTCACAGGGAAATGGACCTAAGATCTACAATTTACAAACTGAGATTTCTCAAATTCGCCAAAATCAGATGTCGGTGACTGAGTTTTATACCAAATTCAAGCGATTATGGGATCAGTTGCTGAATTATGAACCAATGCCAGAGTGTTCTTGTGGAGCTATGAAGACTCTGAGTAATTCTCATAATAAGGCTTATGTGATGAGGTTTTTGATGGGGCTAAATGAGAGTTTTGACACTGTTCGGAGTCAAATTCTTATGATGGATCCTTTTCCCTCAATGAGCAAAGTCTATTCACTGATTTTACAAGAGGAATCTCACAAGAATGTTGGCCATGGAAATTCTGGCTCTTCTCAGTCTGATACAATGGCAATGTATGCCAATTCCAAGGGAAACTTCAAAGGAAATGGGAGAAAGGAAAGGCATTTTTGTACTCACTGTAATATGGCAGGGCACACTGTTGAAAAATGCTACAAATTGCATGGCTATCCGCTTGGTTACAAGCCCAAAGGCAAGCCAGTAGCCAATGCAAATCAAGCATCTTTCAACTCTGGAGATGGTGCCTTGGTTACTGGAAATCAATGCCCTATTTCTAAAGCACAATGTGAGAAATTGTTGGCATTTCTCAACTCAGGAACCACTGGGACAGGGATTGCTCTTGGTGATACACATCATGCTGCAAATGCAAGCGTTTCTTGTATGGCTATTGGTGTAGGAGGAGTCTCTGGTGAGGGTTCCAGATTGGTAGGATCTTCTTCACAGTCACAGGTCAATAACTATCCTGTTTTCAATCCTGCACTCATGTCAGGTAATCATTCCAATCATTTCTTTAATCCTTCTTTTCAGCATTCCATTTTTTCTGCTAGAAAAGTTGATAGGACTGCCTTTAATGGATCTGATTGGGTAATTGATACAGGATCCACAGATCACATGGTGCATTTTGTGTCTTGTTTTACTTCTATTACTGCTATTTTGAATACTTTTGTTAATCTTCCAAATGGAGAGTCAGCCTTAGTCACACATATAGGAACTGTTGAAATCTCAACAAAACTTGTTCTTCACAATTTTTGGTGTGTTCCTTCATTCACTTTTAATCTTCTTTCTGTCAGTAAATTGGCTAAGTCAATTTCTTGTTGTCTCATGTTCTTTGGAACTCTTTGCTTCATCCAGGACCTGGCTCATTGGAGCACAATTGGTCTGGGTAGGGAGTACAAAGGATTATATCTGCTAGAAGAGAGCATTTCAGCCTCATCAAATTGTTCTACTATTTTTCATTTTGTAAATGATGTTCATGTTGTCAATAATGTTCATGTCCAGCCACATGTTTGACATTTTAGATTAGGACATTTGTCAAATGCTAAATTGGCATTATTAAAACATAATGATGTACCACTTTTCAATGTTAATAAAATGGTTGATTGTGAAATATGTCCTTTAGCTAAGCAAAAGAGATTACCTTTCACTTCTAGTTCTCATATCTCTAGTCATTGCTTTGATTTGATTCACTGTGACTTATGGGGACCCTTTTCAACTTGTACCATTGATGGTTGCAAATTTTTTTTAACAATTGTAGATGACTGTTCAAGATGCACTTGGGTTTATCTCCTTAAACATAAATCCCAAACTCAAGCCATCTTGGAACAATTCTGCATCATGGTAGAAACACAATTTTCAAGAAAGGTTAAATGCATTAGAACAGATAATGAGACTGAATTCATCATGACTACATTTTTTTCTCAAAAGGGCATTTTGCACCAATTAAGTTGTGTTGAAACCCCTCAACAAAATGCAATAGTTGAGAGGAAACATCAACATCTCTTGAATGTTGCAAGAGCACTTAGATTTCAATCCAACTTACCTTTGTATTTGTGGGGGCATTGCATTCTTACTGCCACTTACTTAATCAATAGAACTCCATCTTCAGTTTTAGATCATAAAACTCCTTTTGAGGTTCTTTTTGGTCAAGTCCCAACTTACTCTCATATGAGGGTCTTTGGATGTCTATGTTATGCTTCCACCCTCTCTCACAACAGGACAAAATTTGATCCAAGAGCATCTAAGTGTGTCTTTTTGGGTTATCCTATTGGGGTTAAAGGTTACAAGGTAATGAATCTATCCACCAAAGTTGTGTTTGTTTCCAGAGATGTTTACTTTCATGAAAATATTTTTCCTTTTGCTACTACTGTACAAGATTTTTCTGATCCTTTTGTTACTGAGGTTGATGCTTCTGCTTCTGCTATAGATCCTTTTGTTACTCCGTCAGCATACCAGATGCTCCCATTAAGTCTTCTCCTCCTTGTACTTTTTTGATTTCACCTTCCCAACCTTCTTCAACTCCTTCACCCAGTCCTACTCCTCCCTGTGTGCCTTTGGTTACCTCTGATTCCCTTGATACTGCCTTTTTTGTTCCTAACATTCCTAATGCAGATCCTCCACCAACCAGAAAGTCCACCAGAACTCACAAAACTCCAGTATACTTACAGGACTATGCTTGCAATTCAGCTGCCATATCACCTTCAACTACCTCTTCTCATGTCTCAGGGACTCCTTATGACATTGCAGATTGTCTCACTTATTGTCATTTGGATCCAAACTATCAGTCCTATCTCATGACTGTTAGTCATGGTCATCAAGCACCTCAGTACTTCCATCAAGCTATCACAGATCCTCTTTGAAGGGAGGCTATGGATAAGGAGATTCAAGCCTTAGAACAGACTCATACTTGGGTGCTTACCCCTTTGCCACCAGGTAAAAGACCTATTGGGTGTAAATGGGTCTATAGAGTGAAGCTAAATCCTAATGGCACTATAGAAAGGTACAAAGCAAGGCTGGTTGCTAAAGGGTACACCCAAAGAGAAGGACTTGACTTCTTGGAGACTTTTAGTCCTGTTGCTAAGACTGTTTCTGTAAGGGTTTTGATTGCTCTTGCTTCAGCCAAAGGGTGGCCTTTGCACCAACTAGGCATAAACAATGCCTTTCTCCATGGTTATCTTGATGAGAAGGTATACATGGATTTGCCTCCTGGTTTTCACAGTAAGAGGGAGTCTCATAGTTCCACTTCTGCTACTCCTTTGGTATGCAAATTGGTGAAGTCCTTATATGGTCTTAAACAAGCTTCAAGGCAATGGAATGCTAAACTTTCTGCTACCATTGTGCAGCTTGGCTTCAAACAATCTCAGGCAGATCATTCCTTGTTTGTCCATGCTGATGGTTCTTCTTTTACTGCATTATTGGTGTATGTAGATGATATGATAATTACAGGAAATGACTCAGCTTGTGTTGCCAAGTTAAAATCCTTGTTAGACCAGAAATTTGGAATCAAAGATCTTGGTTCACTCAAGTACTTTTTGGGTTTGGAAATTGCAAGAAGTGCTAAAGGTATTAGCATTAACCAAAGAAAGTATGCTCTTGAGGTTTTAAAAGAGGCAAGAATGCTTGGTTGCAAACCTGTCAAGTCACCAATGGAACAACAATTGAAGCTATCCAAGGCAGATGGGGAGTTACTTAAAGATGCAAGGCAGTATAGGAGGTTAATAGGAAAATTGATGTACTTGACTTTGAGCAGGCCTGATATAGCCTATGCAGTTCATAGACTTAGTCAGTATTTGGCTCAACCTCGAATTCCACACATAAAGGCAGCCACTAGAATCCTCCAATACATCAAAGGTACACCAGGACAAGGGGTATTCTTCCCTGTTGAATCAGACCTACAGCTAAAGGCATTCTGTGATGTTGACTGGGCAGGCTGCCCTGCCACAAGGAAATCCTTGACTGGTTACTGTGTTTTCTTAGGTGATTCTTTAATTTCTTGGAGATCTAAAAAGCAAGACATAGTGTCTAGATCCTTTGCTGAAGCAGAGTACAGATCCATGGCCACCACCACATGTGAAGTTACTTGGTTACTTTACTTGTTAAGAGACTTGCACATTCCACATGAGAGACCAGTGTTGCTATACTGTGACAACCAGGCAGCCATACATATCTCTGCAAATCCTGTATTCCATGAGAGATCAAAACATATAGAAGCAGACTGTCATATAGTCAGAAACAGAGTGTTAGATGGTACCATCAAGATGTTTTATGTCTCTTCAAGGAATCAACTGGCAGATATATTCACAAAAGCACTTGGGGTTTATCAATTTTCCAGATTATTAGCAAGGCTGGGAGTCATCAACATTTTTGCTCACAAAATACAGTATCCAGAGTATAAGAAGCACAATCAAGAAACAAGAGCTTTGCTCTTGAGGGGGAGTGTTAAAACAACACAGCAAGATGCTTCCTTGCATCAAGGAGAAGTCCATTTTGCTAATCAAATCAGCTCACAACTTCAAGGTGACAAAGACATTGATCAAACGGCTGCTAAGGCTGTGATTGAAGTAATGCCTCACTATGATCAAGTGCTATACTCAATGCAGTAGATGATGTCAAGTATGCAAGGATGTTAAGAAGGTGATTGGACACGTGTGCATGTGCTGGAATGTTACTGTAACAGACTTTCCCCTCTTTTAGGGAGTTAGTTTTTTAATAGTTTTCTTTGGTTACTTTAGTCTCTGTATATAAATATAGGGCCAGGGCTAGTATGTACATTATTGTTCTCATTTCACTCTTTTATCAATAAAGTTTCAATTTCTATTTAGAGTGAGAGCACAAGATTTTATAAAAGTAAATAATTACAAAGAAAATGTGTAATGCACTTTTTTTTTTTTTTTTTTTTTGAGAAACAAATGTGTAATGCACTTAATTACCAAAAACCATTTTATGTTAGTAGTAGATTACTAAAATTATTTAATATTTTAAGAATTGCACGTCAAGTTGACGTGTGATTTATGTAGTTTTTTCATATAATATATATATATATATATATTTTAATATTACTTTGATATACAATTATCCATTGAAAATAATTCAATAAAACTAAAAACGTTAAATTTTATAACATAAATTTGACAAATGAGTTTGGTCTGAGTTGACCCAATTGGATCACATGGATCAAAATTCAAATTAAAACCAATTATTATTCCTATTATAAATATTTATTAAAAAAACCTTTATTTTTCTAGACAGATTAAATGACAACGAGTCTAATTTTGTTAGGTATAAGAAAGGGATATAAATTTGACAAATGGGTTTGGTCTGAGTTGACCCAACTGGTCAAAATTCAAATTAAAACGAACTATTATTCCTATTATTACCAAAAAAAAAAAAAAAACCTTTGTTTTTCTAGACAGATTAAATGACTATGAGTCTAATTTTTTCAGTGACGGGTTTAGGAATTTTGTTAAAGGGGTCATTAAGAAATTTAAATTAAAAAAATTTTAATAAAAAGAGAATTTGAATATATCAAGTTATTGACCAAAAAAAAAAAAGTTTTACAATTTCCTTCTACAAGTTTTCAAATTTTGAATTGTTACATGATAGTTCATTATGAGTATTTATTACCAATGTGGATAGCTATGACCATTTTATTTTGTTAAGTTTGTCTAACATTTTTATTTTTATGCAGTTGTTATTATCTATTAATTTGTCATTGTTTTTATAAAAATATTTTAAACTAAGTGAATAAACTTAACTCATTGGCTCTGTATTAATTATTGACGCACATAACCATACTCATTCATACATAAAATAATACACTACGTGTCTACTTAACCAATTAAATGCTTGAACGATCACTAACTTTGCAATTTTTCTTCTTGAATTTTTCTGACTTTATAACAAAAAGTTATTATAACATGATAACAATATACACACATGTAATAAACCCTCTCTATTTCCTAATTATTAAATTATATAAAGTTATATTATATTTATATTGTACACACAAATATCCACACACATCATTATTCACACAAATAACATTATAACAAAAAGCAATGCACACAATTAATATTAGATACACTCATACACATATAATATAAATTTATAATAAAGAGTGACGCTTACAATTTACAAACGCTTACTCGTACTCTTAGAGTTGGAAATACTTGTAGGAAGGGTGTATAAGATTTAAATTAGAGTGTGCAAAAATATTTTTAAAAATAAATTAAAGTATTAAACTAACAAAGAAAATTATAAATATATATATATATATATATATTTATATATATTTTTTGAAGTCAAGGGGTTCAAATGAACCTCCTAAACAAAGGGTAGAGCCGCCCTTGAATTTTGTTAGGTATAAGGCTTCAATTATAGAGACACTGACCACATAGGGTGTGGCTTGATGGTAAGAGTTTTTGTCCCAACACTCAGAGAGGAGCGATTCGAGTGATAACCCTAGCAAAGCTCGTGTGGTACACGTGGTATTATCTATTACCATCACGTAGCGTGGGGTCGATGAGTTCACATCGGAGACCCTTTTTTATTTAGCAAAAAAAAAAAAATGATAGAGACACTGGTTAGAAGTGAACTTACACTATGTTAAACAAAATACTAAAACAGAGGGGGGGGGGGGGGGGGGGGGGGGGGGAAGCCGCAGGGGAGAGATGAAAAAAAAAACTTTTCCTTCATAGTGTTTGGTCCCATGTACAAGTCTCTCTTTTTTTCTCATTTCCTTCCAATTTGTAAGGAAATAAAAATGGTGAAATCCATGGAAATCTATTTCCTCCATTTTCTTTTTCCCCCAGCCCAAGTTGGTGACTTTTCTTTGTAGCCGACACATTGTTTTGTTTTTCATGGTTCTGTCATACAAGACAAGTGATTCTCATTGAAGGCACGAATGCCGTGGCCCGTGCGGAACTAGCCCCGATAATAAAAAAGAACAGAGACACGAGACTAAGATTGATGCTATGTTTTTTTCAGTAAAAGATTGATGCTATGTTTTTTTCAGTAAAAGATTGATGCGATGTTGGAAGTTGACATCTCACTCAACATACACTCTTGACTCTTGTTGCTGGAAAATAATGAAGGGACCATTATTCTAAGATTACAAGATTTGCCCCACATTTTTTCCATAACCATCGATCTCATGCAACATATTATGATTGATTAAGTGTCACTTCTACATATGGACAGTCATTTTTTCTTCACCACAATTTCATAGTCTACCATGTTATAATTGTGACAGAAAATATTGATATTCCAAATTTTATCACCAACTAGTTAATTGCTAAGAGCAATTGCATCAGTAGATGCAAAATAGAAAAAAGTGGCAAGTTTTACACAATTTTGCTAAAAAACTACCTATATCAGACTTTGTATATCACTGTACATATTTATTTTTGCTACAGTAACCGTGTATATTTACACAGTTACAGTAGCTTTGTATTTTTTTTTTTTAATATTTCTCTCTCTTCACCTCTCTTGTCAGATTCTCTCTCTTCCCTGACTCTATTCCTTTGTCAAATTCATCCTAAATCTAAAACCCAAACTCATCAATTTACCCATATACAAACCCATAAAGAATCATCAAAACCCATATTGCAAAGAAGAAGAAGAAGCGAAGAAGAAGCATAAAAAGAAAAAGAAGAAGAAAAAGATGAGGTGATGAAGAAGAAGGGAAGAAGAAGGAGACGAAGAAGAAGAAGTAGCAAAGAAAATGAGAAGCAAAAGAAGAAGAAGAAGAAACGAAGAAGTTTTCAGATCTCAGAAAGGAAAGAGAAACACTAAATGAAAATAATAATAATAAAAAAATATTATTTAAATGAAGTAGTGTGTATAGTAGATAATCTGATGTGAGAGTTTTGTAAAAGTGATTATGTAAAATAAATAAATAAAAAGTAGGTTCTTTTTGTAAAATAGACTGAAATTTTTAGAAGAGCTGATGTGAATACTTTAACAACTCTAAGGCTTTGTTTTCTAAAATCTATAATTTGTTCGTATACACTTCAATTTGGCACTAAAAGCATACCCTAAGCCTTGTGTTATCAATTTATTCATAAGAAAAATCTAGGAAATACAATTTTTTGTGTCATAATTCTAATGTAGTAGTAGAAAAAAAAAAATTGTGATTTTATGTAAAAGTGACAAACAGTCAGTCACTGTTTACCGTATAGGATAGTTATGAGAAAAAAAAAGTTGGGTAAAATTTGTGATATTAGAATAACTATTTATTCATGACTCCAATGATATGCAGTCCTCAAAGAAACTTCTGAATCCTGTAAGGACCCAATTTGAATCACAAGCCCAAGAGTCAAAAGAATCTTGGCCCAAAAAGCCCAATACAATGAATTTGTAGAGAGTAGATCAGAAAACTAGACTCTAATAGATTAGACAACAATTATGGTGGGTTTAGATAACCTGAAAGCAAAATAAACAGGTTTTATCCAAAGAAAATCGTCCTCGGTACAATCCGAGGAGATGCGTTCTTATATATATATATATATATATATATATATCTTTTGAATTTGGTTACAAGTCTAATTTCTGTTGTTACAATGTTTTTCCTTTCTTTTTCTCCGATCCTCTTCCCTCAGGGCCTCCTTTCTATTTTATACTATCTTCTTTCTTTCATCTCCACCCTCCACATGTAAATTAGGTCGCTGGTGTTGATTAAGGGTGTGCAAAAGCTTACTGTCACCGAGGAAACCGACCAGCACCAATAATTCCGAACCGCAGTTGCAACCAACCGACAGTACCGATGCCGGCAAGCGGATGGCGAAGTGATTTCCGATGCCGGTGCGGTGCAAACATCAGAGTAGAATGTCTGAAACCGAGGATGAACCAAACCGATACGATATAGAGATATAAATTTTAGTTGAAGTAATACAGCGTTGTTTCACTAGGATTTCTTAAAAAAAATTTAAAACAACGTCGTTGTCTCACTTGTTATTATTATTATTATATAAAATAAAATAAAAAAAAAAAGAAGAAGAAGAAAAAAAAGAGAGCAAAATAGCGTCGTTTTATGCTAGGTTTTCTAAGTGTTGCCTGCTATAAATTCATTCTATTCTCTGACCGCTGGCCTTCACTCTCTCTCTCTCGCTCTCACCTCTCGGCTTGGCTGGCCTCTACCTTCTCAAGTCTCATCATTAGACGCCTCACCAATCAAGCAGTTGCCGCCAACCACTTAGCCCAATCTGCAGCAAGCCATCTATAATCCCCTCTCCTCTCTCACATTTCGCCCTTAAGGCTTAAGTTCTTAAGAATCTCTCTCTATATGTCTGATTCCAAACTAAGCTTATAGTGTTACACTATTAAGTTCAAGTCCCACTCTCACATCCATCATGTATTCATGTCTAGTTGTCTGCCAATTAAAATTTAAATAACATTTATGGCATTTTTTTTTTTCATGTTACACTGTTGGACTTTTTTTAAAAATAACTAAAGTTTTAATAGCATCCATAGTTCTACCTAGTATAAAGTTTATAGTGTTACATTGCTTGAAAGTCCAATTTTTTTTTATATTAAAAAAAAGAAAACAATTTTTTTAAATGTTTCAAACCAACCAAACCGATTATACCGACCGCAAATAACCGCACCGCTAAAGGCCGAAAAACCGACACTATGCGGTATGCATCAGTTCCAATTATGAGAAAACCGATCCCTATTAGTTCGGTAATAAATTTAGGAAAAAACTGAGTCGATCGAACCACGCACACCCCTAGAATGTTGATCTTTGTCCCATTAGCACATTCCTTAAGTCTTTGGGAGTAGTTGTAAGGTTGAAAATTACTGTTTAGGTATCACTTCCACATTAATGCGGCCAGAGAGTTAGCTGCAGAGCATTTAATGCAGTGGTGACAGCTTTCTCTTAGATACTTCATAGCTTCCCTTTGTCCTGTGCTTTCATGATGTGTATTCTTATCAATAGGATATCCCGAAACGTTACTCTGGATGGCAAACCACATATTCTGACCTCTGCTTTGCTTAGCCGAGAAGGCATTCCTCCTTGGCCCACCTTCCCCAACCTTCTTAGTCATAGCTTGCTCGTGGAGTTTTGATTCTTACGTCTTCACTATCATTTATCTGTCCCCGCTACTAAGTGTCCTCGGACAAGGCCCACGGCCCAATAAATACTCTTGGGCCCTTTATCCCTACAATAGCCCCTCAAAATTTCCTTCTTTTGCTCCCTGAAAAAGAAAGGGATTTTGATACTTCAATCCTAATTCTGCTCTTCCCTCACATCATTCCTGTCTGTGTAAGTGTCTTTTCAACTACCTAGAAGTACGCTCCTGATGCTTCGGCATTTGGAACACAACTACAATTAATACCTGCGGCTCCATGTTTCTCATGTTCTACGATACAATGGGGATCGAGTGACTGGGGATTTTATGGGAATGTGAGCGGGAGTTTTCCCGCTCGCTCTTCTCTCTCATATATATACTGCTAAAACACTTTATCCATCTCACTTTTCGCATTCAAAATTTAAGAGCTAGTTCGAGGAGCATTTCTTCCCTCTCGTAAGTTGTTCCTAGTCACTTCTTCCCTCTTTCTTCATTTCAGTCCATCCCGTCTTTCTTTTTATTCAGTGTATGTTCTCTCCTCAGCCCACTTAATTTTGTTTCGTCTACCTATTCCCTTCCTTAACCCTTTCAAATGGGTAGATTTGCCTACTTAGTAGACTCCCCCGAGGGTATAGAGAGCTTTAAAGCTCAATATCGAATCCCACCAAGAGTGTCCATTAGGTACTGCAAACAGGGAGGGTGGCACACCGATAAGCAAGAGGGAGAAGTTGTGATCCCCATGATTGTCTTCATAGAGGGAGGGATGAGAATCCCTATGGGTAGAGTTACTAGGGATTACCTTATAGCTCATAGGCTTTCCTTTACTTAGTGCGCCCCCAATATGTTTAGGATCTTAGGGAGCGTAGATGCCCTCAATGAAAAGATGGGCTTGAACCTCACCCACCACGACGTTAATTGGATTTACAACAGTCACCACTTATTGGGGCAGGGGTATTATCTAAAAACTAGGTACCCTGAGGTTAGGCTTATATCGTGCCTCCCCGATTCCACCAAAGGCATGAACAAGGATTACCTTATTGTCTCCGGGGAGTGGTACGATGGCCTCTACTACCCAACAAGAAAAGGGACACCAGGTGGGGCTCCTAAGTTTAGGTCTTTTTGTTCTAATGATAATACCCCCGTTTATCACCAGTGTCTCTCGTGCTCCCTCTTTTCTTTATTTTTTACTTGTAATTTAATTTTCTTTGACTTGCACTGCTTGTACTAACAAGGCTCTTATGTTTTTGATGTTTTTGCAAACAACTATTCAGCCATCCCGAACTTGAATCTTGTCAATCAGCCAGATTTGAATAGAATACTCAAATCCGAGATATTCTTTCATAGTGACAGACAATTAAGGGTGGCGCACTTAATCCTAGGCTACATTCCAATCTCGTCCAGCTTCTAGGCACCTAAATGTGTGATCAAGGCGAAGGACCCACGCCTGCACCAAATTAACATCGTGGTCTCCAACTTCCTTGTCATCGATCCCATCCTAGAGGGCATGCAACAGGTAGAATTGCCACTCCTACGCACTGCCGAGGAAGTAGCCACACCGTCCTAACTAGCCATCAAAGAGGAGGAAGAAATAGTTGACATTTCTGAATCCGAAGACGATTTTGAAATCTTCAGCCATCGCTAGCCCTCAGAAGCCCCAGCCGAGGACTTCAATCATCTTCCCTCCGCCCAGGTGAGCCATACCTCAGAAGCTCCTCATATTCCAGACACGATGGTGCTACAGCGCAGGTTGAGTACGAGCCTCCAAGAGCTGATGGAATCCCAGGCAGAAGGCAACTTGCCCAAAAAGGCGGTTCAACCTAAAACCTCTGCCCTTCCCCCTGCCCAGACTTCCCAACTTGACCTCGCTGACAAAAAGAGGAAGCGAGACCAAAAGGGAAAAGAGGTGATGAATGAGAGAAGAAAATCTCCATCCAAGGAAGCCAAGGCTCAGAGGGAGAGCAAATAGCCCAAGGTCACGCAAACTAGATCTTCCAGTGAGGGAGCCATTACAACAAGGAGGGGTGACCAACAAATGGAAGTCCCAGCCTGGACCCCCTCCATAGTGCTGGATGGAGCTTCTCTTCCGAGTGATGCATTCATAAGAGACTTCCAACAGGGCAAGGCTAGGTACATAGCCAATGTTGTGGAGAAGGCCCTGCTGCTTCCCTCTGACATGGCCGACCTCAAGTCGATAAGGAAGTATAAAGTGTTCCTCAGCTTGAAGAGAGACCTCGCAATGGTAAGTCCTTCACCCAACCCCCTCTTTTTTTTTTTTTTCTTTATATATATATATTCAAACTTTACAACCCTCTTCCCTTTTCTTCCAATTTTTTTTTTTTTTTGTTTAATTATGTTTCTTTTTTGGTAGGCTATTCAAGCCATATATAGGGCCAAGGAAATGGTAAACTTCTCCCACCGGCAAATGAAGGAAGAGGAATTATGTTTCTTTTCCACAGACGGTGCCAATTGTAAGGACCCAATTTGAATCCCAAGCCCAAAAGTCAAAAGGATCTTGGCCCAAAGAGCTCAATACAATGAATTTGTAGAAAGCGGGTCAGAAAACTAGACTCTAATGAATTGGACAACAATTATGGTGGGTTTAGATGACTTGAAAGCAAAGATAAACAGGTTTTATCCAAAGAAAATCGTCCTCGACACAATCCGAGGAGATGCGTTCTTATATATATATATATATCTCTTTTGAATTTGGTTACAAGTCTAGTTCCTGTTGTTACAATATTTTTCCTTTCTTTTTCTCCGATCATCTTCCCTCAAGGTCTCCTTTCTATTTTATACTATCTTCTTTCTTTCATCTCCACACTCCACGTGTAGATTAGGTTACTGGTGTTGATCCTTATCCCATCAGCACCTTCCTGAAGTCTTTGGAAGTAGCTGTAAGGCTGAAAATTACTGTTCAGGTATCACTTCCACATTAATGCGGTCAGAGAGTTAGCTGTAAAGCATTTAATGCGGTGGTGACAGCTTTCTCTTAGATATTTCATAGCTTCCCTTTATCCTGTGCTTTCATGATGTGTATTCTTATCAATAGGGTATCCCAGAATGTTACTCTGGATGGCAGACCACACCTTCTGACCTCTGTTTTGCTTAGTCAAGAAGGCATTCCTCCTCGGCCCACCTTCCCCAACTTTCTCAGTCATAGCTTGCTCGTGGAGTTCTAATTCTTACGTCTTCACTATCGTTTATCTATCCTTGGACTACTAAGTGTTCTCGGACAAAACTCATGGCCCAATATATTCTCTTGGGCCCTTTATCCCTACAAATCCCATTCCCACCCCCATAAGAGCCGTTTGGTACATATGTTTAAACACATGTTTTCAGTTTTTAAACAACATTATACATATTTTCATATACTTTTTCACCCACACGTATTTTCAAAAAATACAAACAATGTTACTAAAATAACGTTACCAAACGGCCCTATCTTTTAAATCCACATTTCTACCATCCAATGATTTCATAGTGCCCTTTGGTCTCTTGTGGTGATGAAAGGTGGGTGATTAAGACAGGTGGACCATCTCACAAGTATTTAGGTTGTAAAATTGACAAGGAATTGAAACCCTCGCTGGTCAGACCAAGTCCAGAAAAGACGTAGTGCTTTTTTACCATTAGCCTTTCGAAACAATTATATGTAGCTTGACGTTCCAAAAATTGCCTTTTATTTTTTATTTTTTTTTATCAAAATGGCAGTGTGGGTGTGGCACTCTTAAGTCTTAAGTCTCGGAATTCAACTCAATTGAATTCATTTGCTTCAATTAGACATTGGATAGATAAATTTCACAAATATATACTCTTTCTATCTATGGTAGTTTCGACCTATCTTGACCAGGCCAATTTGTCTAAATTTCACTAAGTTTTTATTGCAGCTTTAACTTCTCATGTGTAAATGTATCTATCATCTTAAAATACTATGAAACTTATTCGACTTGACTGTGCATGAACCAAAATTGGGTTTAAAATGAATAAGATATCACAAAATCAAGAAAACAACTCAATACTTAGCATTTTTCGGTTGAATGTTGAAAAGTGTGACCTTAATTTAACTAAAGTAAAATCGAGGTCAATGGGATCAAATCAAAACAAATAAGATGTGGTTGGAAAGTAAATCAAATAATTTTTTTTTTTAAGGTCTTTCAAGAGATTCCAAAAGACTAATCCAAACTCAAGAAAATTTGAGAGAGACAGAGAGAGTATTGTCCAAAAAATGTATAGGTAATTACCATCTAACTCTAGTAATTCCCAAAATGAGGCTTACCAATTTTGTGCCCAATATACTTTATAACCAATAAAACACACAAATCATCTCTTGCAATGGCATGAACATGGCTCATTGATCAAGCTTGACCTTGAGTAGGGATGGAACTAGCACTTGGAGTTAAGGGCGAGAAATAAATAAAAAAATCATTACAAAATTTAAAATAAGTATCTATTTAGTATTAACAAACCACCAACAAAGACAAAGACACAAAATCATTGTTTTTTAATATATTACAATGCAATTATTTATGAAAAGGGAACTTGGCGTACACCTTTGATGCTTGCATCTACTAATAGGTAAGGGCAAAATTATTTTGTTAAAAAAGTTTTAAGGTCCAAGAAAAATTGGTTGATTAGACTTAATTTTTTTTGTTTTGCTATTGGTAATTCTTGTTATTGGGCTAATTTTTTTGGGCTTTTTAAATTTGTTTTAAATTTTAGATCAATGATTTTTTATGGCCTTTAAAAGGATCAATGATATTGTTAAGGGAGGCAATTGTAATTTTATTATACCAAATTGCTAAAATTAATACCTACATATATACTAGTATTCTTTTATAATAAAAAAAATGGGGGACGGGTGCATTGCCCTCTGAGTTCATGAATAGCTACGTCTCTAAGCTTGAGGGAAATCTCCAAATAAATAATATGAACGAAGATAACATGAAAGAAAAAATAGACACAATCACAAAAACACTAAGAATTTTTGTGGTTCAATAATAGCATACGTCCACAGGTATTAGTGGATACATTCACAAATGATAGAGGTGATGTAGAGGCATCCTCGCAAAACCCAAAACTCTAATACACGCAAACAGTTTTGTTCTGCAAATACATATAACAAAGAACAAATTCTCTTTAGGGCTCTCACAAAGTAATTCTAAGTCTCTTCCCATGTGTGATAACCCTTGGAAAAAGGCACACTTATATATTTATGGGTGAATTTGGTTTAGCTTTTTGAAAAAGTGTTTTTTGATAAAAGTGGAGTTTTCAAAAAGTGAATAATAAAAAAGTGTTTTTTCAAAAAGCTGAGTGTTTGGTAAAAGCTGTTAAAAAGTGCTTTTTGAAAAAACTGAGTGTTTGACTAGCACTTATAAAAGTGGCAGTTTGAGGGATAAATTACCAAAAATGACAATGTATATATAAGGGAGTTTATTATATTTCATACTTAAATCAACTACTTCATATACTTACTAAATAATAATAATAATAATAATAATAATAATAAATATATATATATATATATTATTGGTATTATTTTAATAATGTTTGGGCAATTTTTCTTTTTTAGTGTTATAATTATTTGTTATTACCATTAATGACTTCTTATCAATATTAATTAAATCTAAATAATTTTCATCATCTTGAAGCACAAAATGAAAATGTAAAAAGATGATAAAATACACACCAATAATCCAAGTTTAAATTGTACTACATAAAAATGTAAAAAGATATAAAATACATACCAATAACCCAAGTTTAAATTGTACAACATAAAAATGTAAAAGGATGATAAAATACATACCAATAACCCAAGTTTAAATTGTACTACATGATATTATAAAATAAAATAAAAATTAAAAAAAAAAAGACAACTACTAATTATTATCCCCCCAAATGGAATTAGCAATGGAATCACGAAGAACCACCATCGCAGGGTCTATTAAAGATCCTGAGTTCTGCTCATAACTGCTACCTGCTTCACTATTAATGTTCTCTTCTAGAAATTGAATCTCGATTCTGTCAGCTACTCCAGTTGCTGCAACATCCCTAAACATTCTATCAAGTTGTTCTAGATTCTGTGGACCTTTCTGCCGAAATTTTGTAGCTTTGGGTATTTCCTACAAAATGTAATTGTCATTTCACTCATATTACAATAATATAAAAAAAAAAAACTATCTCCAACTAACTACATATTAATAAAATACTCAACTCACCTTCAACTTCCAGTCCCACCAATCATCACTAGCATCAATCGTTCCCTTCACTGCATCCCAACCTAAACCTATGTCATGACTCTTCAATTGTTCCCACACTCTCCAATCAACTTTTAATACATCCCACCTACTTTTTAATTGGTCCTTATCATAGTTTAGACCAGTCTCATCACAAAATTTGGTCACCAAAATGGTCCAAACTTTGGGACTAAAGGCAGCATCTTTTGTTCTATTCCCAGCTTCAATCTATTCCCCACAAAGGTTACAAAAAGTAGCTGTCCAACTTGGATCTCTCCATAATGCTCTACCCTTTTTTGCCTTGAATTTGGAAGTGGTGTTTTTACCCATCTATAGAGTTAAGCAATTATAAGAATTGCAAAAAATAGAATTCATAATATTCCAATCTAGTGAACTAGTTACAAACATGATCTAATAAATCCACAATCTAGTGAACTAGCAACCATAATGTTACAAACATGATTTAATGTTACAACCATAATGTTCCAATCTAGTGAACTAGCATCCACAATCTAGTGAACTAGCAACAATCTAGTAAACTAGTTACAAACATGATCTAATAAATTCATAATATTCCAATCTAGTGAACTAGCAACCATAATCTAGTGTTTTTACCCATTTATAGGCATGCGTGTGTTGCTGCATGGTAAGGTGCTACAAGGTGTGTAGCTGCCCCATCAGCAGCAAACGCACCCCACATCAGCAGCCCACGCACACCTTGCAGCACCTCACCATGCAGCAACACACGCTTGCCTCATCAACACCACACGCACTCTCCATCAGCACCCCACACATATATACACCTACACACTCCTAACATTAAGATGTGACACACTAACATGTATTTGCATCCTCAATATAAAAACATATAGGCTCATGGCACATCTTTGACACATATTCGAATTGCAGAATTTCACAATGCCACTCACACCATCAGTAAATACAGATTCCATTATATGTTAAGGGTCACATAAAAAACATTTCATAGACATATTTGATTGGAGGATGTATATATGGGAAACTGATTGTATACAATATGTTAAGAGGACTAGAATAAACATTCCATTGTATTATTGTATACAATCAGTTTCCCATAATGCTTCTTTGTTTTCTACAAAGTATGGAGGATGCATAGCTAGAAACTATGTAAAAAAGTAAAGTTGGACCCTCTGGAATTCCAAAGGAAAATTAAGGCTGCTTTGGCAAGTTTTGCCCAAAGAAAATAAAAGAAAAGAAAGATTAACAAAGAAAGTTGAAAGTATATAAGATAAAAGTGCCTACCAATTGTGAATTTAGTTAGCTGCTTAGGATTTTGTCTATGGTAACTTATTAGACAATTCAATCAGCATCTTTGCCCCTAATTAAACCCAATTGAAATACCCAACATCTGTACTGCCCCACAGGAACTAAAATACCCAATTCCAATTCCAAAGAAGTCAAACCTGAAACGAAAACTAAAATACCCAATTCCAAAGAAGACCCAAATCATGCGAAACTTAAAAAATCAGATCTCAATCCAAAGTGACTTGAACAAAGAAAGGGGGGTTGGAACTAAAATACCCAATTCCGATTTTTTGTCAGATATCACATAACTTAGAAAGACAGAGCATCTACAAAAGAAAAAAAAATTACAAAGCATGTACCCACAAATTTTTTTAGTACCTGGCAAGAGAACAAATAGATCATTAGCAAGAACAAAGCATGCAAGATCTGATTTTTTTTTTTTTTTTTGATAGGTAAAAAAATAAATAAATAAATAAAAAATTTCAGATCAGTGTTGGTACCTGGTGGTTTTTGGTAGCAGATCAGTGTTGCTTGGTGTTTTGTTGATCAAAACTCTACCTTCAAAATGTATTTCTCAAATCAGATTAGACATAAATAAAATTAAAAAAAAAAAATACAGATAAATGCGCGTTGAAGAAGACGAAGAAAGAAGAAGAAGAAGAGGAAGAAGATGAGAGGCGTGACAAGGCAAGAGAGACTTTTACCACGGAGAGGCTTGTAGCAGCACGGAGAGGGCAGAGCAGAGAGAAGAGATGAGAGGCGTGAGTGAGCTTTAGGGCAAAGGGCAGAGCAGAGAGATGAGATGAGAGGAATGAGGGACAGGCGTAAGAACTGAGGAAATTAATATGATTTATTGAAGGGTAATTTGGTAATTACCCGAAGAGTCCAACGGATAGCTGAGAACGCACATGGACTTTTTCTAAAATGGACCTCCAGAGCTCCATAATGGCTTATGCGTTCTCAGCCTTGGCTCAAAACGCAACTTTTTCCAAAAAGTTACGTTTTATGCTGAACCAAACGGGCTTTCCACTCCAGCTTTCTTCAAAACGGGCTTTTTGGGTTGAAAATGTTGAAACAAACAGGCACTATGTCAAGGTCATCTAGGTCAAAAACAAAGTTCCAATGCAATTCAAACTGAGCAAATAAAGCGTAACCGGATTATAATGGGAATTAATCCCATGTGATGCATGTATGGTCATAATAAACACCGAATTCAAGCCACTTGAATTTGATCAAGCCTTACAAACGAAATTTACAAACCATCAAATACAAATTCTTAACATATCTCCACCCCAAAGAGACTTCTCTCAACTCTCAAGCCACAAATTCATTAAGTTCCAAAACCCCCAATAAATTAATGACTTTTAATTTGTGTGGTGTGGCTTGGTGATGCGGCTTCATATTCTTGGGTATGAAGCTTTGCTCTAGTATGTATGTATGTATGTAATTTTTTTTTTTTTTTTTTTTTTTTTTTTGGGATTGGTTTCCTTTGTTCCTATTATTTTTTTTGAAATTTTTTCTCAAAGTCCTAAGTATTCACAATCAAACTAAGTATCTTGAGTTTCCACTATTTACAACACATATGTGATAATAAAATATTTTTAAATTGGATTTTCTTTTCTAAGGGTTTGTTTAACAACTCCATTAGGAATGAACTTCACGGATTTTTATAAATTCAAAATGAATTTTGTAATGTTATGAGCATGTTTTTCGTTTTTTTTTTCTTCTATATATATATATATATATATATTTGTGAAATGCCATCTGCATTTCTCATTATCTGAAGCCAAAATGAGATCTCAAAACTGAGAATTCTCATTTTGTATTCTTATTCTAAATTTTGCTACAACTTGTCGGACATGCTTCTTACACCAATCACAAGGCCAATGACTTCTTTTCTAGCCCTTTTTTTTTCTTTCACTTCAACTTATATTCTCTTTACTCGGTGTTCAACCTCTATCTGCTCATCCTTCATGGAATCCTAGGTTTTGACATGCTTACCCTAGAATTTATTAGTAGACTCAGCAAATTGCTTTGGATCTCGAATAACATTCTCAAATAACAACTAACAAGCATACTAAGTCAACGAGAGTAAATTTAGTCTTTGATGTTTGAATTCCAAAGAAATTTGATGGCAAATTATAAATTTTACCCATTCACGCATTGGTTGGGATGTTGCTCCTCTAAGATTAAAATGCGAAGTAGTCAAGGACCATGTAACAATAGAGGACATAAAAATAGTACATATTACGTCCAAAATATTGAATGTTGCCATGCCCATGACAAAAGGATGAGTTTGGGTTTAAAATTACTTAAAGACGACAAAGTTTCAATATGCTTAAGATGAGGAACTAATCATATCAAAAAAAAAAAAAGATGAGGAACTAATGTTCTTTCGCTTATATATTTTGCACCGAAACAAATTTCTCAATGAAAATTGTTTCATTGGAAAGTAGACATGTAGGACTTCAAAATTGACACAAATATGACTTAATTTGTATTTGAAACAAGTGAGATATTTTAGTGTAAAGTTGACATTGAATGCTAAATCCAAATACAACACTAGAGCACAAAAATTGTAGGATTTGGAGTCCAAATTCTAATAGGATAAGGATTCTTGATAGGGTTTAACCCTACTTTGGGCATCTATATAAGCCATTTATTGCCTAACTTTTAGAGGCAAGAAATAAGATTGTAGAGGTAGAAAGTAGAAACCCTAAGGTATTTAAAGAGAAAACCCTAACTTCCACCCATTAAAGATTCTATTGGTGTTCTATGTGAAGCCGCTTCACAAGACTACTACAATCAAGTTGTTGCAATGGTGTATTAGTCATGGATAGGATATATGTGCATCATTGAAAAGTCCAACTAGGTTGGAGCTATGTGTGGTCACGTGAGTAAGTCTTATTGTAAATAGCAATAATAGGATTGGGTTATATTCTTGTATTTTTGTACTTCCATTCTACTATAGTGAATTCTTCATGTTGGTGGTAAGTTTTGAAACACCCATTGGGTTTTTTCTTCATGATTTTGTTGATTGCATAAAATTACACTATTATATTTGTTTTGGTAGGCAATATCACATCAATTTCATGTTTAGTGACACGTAAATATGTGAGTTTGAAAGATTTCTCAAAAATATACTCATTACGTGTATTTTTCTCTTGTAGAAGATCAAAACTAGTCAACTAATCATATAGACATGCAGTTAAGAAAATCCAAGGGTGAAGATCAATTGGAGCATGGTTTTTGAAGCATTAAATAAGTCAAAAAAATTTGAGAATAAAAAAAGGGAAGAAAGAAATTTGTTCAAGCAAAAATTGGAAAAATCCTGAAATGGAAACATCTTGCACTGTTTTAATATTTTTGCCATAAATTCTTGCACAAATGTTCGATTGACTTGATTCATGCAGTCACAGAAAGAAGAGTCGAAGATCTACAACTTTGTAGTTTACCACAAATTCAGAAAAAAAAAAAAAAAATGTTTTGGAGGTCAAAAGTGGTCTAGAAGTTGACAGTGGATAAAATCAAGGGATTCACATCTAAAATTTGAGGGATTTTCTCTGTTTCTTTTGGAGGAGGCTAAGGTTATAGGGGAGGAAAAATCTAGAACGTTTTTCATCTTTTGTTTTATATTTTTATACGTTTAGCATTGTTTTTATAGATTTCCTTTACATAACTATGTATGGCTAAATTTCTAGCTAGGGTTAGAAGTGAAATCTAATATTTTTATCATATGATTTTGGGATTATCTATGTGCTTTCTATGGATTGATGATTGAATTTTGAGATTGATTTACTATTTGGAATCATTGCATGTTGACAAGTTCTAAAGATCTAATATGATATATATTATATCGAATGCTTGAACTTCTTGATTCGTTATGATTTGAGAATATATAGAGTGCATAGTCTCCCCTGTAACATGTCAATTGAATTATTAGTTACTTAGCCACGGGCCTGTTATCATCCTTTCCTTTAGTGTGCATGGCATGGGTGTTCCTCGAAGAAGGCAATATAGTGATTAGTGATTAGTAAGGTGTTGTGGCTTTGTGATGTTAATTTTATATAGAGAACTAAATACCATTGTTCAAGGATACAATTGTTTTTTTTTTTTTGAAAAGGACTTTTAACTTTATCTTAGATATAAGACAATGCATGATTAAGTAAAATTGTAATCTAATTTTTAATTTTATATTTTGGTGTAAGTAGAGATTGTTTGGTGTATAGTTATGTGGGAGATTAAGTAACTAATCTATATATAAAATAATAGGTGAAGCAGAGAGAAACTCAAATTGCAATTTCAAATTAGAACTCTAATTTTGTGCCACGTGTCCAGATTGCAATTCCAAATTAGAACTCTAATTGTGTGACATGTGTCTAGATTCATGTGAGGACCACACCAATTTCAATAATTTTGTGCCATGTGTCTTAAATTATTTGTTGGTGCCAAAAATTCCAATGTCCATCCTGAATTAATCACTTGATTTGTCTTGGACTTGCGGATAAGCATTATGGCCTCAATAATAATATTTACCAATCTCAATACAATATTTTCAATCTCAATATAGTATTTATGACTATATGATCTTGAAAGAAGAGAACGTTTAGGTCGATTCCCTTTATATATCATCTATAATCATCATATATATATATATATACACACACATAACCAATTCTTTCTCTCACAAACAATTTTCAATTCAACCTATTCTAAATATCATTCTTCACCAGTTACAGAGTTTGAGTTCTCTTCCAAGGTTTAGCTTTTCTCTGCAATCTTTTTCTCTTTTTATTTTTTTATTTTATTTTGTTTTTAATGACATCTATCAGTTTGTATGTACACATCACTTTAATGTTTGCAATTAAGTGGTATTGGGTATTCCCGTTGCATAGCATGTGCGTAGGATATTCAAACCTTGGCTCGATTTAATGTTGAAGTGAAAAGTATTTTAATAATGAAGTTGGAATCATTAGTGGTATTACTGGCTTTTGATGGCTATTAACATCAATATCTTAATTTTGTACATACTCTTGGATGGGATAGTTTGATAGTTTGAACTTTGAAGTGGTTGTATTTTCAGGAAAAATTAGTGTTTGCAAATAGGAAATAAGCGTGAACTTCAAACTCAGGAGCAGCAAGAAGAGAGGTGTGAGAATGTTTCCTGTGTTGGGTCAGAGTTCTTGTCCATTAGGAATTAAAAAACTACTCTCTTTTTTCCTAGACCAAAAGATGTATATAGGTACTTCATGTTTGTGCTGCTTTTAAGATTGACTTTTTTGATATAATTGGAAGGCATTGTATATGAACTTCTTAAAGCAATTTTCTCTTCTCCTAAATGATGTTGTGGACATATTTTTGCTGAGATAAAAGTCCTTATATGTTCCTTTCATACTTGGGATATCTACTGCGCTACTAATCTATTAATGTTGCAGCTAAGAATTTGACTCAATTTGCAATTCGTCAGAGTTAATGTTGCATCTCTAGAGCAATTTCCATTGTTAAAAGATGTGTTTATTCACGTTCTCTATTGCATTAACATTTTTATTTGATAATTTTAGCGCATAAAAAAAAATAAATAAATAAATAAACATTTTTATTTGAGGCTCAAGAGACAAACCCGAAAATGAGTAAAAGAAGCAAAGGAAGTACATTGTTCCTAATTTTTCTTGGAGTGAAAAAGTCTATGGAGTAAGATCCATTGGCTTTGATTTGTTGTGTGCTTCTTTTATTTTGGAATCAATAGATTAGTTGGTAGTGAATTTGGGTTTCTTTTATTTTTGTATACATAGATCTGTATAGTAGTACTAGAAGATTGAAAATAAATGACCTTTGGATAACCACTCTACACCATGCAATCTTCATGACTAGCCTAGCAATTAGGATGCCCAAAATGCAATATAAATTAAGTATTATATTTGTAAGGACCAGATTTGAGTTCCCAGCCCACTATGTGGATGGACCAACAGCAAAACTTTTACCCCTATTGAAAAATATATGGATTTAGTAGAAGGTAGGCATGGTTTTTTTTTTTTTTTTTTTCCTATTCAATTACCGTTTCAAATTGTATAAAACTATTCCCTTTTTTGATTTGGGAAATTATGATTCATTCATTCATTCTGTTCTTTCTTTGCTGAATTTATTTGTATTAAGGAACTATCATTTTGTATGTGAATGTTCTACTTTATGAAATGGGCAGTACTTTTATGATTTCTTCTTTTCATTTTGCTTTGTTACAGTGCGAAACTTGGAAAACATTTGTTTGTTTATATGTGAATTTGATTTGGTATTTGATGTTTACTATTAATTAAAGCCAATTTTTTTTTTAATTTTTTTTAATTTTTTAATTTTGTTTATGAATTCATGGTGTTGAATGGGAAGCCAAGTCCAAAGAAGAAGAAGAAATTGTCAATTCTTCCCCTTTATCGTATCTCTTATTTGGTGTTTTTGCTTTTCTATTGATTTCAATATTTGTTTTATATTGAAATATTAAGTGCTTTTTCTTTTCTCTCTTTTACTATGGATTGCCTGCATTGCCATTAATTTTGTTACTGACAATAATTCCAATTTATGTATCTTTTTGGTTTCATATGTTTGAAGAAATGTCGATGAGAAGGGTTAACAAGAAAATTGATAATCATGTCAGTTGAATAATCCCAATTTTTTTGTTGGCAAACCTCATTGATAAATGGGTTTTCAGAACAGATAAAAATTGTTCATGTGTGTTTCATTAGATTTATTGCAAAAATGAAAGTAGTGACATGTAATCTGTCTCTATTGTTGTTGGGCATGGAAAACATAGATTGACTATGCTTCAACCTCTCTCTCTTAAGGATTTTCCATTATCTATTTTTGTTTTTTTCAAATCAATTTTTTCCTTGGTTTCTCAATTCCCATCAAACTATTCGAAGAAAGGCTTGAACTGAATTTTTGGTCAATTGTTTCTTAATTCTAATTTCATTTTAAGGTGAGTGGAAGAAAAGGCAAGCAGATGTAGAAGCTGTCCAGGAAGCCAGACGTAAGATAAAGCTTAAGAGATAAAGCAGCACGACAAGCATTAGGCCATTGTGACTGAACAAATATGAGGTAAAGTTTAGTACTGTGTAGTGCCATGTTATTGAGATATCTGCGACTGCATGAGAATTGTGTTTTCTCATGTAATCTTGATGTTATGAGTCTGATGTTGCATTTTAGATCCTCTTTATGATCATCAATGACTGATTAAACAACTCAGAAAATTTTACCTACTAAATGCAGGTTATGAGAGTTGGGATAGTAGCTTGATGCCAGATTAGCAAGTGAGGGAGACAAAGGAGAGTGAAGGAGAGAGAGAGAGAATAAGAAAGATAAGAAAATGCTTTAGATTACTACACCAACACTGCCCAATATATATATTTCTAAAATCTATGTGTTTTGAGTAGTTGATAGGCTAAATCTAGAAAATTTAGAGTACGTTTTATGGAATTTCTCATAGAAGCTTTATTGTTTTCTAAAATAAATTTGTTATCTGGTGTTTATTTCCCTATTTGATGCAGAAAGCTAAATATTATAAACAATTATTCTTTTTTCCTTCTATAATGGTTTTAATCAGATAAGAATGATCTTATTTTGTAGTTAATATTTTCAATTGTAGATTAGGAGCTGCATTCTAAAGAATTATGTTCTTCCATCCTTTATAAAGACAAACCATGTCATCATTTATGACATTAGTAATAAAAACAATCGATTGATATTGATATTAATTCAAATTTTTATAAATACTGCCTTACCTTATGACAATAGTAAGCTAGAAGTTTAGTTTTTATTTTATTTGTAAATTCTTACAATCATGGACCAACAAAATTAGTGATCTGCTATTTGCTCCAAAGTTAACATTGATAGTATTATTGATGTGTAGGTGTAGAAAAAAGTTTTAAACACCCCAAAGTGGATATGGTAGGCAAGATTACCATCATGCAATTGCTGCTGAAAAGCTGTCAAACTTAAATCCTTTTGTAAGTTTTTGCTTCCTTTTAATTTCCTTCTTCTATTTGATTTGTAAAAAAAAGTTGGGATTGTCAAATGATCATTGTCCCATTTTTGTTATATTTGTGGCCTTTTGTAATTTCCTGTCACTAAATTATTTAAAAAACAAAGTTTTGAATGTGTTTATATCTATAATTATTTATAGCTATGAATTTATTTCCTTATGCTCAACCTTTAACATTCCGATGTAGAGAGTTATTATAGTTCTTTATTTGTATGGATCATATTGTTTGAGTTTTGTATTTTGGTTTATTATCATTTACTACTTTCGTAATTTTCTACTATGTTTTGTGCCTATGAAAAACTTTTTGAATAATTTGGCAGGTTATTCCTATGAAAAGCATGATAACTAGGAATTTTGAACTACTTATTGCTTATCTAGAAAACACAATTAGATATATATAGATAAGGAAGCATTTCTTAGAAAAGAAAATTAGAGTTTAAATGAGAACCCATATCCAAAAAAATTGCTACTACCAGTAAAGTTTTTTTTTTTTTTTTTTTAATGGGTTGCAGGGCTAAGAAAGCTATGAGTTATGACACAAACATGAGTTATGAAAACAAGTTTGAGTGATTGCTTACATGTGAAGAGTATTAAAATAAAACAAAGCTTGAGTGGGTTACCTAAGAGATCTCAGAATTTAGTAACAAGAAGAGTGCTAATTTTGAAAAAAATTGAGCATATGAGAAAAAATGATGTGGTGTTTGGCTCAGTTATTGTGGCTGTGATTTACTTATTTGTTCATAGTCAGGATTGTCCAATATATTTTTGAAGAAAGAAAGTATAGAAAAGACAAAGACAGGTTGAATGTCAGAGGATTCAAGCGAGGTTTGACATGCATTGTAAAACAGCTGGTGATGATTAGCTCTTTTTTAGTAGGATTTCTAGATGTTTCTTGCATTTATAAAGCTTGCCAAAGTGGTGAAGGAAAATTTTTAATTATTAAAGTAGGAAGTAGTTTTTTTTATAAATGGGTGTTAATTTTGAATGGAGTTTCAATGTAAAGAAGACATGTCTGTAGTTGGGTATGACGATAATGATGATGGTGGTTGCAACAATGTTCCCTCATCAAGTAGTTTTTTCATTTTGTTATTGCAATTTTTTACCGAAAGCATTGTTTTTTACCCTAAAAAAAATCTGATTGTGATTTTTTTTCCCCCCAGCTAGCCTGGATTCTTTATCTTAATACTTACATACATATCATTCATGTTGGGCTGGCTATGTTTGGTTTCTGAAATACTGGAGTAATGTAATGTAATGTAATATTGGATTGGTTTTGATTAAGGTATTTGGGTTAGAATTCATTTTGTTTTGGGTTATTAACCAAATCCAAGTTAGTTTAGGTTGTAATGAAACTGTAAGTGGTGTGTCAGTATAAACTTTTTTAATATTAAATAATCACATAAGAACTATTAATTATTGTTATTAAAATTCTATCAAATATCTCATCATTATCAATAATTTAACTTGCTTTGTTCATTGAACCAAAATTTTTTTTTCGAAAATTCTGCTTATTAGTTATTGATGCAGTTCATAAAAATACTATAATTCAATCATTTATAAATTTGATTGTGATAGTTATCTATGTATTTAATTTGAAATTCATACTAGGTGTTATTTTTCACATGTTGCTCCTCTTTATAATTTGGTTTCCTATGTTCTTTCTATTTCATTGTTTACAAGTTCTTTGAGGGCTTCTTTTTTTAATTATTTTTCTTGGGGTTGTGATGTAAAGGTCTAAGAGTTCACAAATCACAGTGATTGAGGCATGTAATTGCGTTACAATGAATATCATAATTTAATGGTAAGTTTAGGGATTTTCCCCTTTTCTATTGATTTTTAAAAATATATATATATATATTCGAACATGTAATAGAATGCAAACTTGGCAAAGAAGCAGGAAATTAGGAACAATGGGCATTTTGTTCTTTGAAACTTATTTCTCTACATCTTGCCATCCTATCTATGGTAAGCTTTTTTGTAGCAGGCATTATTCTTTTGATGGACAATTTCTACTTGAGCATAATTTGGTTTTAATGCTCATTTGAGAAATTTGAAATTTGTAAATTCTATTAAATAGTTTACTTGCTTCAAGTATTTTGATCTCTGCTAATTTCTATGTTTTGTGTCATACTATGTGCTTTATATTTTGTTTCTAGAAGGACACCATTGTAACATATGATATATATTTTTTTAATTCTATAAAAGATAGTTGGAGTTGATTTTAATTGGAGTGATATTGTATTTTATACATAGCATTCCTGCAAGTAGGACAAATGAGGGGCTGTACAACATGCCCTTGCACTAATATATATTTTACTGTGACGGATACTTTGATGAACATTTTCTTTCATTTTTTTCCCTCTTTTTTATATAGGTTTGGGAAGAGTTTTAGACTTCCATTTTCTTCTCTTTTTTTCCAGCTAAAAGTATTTGCCTCTTTGTAGTAAAAAAATTTCAGCTGAGGTTTTGGACTTTCTTTCATCAAAAGCCAGTGAGTTAGGCAGCTTAGATTTGGTGCAAATGTGAGTTGGGTGTTTTGTCATTTGATGAGTTGCCTTGAATGTGTTTGATTATTGTTGTCAATCAGAATCACATTAGAGTTTTGAATGAGATCTACACTACTTTGACTCAAAAGAACAAAAAACTAAGCCCTCTCTCAAAAGTCTTTTTAAAGAATAGAGAATGCCAAGAAGAAATCTGCACTTGACCATAAATTAGGATTTAATATTGGATTATTTCAATGAATTATGTAGACTGCTTAATCTATCCTTTGGAATTGTTTTCCCAGTTTCAGGCTTCTTTTTTTTCTTCTTTCTTAGGTAAACAATATTGAACTTCTTCTTTTCTTCGTTTGTAGCTTCATCCTAATGCCAAACTCAGGATTTAATGTCGAAATCAAAGTTTGAGAGGGAATTTGCTGCTTGAAAGTAGATGGATTTATTGCATTTTGTACGTTAATAGCAATTTCCCATTTTGATTTGCAAGGACATTCTCACAAATTTAGAGACTACTATGTCCCTCTTGGCAGATATGTTCTGAGACTTACAAGACTTACAATGAATATAAAGCATAATATTAAATTTGTATCAGCAAAAATGGTGTCCTCACACACTTTATATATAAAAGAAACTGAGGAAACATAAATTTTTTATAGTTATATTTTTTTCAGTTTCTTTCATTCCTGTTGTAACAAAGAGACAGAACTAAGTTAAACATGTAAAAGGTTAAATTTTATTTGAATATTCATGTTTTATCAATAATTGTGTTGTGTCTATTGCTATGAAACAAATTGCAGAGCTTGGAAAGGGTGCTCATTTCATCTTTGATTACTATGTTTTTAGTTATTTTAATTTTTCGACCAAGTCAATATAGTGTATATAATTGTATTGTGGTTGTTTGGATCAGTTATATATTTGCTTGAATGCATCAAAATTTTCCTTATAATGTCTATTGAATTTTGCGTAAGAATTTGTATCATGACTATAATGTAGTGATGTCAAATAGGCTATTGTTTTCTTCTCATCATCTATTGAGTATTTTTTTTTTTTTTTGGAAAAAATCTTTTGAGTAGTTGAATGCATGCTCAGTTGCTTAATGGAACACTATGGAGTTTTACCCAAGAAATATGATGAGTTAAAACACTTTGTTTTCTGAAATAGTATGACATGGTTCAGATATATAAATCTAACAATCTAAATTTTCCTTTCCATTTCTTCTCCTCTCTTCCCTTTTTTCTTTTAAAGAAACATAATGATATCAAATTCTTATAACTTTATTTTATATAAATATATATATATATATATATATATATATATATATATATATATATATATATATATATATATATATATATATACTTCTAAGTTTTGTTAATGAAATTTTCTGGTTAATAATATGAATTTAGACTTAACTGAGCCTTTTAAATATGAATAAACTCATGATTAATAATATATTCATTCCCGTGCGGTAGCACGGGTTACATACTAGTGTTAATAATCTACCGCGTGTGATATTGATTTAAAAAAATTAAGGGTAAAATACAATAATTACCCTTAAAGTTTGGGCTAATGACAATTAAGTTCAAGATATTTCAAAATTGACCAACTTAGTTTCTAAACACAGATAAACAATTAAAATAATTTTCTTTGTTAGTTGTAACGGTTTGACCAACCTTCGTATAAGTTAGTTATAATGCCATTTATTAGTCAAGTGGTCAAAACAAAGAGTTAGTAATAAACGGCATTACGTGCCAAGTGTGTTTAGGGACTACATTGATCAGTTTTGAAATTTCTTGGGCGTGGTTGATATTAATCCAAAACTTAGGAGTAATTACTACATTTTACCCAAAAATTAAAGTCTCAAGGTATTAGAGGAAATTAATATCATTGATGATCTACCATATTTACAATATTTTTTTCCCAAACAAAGGGTTTCAATTTGTTTAGGTTTTTATTGGTCTAGTATTTTGGGTGTTTTGTTATATATGAAAAAAAGAAAATGCTAAAGTTGTTACAAATTTTGTTAAAAAAATATTTACAAATTCATGTATTAATAATGTGATCAGTGAACTTCAACAACATAATTAATGAATGTTCAAATTACTATTTTGTGATTATTGACAAATCAATTTGTAAACCTATGTTGTCTAAAAAAAATTGTAAACCTATGGTAAAATTTATAGTCTCCTTAGCATTACACAATCATTTAAAAATTTACTATAATTATAATAAAATTTTGGGCATTTTTATAAGAGTCATGTTAATGGGTGCCTTTAGGGTAATTATTAATAAACTAAATTAGAAAAGTTTTGATACCACTTTTATGGAAAATATAAAAAGCTATCAAAAAATTAATTATTTTATCATTTTCCTATAAATTGTTTTTAAATTAATGTCGTTAGAATATCCGTTAACATTTCCCTTTTTTATAATTAGGAGTTGGACCTTTTTTATGAAGGGATAGAGAGTATAGAGTTTTTGTAGTTGAGGTCTTGGTCCGGCTTGCAAATTTTACAATTTGTTAACTTGTGTAATTGTGAGTGGTTAATGAAAAGCGGTGGATTTATAGGGATAAAAAGTGTTTATCACTCGTAATCATACTAAATAAATAGTGAAATTGAGCTTATGATAAGAAATGTCTATGGAATTACTCCCTCTCAAACAATTATGAGTCTCTAAAATCTATTTGCTTTTCTCAAAAAATAATTTGCTTTAAATGTTTTGATGAGAAATTATACAGTCTTCGTGGTGGACCACGTCACTTATCTACCATTCTACTAAAAAACTTTCACTTGCTAGCTAAGTCAGCAATCAATTTCTGACTCAAACAATTATGAGTCTCTAAAATCTATTCGCTTTTTTCTTCTAAAAAAATAATTCACTTTAAATGTTTCGGTGAGAAATTATATAGTCCTTGTGGTGGACCACGTCACTTGTCTACCATTCTACTAAAAAACTTCCACTTGTTTGAAATTGTTAAGTCAGCAATCAATTTCTGACTCAAACAATTATGAGCCTCTAAAATTTATTCGCTTTTTTCTTCTCAAAAAATAATTCGCTTTAAATGTTTTGGTGAGAAATTATATAGTCCTTGTGGTGGACCACGTCACTTGTCTACCATTCTACTAAAAAACTTTTACTTGTTTGAAATTGTTAAGTCAGCAATCAGTTTCCATTTAAAAAAATTTCTGATTCAACAATTTTAAACATGTATGAATCTTTTAATGAAATGGTAGACAAGTGACGTGGTTTTCTTTCAAGATCCCAGAGAGACTGCGAGCAACCCAACACATCTCCGACTCCAACATTAATTCCCAAAGTAATAAAGATACAATCAAAAGCCAAATATTTACTCTTTTCTGTCATTCTACTCAACCCTCCAAAGGGGAAAAAATGCAATCCTTGATAAACCTCCATTGCTCCTATGGCCTTCCTCTCTGTGTTTCAGGGATTGCCCATCACCTCACTCTCTCTAAAGAGTATACTCTTTTTTTTTTCTCTCTACAAATCTCTCTCTCTCTCTCTTAGTATACTATGATTTACATCTTTCTTTTTCTTTGCTGGTGCAGGATGGCAGATCATGATCGCAGAAGGGAGGCCATAAAAAGGCAGAGATCACAAGCCAGAGAAGAACTGCATGCAAATCAAGATTTGGGTACTCGGGGAAACCATGAGAGAGTGTTTGGAGAGATCAATGAAGGTGAGGTTGGTGGAGATCTTGCTTGTGTTTTTAATGATCTGTCCCACACTAACTCGCCTTGTACAGCAAAAGCTGCTTAACTTTACTGAAATTACTACCTTTTTTTTCTTCTTGCCATTAGAATTGCAATTTGCAGCCATGTTTGGACTTTGGACATGCTGTCTGCTTTATTTGCTTGTTTATAATTTCTCTGTTATTTTTTCCTTTTTTTCCTTGGTGGGCTTAATTTGTTTGTTAGTTTATGTTTGATTTGGTCTCTCTCTCTCTCTCTCTCTCTCTGCCACTTCTCCTTATTAGTTTTCTGTGATCGATCTTGCTTTGATCTGCTCTTTCTTTGTTATTTATCTTTTGGATTAATTCTCTGTTCATGTACCATAGTAACAGTTAACACAGAGAGACCTTAGAAGTAAAATTGAAATTCTGATTTAAGGTTCATTCCATTTTTGTATTACAAAAATTTGATCTTGAACCTCTGGAATCATTGTTAAAAGAACTAAAATAAATACTGTTATTGGACCTGTCAGGCTATTACAGTATGAATTATGATCTAAATTTAGCAGTTGTCATAAAATATGAAATCTTTGTATCCATAATTTTCATGATCGATTCTCAAAAAAAAAAAAATATATATATATATATATATATATATATATTTTCATGATTACGTTTCCCACGAGAAATTATTGCTTCCTCCTGGAGGACCACTGATGTGGTCCTTCCAGCTCCTCCCACCCAATAGGAAAGTGCCACTTAGTTTAAATTTATGACTCAGCTCCACATCACCAATTAACCATTAAATTAACTCTTGTTAAAAAACCAAACCATGGTTAAAAACTAATAGAAACACAGCAGCACCAGCCGGATCATTTAACCCAAAATCATCAATTCAAAATTTCTCTCAAACCCTTAAAACACTATCTGCCACTTTCTTTCTTTCTCCCTCTAGCTCTATTTCCCCAATATCTCTCTAGAGAAGAAATTCCCCTTCTCTTTCTGTATGAAATTGAAATTTAAAGAAGTGTTAAGCCATGGAAGGCCGCCGTTTTCACAAGAATTCCGGCAGTGACACAGTCAGTGGAGGCCCAAAGGGAAAACCAACAATTTCCATGGCAGCTGGTTTTGGTATTGGATTTGGTGGGGATGTGAGAATTTTGGGTTGCGGCATCTTTGCCGAGAAGCAAAGATAGGACCCAAAACCCACAAGCTTCGATTGGTTTTGGTATCGGATTTGGTGGTCATGGGAATTTTGGGTTTTGGTTTTAAGACTCATGCCCATTCGATCTTAACAAGGATGTGGTTGATGAGATGAAGGCATACAAATGTTTTAATTTTTTTTTGAATTTGTAATGTGGGGAGGTTAATATCTTGAGTCCTAGTTTTTAACTCTAGATTGTGATTGTGAGTCTTTTAGTTGTTGGGTTTCATGGTTTTGCATTTGAATGTTGTTGTTGATGCTGCGAAATTGATGTCCCAAAGTTTTCCTTGAGAAGGAACCAACCAACAAACTAAGATAGATACAAAATTCTAGAGATTTAATCCTCATTTCTTCCAAGGAAATGCAAACTTAAATGAAAGACACAAGTGATGAAATCTCTAAACAATATACAACTATACTCAGTTTATATAATAGCCATAATCCAAAAACACTCACGAAAGATACCAGTTTTCCCAACACCAATTATGAACATCACAAGTTCACAAAAAATGCTTATAAGCACATTTGAAGTGTCGGAATTCCCAAATGCTTATAATCACAAATTCCCACTGATTGTGTCAC
Organism: Quercus tomentella; assembly: GCA_028535165.1. Taxonomy (NCBI): domain Eukaryota; kingdom Viridiplantae; phylum Streptophyta; class Magnoliopsida; order Fagales; family Fagaceae; genus Quercus; species Quercus tomentella. The sequence goes on along the minus strand of JAPQVY010000133.1, from coordinate 35,979,404 downwards.
TGTCAGAATTCTTGTGAAAACGGTGGCCTTCCATGGCTTAACACTTCTTTAAATTTCATTTTCATACAAAAAGAGAGGGGGGATTTCTTCTCTAGAGAGATATTGGGGAAATAGAGCTAGAGGGAGAGAGAAAGAAAGTGGCAGATAGTGTTTTAAGGGTTTGAGAGAAATTTTGAATTGATGATTTTGGGTTAAATGATCCGGTTGGTGCTGCTGTGCTTCTATTAGTTTTTAACCATGGTTTGATTTTTTAACAAGAGTTAATTTAATGGTTAATTGGTGATGTGGAGTTGAGTCATAAATTTAAACTAAGTGGCACTTTCCTATTGGGTGGGAGGAACTGGGAGGACCACTGAGGAGGAAGCAATAATTTCTCGTTTCCCACACTTGTGTCAGACTTACCACTTTTTAATGGTCGTTTTGTGATATAAGGAACCTATATCGAGGATTTAAAATAAAATAATAAAAAAAGTTTTTGTGCGGTATCAAAAAAAAAAAAGGTTCCCTGAGATTCAATAAAAATTGGTTATAGACCAAATTTACCTGATCAATTAGAACAAAACAAGGGGGAGAATAAACAAAGATAAAATTTGGAATTATAAATAATAAAAAGGTTCGGTTAATGTATGTTTAAGCACACATTAATTATACTTTCAAAAAAAAAGCACACATTAATTATCTATTTTTAAAAATATTTTATAAAAAAAATTAATAATTAATGAAATTGATCACATTAATAATTTATAAATAAAATCGCGTACCTATACAACTTAATACTCTTTTATTTATTGTTGTCGTTCTCATCCAATAATAATAATAATAATAATAATAATACCCTGTTGTCCTTGATGTGACTTGTGAAATTGATTGATCAATCAGGATATCAACTAGTGTTTGATAGGAGTAAAGTAAGAATTCAGCAAAAAAAAGATAGGAGTAAAGTAAGGATGTCCAGTAGCATTGAAGGCTGGTAGAAAAATATTTTAAAAGGCCACTAAAGCTCTGGCATCCGGGTGATGCATATGGTTTCTATTTTCCAAAGTTATTTTATCTATCTTATTCATTTATTTTATAATACATTTTTAGAAAGTTTACTTTTCTATCATATTAATTTATTTTATAATACACCCTACCTCTTAGTTTCTATTTTTTAATCATTTCATTTTAAATTTTTTTATTCTTTATTTACCATTTCTTTATTCCTATTTTTTTCTTTCTTTCTCATTCTTTCGGTATCATTCTTCTACAAGAACCACCACAAATTTACCGAACCACCAAAAAAAAAAAAACCCAACAACTACACCATCCCACTACCAGCACCAACAACAAAAACCCAGCAACTCCACCCACCACTACTGCACTACACACACTTGACACCACCACCACCAGCAACCCACAAATCCACCGTCAACACCACCAGTAAACCCACCACCAAAAAAAAAAAAAAAAAACCAACCCACAATCCCTACCATCGCGAGCAAAACCCAGACCCACGGCGAACAAACCCCACAGCGGCAAACCCAGACCCACAGCAAGCAAAACCTAGAAACGATCCAGCCAAACTCCAGCCACCACCGAACCACCCGTCCACCTCAGAAACACCAACCCACAACCTCACCAATCCACCGCCGAGCCCACGCCACCACCACTACAATACCCATAACTCACCAGTAACCCACAACCCATGAGACAACAACCCACAAACCGGAAACCGAAACCCACGGCCCATTAAACCCGAAACCCACTGGTCAAACCACCATTGCACCACCTGAGAGAGAGAAGTGAGAAGGAAGACAGAAAGAAGCACGGAACAGATAGAGAGAGTGATGAGAGAGAAAATGAGTAATGAGAGAGAGAATATATATTAAACAAAGGGAAAAACAAGTTTCCATCCCGCTACAGTAAGTTTGTATTACTGTAGCAGGTTGCAAAAAAAGTTTAGGTTCTTTAATACCCGGCTGGAGCTTCTTTTTCTGGGTTTGGTAGGTAAAATAGCAACTTGGGGGGTTTTACACCCCCCAATGCTGCTTAAAAATTCTTATTCTCAGTTGGGCACAGTTTAAGCAAAAATCTTTCTTGGTTGAGATTTATGTATGTGTCTTCCTTCCATGACAAAGTTGATACGAGAAAGGGGAGTTTATTAAAAAGAAAGCCAATAAATTAGCGGAGAGAGAGAGAGAGAGAGTGCCAAGGTTCATCTTGGAATGCACATGAGAGTGCTCAATAGTGCTTGTGGTTGAGCATCTTCAAATGCATATAGGACAAGGGTCAAGGTTCTTTTTTCTAGAGAGAGAGACTCAAACACATACATTTAGATAAATAAATAAAAAATTGAAGACAAGTTGACATATGGTGGCCAAAACACATGTGAGAGATGTCTAATGATTTCACGACAAAACACACGTTGTAACATATCCATTCATAGGGCAGCACGGCCGCCCATATGTCCAATCTGGTTTTATGAATCACGAAAAAGGACCCCATCTGAGCTGGAAAAAGATGTGCAAGTCTAAACATTTTGGGGTATGGGATTCTGGAATCTCCATACCTTCAACTTAGCCCTATTAGTCAAGCAAGGGGGGCGGATCCTCTCAAACCCTAACTCCTTTGTGGCATGGGTTTATAAAGTAAGATACTTTTTCCATGATGATGTCTTAAACTCTAAAAAAGGCAACAACCCAAGTTATGCATGGAGGAGCATTTATAATAGCTCGGATGTTATAAGGAAGGGCACTCGATGGAGGGTGGAAAATGGCAAAAGGATCCACATTTGGGAGGATAGGTGGTTGCCAACACCGTCCACCCACAAGGTAATCTCCCCCCCCCCCCCCCCCCACCCCCAAAACCTTTTGACAACTTCCCAATGGTTTCCTCTCTCATTGATGATGACACTAAATGGTGGAAACCAGACCTAGTGAAGTCCTTGTTCCTCCCATTTGAAGTCGCCACCATTCTTAGAATTCCTATCAGCTTTAGCCTTCCGAAGGATAGCCTAATCTAGTTGGGGAACAAAAATGGTTCGTTTACTGTAAAAAGTGCTTATTATATCACTGCCAAGTTGGTTGAACAAGGTGAACTTGAGGAAGGCACTTCTGACAGCTCGGCCTTGCCACTTTGGAGGAAAATATGGCAGCTCAAGGTCCCTACTAAGGTGAAGATTTTTGCCTGGTGTGCCTGCATGAATGGTCTTCCTACTTTGTATAACCTCCGCTACAGAGGCTTGAACTTAGCTGGCTTTTGTTCTTTGTGCAATAAGCGCATGGAAACCACTACTCATGCTCTTATACACTCTGCGCATGCTAAGGACACTTGGGCTTTGTGGCTAGACTGCCCTTTAGACATAGTTGCTGCAGAATTGGATATTTTAGACATTACAGGTCAGATTTTTGAGAAAGGAACCTCCAGGGACCTAGACACCTTCTTCATGACTGCTTGGTCCATTTGGGGTAATAGGAACCAAGCTATTCACAATGATGCAAGTATCACTCCGGTGCAAGTGTGGGATTTTGCTAGAAGAGCTTTACTTGACTTCAATAATGCCTTTTCTCAGTCCACCTTAACCCCCTTGCCCCCCATCACAAGTGGATAGCCCCTCCCTCAGGCTTCTTTAAGATTAATGTGGATGGCGCTACCTCGGCAAATGGAGGGAACTCTTGTATTGGTGTTACCATCAGAGACAGCATAGGTACCCCAATTGGAGCTCTGAGCAAACCCCTCTCATTGGATTTCTCTGCCGAGGTGACTGAAGCCTATGCCCTCCTCCAAGGTGTCCTTTTCGCGTCAGAAATGCAGGTATCATGCGCCATTTTTGAGTCAGATGCCTTATCAGTAATCCAAGCCCTTTCCTTGGACTGCTCAGGTAGCGAGTTCGATCATATCATTCATGACATCAAGTCTTCTTTGAATTCCTTCTCCTGCTATTCATTCAAGCACTTGAAAAGGATTGGCAACAAAGCAGCACATGTTTTAGCCAAGGAAGCAAAGCTCTCAGGGCTAACTCAGATTTGGAAAGGTGTCACCCCCCCTCCCATCCAGCAGATTATTAGAGAGGATATGTTGTAAGCTTATCTGAATGTATTTTCTTGTTTCCCTTGCTCTGTTGTACCTCGTTTTCTAGTTGGAATGTTATTCTTCCAAGTTTCTCATCAAAAAAAAAAAAAAAGGTCCCCATCCCTGCATCTAATTATTATAACGGGCCATTATTGAGGTAGATTACAAATTCTTCCAAGAGCTCCACCGCTGTCTTCACTAGTTAGTCTGGTTCACTATGACGACTGCCCCATTCTGACCTCATTTCGATAACACCATAGTCATCACTCGCCATAGCACCATATAGAACAAGCCCATCCTGAGCTTTAATGCTACAAACCCTCCTCTAGAAGTCCTATAAAGAATGAGAAATTTGGGTGCAACTTTGACAAAACAAGTCCACATTAGCAACCCGTTTTCAATTTCATCCTTGTTTGAGTTTTTCTTTAATGCAAGTTTGTTTTCCGCCCCAAAAAAAAAAATTCCATAGTAGCCCACTCCTGCTCAGCTCCCATATCGCAGGTATTGTTTTCTCCTAAGCTAAGTGGCAAACTTCACATATTCTATTTGAGATCACTTTTCATTGTAACAAATTAATCTTTTGTTGGTAGGATATGTTTACACTAAAGAATCCTAATCTCAAATCATATGAACTCTTACTAATGCCCAAAATGCACAAATCCGAAGTATCAAATATATACCCAAAAGGGTTTGCATCATCGCGTAGGCGTAGGTGCATCTGAAGCTCAGCCATATTTTTGTTGGATGGTTTATCTGTTTTAGTTGTTGGCTTATATGTTCTTTTGTTCAGGAGTTTGTGGGGTCACGGGTTGTGGTTTGTGTTTGTTTTCAGCTTGTAGTGGCTGGTCTGTATCTATTTCGTTTGTAGTGTTTGGTCTGTAAATTCTGTTTTCTGTTTATCTAATAAAGCCTTTCTTATGCCAAAAAAAATAAAAAAATAAAAAGTATATATATATATATATACCCAAAAGGGTTCTTCAAAAGAATATATCCAAGCTAATTACAAATTCATTCAATATAAGAAATTTTAAAGTAGGAAAGCATCTTATGGCCAACTTACTCTCTGTCGGGGACGCTTTTGCAACAAGGGCAAAAAATGCAAAATTAGCTCAAATCTCCCCTTGGGTTCCTCTAGAAATGTTTATTTGTGGAGAATTAAGCCCGAAATTCCAAATGTGTAATGAACGAAAGGCTAATAATACTTTAACAAGAGAAAAATCAAAATGCCATAATTGAAATACAAGAAAATGCAAAAAAAGTACACGTCCAAAATTTCGACCCACAGTCAGCAAGAAGAGGAAATTGAAAGAGGTTGTGAGGAAGAGAAAGAAGGTTCTCCTGTACCCATATTTCCACCCCTTGTTTTTAGAATTGTGAAAATGTTAGCTAGCTAGATGGACTTTTGCTCTAAAGTTTCAGCTATATGGGTAAAACGTGGTTCATTGGTTTTTTTAGCTAAAGAGAGACTCTTGTATTGAGCTTGGGGTGTTGCTCTCAGAGTAAAATGTCTTGCTCTTATTTTAAGCTGAAGGGAGAGTTTTATAGCAGCCTTTAGGTGTCCTTAAGGACTGGTTTTTAGGCTAAAATATGAGGCTATAGACCTCCAAGGTGCTAAATTGATGTTTGGTTCAGATTTGCTTTAGTTTGGTAAAAGAGTTAGCTTGCTTTATGCATAATTTGAGAAAATTTTGACTAAACCCTCATTGGCTCCTTATTTTCAGTTGTTTCATACCATTGAGAGGCTTACCTAAGTGAGAGCTAGCAGCTAGAGTTGGCCAATGAGAGCCAACTATTTTAAAGGGAAAAATGGGTTCGATTAGAAACTTTGGGCCATAGTTAGCTAGAGCATAAAAGCTCTTTTGGGGTGGAAATTTTAGGTATAAGACCTCCTCCATAAGATTGAGGTGCTACCAGTGTCCCTTGCCCACTTAGTAGCACGCATAGGCTGGGCTCATATAAAAGGTTTGAAAGAAACCGACCCATATTCTCCAAATCACACTTCCTCAATTTCTCTAATATGTCGCATGGGCTTAGGCCATGCTTAAAAGAATAAAATATAATATAATATAGTACATGAATTAAGCCCATAATGAAGTCGAGCTCGATTGAGTCAGGCTTGTAGAAAATGTGTCGCAAAAATGGGTATCAACATTAGCCCTTGAGCACGCGTGGCGCTTACGGCATGCGTGTAAGTAGTTGATGCTTCCCGTTGCTTGTAGATGTTGCAAGTTTGGGAATTATCATACCCAAACGCTCCATTTTTTGTTGAGAAAATATGGGTTGAAGAAGCCCATTTGTAGAAATGTCGTGGATCATGAAGCCTACTTGTAGAAGCACTGCAGTCATGAAGCTCAAGAAATTTGAGTTGTAACCAAATGATAGGTTCAATTTGGAATGCTCCTTTTCTTCCATGCCCATACGTAGCTTCAATTTCTTTGTAGGATGGTTTAAGCGCCTTTAATTTCATGATGCTTTCTCACTTCTTTTTGGCTTTCTATGATTGTATTTTAGGAATAACATTCCCAATATAAATCTTAGATGAGTGGACCTAGGCCGTGTGTCTTGAAGTTTTACTCCCTTAATGTGTGAAGAAGTGTACCTTTGAAATATTTCAAAGCTTGAATGTGGCATGGACCAAAATGATTGTCGATTGTTAATCTTTGCATGACTTGGATGCCAAAGGAGATTATGTTGGCAATGTTTGTGTATAGGCGTGTGGGTTGATTTAGACCAAAGCCCATGAGAAATAATTAAGGCCTTTAGTCTTGGCCCATGTGTTTGATGCCAATATAAGGCGGGTCCCCTAACTAGGCCTTACTTTAGTTTTCCTTTTCAACTTGCTTCTTTTCTTTTACCATTTGCATTAGGTTGTCCATATTTCACTTAGGCTCTGCTTGAGAGGAGGAAATGGAATGGAATGGAATAGAAAGGAATAAAAAGAATCATTTTAGAATATTATTCTCTTCCCTTGTTTGGGAGTTTTAATGGAGGGAATGGAAAGTTCATTTCCTTGTTTAGGAGTTTAAGTAGGAAGGAATGGAATGGAATGGATAGGAGGGAACACTCATTCCTCTCTATTCCCTTAAAATCTCAAATTTTCATTCCCTCCGAAATTGGGAGGAATGGGAGGGAATGGAATTAGATTTAATGATTTTTTTTACTAAAACTCCCAAAATACCCCTGTATATTCAATTCTTTATTTTAAAATAGGAGTCTAATAATAATATTGTTATAAAATGATTTCATTCCATTCCCTCCATGTTGCTTCCAAATAAGATTACTTACATTCTATTCATTTTCATTCCTTTCCATTCGTTTATTTTAAAACATCAATCAAGGTTACTTAATTTCATTCCATTCCATTCTTTTCCATTCCTTTCCATTACTTAAATACATTCCATTCCATTCTATTCCTTTCCATTCTCTTATGATCATTCCATTCCTTTCCCTTATGAACTCCCAAGCGGAGCCTTAAGCTTTAGCCAATACACCATATCACGCCACTTTGCTTTAGACCCATTTCTTCTTCTTTTTTTTTTTTTTTTTTTTTTTTTGGTAAACGCTTTAGACCCATTTCATCACTTTGCTTTACATTTCTCTTTTTCTTTTTGTTTATTGCTATCACTCTTTCAAATGTTAGCTTTATTCATGCCTCTTGCCCATTTCTTTCATTAGATTGCTTTAGTTGCTTTTCTCTTCTATTTCTCAAGACCACTTTCCATTTTTCTTCTTTCAAAATGCCACCTTCAAAATAATATGTCGAAGACCCATTAGAGCAGCGTGGGGATCTTTGCTGGTGACGAGAAATCAGAAATAATCTAAAAATCAGCTTGGCACCATCCATCGTTCTAATAGTTGGGATTTAGGTGAGCCAAAGTGCCTCTGCTGTAGAAGAGAGAAACCCAATGGTAAAAAGTAAGGAGCTTTGCCAGAGACGACTAAAGGAGGTTCACGGCAGCCCGCTGTCCATGCTAGTAGGTTTGTTGGTACCAATGATCATTGCTAAGGAGCAAATTTTTTTTTTTTTGGTAAGAGAATGATGCCTAATGCAGTGATTAGGTGTTAAATCTGTTCTTTATGTAGGTTTGATAAAGTCGGATGCGACACCCACCTCGGTGAGCTAATTCTGTTTCTGCTAATCTTTTGCATATACTTGGTGATGTGTTGAATAAATTGTGTCGTTAATTGTGTAGGATGGATCTTCTTTGGGAAATCACAAACTAACCGTGAGGAACCAACTTATGTGGTTGAGCCATTGCTCTCATCGAAGCTGAAGCTCATGTCGGAGTCGATTCTCATTGATTCTGATTGTTGCAAAGCATGGAAATCAGTTTGCAGTGTGGCTATACTTGACTTTGAGTTGGCCATTGTGTTGGAAGTAAATTGTCTCCATTGTTTGTGTAAATTTGAATGAGAAAATTGGGTCCATATGAGGAGATGATGATGAATGAGACATTGGTGATGCTTCCATTTTTTAGTTGCTTTATTGTTGGCCAATTTGGCAAGATTGTGTTTGCCAAGATTAGTTTCAATGAAGTCGTAGCCATGAGTGATACTATTGGCCACCTTAGGATAGCATATTTGGGATGGAATTGAGTGAAGATATCACTTGGTGATGTAGTATAGGGGTGTGACATAGCTGCTGTGTGTGCTGGCAGCTGCCAATATTGTGTTCTTGTGGTGAATGTGAATAAAAATACAGAGCCACAAATTGTTGTTACTTAATGTTTGTTGTAATGATGAGGAAAGCGTTGGTGAAGCCAAAATTGATAATTCCATAGAGTGTCTACTCTTTGATCATAGTGCTGCCCATCTATAATAGCCCTCGCATTTTGGGCCTTGCTAGGGCAAAAGAGACCATGATGGCATGAGATGTAGCCTTGTAAAATAGTCATTATGTACACTAAAAGTGATGAACGACACAACTTTAAGCAAGTGGGAGGTTCCTCTTCGCTGTGTGGTTATAAAATATGTTGTTCAATGAAACATCATTGTGCCAAGATGCTTTCGGTTGTGGTGATGTCGCAACCACTATTCCTTCTATATAATTGTCAGTGGACTGAAGATAGCGCATAGACAGCAGCTCCATTTGTCTGAGGACGAAGCCACAATTTCTTTGGCAACATAAAATCTATTGTGGGAAGTCAACACTTGCCGCCACCCCTTCTTGTCATGCCAATAGGAGTTGCTGAGTGTGATACTTCTCCGTTTTACATAGAATAAATGTACTTTGGGAGACTACACCATTTTTGAGCAAGAACTTGTAACTCACTTGGTAATTCACATATCTTCTTCGTTTTCTTTTCTTGATTGAATATAATAGTGTATTAAGCGCATTGTACTATGGTTTCTTGTAGGATGACTTTGGCTTAAGCAATTGTGGTGCCGTCATTGGGACTTTCATTCACGAGGCCAATCTCATTGCTAATGTATCATTTTCTAAGGTTGAAGTTGCCGCGGACAACAATATAGAGCTGCAATAGATGTACTATGGTTGCTGTTAGTAACTTTGAACCATTTTTGGTCCATCTCTTGCTTGTGGCTTTGAAGTAAAGAAGAGAGTGATTGCAAGCTGATGTCCCGAAGATGGTGATGTTGGATAAGGACTATGACAGCTTTGACTTTTTCCTTCACCTTTTTTTTTTTTTTTTTTTTTTCTCGGTTGTTTCCTATTGAGTTTCAAGTTTTGGAAGTTTGAACTGATTGTAATGTGTAATAGGGACTGCCACCTTGGACAGCAACAGGGGCTGCCATGAAGGAGGTGGTGAAAACTACCACAAAGGACAACAAAATGACCACCAAAGGGCAAAAAGGCCAACAAAAAGGTAGAGAGAAGCTCACACTCGTGCAAAGCTCACAACGAAACCGAGAAGAGTTCCAATTCACTATATGTATCTTTATATCAATTCTCATTTTGATGATTCAACCATTAAATTTGAATTCTTTATGGTAATTGAATTTGGTACTAAGGCCAATAGATTAGCGATAGCCGCTACCATTGTATTTCTTCTCTTATACAATAAAATAACAAAAATAATGATCGAACGAAAGAAATTAAAAAACAATTTAGTATATATTAGAGACAAAGATATACCATGTTTGTATTTTGTGAGGGAAAAACAAGGGTATTTTGTGAAAAAAAAACATTGCATCTCTGTGGGTAAAGTCTACGTACGTGTTTAGACTAAGGTAGATTTTTGGTGAAGTTTTAGAGTTCCATTGTACTTTGAGGAAGTACTGAAAGGTTTTTTTTGGTAAATAGGTACTGAAAGGTTAGTTGTTTACCATGTATGCTAATGTGCTTATTGTTCTTGCATTACTGCAGCCACGACAATGTAGAGAATTTGGAGTGAAAATCTGGCCCGCGACAGTATTGTTAATGCTCTAGTCCATTTATTTGAATAGAAAATCTTATATAAAAATAGTTTTTTTTGGTTTGTTATGTCTAATAGTATTTTTATTTTTAAAATCTTTAAAAAAAATTATTTGTTAACTTTTTTTATTTAATTAAACTTTGGCGTGAAACAGAGTTGTTTTTTTATAAAAATATAGTGAAAAACAATTTTATCTCATAACAAATTAAACAAAAGAAGCAAATAGATAGTTTTTCAACTCATTTTAAAGATTTTATTTTTTTAAGAAGAATTTTAAGATTGTTATGGAATATAATAAAATGAAGTAGTTTTCTCAAAAATGTCAACTCATTTTTCAGAAAAAAACATTATCAGATAGACCCATCAAGAAAATTATCAAATAGACCTTCATTTCAAAATAATTAACGGCATAGCACCAGTCACGTGACTACACGAGCACACTCTAGCACCACCGCCGCCAAAACACCAGTCACTGCATCCCCTTCCAAACCATCTCAACGAGCTGAGCAAACCACACAAACCACCACCTCCCTTCTCTCTCTCCGTTTAGGTTCGGCTCAACTTTTACGGTTCCAGTTCTCATTTGTCCTTACATTCCAAGTAACGCTGCCGCCGCCATTGATTAGGTATTTTATTTCTTCAATTCGCAGTTGCTTCCTTTCTCAGATCATCTCTGTAATATGGATTTTCGCACCGTATTAAATTGAAATTTTGTGCAATAACTCATGTACTATTTCCAGTTTTTGATAGTATGTGTTCTACACGTAGAAATTGCTTGAAATTTATTTTCTCAACCAGAAATTCGACCAATCCGATAAGCCCCACAAACCCATTTCACCATTTTTTTGCAAATTCAAGAAGCTTCTCTAAGTATGCAATTCCCATTAGTCTCATCACTTTGAAGCATACGTGCTTTTTGAATCAGACCCAAGTTAGCCCATGTCCCCAATTACCTTCAAAGCAAATTCTGTGCCTTTCATTGTATTCTTTATACTCTACTAAAGCCCCGTCGAGATCTTTTCGAAGGAGAGAGAGTAAGAGGTCAAAATTGAATTCTAAACCCACACTTGATGAAGCCCAATTTCAACGTGCAGTGTCCCAACTTCCGCCGAGATTCACTGCTGAAGAGCTTTGCAATGTCATAACCTTTATAGAGGATCCTATAGTGTGTTTGGAGCTATTCAATTGGGCGTCGCAACAACATAGATTTAGACATGATGTTTGCACTTATCATGTTACAATAAAGAAGCTTGGTGCAGCAAGAATGTATGAAGAAATGGATGATGTTGTAAACCAAGTGCTTGCTGTTCAATGTGTTGGTTCAGAGGCTCTTTACAATACCATTATCTATTTTTTCACAGAGGCCCGGAGGCTGACTCGAGCTGTCAATATTTTTAATCACATGAGAAATAGCAGAAATTTGGAATGTAGGCCTTCAATTAGAACCTACAATCTTCTTTTCGCAGCGTTTTTGAGTCGAGGAAATAATTCTTATATAAACCACATGTATATGGAGACTATTAGGTGCTTGTTTAGACAGATGGTCAATGATGGGATTCAACCTGATATTTTTACTTTGAACTCTATGATAAAGGGCTATGTACTTTCTCTTCATGTTAATGATGCTCTAAGGGTATTTCATCAGATGGATGTGGTGTATAAGTGTTTGCCCAACTCGTTTTCGTATGATTATTTGATCCATGGGTTGTGTGCACAAGGCCGAACAAACAATGCCAAGCAGTTGTGTGATGAGATGAAGCAAAATGGCTTTATTCCTAGTAATAAATCGTACAACTCGCTTGTGAATGCATTGGCTCTAGGTGGAGAGGTTGACGAGGCAGTGAGGTACCTGTGGGAGATGATTGAAAAGCGGAGGTCAGCTGATTTTATTACTTGCAGGACTGTCTTGGATGAGATCTGCAGACAAGGAAAGGTTGGAGAGGCCATGAGGTTGTTGAAGGAGCTTCAAGAAAAAGACATTGTGGATGGGTATACTTACAGGAAGCTTCTATATGTGCTTGAAGATGACTTTGGAAATTCAACTGATAAAAATCAGTTTGGGTACTGAGTATTGGAGACATTTCATCATTATAAAAGATTTATCTTACTTCCTTGAATCAAGAGTTGGCTCTCTGTAATTGCTTTGAGATTATCTTTGAACAAGTCTGCTAGTATTAGATGAGTGTAAGAGGTTGTGTGTGGCTAAGCTGCTGGTGCAGAACTTTGTTAAATCCTCCCTCTTGCATAAATGCAAATGGAAAATTGGGAACTAGAAGCCAAAAGCACAATCTTCAGTTTATTTATTTAAGGTTAGATAATTTGTTTTCCACTCCAGTATCTTCATTGTAAATTTATACTGTCTATTAACTATTGTTGTCATTTGTCAAAGTATCTTCTTCTTCTTCTTCTTCTTCTTTTTTAAATAAGTGACTGTCTCAAAGTTTCTTGTTTAAATTACAAAATTTTCATGGCTGTAGTTGAGTCAACTCAAGCATATGATTCAAATGTTATGGATGTTGAAGAAAATTTCTTTCAATAATGGTAATGTCTTAGGCTACCCAACGTTATTTTGTCCCAGTACAATATGGCACATACTATATTTGTTTCATCACTATGTTCATTCAAGTTGAAATAATTTCATACTGATAATAATACTAAATTAGGTGCAACTGATCATCCACCTTGACTACTTGAATCAAGATCTAAAAGTGTGATTGTCAAAGGAGGGGAATTAAAAGAAAGCATTTTTAAAAAAATAAAAAATTTATGAATAAGACTATTTTTGTTTTGTCATACAAGTTATGGATCTTGTATCCTGATTCATTGAAGCCAAATATCGTCTTACAGCACATAAAATTTTTAGTTTATGTCTAAAAGTTGATATACAGCCACACCTGCAAGTTTCGTGAGGTTACTTTAGCTCATAATTTCAGCCATGTTAGCTTTTGCACTTACGGCTTTTGGAGAAATTTGGGTGATAGCAAGAAAGGTGATTGATTTGTTGACTATCTAGACTGGGTTGGGGTGTTTGGACATCACCACAATAGGGTTGTGTGGTAAGCTACTATACATTGCATTATGTGGAGTCGTGGACCGTATGGAGAGAGAGAAATTGCCAAACTCTTCAGAATGAGGAACAATCAAGATATTAAGAATGGTGTTTTGAGTTCTTTGTTTAAATATTTTACTTTGATTGGGAGGGGGTGCCATGTAGTTCCATTGCTGATCTAATAAGTGTCTGTTTGTAATTCTTTAAGGGTGCTAGTGTTTGACCTATCCTTCCTTCTAATAAGTTATTCTCATACTTATATATATATATAAATAAAAAAATAAAACTTGGGAGTCTTTTTTTGAATTCAAGATGAATGATAAATTTCAATCTATACCATATTTTGCAGCATATGCAGGTTTTATATTATGTACAAAAAGCTTGTGGCCATATGTTTTGAGTTTCTGAAGCTTTTTATTATCTGTATCCATGTCAATGCTACTTGATGCATATGGTTCTTTACAAATATGATCTACTCTATATGAACACATATTATAGTATTTTCTAGTTCACATTAACTTGGGCATATATCATAACATCCTTAGTTCTGTTGGTTTTGATATTTGTTTAATAAAATAAGCATAGGTGCTTCCTATATGGCCATCCTTCAGAAGAGCTAATTATTTTTTCTTAAGGTTTTCCCTTTTCTTTCATCTTTTATTTTTAAATTGCTATTCATCAAGGAGGGATTCATTTTAACTGCTTCTTTCCTTTATAATTTTAGGAAGAGTCAGTCTCTTTGCCCTCTTTAGTTAAGTACATGCTGGATTACGCCCTTTGTCAGGGCACCTACTCAATATCTTATAGAAATGAGTTTCCTGTTGATTTGTATATAAAAGATATTGCACTTGGTATTCATGCTGCATTTAGATCTCCTGCACAATTCATGGTACCCTTAACTCTCTTATCTTTCAGAAATTTCTACAGATTTGCTTCTTCTGCTCATTCTTGAATGCTAAGGAAGATGTAATCACCCTTGAAATGCTGTATAAGTTCTGCTTATAGTTAGAGAAACTACCACTAAAGATTGACAATCATGTTAGAACTTAAAAGTCAAGACAGAAGGCTGGTGACATTTTACAGTCAAAAAATTATGTGCGCTATTCTGGTGATACAACCTGATTCATGCTTTGTGGAATTTAATCATATGGGCCTCTTTTCTTCTCTCTTAATTTTTTTTTTTTGTTTGAGAAAGTTTCTTCTCTCTTAATTTGTTTGTCTTTGTTTGGTATATTATTTTTTCATATGAATTGACTCTTTTACCATGTGCATCTTTTTGTTACATTCTATTGCCCTTATTTCTATGCATCGTGTAGGGTGGGGTGGTCTGCATGGCAAGATGCATTTATGCAGAGTGATATACATCCAGGATCATGGGGGCATTTGTTAATGTTTTTTCACTTGTGGAACTCAGCAGCAAGCAGGGTGCTGATGGATGGCTGCCATGTCTATGGTCCTGTCCACACAATGGATACAACAGTCTACATAAGAGTGAATGTCACTCCACACAAATATTTTTGAGCCATGTGTGAGGCACAAACAATTTCACATCTTACTTTGGTGATAAGTTGTAATGGTGCAACATCATTTCAACAGGATTACTGACATCGCTTTTATTGGACACTGATCACAAAACGTCATGCTTTAAAAAAATCTACGAAACTTTTTTGTGTATTTAAGCGGTGAATATCTTGTTTTTGGAGCAGCCATGCAGTGCGACCATTAATGGTTGTCCTGCAAGTTGCCAGCTCTTAACTTTAGAAAGTGTTTTTCAAGGACGTGAATCTTTTTATTATTATTTTTATTTGAACCAGTACCATGCTGCCAAAGATGACCATTTGATCCAAAAGTTTTCAACAATGTTAGGGATACAACTTTTTTCTATTTTTCACAAATTTCCAAGGGAATTAGTTGTGATTGGAGAAACATCGTTTTTATATGATCTCACCAGTGACACCGCTTTTTTGTTATATTATACATAACAAGCCATGTTAGCTAGTGAAAAGTTTTATGTTCCTAGACTTATGAAAAGTTTTAGAGGGCCTAATGTATCACTTAACCTTAGTGATTTGGCACGTATGCTTGTTTGAGGGTACATTTGGTTGAAGGGATGAAAAAAGGAGGATAAAACATATGGGAAGAATAGAAAAATAGGAGGAAAGAACCATGTTGTAAGTTAAGTCTTTCCCTCATTTAGTAGTATCATCGAGATGTCTTTCTTCTCTCCCCTCACTTATCCCATTTGTTTATACTTCTTAGTTAGTTTGTTTTTACCTCCTCTTTGTTGTCACACTAACTTCGAATGGCAAAGAGAGCACTAGTAGCCGTCATTGCTTCCTATGTTGATGTCAGTAGCAAACTCAATCCCCAACTTAAACCCAAGTCCAAGAAGGAGCCAATCTAAACATTTCAAGTGATAATAGGACAATGAAAAGAACCCAAATAAGCATTACCAATTAAATAAATTCAAAATAGAAGTCCTAAATTTATGAAATTGTTTAAAGTGGGGAATCATTGATTAAAATTTGCATTTCACCTAAACCTATTCATAATGAATTTGGCAGCCATAGAATAGAAATGGTAAAAAGATCAAGCTCCATTTAGAGGAAGAAATCATTGTTTATAATGAAAAAGTGAAAACGAATCTTCTATACCATATAATCAAAAGTTATTATTTAAGTGAAATTCAAAATTTTATTAACATTTCCCATTTTTCTGTGCTCCGTTACTACCCAAAATAACCAAAAATGAATAATGAAAATGGACAAAGATTTCAAATTGAAAGGATTTCATAAGTTTGGTAAATTGATAAAACTATGAATTTGAGACCTAATATGAAATAAGGAATAAACTCTCTCTCTCTCTCTCTCTCTCTCTCCGCATAAATCAACACTAGCTTGGAAGGATGTTTGATTTCATAGTGGATGTGGTGCAATAAGTTTGGATTTCATGGTGGCTGGGTTATGATGGGTGACAATGTTGTCGATGTCTACATTGCAACAAAGATGCTATTTGGGCTTGGTGCGGTAGTGTTTTTTTTTTTTTTGAGAAACAAACACACACACATACACACAAGGGAGAGGGAAAGAAGTTCTAACACAAAGGCACATCACAACTCAACTCAAAAGCTATGGTTTGTGGTTTGTGGTGGTTTGGAAATTGTTAATTGGGTGGTTTGTGTGAGTGACATGCAAGAAAATATTTGCCAAATAGGAAAATGGTGGAAGAGTTAATAGAGAAACAACGCTCTGTTTGTTTTGACATTAATGGTCCGTTTGGATTGAGGGAGAGGAAGATGGAGTAGAGTAGAGTAGATTTAATACAAAATTAGCTTATTTTTAGCCAACTCTACTCTACTCCCCTCCTCCATCCAAATAGGCCATAATGTTTTCTAAAAAAAGAGTTATTTTCCAAAAACTATTTTATAGAAATCTATCTCACTTTCTTATGGTTGATAGCATTTTTTAGGAAACTATCTCATTTTCCTATATTTGGCAACATCCTTAAAAATAAGATAGAGTTTTTTTCAATAGTTTTCATATTGTTTCTTAACGTCCTTTATTTAACATGACATAAGATTTTCTTTTTTTTTTGAAAAATTTTAGTGAAAAACTTTAGTGGAAAACAATCTCTAAAAAATAAGATATATTTTCAATCAAAATAAATGAAGCATAAATGTGAAGTTTGATGTAAGTAGGGGTGGTAATGTATTACATGGCATGATACGAATTTTTGCGGGTTAATGTTTAGAGTAAATGAGTTCATGTCAAGATGACAAAGTTTAACTACAAAGTTAGTTGTATCCTTAGGCAACAGGTGAATTTTGATAACTCCACCATTGGATTACACCTTCTTCTTATATCCTCCATGCTTGCAAAATTTCTAGAAAATTAAATATTAATAGCTATGTCATCAATAAATTGTTTAAATTGTAAGTTTTTGTAGTTTAAAATTATGCATAAAATATAAACTTATAGATCATATAGTAAATACTATCCGATATAAAGAATATGTAATTTAACGGTTAGATTTTCAAAATATGCGGTAATGTTTATTTTATTGGGTAACGTTGTAGCCTAAATGAGTCGACATACTTTAATATGATTAATAAATGAGTCAATTCTATGTTGACTTGCTTAACTTTAATGATTTGATTAATATAGATAAATGTTATATTTATCTTGCACAAATTTGAATTCTAAATATAATTGAGTAATTAAAATAATATTGGTTATATTGATAAATTATTCATTAAAACTCTAAAGTCCTTAACCCTTTTACCCAAAATTTAAAAAAAAAAAAAACTTTATTTTCACTTTATTTTTCTTAGATTGTCTATTAAATGGGTTATCTTGTGTCAACTCGCTTAATATACAAGTTGTGTTAGGGTTGAAGGATATTAACACGATTATTAAATGTGTTATATTAAGGTTAAGCGAAAAAGGTTGAACTATGTATTCAAGTATCATTACCTTAACACGATATGAAAATGACCTGCTAGTACTGATTGCCACCCTAAAAGTGTGTATATATATAATAGGAAAAAATTATATATATTTTTTTCCAATTTAGATTAAAACTATCTTGAGGTGTATAATTCAAATTTTATCTTGAGATTGGTGTAAATGCTCTTATATACATGGTGTAATCTATGTGGGCATTTGCAGTAACTAAGGCGCAAGGAATATGCTAATTCGATGCCAGCGCTGCTGACTTCTGAGTGTGCAACAACACGATATGCACATTAGGGCACCATTCTCATGCCAACGTGGCAATATCGATACGCAACCGTTAGATCATCCCAAACCCCAATCCAACGGCAGAGAGAGAAACCCTAGCATAACCAAAGCAAAAAAGAGTCTTTAAAAACAAAGATAACCCTCATTTCTCACCCTCTCCACACTCTTTCTGTCTCTCTCTCTCGCTCTTCACATTGAGCTCTTTCGAAAGTGCGGCGAGAGAGTCTATCTATCTAAGAAGCGAGTTTCATCTCATCAGGTTCAGATCTCTGTCACTCTTATCTCTCTCTTTTTACAGTTCTTCTCAGCTCTGATTCTAATGTTGTTATTATATTTGATGATATCTAGTTTGTCTTTGTTTTGTTTGGATCTGAATGAATATATTATAAGATTCTGTTGGCTTTAGATGTTACGCTATCTCTGAATATGTTTCTCATCTGATTAACCGTTGTTTTGTTTTCCTGGATTTGCTTTCTGGGTTCTGTTTGGTTTTGTCTCTCTTAGCATTTTTTTTTTTTTTTTTGTAATATTATTTTTTCCAAAGTTTATGCGGCTTGTAATTTGTGACAACGTTGTTTACTATGTCTGTCATGTATGTATTATTGGGGTTTATTGGTAAGATCTGCTTGGGTTTGATTACGATGAAGACCTTAGGTGTAAGGTCAATGAGTTGTGTAGTATGCCATAAAATCATGTTATTATTTTGAGTTTGTTAATGATATCTTGATCTGGTGGCTGGTGTGTTTTAAGTCCTTTTGACCTACTCAATTATATGATAATGACCTGGTGCATGTGTATTCAATTGTCTTTGAACTTGTTGATTGAAGAAACCTGATGATAGTTTATGGTTGTGGTTTTTATTCACTGGAATGGTATGATTGTTGAATTTCATTGTGTCTGCCAGGGATAAGTTTGCTTAATTCATATTTTTTGGTCCCATGTGTTACCAATACATCTTTTAACCCTTTGAAAGGGCTATGTCTGATATACGTTTGAATTGGGATCTATTGAATGATACTATTATTGTAATCAATTACCGGTTTCTGATTGTAATCAGTTTGAATTCATGGTGAATGCTGACTTGTGATGATTGTTTATTATTTTTATTGCAGAATGGGTAAAGAGAAGGTTCACATCAACATTGTGGTCATTGGCCATGTCGACTCTGGAAAGTCGACCACCACTGGGCACTTGATTTACAAGCTTGGAGGTATTGACAAGCGTGTTATTGAGAGGTTTGAGAAGGAGGCTGCTGAGATGAACAAGAGGTCGTTCAAGTATGCCTGGGTGTTGGACAAGCTCAAGGCTGAGCGTGAGCGTGGTATTACCATTGATATTGCCTTGTGGAAGTTCGAGACCACCAGATACTACTGCACAGTCATTGATGCTCCTGGACATCGTGACTTTATTAAGAACATGATTACTGGCACCTCACAGGCTGACTGTGCCGTCCTCATTATCGATTCCACCACTGGAGGTTTTGAAGCTGGTATTTCTAAGGATGGTCAGACCCGTGAGCATGCCTTGCTTGCATTTACCCTTGGTGTTAAGCAGATGATTTGCTGCTGTAACAAGGTACATTTTCTTCATTATTTGTAGATTTGATGTCATTCTCGTTTATTATGTTTTGAGGTTGCATATTTAACTAATGGTAACTTTGCAAACTCTTGTGTCTAGATGGATGCCACAACCCCAAAGTACTCTAAGGCCAGGTACGATGAAATTATTAAGGAAGTCTCATCCTATTTGAAGAAGGTTGGTTACAACCCTGACAAGATCCCCTTTGTCCCCATTTCTGGTTTTGAGGGTGACAACATGATTGAGAGGTCTACCAACCTTGACTGGTACAAGGGCCCTACACTACTCGAGGCTCTTGACCAGATTTCTGAGCCCAAGAGGCCCTCAGACAAGCCCCTCCGTCTTCCACTCCAGGATGTCTACAAGATTGGTGGTATTGGAACTGTCCCAGTTGGAAGAGTTGAGACTGGTATCATCAAGCCTGGTATGGTTGTGACATTTGGCCCTACTGGATTGACAACTGAAGTTAAGTCTGTGGAGATGCACCATGAAGCTCTCCTGGAGGCCCTTCCCGGTGACAATGTTGGCTTCAACGTGAAGAATGTTGCTGTGAAGGATCTCAAGCGTGGTTTTGTTGCTTCCAACTCCAAGGATGATCCCGCCAGGGAGGCTGCTAACTTCACCTCCCAGGTCATCATCATGAACCACCCCGGTCAGATTGGCAATGGCTATGCTCCTGTCCTTGACTGTCACACCTGCCACATTGCTGTTAAGTTTGCTGAGCTTGTGACCAAGATTGACAGGCGATCTGGTAAGGAGATTGAGAAGGAGCCAAAGTTTTTGAAGAACGGAGATGCTGGGATGGTGAAGATGATTCCCACCAAGCCCATGGTTGTTGAGACTTTCTCTGAGTACCCACCTCTTGGTCGTTTCGCTGTGAGGGACATGCGTCAGACCGTGGCTGTTGGTGTCATCAAGAGTGTTGAGAAGAAGGATCCTTCTGGTGCCAAGGTCACCAAGTCCGCTGCAAAGAAAAAGTGAAATGTGCTTTTGAGGTTTATCGTAGTCAGACTAGTTTTGTCTATTTATGGTGCTACTGGTTTTCAATTTTGTTTTGGTCGTTCTTGCAGTTTTGAGGACAGCTTTATTAGTTTCCATCACAGTCCTCTAGCCTTGCTTCTGAGGATGGTGGAGGGGTTGAGCAATCAGATTTCTTCTGGTTGCTTGACAAGCTGTGGTGGTAACTCTGTTTTACAAATTATGCTTTAAGTTTTATATCTCAATGAGATGAGTCGTGATTTAAGTTTTATGTCTCAGTGAGATGAGTCGGGTATTTGATTATTGATGAAGAACTTCACTCTAATGTCAAGTACTCTGGTTTTTAAGTTCATTATTTAAAACTTGCTGGTCTTATCTTTCTTATCTATTGCTTCTTGAGGTCAAACTAGGTCACCTTGAATTCACGGTTTGGTTTCATGGTTCTGTTATTAGCCCCCCCCCCCTTCTTTAAAGGAGGGTAACTGGAATGGTTCTGCTCTAGATTTTCCGCCACCCACCTCTCTTTCCCGATAGACTTTCACTATGCTTAAGCGTAAGGGAATAATGGATCTCACGTTGTTTGAGAATTCGTTAGGGAATAAAAATAATAGATTCGATTGTAAGAGGATGGAAATTTGTTAGTCTTAGGAGAAGGGAGGTTTCTCTTGTAACCAATACATGCAGCAGGCCTCACATAGTGAGGTTCCACACACTTACATGTAGCGGTAACGTATAATTATTCCTCATTTTGAATTGAAAACGATAAGTAAAATTTCTATCTATTTTGCGAAAAAATCATACCATTTATTACTAATCATTATCCTCACTTGTTGCCTCCATGGATGAAACTCCCCTCACCCTCTTGGTTGAAATCACCTCTCCCTCACGGTCACAAGCACCAATCCGCTACAAGCACCGATCCATAGAGATTTGTTCCAAGTGACCTAAAAACTCCAATCTCCTCCACAAGCATCGAGACTTGTTCCAGTTGACTTCCAAGTTCCAAGCACCAACCCACAACCACAAGTTCCTTTGTCGTTCCAAGCGACCTAAAAACTCCAATCTCCTCCACAAGCATTGAGACTTGTTCCAATTGACTTCGAAGTTTCAAGCACCAACCCACAACCAAAAGTTCCTTTGTTGGTGTGTTTGTGTGTGGGATTGTTTGATTTTTGGTTGATTTTGTGGTGTGTCCGTGTTGTGGTGGTGGTTGGCGGTGCTAGGTTGCAATGGTGGGTCTGTTTGCGGTGGTTGGCAATGCTAGGTTGCGTTGATTAGTTGTAGAGATTATGGGTTGAAGAGAGAGAGAGAGTCAGGTGAAGAGAGAAAAAATATTAAAAAAATATATAGAAAGCTATGGTAATCGTGCATATATGCACGGTTCCTGTAGCATTTTTAGATATATACAAACTTATGCAATCACTGATGTGAATGTCTTTTTAAGTAAAATGTGTAAAACTAGTCACTTTTTCTATTTTCTACTGTCTGATGAGGATGCTCTTAGTGTTTAAGGATCAAATTGATCATTTTTAAAAACCTTTGTGCTTGGTATTACCCCAAATCTCGGGTAGGTTGTTGTAATTTACTCTTATAATAAAATGAATATTATGTCATTTCTAGTTTCTCTAAGTTCTCTCGCCATTGGGCTCAAAAAATCTCTGGCCATTTCACCAAAATGTGCTTATTGTATCTCAAGTGTCCAAATATGCTTCTTTACCAAATATGCTTCTTTTTTTTTTATTTTTTTATAATTTTCCTATTTGAGCTAAACCGGAAAGTTTCTTATTCTCGAATAGATTTGAGGATCAAACTTTACATACTCCAAAAATCAATTAATATTTTAACTTGATAATACAAAGCAATCATTATGTAATAAATGTCATAGATCGAAATTCTACCTTACCTATTCTCCAAAAATCATTTAAAAAGATTTAAAAAAAAATTACATTAGATTTAAATGTCAGAGTTTGGCAAAGTTTTCACTAGGTCTCCACTTTTTTGTGATGCAAGATGCATAACCCAACTCCAAGTTCACTGAAATCTCTTTCGGTTCATGTTAGGTTTTTTCAAGGTGTTTTACTTGACTAACTTGAAGTTGTTGATCATTTTTCGAAATTGCCATAAAATTAAAGAAAGACATGTTCTTTTCTTTTTCACTTTCGGAAGAAGCATAAGAGCTAATCTCACCTGTTGTGAAAGTTTGTCTTGGCCTCTATAAAGCAACATTTCCAATGTAAGTTCGCTCTTTTAATTGATGGTTTACGTTGTTTAATTATTGTAAATTTGTGTTTGATAACTCACAATGTTGTACCTATTAGGATCCCTAAGGCCTGTTTGGTAGTAGATTTTAAGTATTGTTGTTTAAAATGATGTAAAAACTGTGGTTTAAAAAATATTGTGAAAACACGTGTTTAAAGTGCTCATAAAGAAAAAAATGTGTTTGGTAACATATTTTTAAAAGTGAAAAAACATAATTGTGTGTTTGGTATGAGTGTGTATTTTTTTTATTTTAAAAGTGTGTATTTATCTGACCTTTTATAGTGATTTATTATTATTTTATTTGATGAGAGAGAAATTCCCTCTCATTACCGTTGCACTCCCTATTCTTTCTCTTCTTTTTAGTTCTCTTCTAGTCTTCTCTGCATCATACGTCTCCTTTTCTCTCTATCTCCCATCTCTTCTGCCAAACTCTTTAAAGACCCACAAATAATACAAAAAAAAAAAAAAAAATCCCAAAGAAATCCCAGCAATAGGATTGTTCAAATACCCAAACCAATCATTCACTAAATTAAATCCACACTCTCTTGCTTATCGGAAAATAAAGAAAGAAATGAAATCAAACCTATGCCACAAAATCAAATCCACCCATGAAATCAAATCAAACCCATGCCACAAAATCAAATCTACCCATGAAATTATCAACCAATGCCAAAAAAAACCAAGAGAAAAAAAAGGGACAAGGGAGATCTTGGCTTTGACATTGTCAACAGTGTCATTGTCACTGTCACAAAGAGAGAAGAGGAGAGAGATGAGGCTAGGACCAACGGTGCGGCAAGGAACAAAGATAGAAAGAGAGATCTGATGGTGCACTTCTGGAACTATGAGAGAGAGAGCAGAGTTTGTGAGAGAAAGAGAAGCATGAAAAAGAGAAGATAAAGATAAGTGTGAAAGAAAGAAAAAGAGAGAGAGAGAGAGCATGTCAAAGAAATAGAGAGATAAACGGTTTAATGTGCTATCAATTTAGTGGGTCCCATGCTTTTCAAAATATTTACAACAATGATATTTAGTGTTGTTACTCAAAAACTAAAAACTAGTAGGGGGAGTTCTCTATATTTAGTGTTCAAATATCCTAAAATGAGAAATGTAATTTAAACACTCTTAAATGAAATTTCTTACTAAACGCGTTGTTTTTTTTTTGGCCCACTATAGACACCACATTTTATACCCCTTACGACTTGGGCCCCCGTTCCCTAATGATGGTAGCACTCTATAGCCCAAGGTTGGTTTAAGGTCTAATTAGATGAAAACTGATCTGAGGAAAGTATTTGTGGAAAATATAACTTATTTTTGGAAGAATAAAACTATTTTTGGAAAAGAAAGGTTGAAAGAAACCTTAAGTGTGTGCACGCATATATGTGTATGCGTACACACACTCAAGCCATGCATATGCATACTTATGGCATGTGCACGCATGCACGGGCATGCGTACACAGCTAGGGTTCCAGAAACTATATAAGGAAAGCTTTTTACGCTTAATTCTGGTTTGGAACAGATCCCACATCGTCTGGGAGCTGCCCCAAACCCCTATTTTTTGACTATATAAAGCCATAAAAGACACTTTTTCAAAAGAGGATGAAAACGGTGGCAAAACACTCGAGATTCACTAGAAAATAGTGAATCAAAAAGTGAGTTTTTTACAAAACATTCTTAAGTCAAATTTTACTTGAGTGGGACCTTTTCTGGTTTTAATATTTGAGTTCTAAAGTTTGTTAACCTATTTTGATTTAGTTGTGAATAGATTGACTGAGGAGAACAATCAAAATCAAACTCTAAAGAGTTCTAAGTGTTGAGGTAAAGGTTCTAACTTTGGCTCTTTACTTTTCTTTGTCTTTATGTTGTTTGTATATATGTTTTGATGTCTTAACATATCTGTTTAGCTTAGGTTTATGTAGTGTTTATGTTAAAAGCATGCTAGGTTGTTAGATTTCTTGTTTTCTTAATTTCTCTATTTTGAGTTTCTGAGTTAGGGTTTTAAGCGTGTATGTGTGTGCATGCTTCATGCATACGTACGCATACTTGAAGTGTGCGTACGCATACAGTTAGGATGCACACGCACACTCGTGCTCAGAAACCCTAATTCGTTTTTGTTTGTTCTTTCTTTCACGTGTTTAGTCTCTGTTTAACCTAGTTTTCGTATCTCTAAGTATCTGTTTATCTACTTTGTTTTGTTTTATCTCTTTGATGCTCATTAGGATTTTATTTTGTTTGAATACCATGAACATGCATATGAATATGAGCATGCATTGATGCATAGATGTTGTGATGCAGTGAGGTAAGTCATGCATAGAACATAGGAACATGCATTTTAGCTTTGAATATAAAGTTACCTAATATGCTTGGTTGAATACCATGAGCTTTGATGCTTGGATGTTTAGATGTGTTTATCCAGATCTGCCTTGTAATGTTTTGCCCTTGGTAATATATGTTTAATGCCATGAATTGGAGTGTTCACCAAACCGCACCAAAACCGCCCACAAAATGGCATAACTGCATCACATCGCACCGCACTGCAAGTAACAGTGCACCACACTGCATGGTGCAGTGCGGTTTGCGGTTTTATAATAAGAAAACTGCATAAATTGCACTGTACCGCACCCTTTCTATATATTAATATATATATATATATATATATATATATATATATATATATATATATTTAATATTAAATATATTATTAATATTTTAATTACCCTAGTTTTCAAAAAAAAAAAAAAAAAAAGGTTGATAACCTTAGCAAGTGTTGACTAGGAAAGCCAGCCCAAAATAAAGAAAAACTAGCTTAATAGTTTAAAACTTGGTCCAAAACAAAGGGAAAAATTAGTTTTGGGCTAGGTAGGAAAAGTCCAAAATTTGAAAAATATACCGGCTTCAAACGTTCAAACCACATCTTATACACGATACACTGCATCGTACATGTGACCGCAAAAATGAGGTGTTGTGTGGTTATGGTTTTGGCTAAACTCTAAACCGCACTGCACTGCACCGCATTGCACATGTGACCACAAAAATAAAGTGCGGTGAAGTTATGGTTTTAACTAAATCGTACCGCAAAGTGCAGTGCTAAAAATGACCTAAAATAACACAACACCGCACCGCGAACACCCCTAGCTATGATAGATGAATGTTAGGCTTGGGGATGATTATGCCATGTTTGTTTGCTTTTAGATGCATGTTAGAGTGTGTGTGAATTAGAATAACATGTTAAATATGCCTCTAATGAGATTAAGACTTGAAACACAATGAGTGGAGGCCGACCCATAGGTCGAGTAGGGTTGGATGCCTAATACCTTCCCATCCCCATAACTAAACTCCAGACACGATCTCTGGTAAAGATCAGTCATTCCACAAAGAGCGCTATATTTAGGGTTCCTAGACCTAAACTAGTGGCGACTCCATTTACACTCTCTGCCATGGTCTACCTTAGGCCAATGCGTACTCACCCAACTGCGTCGTGAGTGCTTGTGCCCACACCCACTGTTTTTAGTGTTTAAATACTGAAAATTATTGTTTAGAATCCCTTAGCAAACAGGCCCTTATTAATTAATTATAGTGATCTTTGTTTTAATGACTTCAATGCTATTCTTGTTAGGATTTTATTTATATTCTGAAGATGCTGGATGGAATGTGGCTTAATTAGAATATATTGTTCTTATTCTCTTTAGCGAGATTTTAATGATAGGATGTGGACTAACTGATATTTTATGGAATTTAAGATCTAAAGGGGAAAAATAAGAGATTGGTCTTTTACATGTTATCACTTCTTGTTTCTCTAGCTCAATCTCTAACTCTTTACTTTTCTTTTCTTTTTTCCCCCATATTTTGCAATAAAGAGTTTTTTTTTTCCAACATCTGTATGCAACACTCTCCTTTCATATATACTAGTCATAGATTTGCGTGATGCACGAAACAATTTGATGATTTGTTTTTTTTGTTAAGTAAAAAATGAAAATAGTAGATGAAACTTATAAGTGTTATTTCCAAAATTTTCTCAAAATGTTATGACTATTTTTTAACAAATTATAGTTAATATAATAGATTAGATTTTCTAAATTAAGGTATTTATATTTGTTATTTGAAAGCGTTTTAAATATTGATTTTTTTTTTCGAGGAAACATAATGTATCTTACATTCAATTATTATATAAGGTGAGATATTTTGTAAATAATATAATGTGTGGTTGGAACTTTGGTTCAAAATACATTAAATAGTTTTCATTCTCTTATGTTCTGCGTAATTTTGGGGAAAGGAATGGAATAGAATTAATGCTCACTTACCATCCATTCCATCCACTCTCATTAAACAACCAAGCAAGGGAATGCAAAAAAATATTCTCTAAAAATCAAATTGCTTCCTTTCCATTCCACCCTTCCAAACATAATTTTAATGCCCTTTATTCATCATCATCATCATCATCATCATCGTAAGATAAACCCTCTCTCCCTATTCCTTGATTATGACATGAAAAAAAAAAGCAATTAATCTAGACAAAAATAGCACAAGTGGGAGTGAGAAACACAATGGCAAACTGATAAGATTTAGGTTTGGAAATGATACAAAATTTATATTCTCTAAAATTTACATTCCCTAATTAAAGATAAAGAATCACAAATCTTCTAACTTGTCAACTTTTTACAATAAAAAATATTGGATTAATACTGTGCATGCCTTCTTTCACTCAGGTTCTCTACTTAAAACCCTTAACCATACATATATCACTCTTATCCCTAAAGTTTCTTTCCCAGATGATGTTACCCATTTTCGTCCTATTATCCTATGCAATGTTGTTTATAAAGTCATATCCAAAATACTTGTCAATAGATTAAAACTTTTTATGGATAATCTCATTACTCCATTCCAAAATGCATTCATTCAAGGAAGAAACATTACAAATAATATCCTTATAGCTCATGAGATTTTTGATTCCTTCGCAAAAAAAGGGCAGGAAAAAATGTTTTGGTGCCTTAAAAATAGACATGAGCAAAGCTTATGATAGGCTTGAATGGAATTTCTTTGAAGTTGTTCTTATGTCCATGAAGTTTAGCTCAAAATGGGTGAATTGGATTATGGAATGTTTTACTACTGTTAACTATACTTTGCTCATAAATGGTAGCACCTCTAAATCCTTCATTCCTTCTAGAGGACTTAGACAAGGGGACCCCTTATCTCCTTATCTTTTCCTCATGTGTGCAAACATTATGTCCCTTTCCCTTTTGAAAGTTGAGAGTCTCAAGGAAATTAAGGGGGTTCAACTTGGAAGAAATGGATGCTCCTTCACCCATCTTTTGTTTGTTGATGATTCCCTCCTTTTCTTTCAAAATGATAGGCATTCTCTGTCTAATATACAAAAAAATTGTGTCTTGGTATTGTTCCATTTCTAGAAAAAGTATTAGAGCACTCACAGCAGTGGTGCTATATAGGTATAAAGGTATTTTTTAGCTCTCAAACACCAAAAAACCATTACGCAGCAGTGGAGCTAAATCTAAAAGATTTAGCTCCTCAGCTACAGTGCACATCTATCTTTAGATGTGCACTGTAGCTCAAAGCTAAAAAAAAAAAAAAATTTATTACACTTCTCTCTCCTCTCTCATTAAAATAATCCTTTCCTTTTCTCTCTCTCTCTCTCTCTGGCTTCTCTTCTTTCTTCTTTCTTCCTCAATTTTTTTTTTCTCTCTAGCTCGCCGGCCTCCCTCATCTCCCTCATCCCTCAGCTCGCCAGCCAGCTCCTTCACCGCCGACCTGTTCCACCGACCTAGCTCGCCGACCCACGCCAAGCCCCATCGCCGATCTCCCCAAGCCCCATTGCCCAGTCCGTGCCCCTCTACCGGCCTCAACATCACCAGCCCAAGCCCCACGCCTCCGCCCAGTCCTCCGATCAGACCCACGCCGCCCAGTCCTCCCCACTCCGCCGATCCACACCTCCGCCCAGTCCTCCGATCAAACCCACGCCATCTCTCTATTCTCTTTGCTGTGATTGAGTTTGTTTGTTTGTTTGTTTGTTTGTTTTTTTTTTTTTTTTAATGTATTTTCATATGGGTTTGGTGGCTGTGGTGGTGGTGGTTGATTTTGGCTATGGTAGTGGTGGTGGATGATTTTGATAGTGGGTTTGTGGATTTTGGTTGTGGTGGTGGAATGGTGACTATGATGGTGGTTTGATTTTTTATTTTGTTTGTGGGTTTGGTTGTGTCCGGTGGTGGTGGTAGTGGTGGTTATGGCTGTGGTTGTGGCTGTGGCTGATAGTAGAGGTGGTTGTGGATGGTGCTGGGTTTTTTTTTTGAGTAGTGGGATATATTATTTTATTGTAGGTGATATATTATTTTATTATAGGAGATATATTATTTTATTGTGATGTTTATATTATTTTATTGCATTGATAGCTAAAATAGATCCACTACTGCAGCATGTGTGTAGGTATAATAGATAAAGTAACTTTTGGTAGAGCTAAAAAGCTAAATTTTTAGCTCCACTGCTGTGGATGCTCTTAACGTTTCAAAATCTAATCTTTACTGTTCCCCTAATATGCCTAGAGAGGACCAAGATAATCTAGCTCAAACCCTTCAGGTTAACTTAGTCCAAACACCAAGCAAATATCTTGGCTTAAACTTCTAGCTTAGGGGAAAAAGAGTGGGTGATTTTCAAGTCCTCGTGGATAGGCTTCAATCCAAACTTCAAGGATGGAAAGCAAAACTTCTATCTCAAGTTGGTAGAACCACCCTCATCTCATCAATTCTCCAGGCAATGCCTCTATACACTTTTTCCTGTATGAAAGTTCCTGAAACCATTTGAAACAAAATGGGCACCATAACTAGAGCTTTCTGGTGGGGTCATGATTTAGGAGTGAGGAAGTTGCACCTCATAAATTGGGATACCATTTGCAGACCCAGAAGAGAGGGAGGTCTTGGGCTTACAAAATTCAGTCTCATAAACCCAGCAATGCTGGCTAAACAGTATTGGAGAATTAGCCACAGACCTCAATCCGTTCTAGCTAAAACCTTTAAAGCAAAATATTTCAAGAAATTCTATACGCTTTAAAGCAAAATATTTCAAGAAATTCTATACATGAGTGTTCCCCTAAACCTCATCACTCCTAGTTCTAGAGAAATATCATTGATAGGAAAAACAGTAAACTCAAAGAAGGAAGATGGTTAATTATGAATGGTAAAGAGATTACCCTCACTCATCCAGCTTGGTATCCTTGCCAACCCCAAAACCTAGACAATCACAGGTTACACTCGGGCACAGTGGCTGATTTAATTGATAATAATTCATGTACTTGGAATGCTTCTCTGGTTAAACACTATACCCATATCCCATATGCAATAAAATTTTGGGATATCCCATTTCCAAGACAGGAACGGGTCTTGATAGTTTATTATGGAAACACTCCCACTCTGGTGACTATCAAGTTAAGAAAGCTTACAACATGCTTCTTAAAGAGGCTACCTTTCCCTGTTCTGTTCAAAACAGAAACCATGATTTCCCACAAGAAGTCTGGACTCTGATTTGGAAGGTGAAACTCCCTGTGAAAATTATTACTTCTGTGTGGAAGGTTCTCCATGACAGCCTCCCTGTGAAACTAAATTTAAAGAATAGAGGGATACCAACACCAAGTACTTGCCCTTTCTAGGATGAATCCATATCTCATCTATTTCTCTACTGTCCTTTTGCTAGAGCTATGTGGCAGGGATCCACTTTGGCTGTACATACTTCTGAATTAAACAATGTATCTGTCTAACATTGGATTGGGACTGTCCTCCAAAGACATAAACTGCTGGATCAGGGGATGATGTTCTACATTCAATCCTTATTCACCTTCCTGTGGACTATTTGGAATCACGGGAATAAAGTGGTTCATGAAGGAATACACCCAAACCCAACGGAAGTTATTCTAACAGCTCAATGTTTAACTTGCAGGTACGAGGAAGCCTTTTCCAAAAAACAAAATCTTGATTGAATTATGGACATTAACCTCTAAACTGCGGTAATGGAGATAGCTGGCAGCTGATCATCAAAGTCGTTGGGGCGAGAAGGAAAAATCCTAACAGATGTGGATATGCCTATGAAGCCATCAATTTGCAAGGAGACCTCATCTTCTCTGGTGGAGCAAGTTGTGCTGCTGATTCTGTTCTTGGTGCTGTTCAGGAAGCAATAATGGAGGCGTCCATAAAAGCTACAACTCTTGGCTATAGACAGATCCTTGTACTAAGTGATTGTAAGAGACTAGTTCAAGTATCAAATGGGAAAAACTCTCCCAAATGGAAGGAAAAAATTATGCTCACAGATTTACATTCCCTATCACAAAACAGGCTGGTCTTTCAATCCTTTTTGTACCAAGGATCATTTTGTGAAGTTGCTACTTTAGCTGAGCAAGCTACTAGAATGCCAACCAACCACTGTTGGATTAATCCAACATTTTTGTAATAACTCTTGTATTGTTTCCTGGTTTTTTTCTCTGAATGGTATCAAAAAAAAAAAAAAAAAAAAATCAAATCTTGGTCAAGAGATTAAAATATGATTGATTGATTGTAATAAAAAGCAGGAACAATTGCATAGTACCTCCATGTGGTTTAGTTATATTTCAATTATCACCTTAACTTTTCAAAACCTACAGTATACCTCTTGCCGATTGGTTTTTATTTATTTATTTATTTTTTAAAATCATAAAAAGCAAACAATTATTTCACTCATAAAATAAGATAATGTGTATCTTTACTTTTGGTTTGGAACTTGGAAAAACATAGATAAAAAATATTCGACTAGGACACAAGATAATGCAGACATGTGTCCAAAATTGGCCACATGTCCGTATTGTGTCATGTCCAGTGCATTGGATTACTGCTTTATCTAGATGAATAAATACTAGCTAGTTCTCTCTCTCTCTCTCTCAAATTTTGATGTCTGTGTTGCAAGAAGTGGTCACTTTCGCATAAATTTGCATCTGGAACGGAATGAAGTAGTTGAGATTGTTAATATGGAGATGATTTTAAATTGCTCATATTGGACTACGGCCACATATTGATAGAAATATGGATATTTATCTTTTTCCTTTTGGGGATGCAAATACAAGTTCTTCCTATGGAAATAACTGGATAGTGCCATTGAGTTCTTGGCAAATAAAATAATAGGTCTTACTAAATGTTGTTAGCATGGTTTTGAAACTTGGATTGTTCAAAAAATTGGAAAATGGAGAGGTTTAAGGTTTTTGAGGTTAGACAGGTCGAACAGTGATGACATCATTATTAATTTAATAATTATTTAAAATATAAATAAATATATTAAATTAGTAAAAATTGAAAAATTGACTAAAATAGTCTAAATAAATATAGAGATCTATCTTTCAAATGTATTTTTCATATTATAATTTCATAACTTTTGTAAAGAAAGTAAGAAATATTAAATCCTAAGAAAATATAAATAGATATTGAATTTCTCAATCCTTAAAAGTACAAAGTATAATTGCATAAAGAAGCAAATATACTCCAAGTTACACATTGTTTATTACAAAAACATAGAACTTCATTCTTAAAAAAAATAAAAATAAAAATAAAATAAAACTTGAGTAGTCCGGTTCGGTCACGATTTTCAAATCTGGAAGGTTCAACCCTGATTTGCATGGTTTAGTGACATTTTTTTTTTTGGCTAGTTTTTGGTTTTAAAATAACCATCTCACAGTTAACCGGGTCAGGCTGTGTAGTTAGGTCCAAGTTTCACAACCTTGGTTGTTAATTTTCCCTTTTATATGATTTTTTTATTTATTTATTTTATAAATTTTTTGTTCTATAAGATGTTGTCAGCATAATTTTGCACCTGAAATGGAGTTGTGGTAGTTGAGATTGTTTATAAGTAGGCCTCGTCAATGGGCCGGGCCGGGCCGGCCAGACCCGTTTTTACTTGGCCCATGGGTTTAATGGGCTGGGCTTAACGGGCTGTTGACTAGTCAATGGGCTGGGTCGGGTCGGGCTGGATGGAAAAACCCTAGCCCATGGCCCTACCCATGGGCAATGCCCATTTGGGCTTTAGCGGGCTGGGCTAGTGAGGTGGGTTTAATGGGCTACCCATGGGCATTTTTAACAGGTCTTCAATGGGGTTATAAAAATTTAACCAAAAAAATTATAATTATATATTATTACAAACTATCAAATTGAACAATTAAATCTACAAAAAAGATTCTATTAAAAAAAATACTAAGACATACCTCTTAAAAAGGTACTAAAATAAGATTAATTAACTTTTATTGATAAGAATAAATAAGTACATTGAATTAAATATCAACTCTTAAAGGAAATATTTGAAGAATAAAATATCAATTCTTAAAGGAAATATATGAAGAATCAAATATCAACTCATTAAGGAAAGAATTTCTTCCAACCAATGGTAAGCCTTTTTTTTTTTTTTTTTTTTTTTTTTTTTTTTTTTTAAGGAATTTCTTCTATAATTGTAACTTGTAAGGAAAGAATTGGAATTTATCAAAGGAAAGAATGACTTTCTTTCTAGAGGCACAGAGGTAAGGCAACAGTTATCTTAGTAACTTTGTTTTAAAAATCAAAGTTACTAGACTAATACCAAAATATATATTTATTATGCATATTGTATCACAATCATTCCAAGTATTTAGTGGTTAGGTGTGTGGTCTTAAAGTTTTTATAATGTCTAAAGTTCAATCCCTCACCCACCCAACCCCCAAATTATTTTGTTATAAATTTTGGGCAATGAGTTAGGCTAACAGGTCGGGCTACTGGGTTGGGCTAACGGGCCGGCCCACCAGGCGCCTATGGGTAAAGAAACCAACCCATAGCCTGTCCCATTGGGCTATTGGGCTGCCCACGGGCTTCAATATTACCGGGCTGGGCTGCCCATTAGCCTGGTGGGCTAGCGGGCTACTGCGCCAGCCCATGGGTCATGGGCTATTTGATGACCCTTATTTATAAGGTTCAGGGAGATGATTCTAATTTTGCTCATTCTGGCTGGATTATGGTCACATATTGATAAATAACGAGTCTTGCTAATGACTGATATTTGAATATGCCTTTTCTTGACTGTGGTCACATATTGATAAATGTTGTTACTTTAATGATTAATATTTGAATATGCCTTTTCTTTTCCTTTGTTCGGTTCGGTTTGTATCTTTTCCTAAAAAGATCTCATATAATGTAGATTCTTTAATTGTAAATTCTCCATTTTCACTTCAAAATGTTCGGTGAAGGACAAAAGAATTAGAAAAAGTAAAGCAGTTCAGAACCCTAATTACTTTTATATTAGGGATTGTCGAGGCACCTGGAAAATTCCTGCCATTATGCTATGGTCTCAAGCGTTGGGCCTCTTGGGCAATTTGGACGACAATGTTCTATTTAATGCTAGGGGACTGTACATTCCACGTGTGTGGTGAGCTAAACAAATTTGGGACCAGCCCATCTTTCTTCAAGGAATTGAAAGGAGGAATCTGACATCTCAGCCCCAACGTTATTGGTGGAGGCTTGTGAATGGTGGCTTGGTCTTGCTCCTAAAGAAAGAACAAATGGAATGGGCTGCGGTGTTTTTTTTTTTTTTTTTTTTGGTCGTCATTTTCCGTAAATTTATAAAGAATTTTCAATTTCCAAAACAGGGTAAATAGCATTGGGTTTGAAAAGTTATACAGGTTAAGTCTAAATCACAAGAAGGAATTATGTAATTTCCTCTAAAAAGATTGGTTCATTAGATGAATCTGAAATGGTTAGAACAAATTATAAGATGTACTCGAGATACATTCCATATCCAAATAAGGAAGTCTGACAATATGACAACTTTGATTTATCATTTTGTTCCAAATCATTAAAAAAAAAGAAATCTCATAAATAGAATGTCATGAGATTCGACGTTCATTAATACACACTAATTCTCTCTGCTGTCAAGATTAGTTCTAAGTTTGTATCTTCCTGATTAAACAAACTCCGACCACAAGAACAAAAATGGGGCCATCTTTTAAATAATAATTGCTAGAACTTACAAGATGCTCACTGAGCCGGGTGGTCCATTCTGCTATAAAGTGCTGATGACCCTCCTTGTTCGAGTAGGAAGCCCCACACCTGCACCACAAGAAAGCCTTTAAATGTCAAACCACATATAAAAAAGATTTCTGAAGAGAGAGATTTTTTTTTTTTTTTTAATTATTTTTTATCTGTAATAAAAGTGAGAAAATCATGTTCTGCAAGTAATATTCGCAAAAGATTTCAAAGCAAAACAGTAAAACAAACAGAAATTTTGTTTGCCAAGACTAATTTCCATACTCCCAACCTTGACAAGGGATCACAAGCCCCTCTTATATGGTACTGCAAGAATAATTAATACAAAGCAATCAGGTGTCTACCTTACACAATATCACAATTCTTTATCACTGCCAAGTTGTGCTTTTGCTGCTGCCTGTTCAGCTTCTTCTATAACAAATTTTTTAAGTGATTCGACGTCCCTTGATCCTGGTAATTTTTACAATATCCAAAAAGAAAGTCAGATCACCCAGTTACATGAATACCATTAAATTGACAAACTCAAATCATCAGTCTACAATTACTACATAAGCACTGAATGTCTCCAATTGGCTCAAGTCAACTCAACCAAACAAGTAATGTAAATGTACACAGCCGAAGAAGCTAATGTTTAGAAGATGACGGCCCAAAAGAAATAATAATAATCATAATGAAAAAAAGAGTTGAAAAATTGCTAATCTGAAATCTGGAAAACTGATCCTCCTTATTTTCATGACATCAAATTGCTAACATTCGGCAGCAATTCAGAAAATCATTTTCCTCATCTTGATTTGTGTCACAGAATGGCACATAAAAATCATCCATTTCACCAACCCACCCCCCCCTGAATAAAAAAGAAAAGGGCTCACAGGTGTGGTCACTACACCTGCACCATTTTCCTCTATCAGGTGCATGATTAATTAACAAGTAAAAAGAAGTCTAATATCTAGAAGTCTGGTAAATTGAAACTATTCAGGGAACCAAATCAATTGAATCCAGAAGACTCATTTTACTTATTAAAAAAAAAAAAAAAAAAAACTTAAATCCAAGTGACATATCATCATGTTTTTGGCATAGTTGCTAAAACAACTGTCACCATGACCATTATCATTATCATTATCATCATCACCATCACAATTTCATTATTTAAATCCTGCTATCACTATCCTCATATCACAAGTATTGTCCCACATCCATCAGTCTCTATGATATAATCATGAATTCCACTGCAACCATCCATCCATACTGCCCCCAATATTTTTTAAAGTATCATGATTTTTCTTTTTTTTGATAAGTAAAAGAATCATGATTTTTCTTTCAAAACATTATAGCATCATGACTAGCAGTGATCATTAACAAAATCATATTTTCTTTTGGAGAGATTACTATGGATATCTTGGATCAATAATTCATAAGAACAAGAAGATTGTGGAGGACGATAATCATTAAATAAAGGTAGGGGGCTGATTTGGAGAAGTGCATTTCTTCTTCATTTTTGATAATTATCATACATCATTTTCATTATAATATAGTTATCACTATTATCTTTCATATTTCTCATCCCATTCTAATTGTAACCACTA
Organism: Quercus tomentella; assembly: GCA_028535165.1. Lineage (NCBI taxonomy): Eukaryota > Viridiplantae > Streptophyta > Magnoliopsida > Fagales > Fagaceae > Quercus > Quercus tomentella. The sequence goes on along the minus strand of JAPQVY010000133.1, from coordinate 35,942,777 downwards.
GCACCATTACTCTCGCCCCCACATCTCTCTCTCTCTTTTTTTTTTTTTTTTTTGAATAAATTATTCTCAACCTCACATCTTATGATGTCCATGCATGATGATGTTCACCATTATCATGTGAAAATTTATATTAAACCATGTTTAAGTAATGTAACATGTCAGAAACAAGTATGGTATTCTATTCTGATCTGGGATGGAAGCACAGAGTCACAATATGCCATTAAGTTAGGGGCCATTACTTTGCCACTTCAAAATACTGGAGGTCTAAATCACATCCAAGCATCAATAAAACTTTGCTTCTTTACCCATATTAATAGCTTCAATAGTTGATCAACAGGATATAGAATAATAGAATATCATAAATTTTACCAGAGTAAACCCAAAGTCCACTAACATACATACTATATTGATTTACTTTGTTGTATATTAAATCTATTACCAAAATGAATTCCTCTACTTGCGTAATTTTCAACAATCAAAATAGAACATGAAGCCTAGCATTATTTCTCCTTTCCTATACATGCACATGTCTTACCATACACATTAGCTATGGTGCAGGATAAATGATTTACATGTTCTGGATCAGAATTTTTATTACTGCCTTCTCAAAGCTTCATTTAAAGATAAGTACCCTTCCTTTACGAGTTAAACATACTGTCTAGTGATGCGACATCTTTACTCTTCATCTCTTTTTATTTATTTATTTATTTATATTTTAAATTATTAAAAAATGTTACTCTTCATCTGCTTTTAATAAAGGAGAAATTATTTTGAGTTAAATCAAATAATTAAATTGGTGACATTTGTTGTGGGCAATGAGTACACAAACACCTTATGGTAAGTGTGAATCAGTAAAGAATTCACCCTAGAGCAAACCCTAATAATAGGAGCTATACCATGATATGCACTCATCTTTGCAAGCCAAATCAGCAGTCAGGAGTTTCATCATCTCATCCATAAGCAGCTAATAAACATATCTAGAGCTACATCATTCAAAAAATGAATAGCAAGATAGAGAACTATGAAAACATTTCAGAGTTGCTAAAAAAGGCTTCAACCTCCAGAAACGTTTAAAAGCATATGCAAACGTATTCCTCTCTGGTCCAGTATAATAAAACCCAAGAGAAATAAACTGCCAAGTTGGTCAAATCATTTTTCTAACCTATTTAATATGTTAACTTGATGATGCATTGACTGAATTAGGTCACTAAACTATAAAATGGAAGGGCACACTCATCAGAGTGCTTTTTTTTTTTTTTACATGGCCAGTGGTGTTAGCGAAGATTAGGACAGTGGAACAGTTGAGATAGTGCCATGTAATCATAGTGGATTGATGTTGCATCTGCAAATTGAGTAGGGAAACAATGGATCATTTTCTACATGATGCTTGACAGCTTGAGAGTTGTGGACATTGGTTTTTTGTTTGTATGGAATTTTGCTGGTCATACCTAGAATGGTGGTTGACTTGTTGGCATGTTGTAAGGGATGCTTTGTGGTAGTAATATTTGGAATGAAATTTCCTTGTGCATTAGGTGGTGTATTTGGAGAGAGGAATGCTCAAAATTTTGAAGGATGCAAGAAATTTTAAGCAACAATTCTTATGCTCTCTCTATGACTACACTACATGGATTCCACTTTTTGCTTCTCTTTGTCTAATTTATTGGAGTTCAATGATCTTTTAAATTTTAGACTTTAGAGGCTAGTTTTCTGTATAGGTGTTTCTCTTGTAAACTTACCATGTATCTAGGGTTGTGCCCCTTTTTTGATACATTACTGATAAAAAAAGAAGAAGAAGAAAACTATGAAAGAAAGCATCTTTATAGTAAGAGGAAGACCAAACTGGACATGAGACATGATTAGAAACAATTAATGTAATGTCAATCCCATGCTAAAGCAAAAACCCAGCCATTATTAATAATACTTTGATTACAGATTTGAGTAGCAAAAACCAAATGCTGAGTGATAAGAGTTACACCAATTTGTCAGGCAGCAGCACATATGCATAAAGCTAGAAGTCGGTATGCAACATATAACAAAATTCACACTAACCAGAAAGTGAACTAAACAAGGCACATTTTTGACATTTGAATAACTATAGTAACAGGAGAAGACATGTACGCATTCATAAGCACATGCACTCAAATTGTTTAGGCATAGGTAAATGAAAACAAGACAAACATTTGTTCTGCAAGTCCCTCAAAAATGTCATGCTCATGCAATACTATGAATGCTAGATCTATGAACAACCACCCATTGTGCAGTCCAAAATCTTTTCTTTGCATTGGGCCTTGTTAATTATAAATTTTCTATTAATCTTGTTCAATGTCTCCATGTGTATTCAATCCCCAACTTCACAACTATCTAGATGGTAATTTATGTTGTTGGATGATACACAGGACTAAGCAAATAGAAGATTTTCTGAGGTACCCTAGAATTATGGATAACAAACAAAGGTTTTCAGATTGAATATATACATATATATATATATATATATATAAAAGGAACAAAAAAATATTATTAAAAAGAAATCAAACCAAGTACACTGAGGGTGTACTCAGTGAGAAGAACAGTCAATTCAAATTAAAATTCTCAAACATATCTAAAAGAGAAAAACAAGAAGGAGAATTAAACGCGACACTCCCATCTAATAAAATACAAAAGAAAAGGCATTAAGATCAAGAATAGTCCTTTCATATCCCTCAAAACTTCCAGCATTCCGTTCTCGCCAAAGGCACCAAATAATGCAATGTAGCACTGCCTTCCAGAAGGCTATATATCTATGGCTTCAGAAAGAACCCTGCCAAACTGCGAACATATTGATAAATTTCTTCGGCATAACTCTCAAATTGAATTTTAAGCCAAATATAAGCACTTTTGATGCTTCCCTATAGAAGCCATTCAAAGCTCAAAAAATCTCTTTATGAGAAGGTAACCCAAGTAAATGCACAAGCCTTGCCTAATTGAAATCACTTTACCACTCACAAACCAAACAAAAGGATTCCCTTCAATTTCCCTTTATATCACCCATCTTCATAAGTCACATGACCAAGTGCTGGAGTGCTAACAAAAGGATTCCCTTAGATTTATTTTTATATAACCCATCTTCATAGGTTACATGACCAAGTGCTGGTGTGTGTGTGTGCGTGTCCGTGCATCATTAGTGAGAACATTGCTTGACTTGCCTAGATATTGGGAAGCAAGCAGTTGCCTATTCTCCCACCAAGTTGCTATTTGAAATGTGAGACCATGTCACCAGCCAAATATAAAATATATAAAATTCAGCTTAAAAACACTATGTACTAGTAAAACTCAGTAAAAACATTATGGTTATTCAAGGCCAAAGAGTAAAATTCTCGAAACTTAAGATCAAAGAGGCAATTATAAACATTATGAGTTATGATAGAGCTAAAACAAACTTAAAAACACTATGCTGTCCAAATAGTAAAGACATAAAAAACATGAACATTACCTTGATATCTAGTAACTTCTTCTCCTTCATAAAAGAGCTTAAATGTGGGATACGAATGAATATCAACTTTGGAACACACCGCTTTACTCGCACCGCAATCAACCTCTCCAATCTCTATCTCATCCTCTCCTTCCACCGCCTTCCCGAGGTCATCCCACAACGTCCCCAAGTTCTTACTGAAAAACCCGTAATAATTATCATTACTCGCAACGCAAACAATAATGTGTATACATATATGTGTGTATATAAGAACATACAAATTCCATAACTAACAAAGTCTAGCTTATTCAAAACAATGAAAATAAAACCATAGCTTGATTTCTATAGTTAATTACCAATGCTTACACCACGGAACACAGAATTTCACAAACCACGCTGTGTCCTTCTCCTTCACCTAAACCAACAAAACACACATAGAAAAACAAACAATGAATATTGGTCCTAAGTCCTAACCATCAATCAATTCTTTCATTGCTACTAAATATAAAATTACCAAAAGAACCAAACCCAAATCTTTCTCTGCGTGTGTGTGATTTTCAACAAATAGGTAAATATAATTGGGATTGTATATATATATATATATATATATATATGTTATTGGATCTGTTATATTGAGTGTAAAAAAGGAGAAGATAAAATTAGGGTTAAATTTGGGGTAGTTACCTTGTCGGAGAAGGTGTCAACGGTTAGGGTTATGACTTCGGCGGTGGAGTGAATTGTTAGACCCAATAGAAGAAAAAGAATAATAAATGAAAGGTGAATCACTGAAGGAGATTTCGTTTTCATCGTTGTTGTTGTTGATGATGATGATGATGATGATGATGATTATGAATGATAATTCCTGAGCTGAGACTCAAGTCTCTCAGCGTTTCTTTTTAGCTTTTCCGGGAAAATAGATCAGCACCTGAGGCGAAGTGACTCACAGAGAGAACACCGGTTCAGAAATTATACTAGTTTGTGAAACACGTGGGTTGCACGTGAAAAAAGAAGAAGAAGAGAGATATATGTCCAAGTTTAGAGTGAAGAAATATACACTAGTAGATAACTTAAGAGAAAGGAACAATAGAGGAAAAAAGAAAAATACGTGCGGTAGAAGGGTAGAAATAAAAAAAAAAAAATATATATATATATATATATATACAATATACTCTAGATGGAAGAAGTTGATATGAATAAAAAGTATTTGCATTGAGTTTCAATTAAACTTGTTTATTGAAAGTTCTATAAAAAGTATTTTGCTATGTGAAGAGGAAATAAGTAGTTATGATAAATAGACTTTCCATCACATACTATCTTAGTTTACCAAGAAAGAAAAAACTATATATCTATTTTTTATAAAAAAATTTGAGACTAATTTATCTTCAAGTTTAAGAAGAAGCTTTGTATTAAAAAAAATTCAATGTTTTATTTCAATCTATTTTTTTTTTAATTTTAATTTCGGACTAATTTATCTTTAAGTTTAAGAAGAATCCGTATAGAAAAAATTGTCTAATTTCAATGAGGATTAATTGTTAATTGATTATCCCAAAAAAAAAGTGAAGAAAAAAAGGTTGCATGTTTTGTTAAAACAATCTAATAAGAAAAAATAAACCTTTTTTATTTTTATTTTTTTTATCTAAAAAATTACTACAATTTGATGAACTAACTTGGCACAATTCCAACTTCTAAACTTTTACTGCAATTCGGTGAAGCCAACTCAGCCAATAAATTTTCAATTTTCATAATTTGTTGATGTTGCAAATTATGAATAAACATTATTGCAACATTTATGTTGCATGGGACCAGTATTGACCTTTTGACATTGATGATGTGTAAATCGTTAGTCCTATAGGTTCATCAAGATGGAGCCGAATCCTCATCACTATTCCTACAAACGCAGAATAAAGGCTTTCTTAAGATAGTCACCGGTGCGGTGCATGCCACAACATCTCCGATGCCAAAGTTAGTGTATATAAGCTTTTTAAGAGAAATAAGAAAGTTTAGAATATCAGAGATATTTGTGTAAGAGTGTTTTTGGGTGAATCTATGTACCTTCTTTGCCTCTGATGAGCGTTTATATATAGTTTCATAGTTTCTAGCCGTTAGGGCCTTAATTGTGACTTTAGTGCTCTTTCCATAACGCCTCAAGGTTTATTAACGCGGGTTTTGATGAGCCTTCAATGGTCTGCCAGCTAATTGGTAACTGTCTGAGGTATTGAATCTTCTTATTAATGACTCGCCTGCCTTCGTCTGTGTTGTGCCAAGGTGGACGAGTATATTTGATGAGGCCGTCCAAGAAAAGAGAGTTCGTCAATCCCATCAGACATCACTCAGGGACGGAGCCAAGACTTGGAGTTAGGGGGGGCGACTTTGTTGCTAGCTGTGTGCAGGGGCTCCGGCCTTTGAGTCTACTTTTTTATTACTAAGGATTTTTGTTTAAATTTTTTTTTAAATGGCCAAGTTGTTTGTTTTGGGTAAAATAGATTGATTAGGCTTAATTTTTTTAGTTTTATTATTGGTAATTTTTGTTGTTGGGCTAATTTTTTTGGGTTTGTATATTTTGTTTTAGATTTAATCTATTAATTTTTTATGTCCTTTAAAAGGTGAAAAATGCTAAAACTACAATTTTTTTTTTACAAATTGCTAATATGGTGAATGGTTATTGATAAATAAAAAGTGATGCAAGTATACGAATCAATAATAATTTGCTACCTCAATAGTTTGTACGTTTGTGACGGGCATCTCTCCTAATAAGACTCAAAATAAGGGGGTAGATGCCTAAAGCAAAGGAACCAAAAGCATTACACTTTAACAACCATTTAGCTAACGAGTGGGCAGCCTGCAGGCAGACATATACATTAGGAGAATTGGGCAAAAGATTTTGCATATCAATACAAATGGTCCTTATCGTCAATAAGGGGGAGTCGAGCTTGGGTTAGCAAGAGTTTCATGGCAGTTCTTAGAATCTGTCTCAATGGAAATAAATCCGGCCTTTAGACTACATGACAAAATCAAGACCCATTTAACTTTTATTGTATCAATTATAACTTGTCACCTCAACATTTGTAAAAAATTTTGTGTCCTTAGACTTATTAATAATTACATGCGAACTTTATGTTGATTTGTGTCACTATGTAGTAAGTCATAGGAAAATTCTGTCCTTATTGTTATAAACATAATTTCTTTCAAAAACATTCTTACAATCCATTATCTGACAACTCAAACTAGTTTTAATCATGTGAATTACTTAGTAGTTATGTCTTATGTGACTCCATTAAATGACTACATAAATCACATCATTATAAAACATGTAAATGATTTTATAGATCACATTAAGTATATCTTTATATTCCTTTAACCAGATTTGAAAACTTTATATCTTTATATTCCTTTAACCAGATTTGAAAACTTTATATCTTTATATTCCTTTAACCAGATTTGAAAACTTTATATTCCTTTAACCAGATTTAAAAACTTTATATCTTTATTGTCATTGTTAGTTATTATTGTAATACTTTTCTTCACTGAGAAGAAATGAAAAGGATGAGTAGAAATTGGCAATGGAATCTACCTGTTTGCCAACGTAGCCATTGTTTCTGGCACTCGACATAATATTTGAGAAAATTCGATGGAGAAATAGAATTCTTTTTGTTTGAATTTATAGAAAAGGTCTTTTAATGATTTAGAACAGTTGATGAAATCATTTTTAGTAAAATTTGCACCAGTACTTTTGTCTTGAGTAAGTTATAATTTGTTGGAATGATTTGCAGTATTTTTTTCCCCTTTCAAAATTGAAGTCCAAAGCTAGTAACAAAAGTTAACAAAGAAAAAGTTGTGGAATATTTTTTGTTCTCGTATTTTATATATCCTGGCTAGATTAAGTTTATTATCGTCTTCCTTGTTCTGGTATTTCCTCCAAACAAATACAAATAATATACCACCAGGCACCAGCTATCATTTAATTGTCAAGAATCTATATACAAACATATATACCATACCCTCTACTGTTCCACTTTCAGAATATACTAGAGGATCACATTTTAGATGCAATGAATGGTAAAATTGTTTAATTTTACAATTCATTACCCTCTTAGCTTTGCTAGGGATTGGACAGGACTCACAGGAGTTAGCTCTGTAAATGTGTAGGTTTAGAGCCAACTGTAGTGTGGTGTAGGAGGCTACATTTTGTTTATCGTAAAATATTTTTAGCTGAAAATATTTATGACAAAACAATTCATTTCACAGTGTTTAGTTGGTTGGGGAAAATACGGCCTAAAACACTAACACCATAACCAAAATGTATCATAGACAACAAGAAGTTACACATAACAACAAAAATTTTGTCAAAACCGCAAGAGGGTGGATTTGTGAGAGAGCTTGGGTCGCACGAGACAAGTGGGTGGATTAGAGAGAGAGAGAGAGAGAGAGAGAGAGTTGTGTGCAATGGGAGAGGTTGTGCGATGGTGGTGTGTCGCATGACGGGAGTGGGTGGATTGTGAGAAAGATTGACAGCCAAGGGAGAGAGAGAGGTTGGGTCGCAATTGGTCTTGTCTTGTCACTTGTGTGGTGGTCGCCGGAGTGGTGATGTGGGTTGTGGCTTGGTCAAAGGTTGCCAAGGGTGGGTTGCAGTGGTGAGCGAGGTGGGTGGAGGAGGGGTGAGAGAGAGGTTGGGTTTTGAGGCGTCAATTATTTTACGCTTGAGAGTGGGTTATTTTACGGCTAACTTGAAATATTTTCAAGTTGACTATTATTTTCAACTGAACTAAACACCCAGAAATAAGAAAAATATTTTCCATCGAAATGAACACGACATAATAAATTAAATTCAACTATTTGATTTTATTGACCAATAGGTTACATGTTAAATTTAGTTGTCATTGAAAAATATTATATTAAGAGAGAGGTTAGGTTGTGAGGCTTGTTTTACACGTGAGAGAGGGTTATTTAATTTTATGGTTAACCTGAAAATAAATTTCAATTGGCTACTATTTTCAGCTAAACCAAACAACCAAAAATAAAAAATTATTTTCCATCAAAATAACGCAGCATAACTATTGACAATAATTTACACGTTAAATTTAATTGTCATTAAAAATGTAAGTCATTAAAAAGTATTACAGTGCTCTTATTACAGTGCTCTTATGATACCTTATAAAACTTTATAGATATAATAAAGTCTATAGATAGGATAAGATTTAAACTTATATTTATTTGAGTTTTGATAGTTTAAGTTTTGATAGATATAATATAATATCTGCTCCATTCTAAGACTTAGATTGCAACGTCATGGATAATAGAGTGGCTTGATGACATTTTAGAGCCAAATGTATTATTTGAAGAGATTTTAGGATGACATTTGTAGGGCTAAAAATTTGGGGCCCAAGTCCAAAATGTATGGAGTCTTGGTCCAATGAGCCTAATATAATGAATTTGTAGAGAATGGGTCAAAGAACTAGGTCCTAATGAATTGAACAACGGCTAGTGTTGGATTAAAAGACAATCAAACATAAATAAGAGATATTGATGTCAATGGACTTTCAGTCTGAGGAGGCCACAATTATTGTGTATTGATCACGGTTGGATACTAAGATAGTTTAGATTGCTACAGTGTTTTTTCTTTGTTTTTCCGATACCCTTCTCATGGGGGTTCTTCCACATTATATAGCTCCTTTCTGATCATCTTGACCCTACACTTGTTGATCATCCGAATCCCTACTTGAGTGCCCATCCCATCAGACACCCCTTTCAGCCTTTTGTGAGTTGTGGTAGCCAAGACAGCACTGTTCAGAGGTCCTCTCCACATTAATGTGGCCAGAAAAGTAGCTGCAATGCATTTAATACGGTGGTAGCAGTTTTTCCTTAGATATTTTGAGTTTCCTTCCCTCTCACATGTTCATGGGGCACATTTCAATTGTCTGAGTATATACTTGGACTACATTCGTCGTGTCCGAGGAGGAATTCCTCCTTGGATCTCCTTCCCTTCATCTCCCGCTTATGAGACTTTTACTAGGAATCATTTAATAGTTATTTGCTCCTCCTCAGACTTGTTAGTGTCCTCGGACAAGGTCCAAGGCCCAATACATTATTTTGGGCCCTAGTCCCTACAATAGCCCTTCAAAATTCCAATTTTTCCCTCCCATTCAAGGAGAAAAAGTGGGGTTTTGATTTTTAAGAGATAAGATCAACTGATTTTTGATTCACACGTGCGGGAATGCGGTTTTATATGCTTCATGATTGTTTCTGATGCTTCGTAGTCTACGAGGCGCTATTAATTACTCCAGGCGACTTTGTGTCCCCCGCATCCAACGGCGAAACGCAGATCCAATGGCTGACGTTTCTTCTAGTATTTTGAGCGGGAGTACTCCCTTCCACTTCTCCTTCTATATAAAGCCTTGAAGGAGTCCCCTTTTCCTTTCTTTTGTACGAATCTTCAAGAATTTCAGAGAACTCCAGCGTCCAGTCTTCATAAAACGCACCAAACTCTTGAGTTTCCGTAGTCATTTCCTATAAGAAGTTTTCTTTTGAAAAAATCTCTGAAAGTTTCAGAGATTGTCATACGAGTACCCGTAAGTTTTCATTTCTTTATATTACCCTTTTTCCTCTCGGCCTTTCTCTTCAGCCTCTCAGTTTATCTAGATGGGTAGATTCAAGCATTTAGTAGACACACCAGCCGGTATGGAGGGCTTTAGGGCTAGGTACCGTATTCCATAGAGGGTGGTTTTAGAATATTGCCCCCCGGACCGAGTACTGACTGATAGACATGTGGGTTAAGTCGTCATTCCCATGATTGCTTTCATAGAGGGAGGAATGACGCTTCCCATGGGTAGGATAACCAGAGACTACTTGATTAACCATAGATTGACCCCCTACCAGTGCGCCCTTAACCTATTTAAGGTCTTGGGCTGCGTAGATGCCCTGAACGAGTAGATGGGCTTAGGGCTCACGTGGCACGATGTGGTTCACATGTATGAGTGCCACAAGCTTGCCAGTGCGGGTTACTACCTCAAATCTCGGTCCTAGGTCGTCAGGCTAATAACCTATCTCCCCAAGTCCAATAAGGGTATGAAGGATGACTACCTGATTGCCTCAAGGGAATGGAGCGACGGTTTTCATTGTCCAACTCGGGCAGGAGATCTAGGTGTGGTACCTTTAGGATCAGTCCTTTTGGAAGGGGACTTAGCCTTTTAGCTTTATTCTTTTTACTTGACACTTCATCTTCTTTTGGTAGAAAATATTCTTTTGGCGATCTGACCATGATTTCCTTCTCGGCTGCTTTGCAGATAAAGCTCACGTTGCTCCGCGGCTCAGCCATACCAACGTCCAGGCTCTTAAGTACCTCCTAAGGTTGGAGATTTTTGTGAGCAAGGACGGACAACTGCGAGCCGCTCACCTGATCTTGGATTACGAGCCTCTATCCCGCACCTTCCAGGACATAGGCCAAGCGATAAGAGCCGAGTGTTCAAGGTTGGATCGACGTCTCTAAGCCAGGATTTTTGGCTCGAAGGGATCTTCACCCGGTTGCCTTGCCAATTCCACAAAACCTTCCACTAGCTGCACAACCACCTCCACAAAACCTTCTCGAAGTAGCAGCATTTCCTGAAGAGGAGATTGCCTCATCTTGCCTTTCATTAGAGGAGGAGATAGACGAATTCTGTTTCGAAGAAAACGATCCAAAGGCTCCTTTAATTAACCTCTCGGACGCTGAGGGAGAGTCAGACAGGAATTCTGGCGTCCGCACCCCCGTTCTTGTGATCGCCTGCCTGGATAACTCCTCCGATGAAGAGGAAGACAACATGGCCTTGAACAAAGGCAATAAGAGCCTAAGGGAGCTCATGGCTGCCAGGGGCAAGGGGTCAAACAAGTCCCCACCGACCTCGGCCTAAAGCCTAACCCCGACCTGAAGAAGAAAAGGCCAGTCGAGTCGCTCGAGGAAGGCGAGGTGGGTCCTCGGCAGGGGACAAAGCATCAAAAGGTGGTCCAGGAGCTTCGGGATAAGAGGTCCCAGTCCATGGACAGCCGTAAGGAGCAGGATAGAGCTGAAATTGGCATGGCACAGCGTACTTGGAGCCCTTGGCTCGAGGTGGATAGGGCACCAATTCCTTGGAACGCCTCTGTCCAAGAATATCAGAGGGGCCGAGTAGGATACATAGCTGAAGCCCTGGAGCAGCCCATACTCATTCCCAAGGACATGGACGCTTACAGGCGTTTTTCGTAAAATGACCTCTTCCTGTCCTTGAAGAGGGACCTTGCGATGGTAAGGCAGCTTATCCCTTTACAAACATAAATGCTGAGTCATATTTTGTTTTAACTCATGCTGTTTTGTGACCTTTGGGCAAATTACTCAGCAAATTTTTGTGGCCAAGGAGTGGTACCGTGACGCTCGTAAGCGGGCCAATGCTGAAGCCCTCTCTCACGCTGAGACTGAGAAAACACTAGGGGCTGTCAAGTAGGAGCAATACGAGCTAACTGAGAGGCTGAAGGAGGCACAATCAGCTCGTTTAAGTGCTAAGACCGGCTTGAAAAACGTGGAGAAGCAAGCTGAGGATCAGCGCCAGAAGCTGCACGTGACTGAAATCAATCTAGCCACTGAGAAATAGACGATCTTAGATCTCAAAGCCGCGTTGCAGAAGGCCAAGGAGGAAACCCAGCTTGCCAAGGAAGAAGCCGAGGCCGAGAAGAGAGCTACATACCAACTCGGCGTGGAGGAAACGCAAGTAAGGCTTATCGAGGAGCTATCAGAGGTATGCAGGGACTACTGCAGCGTGACATGGGACAAGGCCCTCAGCATTGTAGGTGTCCCTACAGACTCTGTTTGGAGGTTGCCTGGAAGCGTCTTCTATCCTCCAGAGATTTGGGAAGTCCCTGTTGATGCCTCAGAATCTTCCGAGCAACCTATGGCTATCCCAGATGCTATCCCTTTAACTGAAACTACGAAGGGGTCTAGCCAAGCTGGCGACCAAGGCCAGGGAGCCGAGGGGAGAAGGGTAAAGGCAAGGGCAAAAGGAAGAAACTCTCTGCCAAGTCAAAGGATGTCGCCAAGGAGAAGCCAACAAAGGCCGAGAATCAGGGAGCTGACCCTCAGGCCAAGGATGTTCCTTCTTCTCAGCCAAGCCAAAATGAAGACCCTCCTGCTGAAACTTAGCCCCTAGGGTTTCTTTTGTAATACCATTTGTAGTAGAAATGTATTTTTTGTTTTGTTTTTTTTTTTTTTAAAGACATTATGTTCGTGCGTAATGTACTATCTTTATTACTTAATGAGAATGCTCTTCCTTTCATCTTTTGTTCTTTTGCCTAATGTGATTTGAATTTTATTGCATAGCTCTAAGTTGATGTAACTGTGCCTTCAATTAGAGTTTACAATAATATTTTGTTTGCTAATCTAACTAAGTGTCAAGAGTAAAGTTGTGAATTGAATCTTAGGTAATGAAGACTGACATGCATAGACTTATATCATGTGGAAAAGAACAAAAAAAGGGGTAGACAGTCTGTATATTGTGCATAAATACAAGTTTAAATTTGCCTTGGGTCTGTTTTGGCTTTACGTCCTGTCTAAACCTCTACGTACATGCATTTTAAGATCACAAAATGCATAGTTTCAACCCCATATGTGGTTCGAAAGACCTGACCCATTTTAAGATCCGTTTGTTATTTGAGAAGTCATTAGAAGTGGTTAATTTCTTCTAAGCCTATGGTCCGAGGAGCCATGCTGAACTTAGGTTCTGTTTAGTACTTGAATAGATGCCAGAAGCAATTAATTTCCCCTAAGCCTGTGGTCTGAGGAGCCATGCAGGACTTAGGTTCTGTTTAATACTTGAATAGATGCCAGAAGCATTTAATTTCCCCTAAGCCCGTGGTCTGAGGAGCCATGCAGGATTTAGGTTCTGTTTAATACTTGAATAGTTGCCATAAGTTATTAGTTTCCCCAAGGTTTGTGATCCGAGGAGCCATACAAGACCTTGGTTCTGTCTAATACTTAGATAGTTGCCATAAGTTATTAGTTTCCCCAAGGTTTGTGGTCGGAGGAGCCATGCAAGACCTTGGTTCGATCTAATACTTAGATAGTTGTGAACCGCATGACACGCAATTACAATAAATTAGAGTGCAAACAAAACTGCTTTTATTAATAATAATACATTCTTAGGTTATTTACATTCCATGGGTGGAGTATAGCTTTCTCATCTAAGTCTTTTAAATAATATGCACCTATTCTTGCTACTGAAGTGATGCGATATGGACCTTCCCAATTGGGCCCCAGCTTTCCCCAAGACGGGTTCTTGGCACTGCCCAAAACTTTTCTCAGCACCAAGTCTCCTGGTGCTAGTGGTCGTAGCTTCACATGGGCATTATACCCTTGCTTAAGTTTCTGGTGGAAATAGGCTAGTTGGATCATTGCCTTTTCTCTTTTTTCTTCAGTTAAATCCAAACTCTTTCCTAGCAGTTCGACATTGTTGCTCAGAGTGAAGGTACTCGTTCTCAACGTTGGGAAGCTATTCTCTAAGGGGATGACAGCCTTGGCCCCATAAGTCATAGAAAAGGGAGTCTCTCCTATTGACCGACGTGGTGTAGTCCGATATGTCCACAGGACGTGTTGCAGTTCTTCCACCCATCTTCCCTTTGCATCATCCAATCTCTTTTTCAACCCATTGACTATGACCTTATTAACAGTCTCGACCTGTCCATTTCCTTGGGGGTAGGCCGGAGTGGAATACCTGTTTGTAATTTCCAAGTCACAACAGTATCTCCCAAAGGCCTTGCTATCAAATTGAAGGCCGTTATCCGAGATGAGGGTATGAGGGACCCCAAATCGAGTAACGATGTTCTTCCAGATAAATTTCTTAGCGTCCACATCCCTGATGTTGGCCAGGGGCTCGGCTTCGACTCATTTGGTGAAATAGTCTGTGCCGACCAATAAGTATCTCTTATTTCCTACCGCTTTAGGGAAAGGGCCTACAATATTCAAGCCCCACTGAGCAAACGACCAAGGACTAAAGAGAGGATTGAGGACCCCTCCCGGTTGGTGGATGTTTGGAGTAAACCTCTGGCATTGATCACACTTCTTGACATATTCTTGGGCTTCCTTCTGCATACCCGGCCATCAATATCCTTGAGTGATGGCTCTGTGGGACAGAGACCTTCCTCCTGTGTGACTCCCACAAATTCCCTCATGCAACTCCTTGAGTAGTAACTCTGATACTTCGGGATGTATACATAGCAAATACGGCCCAAAATAGGAGCGTTTATACAACTTGTGATCCTCGGACAGCCAGAACCGAGGGGCTCTTCTTCGTATTTTCTCAGCTTTTGATTTCTCTTCAAGTATTGTATCATCTTTAAGAAAGCTCACTATAGGATCCATCCAGCTCGGACTCATTCTGACTTGATGGATTCAAACCATGTCCTTCTTGACTACATCTGTCCTGTACAAGTCCTCGACAAGGATGACTCGAGGTAAACCCTGTGCTGAGGAAGTGGCAAGAGTGGCCAATGAATCTGCGTGCGTGTTTCCACTCCTAGAGACGTGTGACAAGTCGAAGAATTCAAAATCCGATTGCAAGCACCTGACCTGACTCAAGTACTCCTGCATTCTCACATCTCTAGCTTTTAGCTCGCCCTTCACTTGGCCCACAACCAATCTCGAGTCCGAGAATACTTCCACTGCCTTTCCCCCCATTTTCTGTACCATGGTCATTCCTTGCAATAAAGCCTCATATTCAGCTTCATTATTTGTGACCGAGAACCCTAGTCTCAATGATTTCTCTATGGTAATCTTCTCAGAAGATATTAGAACTAGCCCCACCCCAGAACCCCTTTGGTTTGTTACGCCATCAACGTACACTTTCCAGCGTGAAGGTCCTTGCACGGAGATTGTGCCAACCGATTTTCCATCCACGTTTTGCTCCTTTGCTACTATTTCTGTCGGGGGTTCGGCAAATTCGGCTATTAAATCAACGAGGACCTGGCCCTTGACAGAGGTTCGAGGCATGTATTTGATATCGAAAGCCTTTAGAACTGTACTCCACATGGCAATTCTTCCTGTGTAATCGGCATTTTGGAGTACGGACTTAAGTGGAAATTGAGTTAGAACAACGAATGTGTGCACTTGGAAGTAATGAGGGAGTTTTCACGTGACATGCACTACTGCCAAAATCGCCTTCTCCAATGGTAAATAACGCACCTCGGCCTCGTGCAATGATTTACTTACATAATAGACTGGCCGTTGTATGCCACCATCAATTCGTATCAACACCAAGCTTACAACATGAGGAGCCACCGCAATGTAGGCGAACAAAACCTCGTCGGCCTCAGGGCTGGACATGATGGGTGGCCGTGATAGGTATTCCTTAAGTTGCTGGAAGGCCAAAGCGCAGTCCTCGGACCACTCAAACCCTTTCCATTTGTTCATCAGGAGGTAAAAATGTCGGCACCTATCCACAGATTTGGAAATAAATCGATTCAAGGCTGCGATCATTCCAGTGAGTTTCTGGACTTCTTTGGGGTTCCGAGGAGGTTGCAGATTGTGAATTGTTTTGATCTGATCTGGACTCACCTCAATTCCCCTTGAGTTACCATATAGCCCAAAAATTTGCCAGACTCGACACCAAATGAGCACTTAGAAGCATTGAGACGCAGTTTGTGTTTCCTTAAGATGTCAAAAATGACTCCGAAGTCTCCCACATGCTCGAACACCACTTTACTCTTTACCACCATGTCGTCAATGTAGACTTCAATACTCTTGCCCAGTTGTGGCTCAAACATTCTAGTCATCATCCTTTAGTAGGTAGACCCCGCATTCTTCAAACCAAAAGGCATCACTTTGTAGTGGTAATTTCCAATAGGAGTCACGAATGCTGTTTTTTCTTGATCACCCAAGGCTAGTGGTATTTGATGATAGCCTTGAAAGGCATCCAAGAAGCTTATCCGAGGATGGCCCACAGTTGCATCCATTAACTGGTCTATCCGAGGCATTGGGAACGGGTCTTTTGGACACGCCTTGTTTAAGTCTGTGAAGTCCGCACAAACTCGCCGCTTCCCACTCTTCTTCTTTACCACTACAGTATTGGTCAACCACTCGGGATAGAAAACTTCCTTGATAGCCCCTGCTTTTTTGAGCTTCATCACTTCGTCCCTAATAGCGTTGACATGCTCTTTCGACGGGCGCCGGGGTGGTTGCTTCTTGGGAGTAATGGATGGGTTAACGTTTAGGTGGTGGTAGATGAAGCTCGGATCAACCCCTGGGGCCTCATAGGCGTCCCACGCAAACACGTCCACGTTTTCTCTAAGAAACCCAATCAGTTCTTCTTTCTCTTGGGGAGGTAGTTCCGAGCCGACTTGAAAGAACTTTTCCGGATTAGCGCCAACGGCTACCTTTTCTAGATTTTCTCATTTTACCTCCTCGGCTAATTCGTTACCGGGCAATGCCGAGGTGGTTGATTGCTATAAGCCCTTTCTAGCAGAGGCCGAGGGCTCAACATTGGGTTGGCGTGAGATGGCAGCCACCATGCACTGTCTGGCCATGGTCTGATTCCCCACAATCTCTTTGACCTGGCCCTCCGATGGGTATTTCACCTTTTGGTGTAGTGTAGAAGAGACAGCCCCTAGGGCATGAAGCCAAGGTCTGGCCACAATAACTGTGTAGGGTGAATAGGCGTCGACTACAATGAAATCCACCTCCACCACGTCCGAACCGGTCTGTATGGGCAATCTGATCTGGCCCCTTGGAGCAACGGTATTCCCCTCGAAACTTACCAAAGGGGAATCGTACGCCATTAGGTCTTTAGGTTTTAAATTCAGCCCCCTATACAGGTCGGGGTACATTACTTCCACAGCACTGCCCTGATCTACCAGTACTCTCTTCACATCAAATCCCCCAATCCTGAGTGCAACTACCAGAGCATCGTCGTGGGGTTGGATGGTTCCGATCTTATCTTCATCCGAGAATCCCAACACAGGTGAGGCTCCCTTCTTGGCCTTTTTGGACTCCCGATCGTTATCCTTGGTGGAGAGCCGAGCCACAGACATTACTTTGAAAGGATAAGAGCCGGTCCTTCCCGGAGCAGCAAGGATGACATTTATCGTGCCCATGGGAGGTCTTAAGGACGTGTCTCTCCGGGGCTCCTAGTTTGCCTAGCCTTGATGACCACTGGAAGGATGCAAAAGGTGCTTCAGTTTCCCTTCTCGGACCAACTAATCCAGGTGGTTCCAAAGGTTCCTGCAGTTTTCTGTAGTATGTCTGTGGTCCTGGTGGTACTGACAATACAGACTCTGATTGCGCTTCATGGAGTCTCTAGCCATCTTATTCGGCCACTTGAATAATGGCTCATTCTTGACTTTCTCCAAAACCTGATGTACCGGTTCTCTGAATACGGCGTTAACCATCTGCGTGTTGGTTGATCCTGAATCTCTCCTCGGATGGTTATTGTCCGACCTGAAATCACTCCTCTTTTGAGGATGACCTTCTCCTTTTCTTTCCCTTGCAGCTGGTCCTCTTCCACTCTTTTGTATTTGTTAATCCGGTCCATAAGTTGACGTACACTGGTGACAGGCTTGCCAGTCAAGGATTTCCTCAAGCCGTGCTCGGTTGGGAGATCGCTTTTAAAAGTGCTGATGGCGACGTCATCAAAGTTGCCGTCCATCTCGTTATAGATTTCCCAATATTTGTCCGAGTATGCTTTTAGAGTTTCTCCCTCACGCATGGATAATGACAACAACGAACTCAGAGGCCGAGGAACCCTGCTGTTCGTAATGAAGCGAAAGCCAAAGGCTTGGGTGAGCTACTTATAGGAATCTATGGAGTTCGTCTTCAAGCCGTTGAACCACCTCATCGCTATAGGTCCTAGGCTGGACGGGAAAACTTTGCACATCAAAGCTTCGTTCTGGGAGTGGATGTCCATTCTTTGATTAAACTGGCTCACATGCTCTACGGGGTCCGTTCGACCATTATAAACGGTGAAAGTAGGCTGATGGAACCGCCGAGGTAGCCTAGCCCCTTCTATCTTGCACGTGAAGGGTGACTTAGAGATTTGATCCAGAGCCTTACTCATGGCATCATTACCCAGGCCCCTATTAGATGGGCCCTTGTGTTTTCGTCTATGTTGGTGCTCGTCTTCATAAGAGAAAGTCTCGTTTGGAGAAGTTTTTGATCTCTGCCTGTAATTGCTGTCATCTTCATCATAAGAGGATGTGCCAGAGCTGGAAGGAGACCGCCTCCGTTGTGCATGGCGCAGTTTCTTTTTCAAGTCGTCTATCTCCTGCTGCATGGCTTGGTTGTTGTTTCGTCTCTGGGATACGCGACTGCCCACTTGGGAGTGGCTTTTGCTCGTCTGGGTGGTATGCACACTCCCCTCTCGATTCCTTTCATTCTTCTAATTTCGAATATGTTCAGGGGCAGGAAAATTACCCTGTCGCTGGGATCCTACGGGTTCTGTCCGTTGGGGACTTGCTTGGCGTGGGTTTTCTTGGTGTAGACCTGATCCTTCCATGTCTAACTGTTGCACTCACTAACACACAAGTTCTTTCCCATAGACGGTGCTAATTGAAGGGCTAAAAATTTGGAGCCCAAGTCCAAAATGTATGGAGTCATGGTCCAATGAGCCCAATACAATGAATTTGTAAAAAATGGGTCAAATAACTAGGTCCTAATGAATTGGACAACGGCTAGTATTGGATTAAAAGACAATCAAACATAAATAAGAGATATTGATATCAATGGACTTTCAGTTCAAAGAGGCCACAATTATTGTGTATTGATCACGGTTGGATACTAAGATAGTTTAGATTGCTACAGTGTTTTCTCTTTGTTTTTCCGATCCCCTTCTCATGGGGGTTCTTCCACATTATATAGCTCATTTCTGATCATCTTGACCCTACACTTGTTGATTATCCGAATCCCTATTTGAGTACCCATCCCATTAGACACCCCTTTCAACCTTTTGTGAGTTGTGGTAGCCAAGACAGCACTGTTCAGAGGTCCTCTCCACATTAATGTGTCCAGAAAAGTAGCTACAGTGTATTTAATGCGGTGGTAGCAGATTTTCCTTAGATATTTTGAGTTTCCTTCCCTCTCACATGTTCAAGGGGCACATTTCAATTGCCTGAGTATATACTTGGACTACATTTATCGTGTCCGTGGAGGAATTCCTCCTCGGATCTCCTTCCCTTCATCTCCCGCTTATGAGACTTTTACTGGAAATCATTTAATAGTTATTTGCTCCTCCTCGGACTTGTTAGTGTCCTCGGACAAGGCCCAATACATTATTTTGGGCCTTAGTCCCTACAACATTTAAGAGTCTGTATTTTAATTTTTAATTGAGGACATTTTAGAGTCGATATATTTTAATTAGTCATAGACAGTGATAATGAAAACCTTGGTGGTAACTCAACTAAAAAAGGATAAGGTCATTTCAGATATACACCACTGTAAATTTCTTTAAAACCTTCTTGTCTCTCTTCGTGTGTGTGTTAAAATAATTAGTATTCTAAAAAAAGAAAAAAAAAAAAAAAACTAAAAATGGATATATACTTTCTTGTGTTTCTAATGATTCTAATGAAGAAAACTAAAAAAAAGGATATATATACTTTCTTGTGTTTCTAAAGATTCTAATGTTTCTAATGATTCTAATGGAGACGTTCAGATAAATCCATTCTCCCGAGAATTGAATCATTGGAAAGAATATATATTCGGTATTAAGTTCATCCTAGCAACTAGGTTTGATTGGCGCAAGCTACATATGAATGTGTACATTGCTCAAATTTCTGAAGGCTCTGCTCTTTGATACTGTTGTTTCTGTTTTGGGCATTGGAATAACCAAAACTAAAGATTAGGGAATAATTGCCCGATAGAAGCCTTTCATAATCCATACATCCATGAAGGTCAAATTTTCAGAGAGCAAATACTTTCCCTTATTCACAAGGAAAGAACAGAAGTGGATCTTATTCACAACTCAAGATATAACTCCTGAACAAACCCTGATGAACAGAAACGTAGAGAAAAAACAAAGAGTGGAATTAAACAACCAAAAAACTAAAACTAAAAGCTGGACAGATAAAAGCTTCTAGCTAGCCTTCTAATCAAACCATAACCATATCATTCCCAAAAGCTCTTGATGACCTTTGGCTCCCTCGCATGCTCATCTTCCCTTCTCCTTGTCTTGGTGTCCGGAGGTAGAGGTTCCTCCCTTCTCTTAGTCTTTGTATCCGGAGGTAGTATAACCCCGAAGGGCTGAGCCTTACCTATGTCTTGCAACCTTTCCAAAGTAATGCCGAATGAAGCCGCCAGCTCAGGGCCCATCATAGCCCGGATCAGTGAGTTGGACCCAGCCAAGAACTGTGGTCGGTTCCTGTGTGCCGATGTTGTGAACCCAAAGAACTCAAGCGGACCAGATCTTGATGCAATTTGGCAGAATGGGAAGTATCTGGGCACAAAAAACACATCCCCTTCTGCAATCTCAGAACTCATAGCATTGGTTCCGTTTGGAAACACAATCTGTATTGTCCCACTTCCTCTTAGCACAATCCCATACTCTGTCGCAGTGGGATTCGCATGCGGTGCCATCATCGCTCCCTGTCACAAAGGTGTTCCACCATGTACACACATCAAAATTAAGATCCTGGTTTGCATGAATAATATATGAAGCTAATATAATCAAATATGCTACATGTGTTACAAGACATAATGCGTATGGGGCTAGGTAGTGTAAAGTATGTTTTACAGACAAAAAACTTAAAAGAGCATAGTTTCTTGGATTGAAATCTGATGCAATACCCATCATGTGCAATTGCTCTCAACTGTTGATTGCTCTCAACAATTGAGATTGAAAGTTGAGAAAGTAACCTTCCTTCTCATCCATTAAATAAATATAAAAAAGTTAAAAAGTGAAGAAATTAAAAAAAAAAAAAATTGTAAGAGAAATGAGAATAATTGCCCGAGATGACTGATTATAGTTTCTTATGTATGGTATTGCACAAGATCCTAACTGAATATAATTTCTTATATGTTAAAATTCAATAGGGTAAAACTTATATACATTATTTTAGATGCAATACATTGAGTTCCACGTTAAGTTCTTCAACTGCATTCAAACGCTTAATTTGTTTTAAATTTAATTATTCTTGAAAAAAATAACGCTATTCTTTATCTTATTGATCAATGCAACCTTAATTTGTTTTAAATTTAATTATTCTTGAAAAAAATAACACTATTCTTTATCTTATTGATCAATGCAACCAAATATTTGAAGCCAAATGTTTGAAACGTTTGAATTCAATTAAAGAACTTAATATATTGTACCTAAGGTACTATTTTTAAGTTTTACCATTCAATAATGTATCTGCATTGATCAAATAATACCTTTTTATGTTGGGCGGACCAATACAACCACAACCACCCCATAATTGAATGAATGAATTTAATTGAGAACCTAAAATACAATCCATAAGGAATTGCCATGCCTCTAGAGCCTGCCAATTAAGTGAATTTTGTGTCTTGTATGTGACATGATAACTAGGCAACCATATGCATGTCAAATTAGATTGTATAAAATGTAGTAGAAAACATGAAATATTTATGGTTTTTGTAATGAATAAAGTTTTTAAACGGAAGAGAAGCAGGAGAAATTGGTTACCGCAGTGAGATTGACAAGATAAATGCCAATGCCAGAGTGTTTGAGAGGGCTATAATCATGTTTATCGAGAGCAACGCTCCATCCATAGTCGTTGCTGAAGTCAGGGTGTCTGTCGTAGAGGTTGTATGAGTCTGGGGTTTTGCCTTTTCCCTTGTCGCTTGTTCCCCTGTCGTCCCTTTTTTTGTTTTCGGTTTCCATTCCCAACATAGAATTCAAAAGCTTCCTCCATGACCAAGTTTGCTCTTCTTTTTGGGCAGGTTCTTCATGGGAGTCCATCAATTTATTGGGGTGTTGTAGTCTGGCATGCTCTTTCATTTGCATGATTTTTGGCCATGGACTTGATGAGTGAGAATCGTTCAGGTATATGATGGGACCCCTTTTTAGCCCGAAGAGGTCTCTTAGTTCTGCGTATGATACCTGTGATGAATGTTTTGTAAGTAGCAGGCTTTAAGTAAATATAGTCCTATGAAGTGTTTGTCACGTGGTAATGTGGTATTGCAATCTAATTGCTGCAAATGAAGTAGTTTCCTTACGTTAAATGCACGTGAAAGTGTTTCAGGTTCAAATCCAGCAAGAACAGATTGTGGATAGGTTCCTCCACCAATGAAGAAAGACTGCAAAGTGAAAATTAAACAATGTTAGAGATCATAAAGAAAAAGAGGAAAAATTGAAACACAAACCATTAATTTACCATATATCTTGTTTGCTCAAATTCAATATTTTCATTTTAGAGTAGTTGTCAGTCACTTTGATACATGATGCATGTTTAATGGAGCAAGAAAGTCTGCTACGATCAAAACAAGCACTACTAAATATAAAGTAGCTAGCTGATAATGTTGCAGTCCTTGTACTAGAGTTCAAATGGTAAATTCGTAAAAGGGCCAAATCAATCATCCATGGACCACCTAATTCCGTACTAAATCCATATCAAGGACTTTGGAAACTTAATTTGCATTAGCAAAACCTTAAACCCCTATCCAATTTACCTGGAAAGTACCCACGCCCAAGCCCTCAGAAGGGTCAATGCTGCAAATAATGTGAAGCTTCTGCCCCTCTGCTGTGTTTACCAAGTAAAATGCAGAGCCAGCTGGAATATAGTACACATCCCCAGTTTTCAACCACCTCTCCCCCAGTTCATCTTCGTATATCAACCCAATCTTTGCTTCCCCTGCAAGAAAATATACATACAAATCCATCATCATCCAATTATCAAACACCCATCAAGGGGAAAAAGATCCCATTTGCTTCTGAAAATGATAGACATGGGAGAGTGCATTTCTTGGTAAAGATTTTGTAAACAAATGTACAAAATCTCCCCATTTTTTTGTAAGAATCTTGTAGTTAACAAATATACAAGAAATGGTCGCTAGAAAGAACTTTAAAATTTTAATTTTAAACAAGTTATCATTTCTTCATAAAGTCAAATAGAAATAAACAGATGGATTTGTTTTGATGGAAAAATGTTTTCCCAATTCCAAGTATAGCTAAAAATGCTTTTCAAACACCCCCCTCCCCAAAAAAAAACACAATCAGGATACTAGGGGTGTTTGGTACATGTGTTTGAAAACATGTGTTTTGTTGTTTGAAAATATGTTTAGAAATATGTGTGGGTGAAAAAGTGTGTGGAAACGCGTGTAATATTGTTTAAAAACTTAAAACATGTATTAGAGTTTGTCTACCAAACAACTCCTAGGAGCTCCTGGGAGACGAACCCACCACGACTTAGTGAGATGAATCCATGGCCACCGCCCACCGACAACAATTAATCCCAAGACCCTCCAACGTGTTTTTGTTTTTCTTTTTAAATTTCAATTTAATTAAGTAGATTTTGATTATATTTTGTGAAATCATAATAGATTTGATATTATAGATTTATTGGCATTATGGATTTTGTGAAATTATATTGTTAGTAGGGTGAATTTTGTGTTAATGAAAAATTTGTGATTCCAAGAAAATATTTTCCATTTTCTAAAAGCTATTTTTAGTGGCATTTGGGAACAAATTAAAAAGCTAGTTTATTTTACTATTCAGCTTATTTTTGCTACTATTCATTGTCCCATTATACTTTTTGGTACTATTCATGGGTCCTACTATACTATTTCAGCAAATTTTTATCTTCATATATAGTACTTTCAGCAAAAAAATTTCAATTTCAGTAAAATAAGCGGATCTTAAACAGACCCTTAGTAGAAAATATTAATTTTACCTTCAAACAAACATATAGAATTATAAAATTTTAAAAGGTGTGACATTATGTCCATCTTAAATCCATGGAGGAGGCAAAATAGGAGGATCTTGATCCCATCAGGTTATTACATTTATTTGTTCATCATTTTGAATGCGTCAGCTTATTTTGAAACCTAAAACCCATGCTATTTCTGCTAACAAAACATTAAACCAAGGCTTCCAAAATGCTAACCATGCTTATCAAAAAAAAAAAAATGCTAACCATGCAACACGTACAAAAAAGAAAACCATGCATGTGACACCTAGATTGCAAGAGCTGCAAAAGAAATTAGAGAAGGCAGGAAAGACAAAAAGGAAAAAAAAAAAAAGAACATGCAACAGTTTCGGCCAATAGTTTATCATAGTATAATCCCTTAGAACTGTTACGGGCTAAGAGAAAGAAAGAAATGAATTTATGAAAAGTAATACCTCTGCGGATGAAGATGATCAAACTGGAGTCAAGATACTGAGGGATGAAGAGGGTCTTAGGCTCCATGGTGATAAACCCAATATGCAAAGGCCTGTCCACAATTTTCCCAACAAAGCTCCTCACCACCTCCATCTCCCCTGCATCAGTCTTCACTACACGCTTTGAGTCTTGTAACAAAAACCCCTCTTCTGTACTCCACTCCTCTCTCTTTTCTCTCTCTCTCCTCCAGTCTTCTTCTTCTCTTTCTCCCTCTCTTTTCCAGTCTTTTCTTCCTTCTCCTTCTCTCTCCCTCCTCCTGTCTTCCCTTCCTTCTCCTTTCCTCTCCCTCCTCCAGTCTTCATCTTCAACAAAACTTACGACCATCGCCAAGCCATAGCAGAGTACAAGGACTAAGGCCAAAAGGGCCACTTTGTTTCCCATTTTTTTCATCGTGTCTCACACACACGTACACACACTCTCAGTGAGTCTCACGGACTTTCTCTTTGTGATTTCTTAGACTGCTGGGGTAGCTGATGGGGTTTAAGAAGAGAGGAGGGAGAGAATCGTGAGGGACACGTGTTATCCATGCAGAGTTTGTGGGCTCGCTGGCGGGTTTTGGTTTAGACAACAGTTGAGATACGGGGGAGAAGTATCCGATCAGGGACAAAGTCTCTGCTGAATGTCTCAAACCCAAAAGCCAAAGTTATTGTAGTTTTTACTCCAAAAATAAATTAGAGACGTATTCCAATTTCTTATCTTCTCTTTTTCTCCTCCCAGAGGGAGTCCAAATATGATTCCACGTTTTCAATCTCCAAAGCGAGTACGGATGTTCATCATTCCAATTTTAATAATATACATATTTTCATAACAAATTCACTACAAATTTTAATTAGTAACATGTGTTACACACATATACGTTGTAATTTGAGTTCACTATTAAACTTACTTCTTTAACCACTAATAATAATCGTTAACAACTTGCCATTTAAAATTTATTATAAATTTATTGTAAAATTATTATAAACGTAGCATTTCTTCATTATATTATATTAAAATCTAAACATAATCAGAATTTATATAAAATCTAAATTAATTTTTAATTTTATTTTAATTTTGGGTCCCTTGTCTAATTTAATTTTATTAATTTTGGTGTTAAAATAACCACCTCACTCGCTTAAGTAAAAGATCACGTGAATCGTACCTAAGCACATGTTATAACCTAATTTTTCAATCATTTTTTCGTCCAAAAGCCAACGCAAATGTATATTTCACTTTTTTATTTTTCTCTAGATTTCATTTTTTTCCTCTCCTCTATTCCAACATCTAAATTCCACATTTGTAGATGAAAGTACGTATGAAACTCACGGTAGTGCTAGCATAAATATATCCCATGTTGGGTCACAATCTAGTTTTATATGAATTAAGAAAATACAAAATCAACTAAGAATTTTAATTAATTCCCAATAATATTATCATCAAAATTAACATAGCAAAATATTAATTACGCAAAAAAACATAAAGATTTATATAGAAAACCCTTTCTCATTGAAGTAAAAAGTCAGTGGACCAATTCCGAATAAATTCACTATTATTAAGTCAATTACAATATATTCCTAAGTTTATGCTTAATTTGAGATTTACACCAAATATTATAATATATTCTCTATAGGAATTAATATGAACTCACATAAGATCTTCACTTACTTTGGATACAACAACTCACGGTTGTTGTTGAGCCCAAAAAACCTCTCTAGAGTAAACTCAATATTTCTTTCTTCTTCTTCTTCTTCTTCTTCTTTAGAATGTCTCATGGCTAAAGAATTAACCATTTACTTTTTTTTTGGTTACTCTCAGTCTTTTTTTTCTCGGCACTGCTCTTTCCTTTTTGCCAATAGCTTTTTATGTTTGCTTTAAGAAATGAAAACCTTTCTTGTTCCATCCATCTTCAAGTCAGGAAATGTAAGGTTGTTTGGGCCACTGCTGTTCGCCCTTTTTGTTTTACTGGATAATATTTCTTGTTTTTTGCACAACAGGAAGGGGAATCCATCTCCATCGACGGATCCTTCTACTAAGCGAACAGGAAGTATATCCGAGATGGCGATAGCTCCCACCCTGTTACATTAGACACCCAATTGAGTTATAGAATGGGCTACGTACAAAATTCAATTGTCTAAAGACAAGAGACATTCCAATTACTACAGGTAGTTAAACAACAAGGATTTGGAACATGAAAAACTTGAGCAAGAATTTGCACAGCTGTTCACCATGGTTGGCTTGAGAATAAATGAATAATGCAAGAATTCACAAAGAAAATGTTGGAACAAATGAAGAACTTGTGCAACCAATGGTATCTAATGTTAGATATAGAATTTTTATTGGTGTAAAATTATAAAGAATATAATTCTCATTCCCATTTTTTGTGTTTGATACTTTGATTCTTGTTAATCACTCTTGATTGTAGCTGAGATTTTGTTGTCTGCAGCCAACTACTATTGGTTGATCAATAAAATTCTTTCAATGGTTTCATTTTTTAAATTCTTGAAACAAGCTGTGTCATAACTAACCTAAAACAACGCCATCGATGATAAGTGAATCAAAATTGTTAGAAATACAGAATGATTGTATTGTATTTCTTGAATTAAAGAATATACATCAGTGCCTTTATATAGGAGACATATGTGTGCGGTACAAGTAAGTGTACTATACAAGTAACCTAACTGGGCCTAAAGCCCATAACATAATATACATTAACAGCCCCCCTCAAACTCAAGGTGGATGTGAGACCAACTTGAGGTTGTCAACTAAATCACGAGTGCGTCTCTTAGGAAGTGACTTGGTAAAGATATCTGCTAGTTGATCTTTGGAGGAGACGGAGAAAAGCTTAAGAGCACCATGGACAAGATGATAACGGATAAAATGACAATCAATCTCGATGTGTTTAGTCCGTTCATGAAAGACATCATTGTGAGCAATATGAATGGCACTCTGGTTGTCACAATAAAGGGGAGTAGCAGAGGAGGTGGACACACCCAAATCCTTAAGAAGCCATCGTAGCCAAAGAAGCTCAGATGTGGTATCAGCAAGGGCACGATATTCTGCTTCAGTACTAGAGCGGGCCACAAATGTTTGTTTCTTACTTCGCCAAGAAATCAAAGAAGAACCAAGGAGAAAGCAATAACCTGTAGTGGACTTACGATCAGTAGGATCTCCTGCCCAATCAGCATCAGAGAATGCACGGAGTACAAGAGGAGACTGAGTTGAGTAGAAAAGGCCATGAAAAAGGGTACCCTTCAGGTATCGAAGAATGCGCAGAACAGCAGCATAGTGAGTTGAACGTGGAGCAGACAAATACTGGCTCACCTGATGAACAGCATAGGAGATGTCTGGACGAGTAACTGTGAGATAAACTAAGCTGCCAACCAATCGTCTGTAAAGAGAAGGATTAGACAATGGTTTTCCCCCTGAGGGTGTCAGATGCGCATTAAGTTCAACTGGAGTGTCAACAGTCTTGCTGTCAGTGAGTCCAGCTTAAGACAACAGGTCAGAAGCATACTTGGCTTGAGTAATATAAAGACCATCTGTGGAATGAGTAATTTCAAGACCCAAGAAATAGCTGAGATGTCCAAGATCTTTCATCTCAAACTGCTGACTGAGAAAATCCTTAAGTTCTTGAATGCCACTGAGGTCATCACCAGTTATGATCATATCATCCACATATAGAAGAAGCAAAATAGTGCCTTTATCAGTACGACGAAGAAATAATGCAGAATCATACGGACTGGCAGTGTAACCCAAGCGAAAGATAGTGGAGCTGAACTTGGCAAACCAAGCTCGTGGGGCTTGTTTAAGACCATAAAGTGCACGTCGAAGATGACAAACCTTGTTTGATTCAACAGAGAGACCAGGAGGAGGTTGCATATAGACTTCTTCACTCAGATCCCCATTAAGGAAGGCATTTTTAACATCCATCTGAAAAAGATCCCATTTACTAGCAGCAGCAACAGCTAAGAGAGCACGAACAGATGAGATACGAGCAACTGGAGCAAAAGTCTCTTCATAATCAATCCCATACTCCTGTGTAAAACCTTTGGCAACAAGACGAGCCTTGTAGCGCTCAACAGATCCATCAGAGCGAGTCTTGATCTTATAGATCCACTTACAACCAACCACAGACTGTCCAGGAGGGAGAGTAACCAGATCCCAAGTATGGTTTTTGGTTAATGCATCAAGTTCCTCTTTCATTGCAATCTGCCATAAAGGGTCAGTAGAGGCCTCACGATAGGTTTGAGGCTCGTGAAGTGTAGCAAGGGCAGTGTAACAATGATAGTCAAGTAAATGTGGAGGAATGGATCTTACCCGGGTTGAGTGGCGAGGTGGAATGTCTTGTGGAGGATCTTCAGGCAGAGCAGGAGCAGGGGACCCAGGCTCAAGGTGGGGTAGCTCGTCATCAACCTGTTCATCTTCAACCTGTCTGGGAGAAGCATCAAAAATATCTGGAGAGAAGTCCAAAAGAGGATCAAAAGTATTTGTAGAAGGAACAAGAGACTCATCTGGAAAGATTTCTAAAACAGAGGAGTTAGTCAAGGAAGAACGAAAGTGAGAGAGTTCAACAAACAATCGGTGTTCCCAAAAGACAACATTACGAGAAACACGAAGACGATGAGAGACAGGATCATAACACCTATACCCCTTTTGAGTTTCGCCATAACCAAGGAAACAACAAAGTCTAGATCAAGGCTCAAGTTTGTTGTGCTCATGAGGCTGAAGAAGAACAAAACAAGCAGATCCAAATGAGCGAAGGTGATGATAGTCAGGGGGTGACCCAAAGAGACGCTCATACGGAGTCTGATTATGGATGACAGCACTTGGAATGCGATTAATTGCATGAATAGCATGAAGAGCAGGTTCACCCCAAAATGGGGCAGGAACTTTGGTAGAAAGAAGAAGAGCACGAACAGTGTCAAGAATATGACGAAGTTTTCTTTCGGCTCGACCATTTTGCTGAGAGGTACCTGGACAAGTTAGATGATGTACAGTGCCATAGGAATGTAACAGAGCTTGAAACGCATATTGAGTATATTCAAGAGTATTATCAGATCGAAAAGTTTTGATACGTTTGGAGAATTGTGTTTCAACCATTTTTGCAAAATTGCTGTATATTGGTAAAATTTCAGAACGAGATTTCATAGGAAAAATCCAACTATAACGAGAATAATCATCAATAAAAACAACAAAATATCGAGATCCACCAATACTAGCAACAGGAGAAGGTCCTCAAACATCAGAATGAATTAACTCAAAAATACTATTAGAAATGGATTCACTGTTATTAAAAGGCAAAGCTGGCTGTTTTCCTAACTGACATGAAGTACAATCAAAATTGTCTTTAGACACAGAACCCAACAGACCCCTAGACGCTAACTGTTGTACCCGAGAAGATGATGCATGACCAAGACGAGAATGCCAAAGTGCAAGAGAAGGTAGGGAAGAAACTGTAGCAGTTGCAGCAGCAACAGAAACAGGAGCAACAGGTGGAAGATGAAGATTGTCCACGGGAAACATACGCCCAACTCTAGGACCGGTCCCAAGCTCCTGTCCCGTCCTCGGATCCTGCACAATACACCCAGAATAGTAAAAAATAAGGCGATAACCTAGTTCAGCTAATTGTCCCACAGAGCACAAATTATAGGATAGGTCAGGTACATGGAAGACTCCAGGAACAGAAAGGTTAGAGGTTGAAACAAAACCTAAACTATTTCCATGCATGGTGGAACCATCAGCTATATGAATATTTAGAGGATGTGGTGCAGGATCAAGTTTGGAGAATAAGGACGAGTGAGGTGTCATATGATTGCAGCAGGCAGAATCAAAAAGCCAAGTTTGAGACTTACCGGGTAGAACAGATAGGGCAGTGGAAAAAGATGCATTACCAGCCATACAAACAGCCTGAGCTATGATCTCCTGTAGTTCAGTGGGGGAGAGGTTGATAGTGGATCCAGAAGACTGGGACTCAGCTGAGGTGGAAGCCATTGGCGGAGTAGGCTCAGTATTAGCAACAGCAGCAGTAGATTTGTTGCGACGGTAACAAGTCTCAATGGTGTGGCCAGAACGCTTGCAATAGTTGCAGACCTTTTTGTTGGTCTGCTTGCGACGATTGTTAGAGCCAGAGGAATCACTTGATTGCTGAGGTTGCTCTATGAGTGGAGTAGATGGAGTAATAGCCAAAACATTGAGCTTATTCTGGGCTTGAAGGGTTGCAAGACGAGCTTCTTCTCTAACTAACTCATTCACAGCAGTATCAAGAGAGGGAGCAGGACTGCGATTTAGAAGCTGACCTCGAATGGGCTCAAAGTCCTTGTGAAGTGACATCAAG
This sequence comes from Quercus tomentella, assembly GCA_028535165.1. Taxonomy (NCBI): domain Eukaryota; kingdom Viridiplantae; phylum Streptophyta; class Magnoliopsida; order Fagales; family Fagaceae; genus Quercus; species Quercus tomentella. Next base: position 35,911,701 of record JAPQVY010000133.1, on the reverse strand, counting down.
AATTCATAGAGGCGAAATTCATCTCTGGCGGAAGCATATTGCTGAGCATCCTTTGAGCATGCCCAAGTTGGATCAGAAAGGTCAATTTGGTCCCAAATGAAGCGAAGCTGATCATAATAGTCATTGATGGATTGCCCTGGTTCTTGCCTGAGTTGATGCAATTCAACCACTAACTGATATTTCATGGATCCATGAGTAGTGGAGTACCTTTTGGCCAACATATCCCATGCAGATTTTGCATCATCAAAGCTGCCCAACAGATTGGAAATAGAGGGAATGGAAGTGTTCCGAATCCATGTGAGGATCATGTGGTTATGACTATCCCATTCAATTATGCGACCAAGAAAAACAACATCTTCTTCACTTGCTCCCTTGACAGGAATAGTGATTGCACCAGTACAATAATGCCAGAGCATGCGACCCTTAAGAAAACTGCGCATAGCTTGAGACCAAGATAAGTAATTTTTATTCCCCTCTAATACAGTATTGATGGGGCGAGGAACAAAAATATCCTTTTTATCCATTTAGAGACACAATATGCAAAAACAGACAGCAAAAATGAAATCTACGCGAAAAACTGGGTAAGGAGAACCTGTACTGAAAAAGTCAACCCCAAAAGTCAACGGTCAACGGTCAACGGCCAGTCAAAGTCAACGGTCAACCTGAAAAGTCAACGGTCAAATCCAGATCCAGAAGATGACGTCAGCAGATGACGCAAGCAGTGACGTTAGCAAGCTGTTAGGGCTGACGTCAGCAATGACGTCAGCGAGACAAGTTGATGCATGTGAGGCGCGTGACGGCGCGTGGAGGCGCGTGGGAGGCGCGTGTCGGCGCATGAGAAGAAGCTGCGGCGCGTGGTGGCGCGTGTGGCGCGTGGTCGGCGGAGCAGCAACTTTGAGAGGCGCGTGGGGGCGCGTGCGGTCTCCGATGGCGGCGAGGCTTCCACGAGTTTGTAGATCGGCGCAGGACGATCTCAGTGGTACCTTCAAAATCGTAATCGGAGCAATACTTGCAGCGGCGATGCGAAGAGCAGTGGTCTGGGCAGTGTGAAACTCCTTAACGACGGCGGCTGCAGGTCCGGAACCCAAGGACGACGGCTGGATGACGTAGGAGGTTCAACGGCGAAAGGCTGCGGCGACAGTTGTGATGGCGGAAGCGTTGTTAAAAAGGAAGCCACACTAATGAAGACAAGACTGCTAAGAAAAGGTCAGAGCAGTGGCTCTGATACCATGTTAGAAATACAGAATGATTGTATTGTATTTCTTGAATTAAAGAATATACATCAGTGCCTTTATATAGGAGGCATATGTGTGCGGTACAAGTAAGTGTACTATACAAGTAACCTAACTGGGCCTAAAGCCCATAACATAATATACATTAACAAAAATATTAGAAAAGATAAAGCATAATTCTGATATCATGTTGGAAAATAACAAAACATAACTTTTTTTTATTTTTTTATGAACAAAACATAACTTTGATACTACAATAAAGTGTATGGAAAAATATAAATAATAAAATAAAGATAAGAGAGAGATGGAGAGTAGGGACTTTATAACATGGTTTGTTTTTAAAGGCCTACAACCATGATGACTACATATTTATTATTAAAAATTATATTTTACAATGAATCTATTGAAAAATATTTCTAGTAGAAATCTTAGATAAACTTATAGTTACACTACCTGCACTACGAGTAAAATTATGATTGCTTTACTTATATACTCTAAGTAAGATTAAATGGAATGAACATGAACTAGAGTTATATAATAGACTTGGGTTTTCACTAGGATTAAATGGATCTTGATATCTCTAAAATCTCCCTCAAACTTAAGGTGGAAGCTTGAGACAACTTGAGACTGGACAAAAAGTGAGACCTTTTAGGAAATTGTGATTGAATAGGATGTGGAGTAGAACAAGCAAAACCAAATTAAATGAAGCATAAACGACAAATTGGAACAAAGGTAGGATTCATGCAATTATCGAGGCTTGAATGTTGTTGAGTGTTATTGATTAGTGAAGTTGTATGAAAATTTTTTGTGTGAAGATGATAGAGAGACTCGTGAATAGAAAGAAAGCCAACTAAGACTACTAATCAAAGGTTCAGTTTGAGTAACGCAACCTAAATATGATAAAGATGTATGACTAGAAAGAAAGATAACAGAGGATGCTATCAATCATACTTGACCAAGATGGTTCAGAACACATACGTGATTAAAGGGAAGCTAAAGACCATGTATAGAAGAAAGATGCACATGCCTATTGAGTGTAGTTGAGATTGTCAAGATTGTCTCGTTAAAAAATATCAAATACAAGAAATGCATATATGAGACTGGCATGACATTGTTCACGATAGAAAATAAATTGAGAGAAGCGCATATAGTGGCTTATAGCGATGGTGTGAGAGAGAACCTTAACTTTGTCACAACAAAGAATATATTAGGATGAGCCTACAAAGTGACTGGTAGTAGTGGTGATAGATAAAACCTAGACCTAGTGATTAAAGATAGGGATTACTATAGGCTAGATACATTCAACTTTGATATCATATTAAAAAAGATAAAACATAACTTTGATACAATGATAAAAGTGTATAGAAAATTATAAATAATAAAAGTAAAGATGATAGAGGACATACAAATTAACATTGTTTAATGTTAAAAATCTAAATCTACAGGGAAAGCCTTGATAGCTATATATTTACCATTAAGATTTTTGTTTCACTATTGTCTTTACAAAGCCAATATGCCCTTATGGTTACTAGCACTCAAGGGACATAAATGTACTCTTGTCTTGTAAAGCGCAAGATACATAACCGGATGTGAAAATAGCTTGAAATAATACTAATATTTTCAAAGCCCAAACCCAAGAAGCCCATATATGGTATGTGGCAGCAAATTTCAAGTGAGAGAAAATTGCAGCCTCTGCTTCCTTCTTGAGCTTAGCTTGTCCCGTAAGGAATATGCCATGCCCTGATATGGGTTTCGTTCAGCTTCGTCTAATTGCTTATTTCATGTGCTTAGCTTGCATTTTCAAATTGCTTGACATATAGATCTTCCCCGTTTGGTTAATGTTCGATGAATGGTCCCACCACATACTGAGCGTCTCATCATAGTAAAAGCATCCTTTCAACCTACATTCCAAAAGTGAAAACAGTTTATTTCAACTTTCAATGGGAAGACTAAAATTAAATTAATTATCATTTTTTTTTTCAAATGATGTTATGATTACTACCAACTTATTATATAAAAATTATCAATTGATATGTCATCTTTTAAATATAATAAAACAATAAAGTAATTCAAAATTTTATTTATAAAAAATGTTGGGAATATTATAATTTTATTTTATAAGTATTACAAACTAATGTATCAACTTTTAAATCAAAATAAAAATTAATTAAGAAATTACATAAATTACAATTATTATTATGTTAGTTTGTAATTATTATTTTTTAGTAAAATTGGTAGTATTTTTACTTTTTTTTCCTTATGTGTAGAAATTGATACATCAGTCAGTAAATTCATACAATAAAATTTGCAATAACCATAACACATTATTTTTTGTTGATTATATTATTAAAGTATCATCAATTAGATTCATTGTTAGATCTTTTTGTTAGCTTTTTGTAGTATAATTAGAGGTAACTTAATAAAATTTCGTCAAAAATATTGTTTTTGTTTCTAAATTTTGCAATGAAGTTCATTTTTAAACCCTAAATCTGAAAGAGAGGAAAAAAAATCGATCCCTAAACTATTAAAAACGTTATATTTTTTATCTTTAAATGTTAAAATGATTTTTTTTGTCCCTAACATATTAAAAAAAATCTTTTTTTTTCCATAAACTTTAAAAAGATGTTTCATATTATGCATTTGACCAATAGTTTCGTGCTTCCTATTCAACTTAAGTGTTCCTCTACACTAGGGTTTAAGTTACACATGGTGTAACTTTAAGTAACGTTATATTATCCAATATTTTTTTTATTAGATGTGAATTTTGATAACTCCACTGCTGGATTATGTTATCTTCGTATATTCTCTCCATGCTTACAAAATTTAAAGATGATCAAAGATCAATAGCAATAGCAATAGCAATGTCATCAATAAATTATTTAAATTCAAGTTTTTGTAGTTTAAAATAATGCATAAAAAATATGTTTATGGATCGAATGCTAAATTACATCCGATTGGCATGAAATTTGGCATACATGTTAAGAACATATAGAACATGTAATTCAACGGTTGGATTTTCAAAATATGAAATCAAAAACAAGTTATTAGGTGATGTAACATTACTTAGAATTACAATAGGTATAACTTAAACTCAACTCTCTCTCTCTCTCTCTCTCTCTCTCTCTCTCTCTCTCTCTCTCTCTCTCTCTCTCTCTCTCTCTCTCTCTCTCTCTCTCTCTCTCTCTCTCTATATATATATATATATATATATATATAGACACACACGACTTCATGTAAAAATAAGTTAAAAGTTTACAACTGTGGACAGAAGTCGAAAAGGTATAAATATAATATTTATAATAGGAGTCCGAATTTGGTAAGGATCGGATGTAAAACTCATGTTTTAGACCATCTAATAAGAGATTGTTATATCAACGTTTTACTTAAAGTCAATATATTATACCACACCTAATAATATCTCAATAAACTTCCAATTTGGTTGAATTTATATATGGATATTAGAATTAATTGAGTGTAGTTGTACTTATTCTTAAATATATGATAAGATGATGTGGTATGTTAGGATTGAAAAGGTAAAACATGAGTTTTACACCACATTCTTACAGAATTTAATCTCTTATAATAGTTTAGAGGTAAAGAAGAATTTTTAAAAGTTTAAAAATATAAAATGAACTCTATGCAAATTTTAGGAATTTAGGACATGTTTTTTTTTTTTTTTTTTTATGGGAATTTAGGACATGTTTTGGCAAAGTGTAACAAACACATAATGTAATGACTATTCCTACGCTTCAGGAATTTTTTACTAAAATGATAAAAGTTCATCTAAAAAACAAAAAAAAAAAAAAAAATTGATAAAAAAGGAAAAGGAATGCTGATATTCAAAGCAGATAAAGACGTTGCTAATAGTGCCTACTGTCTACTTGCTAGCCCGCGCCGTAGAGTTGAGGTATAAGTGTTTCACACGCAATGGCCACCTTCCGTTGAACTCAAAATTAAAACATAAACTGATAAAGAGTGTGCAAAAAAAGACAATATATCAAGGTCCTGCGATGACTTGCCCCTAAAGCGTGGCGATCCCAACGGTCATTTCTCCACGCCGAGACTCACAAAATGAGCGAGACCGAGTCACTCTCCGAGTTACCCCTCAACAAAAGCAACACCACCAAGAGCTTTTCTTCCGAGATCCCTATCGAGATCGAAATCGTGAGCGAAGAAGAAATGGCTCTACTCGAAGCAGCCTTAGCCTTAGCCCCAGTCCCTGCAAATGCAAGTGCTATTTGCTCACCACTTCGTAGTTTCCATGGCAAAGCGAGGTCTATTCAGTCAATTGCTGTCCTTTCCAAGAGGACCTTCTCGGGTCATACCGAACCCGACATCGAGGATTCGGGCAATTTCGCCAGTACCCAGAAGAAGAATAAAAACAATGAGTCTTTTCTCCATCGCTTTCGAAAGAAGAAGGGCTTGTCTGTCACTGATATTACTTCCACGGTATTCAATGGGTTTGTTCTCAAGTTTTTAAATTTTGCTTTTGATATGAAAGATTTTCGTGGTCTGGCAAATGGGTCGGAATGGTTTTTGCTAGATTTTTGAGTTTGAGTTTAGTATGATTTTGTTTTTTGAAGCTTTCATGGTGATAAATAGTAAGTAGATGATTTTTCTATGCTAAATTGCTGATGATATTTGATGAAAATGGGAACCATACTTTTGAATTTTGATAAGGGGAGCAAGTCAAGAAAATCTTTTTTTTTTTTTTTTTTTTTTTTATATAAATGCCATTGAACTAATTTTGGCATCTTCCAATAAATTCCATATATGATATATGGTTCATGGTTGTGTCACCACCAGCAAAATATAGTGTGTATTAGATTTGGTTGTAACTTGTTGTCTATGTGAATCAACAATTACTGTCAGTCTGTGATGTATTACAGAGAAAACTTGGAGGAGGCCTAAACGAGTTGTTGTAACTTAGATTATTGAAATTTTATCCGTTCTTGATGTGATCACCAGCGTAAATTTTATTGGCTTTATTATGAATGAATCCACTACAAATACATGTTGTGGTTATAGTTATGTCACCAATAGCTTAAGAGAAAAGTTGAGTTGCTCATGAAGTTCCATGAGCATTTCCCTGGTAAGCATCAGCATATGCGAATCATCATACATTTGGTTGTAGTTTGCTATCAACTTTTTTATTTGCGTGAAGTCCAGAATATAAAGGTTTTAGTGCGTCATCTTGATCTTTTTTTGTGTATTTGATGGCCAATTGGCCGAGGTACTTTCAATGAATTGACCACATAGAATTGACTTCCATAATGATAGGAGTTTAAAACCTTTTGCTTAATCTCTAGTCTTTCAATTTCTCTTGAGTTCATGAATGGAAACACATACTCATCCAGGTGGTTCATAAGTGAGAGAGTAATGCTGATACGAAAGTAGCAGAAGAATAGGATCATAGGAAAAAAAATCCACAAAATAGATCAGTCTTGTGAAGCAAATGCCAATACCTTTCTTGGCCTTTGATTTAGATCAACTGTGTGAAGCAAATGTTACTTATTTCACTGCTAGAGCAAGCACCTACGTATCTTATGGATGTTAGAAGAAATTGAAGTGAATAAATTCAGCATTTACTAATAGTTTAAGCTGTTAGGACAACTGGTGGTTTATCATGGTATCAAAGCAGGTGGTCTTGAGTTTGAACCTTGTCTCCACCCTCCCACCCATAAAAAGTAAAAAATCCCACACAATTGGCCCCAATATTAAGGGAGATTCTGGACTCTTACATGAGGGGGAGTGTTTGAATAATGATTAAGTGACTAAATTCACCCTTTCTTATTAGCACTTAAACTTTTGGGACAAGTTTTAATTAATCAATGAGTGCCTAATATTTGGAAACCCAAATAACATAATTTGATTTCCAATCTCGATGTTACACTTTTGTGATCAAACTCAATCGGCAGACCTAATCTGATGTTGGTTTTACTCATAATTTTTTACTTCTAGCCCTAGTTGGATTACAATTTTTTAGGAGTAACTGGTCTGCTGGAAGTTAGGACTTTACCCTGAAGATCACACACACACACACTCTCTCTCTCTCTCATATGCATGCTTGTTTTTGTCTACAGATTAGGCCCTTTGGTACCTCCAAGTTTAATATTATCTGTTATAGAAATTGTTGTCAAACTTTGTCCACACCCTTTTTCTCGTTTACTATTAAGTGTCAGGCTTAGTTTACATTAATATATTTCTTTTTAATGTTGTTGGAAGTTAGAATTTTGGTGAACTTTATGACCATATTGCACATTACATTGTTGCAATATTTCATAGAGTGAAGTTCTGTATCTTGTGGTGTCATGAAGATCACATTGGTTCTAATTATACTTCATCAACAGGAATGGTGTGAAAAACAAATGGAGTTTGTTCTCCTCCATGCCAAACGCAGAACTAATAAAGCTATGAAAACAGGTAGTGCTCGGCATGCAAAACTTGAAGAAGAGGTACATTTTTAGATTCCTGATATATAACTAATTCTGTTTCTCATAAAAAAATGATAAAAAAATAAATAAATCTGTGTTGTGCATGCCTCTTGTTGCCTTGAACTTATGACTCCCTAAGTCTAAATGGTTTATTTTTCTGGTCAATTTTGATAAACCTTATCATTGCTTGTACACTTAAAATGAGCTTTTATTCCTTTCTTTTAATTTTATGGGCAGACATTTTTGGCTTAAATTCCATTGCATGAAGTTTAGTTTATTAAAAATATTAGTTACTGTACTAAGTGAGAGCATAATTGCAAATTGTATACATTCTTATCTAGCCATTAGCTTGGCCTTGGAAATTCTTCTCTGATACACAATTGTATGTAGAATATTTTGCAGATCATTCAACTTATTTCTATGTTCGTTCTCCTGAAATTTGGAGTAGCAAACCTGATTATTTTATTAGTACTTTCTATGTCCGCTTATGTTCACTGTATGTAATTATCCATCCTTATTGTATATCTGACAGGTAGTGAAAAAAGTGAAAGTTCAAGTCAAATCTAAAGAAGACACATGGGCTCTGAAGTTTTTAAATTTTATTATTGGTGCAAATCAGTTATTGTTTGAAGGATTAACTCGTGAGCTGCCAATGTAAGTTCAGTCATCTTTGGCTATCTCAATTTCTAGGCTTCTAGCTTATCATGGTTTTTGCTAGCCCTCAATGGCCACATATCTATGCTTTTTCTGCACTTGCAAGTGGTTCATTATATAATTTGAAGTGCTTTGTTCTCAATGCAGGACATATTTTTGGAAAGTAAGTTAGATAAGGGTGTTACTATGTTGTTCCTGTAGAATTTAGATTTATCCATATTACTGGATATCATATCCTGATTGGGGGATTCATGGTGCGTAAAGTAGAGTAGTTAATGTATAGCAAATGGTAACTATGTCAAAGTTCCATGTGAATAAGCAGATATGCGGATAACATTTTAGTATGGGTTGGATATGAGTCCCATTTTGAAAAGATTGTTCTAACCATCAATTAAGTGCAAAAGATTTGATTGTTTGTTAGTTATTGTTTTGGCATTGCCCTAATCATGGAATGTACTGAAATCTGTATGGATAACAAAACTTGGAAAGCAATTTACAAAAGACCTCCTCTTTTGTTGGGAAGCATAGAGATGGTGCTTGTACATATGAAATACAATGGTTTTCTAGAAATTATGTGTGTGTGTGTATATATAACCCTTTTTTTGTCTCCCTCTTACTCTCACACCCACAAACACATGTGGAATGCATTTGGACCATTGGTCTTCATGTTTTCTTTCCCCCTTGCTGATGGACTATAACTGCTTATGGAATCAGAATAGGCTTTGCAGAAGGTGTATGGATGGTGGGAGTGATCGATGAGATCCGGATACCTGCCACAGAAACTGATAGAAAACCGATATTAGTTGACACAAAGACTCGTGTTCGAGACACTCTTCCTGCGGAACCGCAAAGAAGGAATGGAAGGTATGTTAGATGAAATTTTGTTAACTATTGTGTCAGAATAAAGTCATGACATTTGCATGTTTCTTGGCAGGCTTCAGTTAATGTGTTACAAGTATATATGGGACAATTTAGTTGCTGACAATTTCCCCTCTCAAAATTTTTTTGATTTTTTTACGTTAAATCCTTATTCTATCTTATCTGAAGAACTCAGGGAAAGAACTGCTGACTCAGGGTTCCCGGCAGATGTAAGGACTCTCTCTTTCTCCCTTAATTCATTAACTACATAATTTGAGAGATCAGGCTGCTCTATAGAGTGCGTGTGATGTTTTCAACATCATTATGCACATCTTTGAGGTTCTCTGAATACGAAAAACAACAAATCCTTATTACATTGTATAGAGGTACTTAAACATGTTATTGAAAAATAAAGATATCACTAAAGATAATTTTAACAAAGTGAGAGCAGCTTCTTTTCATTCTGTTCTTTGATTTATTTTCAATGGTTTGTCCTAGGAGATGTCTACCATGTAATTGGCATGGACCTTTACATAATTGTGAAATTGTGGATAATCCTGTTCAGATAATTAAAAGAAGTCCATCCCTGCTTTTATATTTTATAAATTTTTATTTTATTGTTTTCTACACAGACCCTTGATGACATAGTGAGACTCTTCAGAAATACATGTAGCATACTGCCCCCTGCTCATGACCAGCTTTTATTGAGGTGAGTATCTTGTTCTCTCTCTCTCTCTCTCTCTCTCTCTCTAGGTAAAATGGTTTTGCATATTTTTGTAGCTTGAGTTTTAGAAGTTTCTATTAATATACATGAACTACATACTAATTGGGCTTGGAACACACCTTATGAGATGTTGGATTGAGATCCACTAGAGTTCTTAGGGTAATGAATGGGTAGAATTCTAAAAATCCTATTAAATAACTTAAAGATGCCAAAATAATGCTATTAAATGTTTGTTTCAATGACAAAACCTAAACCACTCATTTAACAATAGACTATTGAGCTCTATGATGAGTTCCCCCATAAACCTTGAAAGATCTCAATTTAATGGACAGTATTGGTAACCACTACAAGAGGCAGCAGCCAATTCAATAAGAATTTCAGTTGGACCATCCTTCACCTTAATATTTTTGAATCAAAGGTTTTTGGTTCCAGTCAAAATTGGTTTGACTGTTAAGTCTACCTGAAAGCAGAGTTTTTTTTTTTTTTTTTAATAATATTTTTATAAATAAAATTAAAAAAATTGGCTACCCTGCTTTGGCTGATGTGGACTAGGCTTTCATGTGTTACTGCCTCAACGATAGCCATTTTCATCATGAATTTAGGAGGAACCTTTATAAGATACATTGGCAAATTCATACTTAGGTTGTAGAGCAATATTGAAATGTGTGGGATACATACTGTATGATTGTGAATATTTTTGTGATTTAGCAAGATATTTACTTGGTTGCTTTCAAGCAGATATGAATTCCAAAAAGATAATTCATTGCTTGGCGAAGATCACTTTGCCTTTGACTCTGATTGGCTCAAGAATCAAATTCATGGTTGTCTTGAGTTCTGGCTAGGGGAACGAGAAGCCTGTTACACTCCAGAAGAGGAGCGTTGGAAATGTCGGTTCTGTCAGTTCGCTTCTATCTGTCCTACAAACAATGGCCTTGATAGTACTCCAAGTCCCACAAACACCGGCCCTGATAGCACACCCCACAAACACGAACTTGAATAGTACACTATGCTAGAAAAAATGCTGACATTGTTGTAATCTCTCCCAATCCGTTTCCTAAATAACATGCGGTCTGTCTGCAAAGAAGCATAGATTTTTATGAAAGCTTCTTTGTGGTGTATTGCAGACCAGCGTTGGATCTGTCCTCTGGTATGTGCAATGATTAGGCATCAAATTGTATCTGTTGTAGGCAATAATGATTCTTTGTTGTAAAATTGATTGTTGCAAAACAAAATTCATTCTTTTTAAATATATGTATATCGACCTTGTTCTTTTTCTCTGAGTTTGTTTATGTTGCAAAGAGTTGACAGTTAGAAAGCACTTTGGACACAGCCCCCAGAAAATTGCATATACCATTTTCAACATTGATCTTCAGCTTATCTAATGATAGAGCTTATAAACTGCAACATTGATTCTCATATTTGTTTTTGGTTTCAGTTGGTCTAGAGTTCAAAAGAATAATGAGATGTGCTCATGCCTCCTACAACACATTCCTTCTCTCCTCTGTTCACTCCTTTCTCACCTTTCTATCTCCGCATTTCATCTTCAACAAACTCACTGCCATTGCTAATCCATGCAATAGATCTCTGTTTCCTATAATTGCTTTTCCTCTCCCTCACATACTGTACGGAGTGTGACCTTCCGTATACTCTCACAATCCAGCGTATAAATGCACTATTCGAAAATAAAGGTAACAAGACTACAAGAGTGTGAGCTTCCCGTGAAGATAATAAAACAAGTATAATGGTAAAATATCTACAAATTTTATTATAAAATATTTATAAAATGATGTGACAATAAATGTGATTGGTAAATTTTAAAAACGTAATTAATAAATATTTGAATTATTTTAATGTAATCGATAACACATTATTTTATAAGTAATAGGTTTTGAGTAATGCTACAAATATAAATTATTTTACAACAGTTTTACAAACTGTTGTTGTGACCAACTTTTTACTGGTTTTCATCTTGGCTCACCACTATCACTTTTTCATTTACTAATGATCACTCGTCATATTGACCATTTGTAAAAAAATTTGTAAAAAAATTTGTATCTCTAGTATTTTTCATGAGTTTTAGGCAATAAAAGTTATAGTTAATTTATAACCTGTGTTAAAATGTGGTCTCCTATCATCACATTTAGAAAGAGGAAAGAGGATTGTGGGGTCCAATAAATTGTGGTCCTGACCCATTCATTCGTTGGGGCCCAAGGCCCGAGCCGAGGAAGGTTATAGCCCAGGCTCGGTAGTATAAGTACGAGGTAGCCTTGGGACACTGCCGAGGACGATTCAGTCCTCGGCATGTCCAAGATCTCACCAAAAGAAAGGGTAAAAATGGTACAAGAACAACTGGAACAAAATCTAAAATATCTAAGTCAATAGAAAAGGGTACGCTGGAAAGGGCAACGACCAGGGAAAGCTGCCCTTACTACCATTCAATACTATGCACCTGACAGAGCCATACTCCCCAGCTTTTACAACCACCTCCAACGACTTTGAGTATGGGCTGATGGGATAAGTATCAGTCTTGAAAAGTCGACCCTACACGTGGACGAAGGATAAGGAACACAGGCTAGTATAAAGGGAGAAGTAAGCAATCCATAGAAAGGGCTGGGAAAAATGGCCAAAACCAGAGCCTTCCAGCCCACCTCTAGGAGAAAGACTCCCAGAGCGTGCACGATTCATTTATTTATGTACACGTTTTATTTATGTATGAACACCCCGGAAAACCACCGACTCGTGATCAAGGCCTAGCCTTTCAAACTCACGCTCTATAAATGATATTGTTAGGGCCTATTTACGTGCGAACTCAGTATCGTTCTTGGGTCGTTCCAAATCGTGTCCTTACAAGGATAAAATGGAGGAAAAAGAAGTCGTCATCTTTGCATGTTCTACTTTTTTCTTTTTTCTTTTTTGGTTAACAGGCTTGAATATAAAACAGAACAAAATAGAGCAATATTACAAACTGGCCACAGAGGCCAATGTCGTGGCTACAAGCCTAAGGTCAGACCGACCATTAACATCCGACATAAGCAAATTAACTAAATCAACAGAGGGTGGGGCATCAAAAATAACAAAATTTTCCCTCATAAAGCAACCCCTCCTAGCCAAAAAATCGGCGCATTTGTTCACCTCTCTGAAAACATGGACCAACCGGGCTTGTGTGAGCCTTGACAAGAGGGACCTGCAATCATGAAATAGAGGGGAGTGTTTTCTATTAGAACAATCAGTGCTGTTAAGCATCTCCACTATTACCTTGGCATCAAGTTCCACATCAAGAAAGTTTATTCCCAGCTAAATGGCTAAATATAGGCCATCTCTCAACGCCCACAACTCAGCCATCACAATTTGCATCTCCACTATTAGAACAATCTTTGCATGATCTACTTTGCTTACTTATTAATGTTCCGTCCCTAAGCAAAGTACAACATTAAATTTTTTTTTTTTTTTTTTATATATATATAAAAATGAGAACAGAGTTCTTTGCTTTCTTTGCTTACTTATTAAGGCTCCACGTAGTTCTTTTCTAAAGTAGGAGCATAGGGACGGAACTATGTAGGACATGTTTGGATTGAGTAATTTTTATCACTTATTACTCAATTCTCATCACCCTTAATCATTTTTTTTTTTTTTGGGCCTACATCATTTCAACCTGTTAGGCTTGATTTTCTTTCTCACTTTTCATCACTCATAACAAAAAAAAAAAAGTCAGAGTGATTGACAATGAGAACAAATTTTAGTGTTTTTAAATTATGAAAACAGAGTTACAATGACAATTTAATAATTCTACAGAACTAAGTGGATCCCACCCACATGTTTTTATTTAAAAAAAAAAAATGAGAATAGAGTTTTTTGCTTACTTTGCTTACTTATTAAGGCTCCACGTAGTTCTTTTCTAAAGTAGGAGCATAGGGACGGAACCATGTAGGACATGTTTGGTTTGAGTAATTTTTATCACTTATTACTCAATTCTCATCACCCTTAATCATTTTTTTTTTTTTTGGGCCTACATCATTTCAACCTGTTAGGCTTGATTTTCTTTCTCACTTTTCATCACTCATAACCAAAAAAGAAAAAAGAAAAAAGAAAAAAGTCAGAGTGATTGAAAATGAGAACAAATTTTAGTGTTTTTAAATTATGAAAACAGAGTTACAATGGCAATTTAATAATTCTATAGAACTAAGTGGATCCCACCCACATGTTTTTATTTAAAAAAAAAAAAAAAATGAGAACAGAGGTTTTTGCTTACTTTGCTTACTTATTAAGGCTCCACGTAGTTCTTTTCTAAAGTAGGAGCATAGGAACGGAACCATGTAGGACATGTTTGGTTTGAGTAATTTTTATCACTTATTACTCAATTCATATCACCCTTAATCATTTTTTTTGGGCCTACATCATTTCAACTTGTTAGGCTTGATTTTCTTTCTCACTTTTCATCACTCATAACAAAAGAAAAAAGAAAAAAGTCAGACTGATTGAAAATGAGAACAAATTTTAGTGTTTTTAAATTATGAAAACTGAATTACAATGGCAATATAATAATTCTACTGAACTAAATAGATCCCACTCACATGTAAAGTCGCCAACAGTGGTAGAGCAGTAATGCTCACCAACAGGCAGCTATACTACTATTCACTACCCGCTTTTATTTTTTATTTTTTATTTTTCTCTCATTTCTCTTTAACTTTCACTTTCTCTTACAATTTTGAGTGATGGGATTTAAGTGTGGACATATGAAAATTGAGTTACCAGAATAAATAAATAAATAAATAAATATATATATATATATATATATATATATATATATATATATATATATATGAAAATTGAGGACCCTCGAACCAAACATGGCCGTAGTTTCCGACTTTCCACGAGAAAAAGTGAACCAATCACAATATTGTAGCTTCTAAAAGTCAAGGGAATCTGATTCTCAAAAAAAAAAAAAAAGGGAATCCATAAAAGTAAAAGGCGTAAAGATTCAACTTAATCTGATTAAATAAATAAATAAATATATATATATATATATATAGATATGAAAATTGAGGACCCTCGAACAAAACATGGCCGTAGTTTCCGACTTTCCACGAGAAAGAGTGAACCAATCACAATACTGTAGCTCCTACAAGTCAAGGGAATCCATAAAAGTAAAAGGCGTAAAGATTCAACTTAATCTGATTAACAAACTTGTTTAAGCCATTAATGCCCCCAGGAAACTGCATTAATCGTTTGTAGAAGGGCTTAATAATAGTAGCTTTTTCGTTTTCCATTCGTACAACACAACCCAACGCCAACGGGTCTGAAACTCAGGAACTTTCAGACCAAAGCTATTCTATCACTTTTGTCAAAAAAAAAGAAAAAAAAGACCAAAGCTATAAAATATTAAAAAAGATTCCACACCTGTAACGACTACTTTTACAAGCATTGCCAACGTTCATTTCATTTCTCCTCCTCGACTCTCTCTCTCTCTCTCTCATCGCCTAGCTAGCTCTCGAAAAAATGAAGTCACACTCCGAGTTACCCTTTAACACCACCACCAACTACAATAGCAACAGCGGTGTTGACATTCCAACCGTGCTCGTGAGTGAAGAAGAAATGGCTTCCATTGAAGCTGCCTTAGCCTCCGCTAGCTCTTCTCTATCTTCCTCTACAGTCGCTGAGCTCGTTAGCATAGAAGAAATGGCTTCCATTGAAGCTGCCTTAGCATCCACATGCACTTTATCCTCTTCCTCTACAGCCTCTGTGCTCGTGAGCGAAGAAGAAATGGCTTCCATTGAAGCTTCCTTGGCCTCTACTCGCTCTTCACTCTCTTCCTCTGCAGTCCCTGCAATTTGTTCAACCTCTCAGTCTCGCTCTCACTCTCAGTATGAGTTCCAGAGAAACGCGAGGTCTATTCAGTCAATCACCCTCCGAGCCAAAAGGAGGATCTCGTTTTGTACAGAACCCTCCGATATTGAAGATTTGGGAAGCCTTAGGAGTAACCAGAAGAAGAAGAGCAGAGTGGCTGACTCGTTTTTCCACCGCTTTAGGAACAAGACTGGCTTGTTTGTCAGAGATATCACTGCAACGGTATGGAGTTCTTTTTTTGGAGGGGTTTGGGAAATGGGTTTGATTTATTTTTGTTAAATTTTCATGTTTAATTTTAGTTTGAACTTTGAAGATTACATTGTGACACATTGATTGATGTATATGTCTATATGACTTTGTTTGGGAATATTATTCAAAACCATGAATTTAATTAGTACTAGCCTCGTCTCATGTGCAATGATGCTTTTTTTTAGTTAAAAAAAAAAAACTTGTACTTTTATTTTATATATATAATTTTTATTTTGAAGATCTAATTTATAAGTGGATAAAATAATTTGAAAATTAATAAGAGGGTAATCTTATTTTTAAGGCAATATTTTAGTAGGAGTTAGAGTTTTTTTTTTACCAGATTATTCTTTAGTTTTGTCTATATTTAAACATAGGAGTGTAAGAGCATTTTTGAACAAAAAAAAAAAAAATGAAGATTCCAAACAAGAAAAGCCTCTTAAATAGTAGTATAGATAAACTATTATTATGCGAGTGAATGGAGTGTTGATTCTGAATTACTGAATAATTACTGATTAACAATCACAACAATTTGAACGCTGTTGACTGTTTTTTATTTAACGTTATAAGATTACTTGGAGAACGCTTAGTTAGTCTTATTCTTTTGCTTTCAAATGGTTTCTTTTTCTTTGTTAAAGAGTCAAATTCTTGTTTCCAAGACACCGAATTCTTTGGTTTCTTGCTGGAGAAGTTGAGCCCTTGAAATTATCACAAAGTTGCCTTAATAGGTTAGAGCCTTTTGTTTGTTGAAATGGTGATGGTTTTGGGTTGTAACTTGTAAGGCACAAGTTCCCTTTTCCTCCCTACAGTCCACTTTGGTGGGACTGACACTAGGTAATGGCCTTTATGCTGCAAGATAATTAAGGTTGGTCATAAATTGGTTCTCAGTATATACAATGGAAATCCATGCTTGATTATTCGTCAAAGTGCTCAAGGTCTTTTATACTTATCAGTCAAATTGATTTGCTCATGAAGTGCATTGAAAGTTGTTGCTGTGAATCAGATGCTTCAGGATGTAGTTGAGCAATCGACTTCACCTCCATGAAGTTCAAATTGTATAGGTTCAAGTCTGCCAGCCCATCATCTTGATCTTGCTTGTGTATTGTATGGCCTTACTGTCTTGAATGGGTTTACATCAAATTGACTCTTATGAATATGGCATTTCTTTTTCTCATTCCAAACTCCTTGATTAGATTCCTCTTGTCAGTCATCTACTGAGCATCCGGTAAGGTGGGAAAATGTACGCATATAGCTCATAAGTAAGAGAGTAAGCTGATATGAAAAAACAGGAGGGGACATCCTTCATGCTAATTGGTGGAAACACATATTCTTGTGGATCAGACATCCATTTCAGTCGCTGGTTTTGCAGGCATCTATTTATTTATTTGGCAGCCCTTCTATAGGCAACCCAAACTACTAAACTGTATTTTCAATTTCTATTAAATTCTCTTGTACTACCCAACCAGCTGAGTACTCTCACGATGCCTATCAGTGAATAATGTTTGAAATCACACCTAGGAGGATTGCAAATCTAAACAGTAAAAGGTTGTGTGATGCCCCAATATGATTGATTGTGTGATGTGTGTGAGTGTGTGATGAGTTCCACATCGGGTATTTACCAGGGTAGATCTGGGCTTTATTAACAACTACAAAGAACCTTAATTGTGACTAGTCCTTTTGAGGTATAGCGCAGATGTGGCTAGCGCTTTTCCTTGGATCGTTACATATGGTATCAGAGCCAACCTGGTAATCCCGTGTGAGCTTGGAGACACAACCCCACAGAGTGGGCCCTAACGAGGACGTTAGAGATTTAAGTGGGAGAGATTGTGATGCCCCAATATGATTGATTGTGTGATGTGTGTGGGTGTGTGATGAGTTCCACATCGGGTATTTACCAAGGTAGATCTGGGCTTTATTAACAACTATAAGGAACCTCAATTGTGACTAGTCCTTTTGAGGTATAGCGCAGATGTAGCTAGCGCTTTTCCTTGGGTCATTACATATGGTATCAGAGCCGGCCCGGTAATCCCGTGTGAGCTAGGAGACACTACCCCCACAAAGTGGGCCCTAACGAGGACGTTAGGGATTTAAGTGGGGGAGATTGTAATGCCCCAATATGATTAATTGTGTGATGTGTGTGGATGTGTGATGAGTTCCACATTGGGTATTTACCAGGGTAGATTTGGGCTTTATTAACAACTACAAGGAACTTCAATTGTGACTAGTCCTTTTGAGATATAGTGCAGATGTGGCTAGTGTTTTTCCTTGGGCCGTTACATATGGTATCAGAGTTGGCCCGGTAACCCCGTGTGAGCTCGGAGACACTACCATACAAAGTGGGCCCTAACGAGGATGTTAGGGATTTAAGTGGAGGAGATTGTGATGTCCTAATATTATTGATTGTGTGATGTGTGTGGGTGTGTGATGAGTTTCACATCGGGTATTTACCAGGATAGATCTGGACTTTATTAACAACTACAAGGAACCTCAATTGTGACTAGTCCTTTTGAGGTATGGCGCAGATGTGGCTAGTATTTTTCCTTAGGTCGTTACAGGTTGTGCTGGCAATTAAGAACTACCCAGAATTTATCCCTCTCTCTTCATATATTTTTTGGCCCTTGTAAGATGTTAAATCATATGTGCCAACTGAAAATTCAAGCTTAATATGTCGTGTTTTGTTGTAGAAAATTTTCTAATTTGTTCATTATTATTTGATTTAGTGAAGCGAAGTTATTAGTCCATGCAACTTTTCAAATTTGAAACATACTCATATCACTTTCATTCTCATTTCATGATCATGATAGGAATGGTGTGAAAAACAAATGGAGTTTAGTCTTCTCTTTGGCCAGAGAAAGAATACTGAAGCTATGAAAACAGGTCGAGCTCGCCATGCAAAACTTGAAGAAGAGGTATACAATTTGGCATATTTAACATTTTCTTTTTTAAGGTGCCCTTTTTTTGGTAAGTAAATAATTGGTGTTAGTAAGTAATATTTGCAAAGTGAAGGAGAACATAGATAGCATACTTGGACATAGTAATTACATATTAGACATCAACTAAATAATTTTTTTCCTACACATTTTGGTCAGCAAACTGAATGCTTTGTTTTCTGTTGGTCAGTTTGTTTGTCCTCCCAAACTCACTTTGTACAATAATCTGATCCTGATTGGATTTCTGGGCAGGTTGTAAAAAAAGTGGATCTTCATGTCAAATCAGTTGAGGATGCATGGGCTGTGAAGCTTACGAATTTTATAATTGGTGCAAATCAATTATTGCTTGACGGATTAACACGAGAGCTGCCACTGTAAGTTCAATCCTGTGTGGTTAAATCTAATTCAATTTCCTGCTCCTCATGGTTTAAATATCTTCCAACCATCACATGGCATATAATTATTTTCCCCTGATTGTGGTTGTTAACAAAATTCTGTTGGCCACAAAAGGGCATTAGGTTAGATTTTTTATTGGGAGATCTATCCAGACTTTCAAATATCCTGTTTTTTCTTACAAGGCATATAGTAGAATATATATAAATATAATGTTCAGGGGAATAATTTTACCCTGAGACCCTGATATGAACCAATGGTATGGCCTGAATGTGAATCTGAGATTGTAAAGAGATGCTGACCTTAAAATTGAGTTCAATGTGACATGTATCTGTATCTTAATCTAAGAATCATTGTCTTAAAAATGTCATTGGAACAGTACTAATCATTTAAAATCATTGTTTTAATGTTTTGGATATTTAAAATCTGTATGGAAAATGAACGGTGAAGAAGAAATGGGGTTAGTTTGGCAAAGCAATGGGGTTAGTTTGGTAATATTATGGTGATGAGGATGATTATATACATATAATTTTTTTCCTGTTTTTAACTGAGACAATGGTTTTCTAAAATTTGATAAGAGGGCAATAAAAAAAAAATAGAGAACTGATCTTTAATATTTCTTTTTACCTTTCTGATGGACTATACTACACCAGAATAGGCTTTGCAGAAGGTGTCTGGATGGTGGGAATGGTTGATGAGGTTCGAATGCCAGTAACTGAAACTGATAGAAACCCGATCTTAGTTGACATCAAGACTCGTGTGCAAGATACACTTCCTGCAGAACCACAGAGAAGAAATGGAAGGTATACAAATTAAAATGCTTATGTTTCAGAGTGATTGACGTGAGCAGCTGTTAGCTACTGCATCAACACAAAATCATGATGTGCACATTTCTATCTACAGGCTTCAGTTAATGTGCTACAAGTATCTGTGGGACAATTTAGTAGCTGATAACTTCCCCTCAAAACAGTTTTTTGATTTCTTTTCCTTGGATCCATATTATATCTTATCCAAAGAAATCAGAGAGAACACAGCTAAGTCAGGGTTCCCTGTGAAGGTAAATATCCTCTCTGTCTTGAATCATTAGTTACTTCAATCTAGAAATCAGAGATGCCATATTGCATGATGTTCTCTTTATCATTTTATGTATTTCTGGGACACCTTTTTAGGTGGAAATTATAAAGTCATATCATAGTATTGAAGGAGTGCTTACAACAATACTCTTACTCTTCTAGCAAAGTGATGGGCGTTTCTTTTTCATTCTGTTATTTGGTTCATAGTTAGTGATTCATTTAGTCACATACTTGCCAAGCAAATGGAATGAATCCATACATAATTGTAGAATGGTGAACAATGTAGGGTCAAGTTAAAGAGTTTTGGATAATTAACAACTCCAAAATCATGCTTTTATAGTTCGTTATTTTATTTTGGCTGTGCAGACCCTTGATGATGTGGTGAGATGTTATAGAAATATATGTAGCAAGCTGTCCCCTGCTAAACACGAGCTGTTATTGAGGTAAATGCAAAATTAATGTTGGTGATTTCTTTATATGAGTATTGTTTATGTTGAGGTAGCGGAGTTTTGATACCAATTGTAGTTAATATAGTCAATAATAGTGGGTTTATATGAAATAGAATAAAAAAAGTAGAACAAACAGTCACATAGTGAACATAGAGATTTATGTTGTTCAGCCTTAGGCCTACATCCACAATGGCATTGAGGAGAAAGTTTCACAAAGAAAATAGGGAGATTACAAGAGTGGCACAAAACGCAAACTCTTAACACACCCAAAGAGCTCTTTTTTCACAAAAGCTCAAGATAAGAGAATTTAGCTTTTGACTATTTGCTGCTTGAGAAAAAATGAAAGACTGAATATATATATAGTTGGAGAAGCCAACTAAGTTGGCATGGTGGTATTCTAGTACCACTCAAACTTTGTTAAAATAGCCAACTTCACACCGGACTATTAAATTCATATGTGGCATTAGGTGCAATTACCTCATTCCTCATTAAGTTCAAGCCACGTCATTAACAGGTTGCCCATTTTTTATAGCTGAAATTATAGGAGCTGTCATTGAGATGCATGAACATGAAAGTACCTTGGAATGTATTTTAGTTAGTCTTTGGAATACATAATAAAAGATGTTGGATGGGAACCATAATTTTCCACACTAGCAAACTCACTAATCATACTAAGGAGTTGATTGTATAGAATAAATGAAAGTTTCTTCATGTCTGGGACCTATATTTAGCAACAGCTTATACCATTCTTTTAGCAAGATATTTATTTGGTTGGTTTGGGGCAGATATGAATACCAAAAAGATAATTCAGTGCTTGGTGAAGATCGGTTTGCATATGACTCTGATTGGCTCAAGAGTCAAATTATGAGCTGTCTTGAGTTTTGGCTGGGAGAGCGAGAAGCCAATTGCACTCCAAAGGAAGAGCGCTGGAAATGCTGGTTTTGTCAATTTTCTTCTGTCTGTCCTACTAACACTAACCCCGATAGTACACAAGGCCCTATTACTGACAATCCAAATAGTACACCAAGCTAGAGAAGGCGCTGACCATCTCCTACATTGCTTTGATTAGCATCCTCAATAATGTTGCAGTAAGCAGATCATGCAACCTTTCCGCAAAGAGGCTACAGTTTTATTCAAGCTTCTTTGCCGTATATGCTGACCAGAGCCATATGGGCTAGCTATTGGGTCTGTTGTTAGGGACGTGCTATAATTATGTATTATATGTCTTATTTATGCATCAAATGTATCTGTTGTAGGTGATGATTCATTGTTGTAAAATTGATTAGCTGATTGTTAACTTTTCATTATCATATACATCTCTCTCTCTCTTTCGTGTGGGTGTGTGTGACTGTGTCCTCATAGGTGATGTGTGCAAGCATAAGCGTGCATATTGTGGTTGTCATTTGACTCATACAAAGTTGAAGCTTGGCCTGCATTCAGAAATAGCCCCTTGAATTTGCAATGTAATGTAATTATCGTTGATGCTTTCCTAGGGAGAGCTAATAAACTGCAAGACGTATTTTCATTTTAGTCATTGTAGCTATTTGGGAATATGAACTCCGAAAACCAGAGGGAGAATTATTTGTTGGTATAGAGTAACATGGGTGTGCATTTGGGAACATTGTAGTTTATGATAACTTATTTGCATAATGTTTATCAAAAGATATAAGTTTTTGATAACTTTTATATTAAAAATATGTAACAAAAAGCTAGACGCTATCTTTTTTTCTTTTTTCCAATAAAGTTAATTTTGTTTAAAAAAAAAAAAAATCCAAAAAAGGCTTAAACAAAAAGGGAAAGCAAAAAACTAAAAACTAAGAACTTTTAACAACATTATTGAATTCTTTTAAAAAAGCAACTACTCCTCGTATAGTAAGAGGGACTATGGTACAAAATGTAGAGCCTGTTTGCATAAAATGTTTTGTGCATCTGAAAATGTTAGACAATAGAAAAAGTTTTCCGTAGTCAATGAAAAATTATACAAAAATAGCTGAAAACATTTTGGGCTTTTACTGAGCTCTCTCTCTCTCTCTCAATTTGTTCCCCTTCTCTCATTGTCATAGTGCTTAGAGACTGGAGATTCAAATCCGTCCTGCTTCAGGCGTGAACGAAGTTAAAACTAAGGCTGTCAATCTAATGACAAAAATTTCATACAATTCATTTTTAATGTGATGTTCACTCACTTTCAATATCATCTTACAATGCATGTTTGGATGCAAGAGGAGAGACAATAATAATCTCATGGATTTAGTATATGCATGATGTCTCTCATCGCATGTTGTGAGATGATGCATGTGCTAAATGCACAAAAATAAAATTATTTTTAATTTTATAATTAAAAAAAATATAAGATTGTTAGAAGCTCAATTCCCATGCCAAAATTCTTATAGGTCAAATAGTACACCTTGGTCTTTTTAAAGAAGATGTCAAATATTCAAAATTCAAATCCCCTTCCCCCACAACTATCAAATTATAATTCTTTAAAAAAAAAAAAAAAAATCTCGATTGGGATCATAGCATATTGTTAGATTCTAAACTAAAACTATTATTTATTTAAATTTAAGCCTTATAGCTTGTTGTCAAAAAAAACTTATTCAATTAGTTGACATTTCTTAATCTTTAAAATGAAAATATCCAGGTTCAAATAGTACCATTTTTCATTCTAACTATCCAAATTATAAAAAAAATAATAATAAAAAAATTAAAAAAAAAAAAAAAAAACCCTTAGAGCCTTTTGACTTGGGCCGATACTTATAACTCGGGTATTTGTTTGAATATATCGGGCCTAATAAAGAAAACCTCCCACCCAAATGGTAACGGACCGAATTCCCCCAAAATTCCAATTCGGTGCCCCAAACCCCTAATTTCCTAATCAAACAAATTCCCGTCGAAACTACCTGTCGCCGTCGCCGTCGCCTTCGCCCTCGCATTCGCAGGTATGAATTTCTCTTTCAAAAGACATTGTTTGCAATGTGAAAATTCAATATCTGTTTATTTTTAGTTCTGTTATTTATCAAACATTTCTTATTCATGACCTACTTCCAAATACAACCTATAATCAGTAGCATATTTTTATTCAATCTAAGCTCATATAGTAACATGGAATCCTAATTTCATTACATTTCAATGGACTTATTATTTCAATTAAATTTTTGATGGATTTTTTTTTCTTTGTATTGCTTGTATTTTCTGGTACGTGTTGCTTGCGTTTTAGATTGTTTTGCTTAATTGATGTAATATGTTTTGGGTGCGTTTGTATAAGCTGTTGCGAAACGGCGTTTTGGGTTTAAAATGAGCCTTTGTAAAAAAAAAAAAAAAGCTATGATGAGAGTTGCTGTTACGAACGGCATTTTAGGTTCTAATAAAACATTTTAGCAGAATGTTTTATTAGATTAAAGAAACTTAAAGATTTACATCAGTTTGTATTACATTTCATAAACAATCCGGAATTGTTTCCTGCCAAACTTTATCTTCTCCTAGCTGAGTTACGAACTGGGTGGCTCAGCCAATCTCCATGCTGCTACATTAGAAGTCTTTCAAATATAATTTCTAATAACCTTTAAAATAAATATTCATTACATTTTACATATAATAAAAAGTAAAAAATAAAAATCTTCTTTTTTGTATATATAAGAGAACTGATATTATGTAGATAATCTTGAATTATATGCATTTATGTACTTGATCTAATTCTATTTTGTGCGTGGCACAGGTTAATAGCTAGTCAGACGTAGAAGTAGAACAAGCACTGACAGAACGGTCTGAAAGTGACTAAGATAACCAAAGCAGTAGGGACTCGATTCCATGGCACAAAACGGTAGTGTGAGAAAGAGGGGGCCGAACATTCTGGTGACAGGGACGCCTGGGACGGGCAAGACAACGACATCGTCTGCTTTAGCAGAAGCCACCCAGCTCCACCACATCATCATCGGTGATTTGGTCAAGGAGAAGAACCTCCATGATGGCTGGGATGACGAGCTTGACTGTTATGTCATCAATGAAGACCTCGTAATCTTATAAACCTTATTTCTTATTGTACTTGTTTCTATATATGTTGTGATACATAGAGGGCAGTTGGTTTTTCATATTGAAATTTTTACATTTGATGCCGAAGGCATAATTTAGACTAAAAAAGTTCAGCGTTGAGGATTTAACTTTGTTATACATGAACTATACACTTAAAACTGAATAAATAAATTGGATTTGAGGTAATTAAAACGCATTGTTTTAAGTCTGCCATATGCAGAATATCTTGGGAAGTCAAGAAAAATGGAGTTAGAAGAAAAGTTTACACAAAAGTTTTAGATGAAAAGATTGTTTGAGATGTTTTGGGCTTAAAACCAACTTCATACTTGTGAAAATTGTAGAACTACACTAATATTTGTGTTCATTTGATAGAGGCATTTGTTTATGCTATTGATGAGACTATGATGTCTCCACATTAAGCTGGGATACATTGTTCAGTAAAAAAATAATAATAATAAAAAGGGATATATTGTATATCTTGTCTTGTAATAGCAGAGAGAGCATGGGTTCGTCTGAATGAAGCAAGCATTTGCTTTTGTTATCCTACCGTAGGGTTTTTGAATGTTGGGTTTAACTTTACCTCCTGAGTGGTTTATGATAGATTACTAATTGGAGAGGTTTTTGACACAATTTCTTGCTGACTAATGGTTATGCAGAATCAATGTTACTATATGAGCATCCATGGTATTCTGAATAAACAGGGATATGTAATTTAAAATCAACAATGTAAGATAGCTGATGGTCTTGGAACCAAATGGCTCCCCCCTCCTCCTGCTTTCTCTCTCTTAAAATAAGGGGTGAAGGAGGGAGGTGGGGTTCAGTCCTGTATATGTGCATTGTTTAGGTGATGGTACCAGTTATAGCATGCTTATTTTGCAGGTTTGTGATGAGCTTGAGGATTTGATGGAAGAAGGGGGGAACATTGTGGACTACCATGGCTGTGATTTCTTTCCTGAGCGATGGTTTGATCGAGTAGTTGTGCTTCAGACCGACAACACAGTGTTGTATGATCGCTTGAGTAGGAGGTTGTGCCAGCTTTACTTTTTTCCTTGTCACTTTATCTTCAACTTGTTTTTTGATCCCTCCCTCTAATCTTATTGTCTCAAAAACCATTTCTGTGACAGAGGTTACACAGGTTCAAAGCTCTCAAACAACATTGAGTGCGAAATCTTTCAAGTTCTGCTCCAAGAGGCGAAAGAAAGTTATCCAGAGGACATTGTGGTGGCATTAAAGAGTGATACAATTGAAGACATTTCCAGAAATGTTGCGAGTTTAACAGATTGGGTGGGAAGTTGGCACCCTGCTTCCTAGTCACATCACATCATCTCTCCCCTGTCTGTTGTTGTTATCAAGGGCACTAGTCCCTGCTTGAGTTGAGTAGGTGTTTTTAGCATAGTCTGCTTGAAGCAGATTTTGGCGATGCTAAGACTACTATAAGATAAAGTTTTCTTCAGAATTCAGCTTTATAAGTTACTATTTTATATAGAAAATGTTTTGTATTATTTAATATATTTTGACCTAATTTAGATTTTCATTTCAATTAATGATTTGCAATGGGGATTTGTGTAGAATTTTGGTGTCGTATTTTAATTAGAGATATAGATCCTGACCTAAAAGGGGTGTTACATTTCTTTAATTAGAGATAGCTGGTGAAAAGAAATTTGTTATGGGGGATTTGTGTAGAATTTTGGTGTCGTATTTTAGCTGTAGTTTTGGAGTATCTGTTGGTTTGGTATCGTATCTTAGCTGTAGTTTTGGGTATCTGTTAGTTCTATTTATACGAAGAGTCCGGTATATAGATTGTGTATAGGAATGTGGTCTCTCTCTCTCTCATTTGAAAATCTGCTAGCCCTGTTCTTTCTGTTGGCTTGATCTCCCAAGTTTGCCTGAGCTTGAAATTCAAAGCCAATTTATATACCCTTCAACCTTATTTTTGCTGGGTGTATAAACCCTTGAACTAAAGTCATTGATGATGACTCCCAAAATGTTGTATGATTTGTTGTTATTTGTTTTTTTAAACCATGGGAAGAGTATACTGGAGCATCTATTAAAGTGATAAAACTTCTCTCAAAATGGTGTTTTTCCTAACCATGGGGACTTAATTATATTTCAATGAGACACTTGACCCATTTTTTGAGTTAATTGAAAAAAAGTTGGTTCCAATTAACTCTATTGATAAAGTCTCTTATCGTTAAATAAGAGATCTAAGGTTTGATCTCTACTTACACCAAAAATCAGTTGGTATCTTGACATGATGATAAAGAACAATTATCATGGACTGGATATTATAGGTTGAAATTCTATTGTATTTGTACCCAAATTAATTGACACATTTTGGTGTGCCCATGACTTCCAAGTTTACATCATCCCTTCCCAATGTAACTATTAAATTTAAAATTAAAAAAATAAATAAAAAAATCTCGGACTTTGGGCCCACCTCAAGGCCCATTTGATCGCCTTGGTCTCAGCCACTTCCAACTTATTAAGAATGCAGCTGCCGCGCCGAACGCGAAAGAAACGAGGGCCATTCACATTCACATTCACACCAGCTATAATAAAGAACGGTAGAGGCGTGAAACAGCGTAGCTTTTGGATTTAAGGTAGTTTATTTAGCCAATCACTCACTCTATTAAAAATGTTCCAAAATTTCTTCTCATACTCCATTCTCAACTAATCTTTTCAACTTCCTGAATCAAACACTTGTACAACTACTGCACTTTACATGTTCGATAAAATGCTTATGCAGCAAATGCACCCATTGATACATCCTTAACGTGTTTACCCAAATCTCTCTCTGGCTTATTTATAGGCAATTAGGTAACAATATGGTGCCTTGTTTTTTCTTATTCCTTGTCTCATGGGTGATGCCTAGGACGGATTGGAGATTGAATGTAAAAAAACTATATTTGAAATGCTATTCCCATTACTTCTGTGTTTTTTAAATGTAAACTCTTTTAGGGTCTTGTGTTATGCATGGACTAAGGGTGTTCCTTTAACAATACTAAGGTTCTCCCCTTTTGGCCAAAACAATGGTTTCCAGGGGTAAAGAGTTAGTGTTCTCTTTATTATGCAATTAGTTGTGTGGTGCAACTTTTGGTTAGAAGGTTATGGTGGATTTGCTGCTCAACTAAGAGTTCCATGTAATTTTTATTTGACCCACTATTATAATCTGATTCGTGATATTCAAATGAATGTGGGTTAAGTTGGTCAAAACAGACAATTGAATATGGAGGAATTGGGTTTTGATGGAGCTGAATGATTAAGAAGTATTTGTCTACATATGAAAGTTATAGAGTTGAGCAAAGTCTAGAACTAGAACTCAAGCAAATAGTGTAATTCTTAAGTTGTAACAAGTCATTTCAAATGAGAGAGGCCTAAGATTTTTATGGATTTAGGATGTTGATATGACTTTAGATAATGGGGTGCCTATATTTAAACATGAAAAAGATATTGATATAAATATATATATATATATATATTTTGAGTCAATCAGTATGCATGAAAAAATACACCATTCACAAAGTTTATTGTCATTGCAGTTGGTATTTTCTTAATTTTGCTTTCTAGTTAATTCTCGAATCTAATTCTGTCCAAATATCATATTCATGTCACAGTTGTTGATGGTTTCGCTTCTTACTTTGTCACAGGTGCAAATACTTAAAAGATGTCGTAGTTTTTTGTACTATTGTGGAGGTGCAATCTATTACTGGTGAAGTCATTTAATATGTATACAATCCCTCTAATTTGGCCGTGCTTGGCTGAGAATATTAAGATGAACTTTGCTTTAATTTAATATGAGAGACAATATTTAAAAATCTCTTCAAGACTTCTACAACTATGTTCATCAGGAGTTTACTTTCAGCCAATGTCCTCCCTTTGAGATGTTTTTCCTCGTCGGCAATTAATGTTCTAAAAACTGGAGATATTTTAAGGCAAGCAAGAATTTTTACAAATGAAGATGTCCTTGAATATTCGAAGGTGAGTCATGATTCAAATCCTATGCATTTTGATTCTGAGCTTGCTCGAAATGCTGGATTCGAAGATAGACTTGTTCAAGGCATGCTTGTTGCTGCCCTATTTCCTCGGATAATTTCTTCCCATTTTGTAAGTCACACCTTTTGGAATTTGTTACCACTTCTTTACTTTTTAATTTTCTTATTCAGATTATTGTAGTAAATTATCAAAAGGGTCCATCAAAAAAAAAAATATATATATATATATATATATATATATCAAAAGGGTGAGAATGGGCTAGCGCTCCCCACTCTGCTCCTTCTGATACAGCCTTCTTGTCTTTGTCCTGTTATGGTAATTGTTGGAAGGAAGAGCAACTACAAGAAGTAGCTGAGCATTTCATTTAGAGCTAAAACAAAGAAAAAAAAAAAGGAATGTACTATTACATATTTTCTCTCTACAATTTTATAACACTAAGATCTAGACTATTCATACGTGTGAACTAGCTTAGGTCTCATATGGATCCCAACATAATGAATAGCTCACTCACATCTTCCATTACAGGAAATGTATTTTGGTACCAACAGCTTAGAATTATAATTCTAAGCTGTAGTCAATGGTTGTGTTTTTGTAAATAAACATGATGAATAGGTAAATATTGGGCCAAATGATTTTGGTTTGTTATTGTATATTTTGGGTATAATGTGACATGGGTGCACCATTTGTGGGCATTTTAATCAAAACATCACTCGGAATTTTAGTTGTAGACTCAGTTTCTGAGAACATTTCAGCCCTTTTGGTATGTAAAGCCCAGTTGCAAGACTTGTCCTTTTCAAGATAGTCTAATGTTTTTTAATTTTATGCTAATGTAGCCTGGAGCTGTATATGTTTCCCAAAGCTTGAATTTCAAGTTGCCAGTCTATATTGGAGACAAGGTGGCAGGTGTGGTACAAGCGATTAGTTTGAAAGAAAACAAGAAAAGATACATGTAAGCTACATCACTAAAGCAATTCTTCAATTTTTTTGAAACTAAAGAGAGATTTTAACCATCAAATTACTTGGATGTCTGATAATGTGATACAGAGTAAAATTCAAGACAAGTTGCTTTAGGAATGACGAGATTCTTGTTCTTGATGGAGAGGCTATGGCCATTTTACCTACGCTTGCAGTAGAACAAGTGCATTCAATGGAATGATAAAAATTGTTCGATAGTTCAAGATACGTGCTGCAGATCAATTAGCTGCTTAGCTTCTTAAGCTTCCATGTATTTATTAATTTCTTATTTGTGGGATTTTAAAAAGAATTAAACAGAGCTTGGATGGAAGTAATACTTTGGGAGGAGCCTTTTTGAATTCTGCACCTATGTACAATTTTGACATTCCTAATTAAAAAGTCCAGGCTTTCGGTAATTAAGTGGAGTATATTGTCAAAGCTCTCCAACAAAGAAAAGAAAAATGTTTCACCGTCAAACAATGCACGAAAGGTAAGGGTAAATAATTGCAACTACACTCTTAATAAGTACAGTTGTATTTACACTTTTTTTAATGTACAAAATTGTGTATATATATATATATATATATATATATATATATATATATATATATATATATATATATATATATATTTTTTTTTTTTTTTATGGAAACGGGGTCTTATTTAATCCAAACTAGTTCATACATCGTCAACAGTTGGCCGTGGGGCACATAGTCTATTAGTCCCGAGGCCTGCCATGTCCCTTATATAACATACATAAACAAAACTGGGACATGAGCTATAGACAGACAAAACATGATGTTGGTGTGTTCCCCGCTTCGCCAAAGCATCTGCGTATGCATTTGCTTCATGGTAGACGTGAAGCACTTGCACCTCCCAATCCCGAGCTAAGAGGTTCCTGCAATCAAGAATTAAAGGCAGCATATTAGTAGGAAAATTAGCAGTTTTCTCAGCTAACCAGCTTAGCACAATCATAAAGTCAAGTTCAAGCTGTATGAATTTAAATCCCATATCCCAAGCTATTTTCAAGCCCTGCCGAATAGCAGCCAACTCTGCCATGTTATTTGAAGCAAGTCCCAAATGGAGGGAGAATCCAGATATCCACGTGCCTGAGCCGTCCCTCCATAGGCCCTCGGCCCCTGCCACGCCCGGATTACCTATCGCACTACCATCAGTGTTGAGTTTAATGTAGGGGTCAGGGGGTACCTGCCATCGAACAAAGTGTGGGATTTTGGCTTGGCTGTGGTACACGGGGCCCGCTAGGAAATAAAATTCTGTAGCCGCATTCACAGAGGAATGGACAATGCCATGTTGGGAGCGAGATTGAGCGTTAAAGATGCGATCATTTCTTGCTAACCATAAATTCCAGCAAAGGAAAGGGAAATAAATTCGCCACGGAAGCTGATTGGACAAAATAACCGCATTCTCAGTTGCGTTGCTACGGAGCCATGTTTGTAATGGCATTTGGAAGAAAGCCAGGGGTAAAAGGCCTGAGGATTGGGTCCAGGTCTCCTTTGCCTAGGGACAGTCCCTTAATATGTGAATGGTCGTTTCCAGGGAATGGCATCGAGGGCACTGGCCATCAGGGTGGTGGTGAGTAGTGGCTAAGAAATGATTAGTGGGTAGTCGGTTTCTCATAGCTTTCCAAAGAAAGAAATGAATCTTTTTTGGGCATGGGACCGC
Organism: Quercus tomentella; assembly: GCA_028535165.1. NCBI lineage: Eukaryota > Viridiplantae > Streptophyta > Magnoliopsida > Fagales > Fagaceae > Quercus > Quercus tomentella. The sequence continues at coordinate 35,880,208 of JAPQVY010000133.1, read as the reverse complement.
CCAAATCCAGTTCCAGGTCGGTTTATCCCAAGGCACATGTTGTTTATGGTAGAGGAATTTTGTCGCAGATTTAACAGAACAAATCCCATTATTGTGGGGCCAGAGAAACGTATCTGAAAGTCTAGTGAGCTGAGCCACGGGAATGCCCTGAATAAGCTGTTCAGGCTGAGGAGGGAGAGGGAAGGTGAGAGATTCAAAGGTCCAAGAGTGATTAGCTCGCAAGGAGTTGACTCTATGGTCTTCCGCATGAAGGAGAAGACCTTCAACATAACTCCGAAGGGTGCCATGAGGAAGCCAAGAATCTTGCCAAATTCGGATGTCCTGGCCATCCCCAACAATCCAGCTTATGCCCTCACTTAACAACTTAATTCCGTGCCGAAAGGCCGTCCAGATGTGAGAGCCTCGTGCATTCCTAGTGCCGTCAAACATCGGGGAGTGAGGAAAGTACTTGGCCTTCAATACACGGGCCCAAAGCGTGTTAGGGTTAGTATACAAGCGCCAGGCTTGGTGCATGAGAATCGCATTATTTCTATGCCGGATGGATGTCAACCCCAGGCCTCCTGCCTCTTTAGGCAGAGTAATCGTCTCCCAATTTACCGTGTGGCATCTCTTGTGCTGGCCGGTGTCCCCCCAAAGGAAGTGGCGGTTCATTTTATCCAACTGGTGACTAATTTTTTGTGGGAGGAGGGTGGTCTGCATGGCATATATGGGAATGGAGGACATTGCTGATTTTATGAGGGTGGCTCTGCCCGCCATGGTTAAGTATTTTGTTTGCCAACCTTCAATTTTCATTCTAATTTTGTCCACTAAATATTGATAGGAGGAAGTTGTTCGACGGGTGGTGAAAATGGGGTTCCCTAGATAAGTACCTATGTGAATCGTGGTGGGAACACCAAGAATGCTAGCCACCTGTTCTTTGTGGTGTCGGGAAGTGTTGGGGGAAAACCAAATGTGCAATTTAGTGACACTCACAAGTTGTCCAGACGAAGCACAGAATTGTTGAAGAATACGGTTTAAATTGGAACAATCCTTAGCCGTGGCGTGGGTAAACAGGAAGATGTCATCTGCGAAAAAAAGGTGAGATAGGCGGACCCACCCTTGGAAGCTAATAGGATGAAGAAGTTTGTCCCGAACAGCTTCTTCCAGTTTGATGGATAGCTGCTCTAAGCAGAGGATGAACAAGTATGGGGATAAAGGATCGCCCTGCCTCACTCCCCTGCTAGGCACGATCTCCAGGAGAGGCGCCCCATTCCACAGAATATGGAACCGGGTGGAAGATATCATGTTCATGATGAGGGTGATGAGGTTGGGCGGTAATTGGAAGAAGTCAAGCGTCTCTTTGATAAATCCCCACTCTAGCCGATCATAGGCTTTTTCAAGGTCCAATTTTAGTGCGACGTACCCAGTTCTGCCCCTCCGATATTTTAATGTATGGATGACCTCCTGAACCAGAATAATATTATCACTAGTCCTACGCCCTGGCACAAAACCAGCTTGACAGGGATTGATTACCTCAGCCATAAAAGGTTTGAGGCATTGCACAAGGATTCGAGACACCAACTTGTAAAGAGTGTTACATAAGCTAATCGGGCGAAATTGGGTGATTTGTTCGGGGTGAGCCCCTTTAGGGATAAGGACCAAATTTGTTTGGCCCCATGTTGGCGGAATACGGAGCTGCTCAAAAATATCCTGAATAATCTAGATCACATTCTGTCCGAAAGTATGCCAATTTTTTTGAAAAAAGATAGCATGAAATCCATCCGGTCCAAGAGCCTTTAAGGGAGGGAGGTCCCGAAGAGCTTTATAAATCTCGCCCGGAAGGGGAATGTTGGACAGCGTCTGGGCGTGCGCTAAGAAAGGGCTAGAAGGACAGACCAGAGGCTCACTCCGATGAGAGGAACGTCTATATTCCGAGGTAGCTTGGAAAAGTTTGTTGAAAGCCTCGTTTATATGAGCAAGTAACGGTTCCCCAGTAAGCCACAATCCCGTGGTATCTTTTAAGGTCACTACCCGTGATTGACTTCTCCGTTGGAGAGTTGTGAGGTGAAAGAACTTGGTGTTTGCATCCCTATAATTGAGCCACGTGACCCGAGATTTAAGCTGCCAATATAAGTATTCTTGATGAAGGATGGAGTTATAATATTGGGTCAGCTGGTGCTCTAAAGAGTATAGAAAGGCCAAAGGTTTGGTGGTTAAGGCTATCTGGAGGCCCCTGAGCCGAGCTAAGAGACGAATTTTCTGCTGGAACAAATTCCCGAATTGGGATTTATTCCAAGAGCGGATATGTGCAGTTAAAAACTCAAGGCGGCGAGGGAACCTAGAGAGTGAGGAGGAGGCCGACGGCATAGCCTTTGATGCCTTCCAGCCCTCCTCAACTACAGAGGGAAAGGATGGGTCGGTAAGCCACATCTGCTCAAATCGAAAAGGCTTGGGGGGTTTCTGCTCTAAGGGGTCAGTGAGAAGCATAATGGGACAATGATCGGATTTGACCCTAGGGAGGTGATGAATTTCCGCCGCAGGAAAAAGCATTTTCCACTTAGCATTTCCTAAACCTCGATCCAATTGCTCTTGTATAGGGCCATTCCAAACCGGGCTTTTATTGGTCCATGTAAATCGAGGCCCCTGGAAACCGAGGTCCATGAGGCCACACTTATCCATACAGTTTTTAAAAGCCGCTATCCTAGTTCTATTTAAAGGAAGGCCTCCCATCTTTTCATCCTCAGACACCATATCATTAAAATCACCCAATAAAACCCAAGGTAAGTAGATAGTGGCAGCAAGATTGTCTAAAAAATTCCAAAAAACTTTTCGTTTGGCAAAGTTAGGAGAAGCATATACAGCAGTAAGTAAAAAGGTGGAAGGGGGAGAATTTACCTTCACAAGCACATGCAAACTCTGGTCACTATGTGTGAGAATTTCCACGTTGAAGGAGGTTCTCTCATTCCATCGCAGCCAAATTCCCCCGAAGAAGCCCGTAGGGTCAACCCTCCTAGAGTGGGTGTAGGGAAGGGTATCAATGATAGCTTGAGCCCTCTCATCAGCAATGCGGGGCTCAACAATGATCAAAACATCAGGACGATGCCGACGATGAAGTTCGTAGGCATGGTTGCGAAACGTTACACTACCAGCACCCTGGCAATTCCAAGCAATCATCTTCATTGATGTGGAGTAAGGATAAAGAGAGTCATTCGGGACCGCTAAGGTCCTCAAGGTTCTCGCTGCATATTGAGTGGGAAATTGATGCAGTGCTGTGGTTGTCTTGAGTCGATACAGCGGTTCGATTTCGCCGAGCCTTCCCCAGTACGTGGCGGACACGACAAATGGTAGGCTTAGCCTTGAGCACATGACTATGTACAGGCTGGCCTCGTTCTCCGACAGTGCTAAGTTTATTTCTCCGAGGTCTAGAAACTGGAAAATGGCTGCGGGCAGTTGTTTCGAGGAGTTCATGCTGGAGGAGCTCGTTTGAACATCCCGTTGCCTGACCGATAGTGTTTGTGTATGTCGGACTGATGCTTGGTATGGGTGCACTGTCTGGCGCACGTGAACACGAGGTCGGGGCAATTGGTGGGGAGTAGGTTGAGGTGGTGGTTCGAGCCGCATTGGCAGACTCGGTGTTTGCATTGCCTGGTTCCATGCCATTGCTGCTCTTGGGTGAACTGGGATGCGAACGTAACTCACCGTCTCGTCGTCGGAGCGACCCAGTGAGAGGCCACTCCAAATCTGTTCGAGAGCCGCCATTTCCCAAGCTTGGTCGTGGGAGTTGGGTGCTTGGGAGCTCATGTTTGGATTGGGTGGTAGGTTTGGGCTGCGCTGGAGAGTGGGCGTTGTTAGGAGATCGGGGTTGGTTGGAGTGGGGGTTGACGAGTTTTGGTCCGAGGAAGGTGCCATGGGTTGGTGTTAAGGGTGTGTGTGAGATGTCAGGTGTGGCCGTGGTCTGTGAAGTTTGCATTTCATGTTGCATGGTAGTGGGATTAGTGGGTGCAGATGGACAATGACAGCTGGGCAAAGGAGAAGCTTGCATGCAATCTAAAGGCGCACGTGGGCGCTGTAAAATTCTTTTTTCACCATGCAAGGCCACCTCCCCACAGTTAAATCCAGCTGGCACCTCTAATGCGTTGTAGCCAGGTCCCGTGACCGACCCAGCTAAGTGTTTATTCAACACCTGTGAGCTGTGCGAAGTGGTGCGAACACGTTGGGGAGTCGGTGTGGGGTCATCGCGTAGCGGGAGCTTGCCACGTTGAAGGGTATCGGTTTGGGGTCCACGTGGTCGGTGTCGCCTGGTCTGAATGGTTTTCCATGGGGTGTGTGTTTGCACAGCACCTTGTACCCCGGGCTCTCCACGAGGCTCATCTCCTGGCAAGCCCATGTCGTTCAGCTCCAGGTTCGGTTCAGAGCAATGGCCTTCCCTATGTCCAAGTCGTCCACATCGGTAACAGAGCAGAGGTAGATTTTCATAGACGATGTCTTGCCAAAATGTGCCGATTTTGACACGTTTCGGCAACGGGTAGGCGGTATTAACTTGGACACACAATCTAGCAAAACGTCCTCTAATGGCGGCGCTAGTCACCGCATCTATTTTAAGAAGTTTGCCTAACTTTTTTCCCACGTGGTGAAGGAAGTCTGGGTGATAATATTTTATTGGTAATTGTTCCAGACGGATCCAAACCGCCGTGGTGGAGATTTTCGCCACATGTGGGTGAAAATCCGCCTCCCAAGCTTGCACGTGGAGGTATTGGTCACCCACAAACCAAGGTCCGTCCGTGAGTGCATGGTGGTAGTCCTGTGAGAGGTCAAATCACATGATAAAGAAGCCATATCCAATGTCAATTAAGGTCATCTTACCTATAGGTCGCCATATACCCGCTAACCTGGTTTGAAGAGCACGATAGCCTAGCTGTCTCCCCGAAAGTTTGATGATGATACTCGTTTGCCATGGGCCGGCCAGCTTGCGCTTCAACTCTTTGGGCACGCGGATTTCCCATGCATCTCCAGTGTGTTCATCTTCAGCTCCAAGTTAGTCGTCTGCGTCTCTAACCTACTCTTCAATATCACTCTCGTGCTGTGGTTGTTCCTCCCTGTCTCCGTCTTCTTCGAAGATTGAGTCATGCATTTTGTCCTCCTGTAGCGCCTCAGCATAAGACTTTTTTCGTGAATTATCCCTCAGAAAAGTGTTCTCCAGGTCGTCAGGTTCATGGGGCAAAGCAGGGGTTGTCATCTTTTTTTGTGTGTACATTTTTTTTGAAAGTTTGGATATTGAATGTAATCACAAGAAGACAGCAAGCATCATCTCATGGCATTATATCATTGCATCCAAACATGTTCATATCATACACATCAACTCGTATATGCATGTTCATGTCATGAGATGATGCTTGGATGAAGAAAAATGTTCATACATAAAAAATTGTATACGTTTAATATACAAAATTGTGTACTATCTTTGATTGTTTGGAGATTGGATGTACAAATTTTACACTTACTAATTTGGGAAGGAAGATGTACACATCAAAGAATTGTGCACATTGAATGTACATAATTGTATACATTTAAAAAAAATTATGTACATATAATATACAAAATTGAAAAATTTTGTGCTTTGAAAATATTGAATTGTGTACATTTATAGAATTGTGTGCAATGAAGGTAAAGAATTGAAAAAAGTGTACAATTTTTTTTTTTTGAAAAATTGTATACGTTGAATGTATAAAATTGTGTATATTGAAAGTACATAGTTGAAAATTTGTGTATATTGAATATACAAAATTATGTAAAATTTTTTGAAAAACTAAGCATAAAAAGTATAGAATTGTGTACATTTTTTTTTTTTTTTGAAAAATTATGTACAAAGAATAAACAAAATTGAAAAGAAATTTTGTACATTGATTATACATAATTATGTACATTCTGTAAAAAAATTGTGTTTATTAAATGTATAAAATTGTATACATTCTTTGAAAATTTGTGTATGAATTGTGTAAATTATTTTAAATTTTGTGTATATTGAATATACAAAATTGTGTACATTTTTTGAAAAATAATGTATATTTTTTTTATTTTGGGTAATTAAAGTTTTATTGATAAGAAAAGTACAATGTGTTTATGATAGTAAACACATTGCACTTAAAACGAATACAAACTGTGGGGGGAATAAAACCGAGAAGCCCATGTCAATGTTTGCGTTGGGCCCAAGGCCCTATCCGAGGAAGGATCCTCCTCGGCCATAGGAAGGACCCTCCTCGGCCATAACTATAGCCGAGGACAAAGGGAGTGACTCGGTCCTGATGATGACACCCCGAGTCATTCCACCGAACAGAAAAGGTACTAAAACGACAAAAAATAAAGGAAAGACTGCCATTACTGCAATTAAGTACTTTGCACCTGACAGAGCCATACTTTTCAGCCTTTACAACCACTCCCAACGACTTTGGGTATGGACTGATGGGACAAGTATCAACCCTACAAATCTCAACCTACACGTGGACATTCAAGGGAGAGTAGAAACTAGTATAAAAGGAGGAGGAGACAATCCAGGAAGGGGGGAACTCCCCCTGGAGCCCAAGAGCAGGAGTCACTCAAACTGCGCCAAGGAGAAAATCTCCTAGGCTAAGCTCAGTCCATCTCTGTGATCGCCATGAACACCATGACCAACAATAGTCTGTCCACCAAGGCCTAGCTTTTCAGCCCACTCTCTACAAATTCATTTTAAGGGGCCTGCCAGTCTAAGTTCTCGCACACCGTACGAGAAAGAGGGCTGAGAAACGAGACCCTACAATTGGCGCCGTCTGTGGGAAAAGCTTGTGCGTTGGTGAATGAAAGGTTAGTCACAGTAGGATCAAGCTCCTATCAACGAGAGTCCCTCGAAGGAGATCATTTGGGCGGTGGTGCATGCTATACGAAAGCTTCCCCATCATTCTCAGCAATACACAATTGTTATCCTAACTCAACTCCCGCTCAGGGCTACACTTCGAAGTGCCAATGGCGCGGACAGTTCTAGGGGCTTCTAACATTGAGCCTACGCCCCACGCATTTGTCAAGAGACTAATCCTTGCGGGTTCAGTAGCCTGATCCACTGAATCCCCATTCAAAAAGAATATGAGTGTTGGACAGAACCAAGGTCTTGCATGGTCCTTGGACTCAAACCTATGGGGAAACCAACTACTTCAAAAAGAAAACATAAGTTTTGGACAGAACCAAGGTCTTGCATGATCCTCGGACTCAAGCCTATGGGGAAACCAGCCACTTCAAGAAGAAAGTGCTAGACAGAACCAAGGTCTTGCATGGTCCTCGGACTCAAACCTATGGGGAAACTAGTCACTAAAAGAAAATATAAGTGTTGGACAAAACCAAGGTCTTGCATGGTCCTCGGACTCAAACCTATGGGGAAACCAACCACTTCAAGAAGAAAGTGCTAGACAGAACCAAGGTCTTGCATGGTCCTCGGACTCAAACCTATGGGGAAACCAACTACTTCAAAAAGAAAACATGAGTTTTGGACAGAATCAAGGTCTTGCATGGTCCTCGGACTCAAACCTATGGGGAAACCAACTACTTCAAAAAGAAAATATAAGTGTTGGACAGAACCAAGGTCTTGCATGGTCCTCAGACTCAAACCTATGGGGAAACCAACTACTTCAAAAAGAAAATATAAGTGTTGGACAGAACCAAGGTCTTGCATGGTCCTCAGACTCAAACCTATGGGGAAACCAACTACTTCAAAAAGAAAACATGAGTTTTGGACAGAATCAAGGTCTTGCATGGTCCTCGGACTCAAACCTATGGGGAAACCAACTACTTCAAAAAGAAAATATAAGTGTTGGACAGAACCAAGGTCTTGCATGGTCCTCAGACTCAAACCTATGGGGAAACCAACTACTTCAAAAAGAAAATATGAGTGTTGGACAGAACCAAGGTCTTGCATGGTCCTCGGACTCAAACCTATGGGGAAACCAACTACTTCAAAAAGAAAACATGAGTTTTGGACAGAACCAAGGTCTTGCATGGTCCTCGGACTCAAGCCTATGGGGAAACCAGCCACTTCAAGAAGAAAGTACTAGACAGAACCAAGGTCTTGCATGGTCCTCGGACTCAAACCTATGGGGAAACTAGTCACTAAAAGAAAATATAAGTGTTGGACAGAACCAAGGTCTTGCATGGTCCTCGGACTCAAACTTATGGGGAAACTAACTACTTCAAAAAGAAAATATAAGTGTTGGACAGAACCAAGGTTTTGCATGGTCCTCGGACTCAAACCTATGGGGAAACCAACTACTTCAAAAAGAAAACATAAGTTTTGGACAGAACCAAGATCTTGCATGGTTCTCGGACTCAAACCTATGGGGAAACCAACTACTTCAAAAAGACAACATAAGTTTTGGACAGAACTAAGGTCTTGCATGGTCCTCAGACCCAAACCTACGGGAAACTAACAACACCAAGAAAGGCTTAAAGCCTAGGCAGAATGGAAGTCCTGCGCGGTCCTTGGAACCCGGTTCTATAGAAACTAACACACAATGGCACCCTTCCAAGTATTTAGACCAGGTACAGTAATGCCTCGGTCCTCGGACTGAATGCCTAAAACAAGTTAAGGCAACGAATACTATCCAAAGCGTGGCAAAGCACCCTAATGCCCGACGACCCCCTCGGACGGTTCGTTTTAGGTTACTCGTCCTCGGGTGATTGCCCCATACGCAATACAGAATATTCGGCTATTATTTTGGTTAGTCTTACTTGGTTAACCTATCTAAGGTCGGCATTGTTGTGCCTGTCAGTTTTGATAAATTCAAAGAGGTAACTTTTTGCTAAACAAGGTCATCGGCCCTAAGTACTGTTTGAAAGAAAAAGACACCAACACATCCATTCACAAAATAACTATTGCAAGAAAGAAAGAATACACAAAATGAAATGAAATCATCTTTTATTAAACAAAGAGGTAGTACAGCATACAAAAAAGGAGCTTAGACAAGCCTATACCAAAAGCCAACTACAAAAAAAAAAAAAAAAAAAAAAAAAAAAGGGGGAGGAATACACGGAAACGATAAATCCTTCAAATTTGCTCTAGCAGCGACTAAGCAAGTCTGGACGGAACCAGCGATGAAAGAGAAGAAGAAGCAGAGGCGCCTGGTCCACAACCTTGCTTTAGCGGGGACTAAGCAAATCTGGATGGCCCCAGTGATGGAAGAGAGGAAGATGTGGGGATGCCAAGTCCCCATACCTGCTCTAACAGCAATCGAGCAAGTATCATATTAGCATCAATCGGGTGAGCACGAATGGTACCGGCGATGGGAAATCTCACTGCTATCGCACCAAAAATCTGATGCGACCTCCGCCTGCTTCGGATTTTGGCTAAAGGAAGAAAAGGCTCCTTTCTTGCCTTATCGGGGAGAGGGAATGTCTTGAGTCTTCGTCTCCCTTGCCCGGACCGGGCCACTCTGAATCTTGAAGATACCCAAGGCTTCTGAAGAGGGTGTAGTTCCTTCACCCTCACCCTAGCCCTGACCATCTCACCTCCTAAGGCTCAGTCACACTGGTAATCGGGACTTTGGGCACAATTGGAAGGTTAGGAATTTGAAAAGCTTAAAGGGTCTGCAAATAAAGGGAATGACCTCCCACCGTGCTTCTTATATAGGGGGCAGGCCTTGTGGCATTTAATCCGTCCATATCCCCAAGGAAAAACTACAAACGAGATAAGTCCCACTCCACTCCCAAAGCAGTCTTCAGCCGTTAGATTGGCGTCTCCTCATAAAGAGACTTTAATGAAGGCGCGCCTCGTGTACCGAAACGGCAGGAACGCGGCATGGGTAAACTAAAGGAATGTCTCACAGCCAGGGGTATGCTTCAGGCAAGCGAAGAGGCTCCAACACTGCTGAAGGACAAGACTTGGCAAGCCATGACGTAGGCCCGACATCACAAAAACCCTCATCTCCGTCTGAGGATCCGGAAAGCAAGATTTTGAGGGGCTATTGTGGGGGGAATAAAACTGAGAAGCCCATGTCAATGTTCGCGTTGGGCCTACGGCCCTATCCGAGGAAGGATCCTCCTCGGCCATAGGAAGGACCCTCCTCGACCATAACTATAGCCGAGGACAAAGGGAGTGACTCGGTCCTAATGATGACACCTCGGGTCATTCCACCGAACAGGAAAGGTACTAAAACGACAAAGAACAAAGGAAAGGCTGCCATTACTGCAATTAAGTACTCTGCACTTGACAGAGCCATGCTTTTCAGCCTTTACAACCACTCCCAACGACTTTGGGTATGGGCTGATGGGACAAGTATCAACCCTGAAAATCTCAACCTACACATGGACATTCAAGGGAGAGTAGAAACTAGTATAAAAGGAGGAGGAGACAATCCAGGAAGGGGGGAACTCCCCCCGGAGCCCAAGAACAGGAGTCACTCAAACTGCGCCAAGGAGAAAATCTCCTAAGCTAAGCTCAGTCCATCTCTGTGATCGCCATGAACACCATGACCAACAATAGTCCGTCCACCAAGGCCTAGCTTTTCAGCCCACTCTCTACAAATTCATTGTAAGGGGCCCGCTAGCCCAAGTTCTCGCACATCGTACGAGAAAGGGGGCTGAGAAACGAGACCCTACACAAACAAATCAAAGGGAAGAGCTAACATAAATAAGGAAATCAATAGATCAACAAGTCTCTCAATGTTCTCATATGTTTGGACATTACATTCCTTCCAGGTTAACCACATAAGACACGTTAGTACCATATTCCAAAAATTTGAAGAATAAGTCCCCAACCAATTACTCCATGTAAAAATGAGAGAGACAATTGTATTAGGCATCATTCACTAAACCCTAAACATAAGAAAGACTTCACTCCACATCTCATGGGAAAACTTACAATGGAGTAAAAGATGATCTACAGTTTCCTCATCACATTGACATAAGCAACACAAATTAACAAGACGTAAGTTCTTCTTAACAAGGATATCGATTGTAATAATCCCACCCCTAGCAACTGTCCAAAAAAAGAAAGACACCATTTTAGGTAACTTAACACAGTAAATGCTCTGCTAAGGGAAAGAAACATAAGGGGCATCCAATAATGAGTTATAAAAAGAGCAAAAATCAAAAACACCACTATGAGTCAATTGCTAAATCAGGATATCATCAACCCTTCCCCCCCCCCCCCCCTCCCCTGGTAATTTGGAGGAGATATGCTTGAAGAAAGAGTTATAAATGCACTTATTTGTCTACAATTTTTTTTTTTAATTGTGTACATTGAATAGACATAATAGTGTATATTCTTTGAAAAATTGTGTACATTTAATTTACAGAATTGAAAAGTTGTGTACATTAAATATACAAATTGTGTACATTCTTTTGAATAATTGTGTAAATTGAATATAAAGAAGTTTGTACTGTCTTTAAATAATTGTGGACATCAAATGATTCAAATATACGAAATTGTGTAAGCTCTTTGAAAAAACAATGTACATTGAAATATAAAATTGTGTACATTATTTAAAATTTGTGTACATTAAATATACAAAATTGAAAAATTGTGTAAATGGAATAGACAAAATAGTGTACATTTTTTAAAATTTGAGCACATAGAATATACAAAATTTTGTACATTCTTTGTAAAAAAAATTTTGTTGAATGTACAAAATTTAAAAAAAATAAAATTGTGTACATTAAATATACATAATTATATACATTATTTGAAACTTTGTGCCATTCAATGTACAAAATTTTCTATATTATTTGAAAAATTAATTACTTTGAAAATACATAATTATGTATATTCTTTGTAAATTTGCATTCATTGAATATATAAAATTGTGTTCATTATTTGAAAAAATTTGTACGTTTAATGTACATAATTGAAAAATTGTGTACACTGTTTACATAGAATCGTGTGCATTTGTTGAAAAATTTTGTACAATGAATACATAGAATTGTGTACATTATTTGAAATATTGTGTACATTAAATGTACAAAGTTGAAAATTTGTGTAAATTGAATATACAGATATATATTGTAAGGGCAAGATTTTGAGCCCAAGCCCAAATGTCTGGGATTCTGGTCTAACAAGCCCAATACAATGAATTTTGTAGAGTATGGGTCGGAGAACTAGGATTAGATGAGTTAAGCAACGGCTGACATGGAGTTAAAGATCGATTAAACAACAATAAAAGTCATTATCGTAAAGAAAATACATTTGGTCCGAGGAGACTGGAATTTCCATAAATAGATCACAATATTATGGTTTAGTATGCTACAGTATTCTTTCTCGCTCCTTTCTTTCTTTCCGTTTTTCTGCCCCCTCTTCACGGGGGCTTTTCCACATTATATAGGCTCTTCCTGATTATCTGGACCTTACACTTGTTGATCACCTGGATCCCCACTTGAGTATCCATCCCATCAGACACCCCTTTCAGTCTCCTGTGAGTTGCGGTAACCAAGGCAGCACTGTTCAAGGATCTTCTCCACATTAATGCGGCCAGAAAAGTAGCTGCAGTGCATTTAATGTGGTGGTGGCAGCTTTTCCTTAGATATTTTGAGTTTTCTTCCCTCTCACGTGTTCAGGGGGTGTACTTTAACTGCTTGAGTATACCCTTGGTCTGTGTTTGCCGTGCCCAAGGAGGAGTTCCTCTTCGAACTTTCTTCCCTTTGTCTCCCATTGGTTAGGCTTGTAATGTAGATCATTCAAGTTGTGTTTTTTCTTCTCGGACTTGTTAGTGTCCTCGGACAAGGCCCAAGGCCCAACACGTTATTTTGGGCCCTAGCACCCCCCCCCCCCCCCCACACACACACACACGTATATATATATATATAATTTTTTTATATTTTTTGAAAATTTGTGTAAGTTGAATATACAAAATTGTATGCTTCTATTAAAAAATTTTATACGTTGAATGAATAGAATTGTGTACTTTGAAAGTAGAATTTTGTACATTCTTTGTAAAATTATGTACATTGAATGTACATGATTGTGTGCATTATTCGAAAATTTTTGTATGTTGAAAAATTGTGTATATTCAATATACAAAAATGTGTATTTTGTTTTAAAAAGTGTGTACATTGAATGTACAAAATTGAAAAATTATGTACATTGAATATACAGAATTTGGTACATTCTTTGATGAACCGTGTACATTATTGTGTACATTGAATGTATTGAATTGAATAATTCTGTAGATTAAATATAAAGAATTGGGTACATTTTTTGAAAAATTGTATATGCTGATTGCTAAATATAGAAAATTGTGTACATTGAATATTTTTAATTTCGTACATATTTTGAAAATTTGTGTACGTTAAATATACCGAATTGTGTACACTCTTTGAAAATTTGTGTACGTTGAATGTATATATTGTGTACATTCTTTGAAAAATTGCATACATTGAATGTACAAAATTGCGTGAATTATTTGTAAAATTTTGTACGCTGAACATAAAGAATTAAAAATTTGGGGACATTGAGGTTGCGTTTGGATAGCTTTTTTTTGTCAACTTATTTTACTATTCAGCTTATTTTTGCTACTATTCATGGGCCTCACTGCACTTTTTGGTATTATTCATGGGTCCTATTGTACTATTCCAGCTAACTTTTACCTTTATCTACAACACTTTTAGCAAAAAATTTTCAGTTTCAACAAAATAAGTACAAAATTATTTAGAGTGTGTTTGGATACCGCTTATTTGCTGAAAACTGAAAACTGAAAACTTATTACTGAAAACACTATAGCAAAATATTTTTTTATTGCGAAACAGTGCCACGTGTTTTTCATCACTTGGCTGGTCCATGAACAGTGCCATGGGACCAGCCAAGTGAAATGCAAACACAAACACACGCAGAAAATCAACTATGCAAACGCACACTTAGAAAATTTAAAAAATTGTGTTGAATTTACACAATTGAAAACTTGTCTATGTTGAATATACCAAATTTGGTACATTCTTTTAAATAATGTGTACATTCTTTGAAATATTATGTACACTAAATTTACAAAATTGAAAAATTGTGTACATTTAATATACAAAAATGTGTAGATGTTTAAAAAATTGAGCATGTTGAATGTACATAATTATGTACCTTAAATGTACATAATTGAAAATTTGTGTACATTAAATATACATAATTGAGTTAGAACCCTTTCCCTCTCCCTTTGTGTGTGTGTATTTGTTTCTCAAAAAAAAAAAAAAAATTGTGTACATTAAATATACATAATTGAGTTCATTCATTGAAAAATTGTATATATTAAATACAAAAAATTATGTACATTCTTTGAAATATTCTATAATTTGAAAATATAGAATTTTGTACATTCTTTGTAAAATTGCATACAATAAATGTACAAGATTGTGTACAATAGTTGAAAATTTTTGTATGTTGAATGTATAGAATTGAAAAAAAAAAATTCATTCTATATACAAAATTGCGTACATTGTTTAAAAATTGTGTTCCTTGAATGTACAAAATTGAAAATTTGTATATATTGAATATTCAAAATTGTGTACATTTAAAAAAAAAAATTTGTGTACCTTGAATGTACAAAATTAAGTACATTCTTTGAGAAATTGTGTACATTGAATGTATAGAATTATGTATATTTTTTAAAATTTTGTATATCTTGAAAATATAGAATTGCATACATTCTTTGAAAATTTGTGTACCCTGAATGTACAAAATTGTGTAAATTATTTGAAAAAATTTGTGTACATTCAATAAACAAAATTGTGTACATTACTTACAAAATTTTGCACATTGAATGTGAATTGTGTACCTTGAATGTACATAATTGAAATATTGTGTGTATTGAGTATTTAGAATTTTGTACATTCATTGAAAAATTTTGTATGTTAAATATATAGAATTGTGTATATTCTCTAAAAAATTATGTATGTTGAATGTACATAATTGTTACTTTCTTTGAAAAATTGTATACTTTAAAAATACATTTTGTATACTTTCTTTGTAAAATTGTGTGAATTGAATGTACATGATTGTGTATTTTATTCGGAAAATTCTGTATGTTGCATGCACAAAATTGAAAAATTGTGTACATTTAATATATAGAATTGTGTATGTGGGGACCAATTATCTGGAAGGTACTATTAAAACTGTATGAATTGGGCCTATGGCCCAATCCGAGGAAATTAACCAGTCCGAGGATGGTCAAATAAATTTGTAATGGGAATGGTCTAAGAAGAAGAAATAAAGATTGTATATGACAGTCCAAAATACGTCCGAGGAGAAAAGTCATCTCGGAAATGGAGATCCGAGGTCAGTTAGAATGTCTTATCATCCCGGACATCCTTCCAAGTTGTATCACAACTAAGAGTCGGACATTGGATAAGAGATAAGCAAAGGGAGGCAACAAATATCTTCAAAAGCTGATACCTCCACATTAAATGCCTCTCAACTAACTCTCTAGCCGCATTAATGTGGAGGTGATGCCTGAACAGTGGACAAGCAGCCTTACAGCTACTAGTTGATGGTTCTGGGAGGTGTTGGATGGGACAAAAAGGAGTTCCTAGAATCTAATCTACACGTGTATGGTAAAGATGATACCAAGATTGTAGTATATAACATGGGAAGGTGGCCTAAAGAGAGGGATCGGAAAAACTAAGAAAAACCTTGTAACAATACTTAGAACTCTTGTAACTTTGATCATAAGCTTGATAATACAACATAACTCCTCGGACTGTGCCGAGGACATATTTTCTAGTTTTACTTGTGTTTGATTCTCTTAAATAGCCAACTGTTGTCATCTTCATTACCGAATAGAACTAGTTCTTTTACCCACGCTCTACAAATTTATTGTGTGGGCTTGTTGGGCTATAACCCAATCCTATATTGGGCCTAATCCAAACCCAGCCCTTACAGTGTACATTGTTTAAAAAATTGTGCATATTGAACGTACATAATTGTGTATCTTAAATGTACAAAATTAAAAAAATTTGTACATTGAATATACAAAATTTGGTATATTCTTTGAAAAAAATGTGTATATTAAATAAACAGAATTGTGTATATTCTTTGAAATATTGTGTACATTGAATGTACATAATTGAAAAATTATGTACATTGAACATTTAGAATTAGGTACATTCTTTAAAATATTGTGTACATTAATATTCAAAAATGTATATATTCTTTTAAAAATTGTGTACATTGTTTTGTAAAATCATGTATGTTGAATGTACAGAATTGTGTACAGAATTGTATACATTCTTTGAAAAATGGTGTACTTTGAAAATACAAAATCGTGTACATTCTTAGTAAAATTGCGTATATTGAATATACAAAATTGTGTACATTATTTGAAAAAATTTGAACATTACATGTACATAATTGAAAAATTGTGTACATTCAATATATAGATCGTGTACATTGTTTAAAAAATTGTGCACATAGAATGTACATAACTATGTAACTTAAATGTACAAAAAAAAATTTAAAAATAATTGTACATTGAATATACAAAATTTGGTATATTCATTAAAAAAAAACGTGTAAATTAAATAGGCAGAATTGTATATATTCTTTGAAATATTGTGTGCATTAAATGTATAAAATTGAAAAATTGTATACATTGAACATTCAAAAATTTGTATATTCTTTGAAAAATTGTATACATTAAATTCAAAAAATTTTACATTATTTGAAAATTTGTGTATGTTGAATGTACAAAATTGTGTACATTTTTTGAAAATTTTTGTATATTTAATGTACAAAACTGAAAAATTATGTAAATATACAATATTATTTGAATAATTGTGTACGTTGAATGTACAAAATTGTGTAAATCCATTAAATAATTGTATACTTTAAATGTACAAAATTATGTACCTTCTTTAAAAAAATTGTACTTTAAATGTACAAATTGATAAATTGTGTACATTCAATATACAAAATTGTGTAAATTATTTAAAAAATTATGCATGTTGGATGTAAATTATTTTTCATTTCAAATTGCTAACTAAGAAAATCATTGAGCTCCCGAATGTTCATTTTACATAAATAATTAATTAGAATACCTCCTATACATAATTAATACATAAAAAATAAGAAAAGTGCTAAAAGTATTATAAATTTTATTATATAAACCTTACAAATTGATATGGTAATGTTTGTGATTGGTGTGATTTAACCATCTTGGTAATAAATGTGTGAATTGTTTTGTCATGATTAATGTAAGGACACGATTTGGCGCGACCCAAGAACGATACTGGGTTCGCACGTAAATAGGCCCTCACAATATCATTTATAGAGCGTGGGTTTGAAAGGCTAGGCCTTGATCACGAGACGATGATTTTCCGGGGTGTTCATGCATAAATAAAACGTGTACATACATAAATAGATCGTGCACGCTCTGAGAGTCTTTCTCCTAGAGGTGGGCTGGGAGGCTCTGGTTTTGGCCATTTTTCCCAGCCTCCTTAGAGGTGTGTCAACCCTCACATTATATAACCTTTCTCGGTTGATCTTAGCCCTCCACTTGTTGGTCAGGCAGGTGCTAACTTCTGTACCCGTCCCATCGACGGTCCCATCTTACTTTCTATTAGTTGCGACGATCGAAATTACCCTGACCAGGCGTCTTTTCTCATTAACACGGTCAGGACACCGGTGAAGTCATTAAATGCGGAGAGGTCGTATTTATCTTGAACCAGTTCCGCGCCGTACCCCCAACGTGGGTCCCATTCTACTCGTATCCTCTTCTGGGGGCTTTTTGGGGATAACTATCATTGAGACGTCGCCAATCTCTTTGAAGTCCTGTAGTGCCGAGGACAGGGTCATCCTCGGCTGTTCCACTAGACACACCGGCCCTTTTTCCCATTTGTCCTCGGCACATACCCTCCTCGGCATGGACCCTGAGCCTTAATAAAATATGGGCCGGATCATAAGCTCCCCGGCCCCACAATAGCCCCTCAAAATCCTGCTATCCGACTCTTCGGACGGATAGGAGGCTTTTGATGATATCGGATATCTGTCAAGGCTTGTCAATCCTTGTCACTTACTGATTCCCAAGACTTTTCATCTGCCCGAGACACGTTCCTGGTGCAGTTGGAAGGTGAGACGTGGCCTCATTTAATGCGGGCGGCTCTGTGTTTCCCACGTTCAACGGCATGATGAAAATCAACGGTGGTGATTCCTTGGTCTTTATGGGCGGGAAAAGTTGTGCAGTTACCCTAGAAAGTATAAATGATTTTTTTTGGAACGGATCCGCCTCTTCAGTTTTGCACTTAAGAGTTCCAGCGTGTATACCCTGGGTTCATCTGAACTTTCGCCCAAATTCGAGTCTATCTCCAGCACTAAAAGTCTATCCGAAGCGTCTTTCTTTTATGTAAGTTCCCTGCCTCCATTAACTCGTTTTTTTTTTCTCTTTTCTGGGTTTATTTTTCCTCTGGTTCCTTTCCTTCTCCCGTTGCTGGTTGAGTTTGTTTAGTAAATCATAGAAATGGTTAAGTTGAAGGTTAAATCGAGACTAAGGAAACTAGTCGATACTGAAGAGGCGATGAACGATTACAAAATCCCTCCCAACGTAAGTCTGAGGCACTGTAAGATGGGGGAGTGGCACTATAAGAGAAAAACGGGTGAGGTAGTAATTCCCGTCCTCGCCTTTGTAGAGGGGGGTATGAGAATCCCTATGGGGCCGGTAACGAGGGGTTACCTCCGGCACTTCCGATTAACCCCCACCCAGTGCGTCGGCAACATGTTTAGGATTTTGGGTTGCGTGGATGCACTAAACGAAAAGATGGGGCTAAGATTGACCCACCATGACGTGAATTGGTGCTACAACCTCCAACATTTGAAGGGGAAAACATTCTACATGAAGACGAGGGACGATAGGGTTCGACTAATCCAGTGCCTTCTCAATTCTAACAAGGGATTAAACAAGGACTTCCTTATCGTCTCTGGTGAGTGGCATGATGGCGATCCGTGCCCCGTGGTAGAAGGAGAACCAGGTGGGGTATAAGGAATGGAAAGACGCTGACCCTTTGCACCCTTTTTTTTTTTTAGTCTGATGTGGCTCGGTAACTAACCATGCATATATTTTTTCTTTTGTAGATTCACACGCTCTTAAACGGCATTTTCACTTAGTTAACCGGGCGGACTTGGAGACTGTTCTACAAGCGGCGGTTTTCGTAAATGACGGAGATGGTCAAGTCCGAGCCGCTCAAAGAGGGAGAGCTTCAGGATGTGATAGAAGCGTCTCAACATACGGATCCGGAGGTGCCCAAAGAGGTTGCTGAGCCCGTGCCTAGCACTCAGATGCCTACCGCCGAGGATCTAGCCATACCTGCCCAGTCTTCCCAGGGCGTGGTCGATGCCAAGCTAAAGAAGTAGAAACCCCGGCCATACTTCGTATTTGTTTTGATTTTAACAATTAACTTGTTTCTTTTTCATTTTGAAAACTTTGTAATCTGCCAGTAGTTTGAAACTGTTGAACGTGGGTGAAATTCTTTTCTTCCTTTTTCCTTTTGGTTACTGGTTAGTTGCCTTTGTCAATACTTACTTTTAC
The DNA here is from genome assembly GCA_028535165.1 of Quercus tomentella. Taxonomy (NCBI): domain Eukaryota; kingdom Viridiplantae; phylum Streptophyta; class Magnoliopsida; order Fagales; family Fagaceae; genus Quercus; species Quercus tomentella. The sequence goes on along the minus strand of JAPQVY010000133.1, from coordinate 35,860,721 downwards.
TTACGAATTTTGAACTAATTATCCTAACATGTATGAATAGTTGTGCATGCGATACACTTAGAATCATATTTCAAAACATTAGCTTACCTGCACCGATAGAGCTTTGATCCCATGTTTGATCCTCATTCAATGGAGGTAGTTACGTGTAGTGTTAGGTCCCGCTTAGTATCTAGATTTCTTTAAAGTAATTGGTTTCACCATAGGTTTGAGTCCGAGGACCATGCAACACCTTGGTTCTGTCCAAAACCCAATTTTTGAGAAGTAGTTGGTTTCCCCATAAGTTTGAGTCCGAGGACCATGCAATACCTTGGTTCTGTCCAAAACCCAATTTTAGAGAAGTAGTTGGTTTCCCCATAGGTTTGAGTCCGAGGACCATGCAACACCTTGGTTCTGTCCAAAACCCAATTTTTAGAGAAGTAGTTGGTTTCCCCATAGGTTTGAGTCCGAGGACCATGCAATACCTTGGTTCTGTCCAAAACCCAATTTTTAGAGAAGTAGTTGGTTTCCCCATAGGTTTGAGTCCGAGGACCATGCAATACCTTGGTTCTGTCCAAAACCCAATTTTAGAGAAGTAGTTGGTTTCCCCATAGGTTTGAGTCCGAGGACCATGCAACACCTTGGTTCTGTCCAAAACCCAATTTTTAGAGAAGTAGTTGGTTTCCCCATAGGTTTGAGTCCGAGGACCATGCAATACCTTGGTTCTGTCCAAAACCCAATTTTTGGAAGTAGTTGGTTTCCCCATAGGTTTGAGTCCGAGGACCATGCAATACCTTGGTTCTGTCCAAAACCCAATTTTTAGAAGTAGTTGGTTTCCTCATAGGTTTGAGCCCGAGGACCATGCAATACCTTGGTTCTGTCCAAAACCCAATTTTTGAGAAGTAGTTGGTTTCCCCATAGGTTTGAGTCCGAGGACCATGCAATACCTTGGTTCTGTCCAAAACCTAATTTTTTAGAAGTAGTTGGTTTCCCCATAGGTTTGAGTCCGAGGACCATGCAATACCTTGGTTCTGTCCAAAACCCAATTTTTGAGAAGTAGTTGGTTTCCCCATAGGTTTGAGTCCGAGAACCATGCAATACCTTGGTTCTGTTCAAAACCCAATTTTTGAGAAGTAGTTGGTTTCCCCATAGGTTTGAGTCCGAGGACCATGCAATACCTTGGTTCTGTCCAAAACCCAATTTTTGAGAAGTAGTTGGTTTCCCCATAGATTTGAGTCCGAGGACCATGCAATACCTTGATTCTGTCTAAAACCCAATTTTTGAGAAGTAGGGGCATTAACTTCTCGGTTATGGCGTAAGACCTTGGATCACGGGGAATTAGCTCCTCGGCCAAGCCCCTAGAACCATCCGTGCTATTGATGCTACCCAGCGCAGCCCCTACTAAAGAAACATAGCCCTTGGTGGAACTTTACGCTAACACCATACAATATAAATGGCTGTTTAGAAGTGACAAGGGGATTGTTTCGACCAAACGCCTGAGCCAACGCACAAGCCCTCCCCACTGTGGGCGCCAATTGTAAGGACACGATTTGGCGCGACCCAAGAACGATACTGGGTTCGCACGTAAATAGGCCCTCACAATATCATTTATAGAGCGTGGGTTTGAAAGGCTAGGCCTTGATCACGAGACGATGATTTTCCGGGGTGTTCGTGCATAAATAAAACGTGTACATACATAAATAAATCGTGCACGCTCTAGGAGTCTTTCTCCTAGAGGTGGACTGGGAGGCTCTGGTTTTGGCCATTTTTCCCAGCCTCCTTAGAGGTGTGTCAACCCTCACATTATATAACCTTTCTCGGTTGATCTTAGCCCTCCACTTGTTGGTCAGGCAGGTGCTAACTTCTGTACCCGTCCCATCGACGGTCCCATCTTACTTTCTATTAGTTGCGACGATCGAAATCACCCTGACCAGGCGTCTTTTCTCATTAACACGGTCAGGACACCGGTGAAGTCATTAAATGCGGAGAGGTTGTATTTATCTTGAACTAGTTCCGCGCCGTACCCCCAACGTTGGTCCCATTCTACTCGTATCCTCTTCTGGGGGCTTTTTGGGGATAACTATCATTGAGACGTCGCCAATCTCTTTGAAGTCCTGTAGTGCCGAGTACAGGGTCATCCTTGGCTGTTCCACTAGACACACCGGCCCTTTTTCCCATTTGTCCTCGGCACATACCCTCCTCGGCATGGACCCTGAGCCTTAATAAAATATGGGCCGGATCATAAGCTCCCCGGCCCCACAATTAATAACAAATCAATTTGTAAATACGATGTCGTAAACAATGTAGTACATGTGACAGGACTCTAAAAGTAAATTAATTGACCTAATTCAATTTCTTTTTAATTTTTTAGCACAAATTTAGACCCTCTCTCTGGTTTGTGCATGTAATTAAAAAAAAGTGAGAAATATAAATGGTTAAGATTAATATAATTAAAAATGTGAACATATTACTGTAGTGAATTAATATATATATATACACACACAAACACAAACATACACACATATCGGCTCATTTAAGTGAACAATTATTTTATATATTCTTAATTGCATATATTATTTATTTAAATTTGTTGTCTTTTAATGGTTTTTATTTGAATTATTGCCGAATTAATTAAGCATAAGGAAGAATTTCATATTCCAAATTATTTTTTAATAAAAAATTATTCCAATCAAACCGTTTCTTATATAAATTTTATAAAAATAATTATATGAACTTATTTAATATAAATAATTAGTGCACCATATATAGACATTCTATACATGAAAAAATATATGTATTTACCCCATTAATCAATATTTAAACATAAATGCAAAATCTTGATAAGGTAGAAGGTTAAATGTGAAGAATTTCTTTCATTCTGAAAAAATGAGCTATATGATAGAACCTTAGATTATCAAAACCATGCATTAATTTTTTTTTTTTTTTTTTTTTTTTTTTTTTTTTGAGAAGAAACCATGCACTAAATGAGTTGTGAAAAATACAGATAAATGGAAAGTTCTATTCTACCAAAGGGAGAAAAGTGACTACATGGTGAGTAAAAGGAAGTTATCAACAGTCTTGTAGCTAAATTAGTAACTTCTATTATTTCTAATGGAGACTATGGGGATCGAATACTCCTTCCTTTAGTTATCAAATTATATATATACATATATATATATATATATATATATATATATATATATATATTTATGTATATATAATAAAACAAAAGTAAAATGGGATGCTAGTGCCAAAAAAAAAAACTTTCTGACTTGCAATTGGATTTCATTTTGGCAAAAATATTCTTTTCGTTGGTTCACGTTCTATTTCAACCAGTGAATATTTTAAGTCGTCATCCATTAATTTAATAAGTCGTCATCCATTTTCGTCCTTGTATCCACTTTGGTAAATATTTTTGTCAACGTGTCTAACACAACACATTTTAGGAACAAAAATATTACATTTTAGGGACAAAAGGATATATTTTTGATTCTCTTTTTATCCTTGAAATATCACCTATCCAGTTTTATTCGTCTGTAAACAGTAATAAGAGTGGCCTAAAAGAAGAAATATAATGAGTTTTAATTATCTTAATTGGTAAAATTTCTAATCATCGAATAAGAGCTTTGGTTATACACTAAAAAACTAATTGGTGTATTGATCTGATAATAAAATGTAAGTACCAGAGTAGACGTCATAAATTGAAGCTATATATATAACGTTTTGAATTTTCAATGGCAAAAATAAGCTTTTAATTTTTAAATATGAAAATAGCTCATAAACTATAGTTTAAGGACGAGAAGAATATTCTTCTCAAAAAAAAAAGAAAAAGGAAGGACAAGAAGATTATTTGAACCTTCAATGTGTTTTTCTGTTTATCATTAAGTGGAGGTGGGTTCATCTAAACATGATACAGAGTATTATAGCAGTAGTAACTAGTAAGGTAAAAAAAAAACAGAACTATAAACCATAGCTTTCACATGACAAGCCAACATCACTCAAATTTCTTTAAGCTACACTATAAAAGGAAAATTCTTAGGTACTCTCGGAGTAAAAGAAATAATACTCCCTCCTTTCGCATTCATGGTAGCCTCCACCATGAATTTAATGAATAAATCCCACCATGAATGTGAGAGAAATGAACACCATTATTCGTGTTTCAGAGAATACTTAAGAATTACTCAAAATAAAAATTAGAGCGGAATTTCATTGCATAATTTAGTTACAGCGCAGTTGTGTAACCTGTACAGGGTGATAGAAGTCCTTTTATTCAGTTGCTTCTAGATGCATTTCAGTCTTCAGATCACAATTAAATGTGGTGAAGTAAGCGAAATAAACTGATACTTTTTTAACAGCAACAAATGAAGTTTGTCATAAAAGACAGTTTGTACTTTTCATTTACTGATATCATATAAACTTGTCATTGAAGAATTCAATCATCCGCTTCTCCTATTTCAAATGCCTATATATCCAAAATTTCTCAGGAGAAAAAAAAATCTCAACTGTATCAAAACTTTTCCCTTCAACGAAGCATTCACTTTACCTATCACCCTAATACTCACAAAACTCGTTGCTTTTAAAGGTTCTTGTCTATTTATATATCATTGTGAATTGAACCTGCTGCACTGAGCAGTGAGCAGTGCAATGAAGTAAAAGGAAGACTCAATAAAATTCCACTGTGCCATGTACAGTAACAGGTGGGTTAAGTTCAATTTGAGTAGCCTTCCCCTCTGAAAGCAATTGTGGTAATGTGTTAGCTTCTTTGGCAGCTACTCCCTCTCCAGTCCATATGGTAAGATGAGGCCATTGGTTTTTGGAAACAACCTTTTCCCCATTTACAGAACCGAGGCAAACTTCGAATGCAGCCATTTTATCTGAGAAGAGCAGAGCAGTCAAATTCACTGGGACCTCTTGATGAAGGAAGAGGCCATAACCAGCTACAGCTGTAACACCATGACTTCTCTTGTGTGCAAGAGTCACATGAGCCCTATTAAGACTTCTAACCATATCCTTGTCCTTCAGGAAAGCATTAACCTTGGGATTGTTTTCAGCTAACTGCTTGGACAAATACAATAGTCATATAGTGAAACATCCATTTAATCCTAGATATGTACATGATGAAGAAAATTTGTTAAAGAGAAATGCTATGTCCACAATATTTCACAACACTTTCACAAAAAATCTTAAGTGGCAAGTTGTTATTGGCTGTTAATGGTGGGCAAAAAAGTAATTTCACTGGTGAGTTCAAGTTAAAACCAGTAACAACTTACTAGCTAGGATTTGTTGTGAAAATGTTGTGAATGTAACACTTTCCATTCATTAAAAATAACATCGACTGTCAAGTGACAAATAAGAAAACAAAATAGAGACAACCACAGGACAGTGGGATCACAGAAACAGAAAAGTCTTTTTTTAAGGTAAATTGAACTACTTCCAAGGATAAAATCTGAATTTTAATTAGCTTTTGTATAACTTCTGATCAGTCCCAATTATACATTTTGACTGCTCATATTCTTAACCACCAACAAAAAGTTGCAGGAGCATTCCATTGATGGCAGCAGTGAATATCTACAGTAATCGTGATGCCTTTGAATATTTTAAGTTGTGAATATAAAATAAGAATCCTTTCCTCTAGCCTAGATTGGGCCCTGAGAGGTGGACCTTAGACCTGCCTCTTGAAAAGTCTTGCATCAGAAAGTCAAACCAATTGTTTTATCCAATGGACGTTGGAAAACCAAGATCTCCTATTCATAAGACCAAACTCCATATTTTTGCAATATTAATACCCAAGCTCAGACTGTAGTTTTAGAGAGCCAAACGAGCCCCCACTAGTTCTGATCAATGCCCTCAGGCAGGCTTACGGATGAAATTTAGTAGTTCAAAAAATCGAAATTAAATTAATTCATTCAGTTTTGGTTAGTTATCTCAAGTAAATAGTATTCTGAAAATAATAGATGAGAAGGCAGATCGTTTACATACATTATCAAGGAGGGTTCGGATTTCTGTAACAGGCAGATTGACAGCAGCAAAAACAATGGCTCCAAACTTCCTCTTCTCGGTATCTGGTGTTGAATAATCACCCTTGGCAATATTTTTTAGTTGTCCCAACACTTGCTTGACAGCAAAGTCAAAAGGAACCTGGGGCCATGGAAATTGTAAATAAGATTCCTCTAGTGATTTAAAAAATTATTTGATCAGCTTGATTTCAAAGAACATCATTGACGCTAAACTGAACTGAATAGATCAAATTACAAAACATAACCAAAAGAAAAGAAAATAATTTGACCTGTACAGAGTTAAGATACTCAGTATTGCCGAATAAAACCTCCCGCAATTGTTTCTCCCATTTAACCCACTCCTTTGCATAGGATCCCTTGGTAGAGTCCAATCTAATATTTAAAAGAGAACATGTAAGATGCAACCACACACAAAAGAAGAGACAGAAGTAGCAGTAGTAGTAAAACAATAATGGGAGGCCAAAGCAGATAACATCCCTTGGGAGTCAATTCCAGATAAAACAAAACAATCTCAAACAGGAGAGAAGAGAAATTAAAAGATCTAAGATTGTTATTTGATATACATGAAGTGAAGTAGAGAAGAAAGCTTAGAAGAAAGCAAAGACAAATAAAGAGTGCAAACTTAGTTGTATGCATTGCACAAATAAGCTGCACCCTCAACATTCAATTATAAGTTTATAATTACCATTATTGATTTTGTGTTTATAAGTACTCCACAAGATCAATTATGTACAAGTCAGTACACCTTTATGGGAATTAGTACGGATGCAGTTTGATGTACATAGGGTAAGCATTTCACAACCCCTAGAGTGCGAGCAAGCATTAACACATGCAACAGAAAAGGTTAAAAAATATATATTATAATATTAATATTAAAAAATATGTAAAATAAGGGGGGTGAAGCAGCTTCCACAAGTGAAGCGAAGACTCTTCCAATAAAAGCATACTTGAATTGGCGACTCAAGTACTCAACCTTTTCAGCTCAACTCTTTATTTACTGCCAAATAGCACCAACAATAAACAGTCCCAAAGTTTTCGATGGCAGTCTTCTCTTTTTATTGCCAAACTTCGAATATCATAATTGTTAATGCCTTTGGAACAAAGTAGAAGCTAAAAGAGCAAAGCTTTCGTGTGACCAAATGAAGCAACAAGAGATGATCCATTGATCCTCTTTCTTTCACCAAGAATGCTCTGTTGACACTATCAGTTTGGTCAGCCCAATTTTGAATTTCCATTGATCTCTGAATGAATCAACTTTATTTGAAGATTTACCATCACCTCATACTGCTCTTGTTCAACTTAGTCATGGGATCCAATAGCAGCTTCAGGATTTTTTTTCTAGGGAGGTGAGCAATGGCAGAGCTAGAAATTTGTCATGGGGGGCAAGTGAAAAATAAAATGATAATTTTTTTTTCTTTTCTGTATATACAACTTCCATATTATATACAATAATATAAAATATTATTTTAAATACAATTTAGTATACAATACAACTACATTGTACAATAGTCTAAAAAATTTATTAATAGTTTAAAGATTGACCATTGAATGCATAAAAATATGATTAAATAATTAATCATACATTTTTGTCAAATTAATAGATACTTACTATATTTATATGTAATATCAATTAAATAAAAATATATGATAAAGAAGAATAGTAACACACCTAGGAGTAGGACTAGGAGCAAATGTGAGACTAAGAAAAAAAAGTAACTAATATAAGCTTTTGCTTTTAAAGTGTATGGCTTTTTAATCAAACACGTGGTCAATCTTTTGGAATTTTAGCAAGCACCTAAAAGACTTCTTGGAAAAAGAAATCTATAAGCATTTATCAAACTACTTGATCAAACAAAGAAAAAAACTAAGAAAACATAAAAGAGAGAGAGAGAGATAAGGAAAATGAAGAAAGAATCACATATATAGATAGAGATCTGTTGCTTCTAACAATAGTGTAATTTTTTGCTTATGAAGAAGAAAAGTGTAGGGAAAAACAACTTCATTCCGCTATCAACAACAAAGTAAGCCACCAGAGTCCAGAAGAGAAGGTTTATTTATTTTTTTTAATGAAGGAGCAAAAATTTGAAAATTTTTTTTTATATATTTTTTTATAAAATTAAATATTGTAAGAGTAGTGCTCTGACAAAATACTTTCATAAAAATTTTCCAATAAAATCTAGGTTGCAAGTTGTTAAAGGTAGGTAAAAAAGTGATGTCAATTATGGGTCAAATAAAAACTAGTTCTAACTTGCCACATAATCTTTATTGTGAAAGAAGCATTAAAATGATCATATTCAAATTTATTTCAATTGGGTTTAAATAAAATTTAGGATCAGGCTGTTTAAAATTTTATTTTAAGGGTCAAACCGAAATTTAAAAAACATTATATATAAAAAAAAAATTGTAAAAATAAAATAAAATTGGACAGGGCAGAGGGTTCATTTGAACCCTCTAGCTTGAACATAACGCCGCCCCTGATGGGATCCTACATTTTGACAATCTCCTTACTTCTTCCACTCCTTCCCAGAGCTAGATAAGCTGAAACGATATTGGGGGCTTATACAATGTAACATATTATGCATTGTATTCTAACCCTATATATATTTCTTGCACATTTATATTTTATACCTTTTTCTCATAGAAGATTCTAGACACTTGATAAAGAACAGAAATTGTAATTATGGATAGCTTTTAAATGTTGTCCCGAGGATATTGCTTCAACTAATATGCACAAATTACAGATATATAATTGTATACATGAGTATTAACCCATATCCATGATATGCTGGTAATGTTAATCACGAACCTTCCATGTTGGGAACTGTGAAGATTGTATAGATTTATTCCCTCCTCTAAAATAGACTTTACAGGATCAGGTAGTGGACTCCTGTTTTAATGCCCAAAAAAAAGAAGCACAAAAAACAATAGTGTTATGCATCACAAGTACTTAAATCTCAGTTTTGTAATAATGGTAATAAATCATCCTGTACAGGTAGTGATATATGTGTACAAAAAATACTTATAATAGAAGGGGCAGATCTGTATCAGCCTCAAGCTTTAATTTTGGTGGGGGAATAGTTTTTTTTTATAAGTAATAAAATTTTATTAATACCAAAAAAAAAAAAAAAAGGTCTCCCAAAGTATATTGGGTGTATACAGATGGAATCAATTCCTCAAGTTACAAATTCAATCAACTCATAAATTGAAGATAGAGAAATATAACCCATAGTAGACATCCAATTAGACAGAGTTCTTAAAAGAACAATTTAATATCTGGCATGTTTTTTTCGATGTCCTCAAAACTACGAGCATTCCCCTCCCTCCAAATACACTGTATCACACAATGAGATGGTGGAAGGAATAGTGTAGGGTTGGCATGGGATTTGAGTTAGATTAAATTTCACTGCTTATTAAAATATGGACATTCCTTTATTGTGAAGTGGGCCTATATTCTAGGAAGCACAGATGCTTCATTTGGGGTGCCGTACTTGTACCCGTGCCTGTATCCGTGCTTCCTAACCTATATTAGAGATTTAATTAAAATCCACATAACTGACCTGTAGCACTACTGTCCACAGCACAGTAGCAAAGAACTATTCTAATGAGGGTCTTTTTTTGGTAAGTCAGTATTATGTGGTTTCAGTTGGAAGCCAAGTAACTTAGAAGAAAACTTGCCAAGTACCTATCTGATTTCAGCAATGGCATCTTCACAAGTGAGCCAAATCGCTCAACTAGTTCACCCTCAAACTCATTGCGACTCTGTAAAATGTCAACAAATAGAAAACTTCAGAAAAAACCACAGAAATGGGGGCATCTGCATTATAACAGATAAAAGAGAGAGAAGGAGAAGGGGGGGTGGGGAATCATGCCTTGCCCTCATAAAGGTGATAAAACATTAGCAGCACATAGCCAGCATTTGGAGATCCCTTGTCAAGATTTCCCTACAGATTTCAAGCAAAAAGTTTTACTAGGTAGATGGTACTCTTGTTTTAGAGAGGTTAGGTGTCTGACAACACAGCTTGAAGAATCAGAACTGAACATATACCGGATGATTAACTCGTTGAAGCACACGAAACATGAAAACAGCTAATGCATCAAGAGAAAATGGATTTGTATCAGTTCCTGCACATTTGAAAGATCACAAACAATTTAAAAGAGAACATAAATGGATATTAAGTTAGCAAGACATTTATTATTTTTCAAGAAATCAACTAAGCAACTAAGCAGCTCTAACAACATTTTCTCAAACAAATAGGAAGTATATACATGGCCTAACCCCATGACTTCCAAAGCAAACCTATACAGCAATTAAAGTCTGTCTAAAGACCCAATTCCCAGAATAATAAGTCTCAAAGGAACAAAAAAATAAAAGTTAAAAGAAAGAACTAAAATGTAAATTTGTTTGGGTTTGCAGTATATATCAGAAGATCCATGGTTTACATACTTAATGAAAATATTCTGTGAAGACTATTATGCCTCAGAGAAAAATCTTAAAATAAGATTGACATTAGCATGAATTTAATTAACTATGTTGGTAAATAAAGCATGAAATCAATTGTCAACAAGCCAAAATATATTTCAAAATAAATTTCACAAGAATATGAAAAAATATGCAGCCGAAGGATGCATATAAATGACTGCCAACAGAGAACACCAAGAAGATTAATATATCATGAATGACAGGAGGTATAACCTTCAGAATCAGGTACAACTGGAACTGCAGAGGCTCTGGTTCTGTGGCACATGTCTTCAATCTGCACAAGTGGAAAGTACATTTCAGCTCTACACACAGTCATGCAAGTTCAATATTTGTTGGCATTTAAAAATGATGAACCCACCATCTATTTACTGTTCATTATGTAGTCAATAATGTCTCTGTGTTAAGGGGAAAATTTTGACCATTCACTGAATTTGAGCAAGTTATATAGTATGTGCCTTTGGGAAGATCAAGTGAGACATACATCAGTAAGATTTATTACATTCCAATCAACAAAGTAGAACATTCTTCAAAAGATTAAATGGAGGGAATTGGATGATAAGAGCCCCAGATGACTTTGGAGCAGACTGTAGAATTGCTAAGGAGACAATTAACAGCCTTGACCAAGGAAGTAAGGAGAAGCCAGCTTCATCATCACAGACGTGATGGTGAACAATCTGAAGATGCAGATGCAGATAGCAACAGCTACTTCAACAACCTATTTGGCCAACCTGTGAGAGGAAATCAGCAAGTGCCTGTGCAAGAACCAAGGCCAGGTCCTATGCATCTGCAAGTTCCTCAAAGAGAAGAGCCTAAATGGGAGACAGAAATCAAAGTTGACCTTCCAAAATTCCAAGGGAGCCTGAATCCTGAAGAATTTTTGGACTAATTGAATCAAATTGAGATGATCTTTGAGTACTATGAAGTCCAAGAAGGCGAAGTTGGTCTCTATCAAGCTGAGAGGGAGAGCTTCAGCTTGGTGGGGACAACTCCAAGTTCAGACGGTTAGGAAGTGTAAAGGAAAGATCCAAGAATGGTTCAAAATGAAGCGGAAATTACAAAAGCAATTTCTGCCTTTCAACCATCTATATGCAAGCTATCTACAAAATGATTCTTGGCAGACCAAGAATGACAAGGGAAATGCAGCAGGTTGTTTTTCTGTTAATGCAGCACCTGATTCATCAAAGGCAGCCATTACATGCAAACCTAACACAAGTAATGGAACTTTCACATGTTACAAGTGTGGAAGAGAAGTCCACAAGGCCACTAACTGGAGGAAGTCAGACAAGCAGTTAAAAGGAAAATCCTTGATGATGGAAGGGATTGAAAAAGAAGGTATAGTTTTGATCCTTGATAATACCTTGGTAGCACCCAAAGAAGATATGTTGATGAATGCACCCATGTATGATCAATATAAGAAGAAGAAGAAGTGAGCGATACCGTATTGATGATTGAAGACAACTGGGGGGGCAGAACCCATATATGATCAATACATGAAAGAAGAAGGAGAAGATGCTCATATAGAGGAAGAAGAGATTTATCATTAGCAACAAACGTCTTGCAAGTTCCAAGGAAAGAAATGGGGGATGACTAGTGTCTTAGAAGAAATAAGTTAACAAGGATATGGTGTCACAAGAAGTTTTGATCACTCTGAAATTGAAGGATCAGCCCAATCACAAAAGAAATCTTCTTTCAACAGGAGAAAGCAAACCCCAAACCCATGGTCAAGATGAAGAAGGTTGGATGCAAGAGCATCTACATAACTGCTTACACTTGCAGCCTTGACACAGCAGCAACCATCCTTAATCTCTAGCATGATGTAACAGCTTGATGCAGCAACTACTGAGTATGCAGATCAGTGGGACTTGCAGATCACATGCACATCTCCAATAGTTTTAATGTGCACCACCTGCTGCCCTATCATGCCTCATATCATATTCACTCAACTGACACTTGAGGACAAGTATGTTCCTAAGAGGGGGTGTCCTGACGCAGTCCATTTGTAGTGTCCTTAGTGGCTGCATGTGGCTGTAAGGGGCTGCCAGCATGTTACAACCATGCTGCAGCCAAGTACTGAAATTTGCCAGCTTGGAGCAGGAAATTTAATACTTGTTAATGTCCAGAAAGTCCATTCATTAGTTCCTTATGATCAGCACTAGTGCTTATGTTGTATGATAAGCACTTCCTTTTACTTGTAACAAACTTTATCACTTGTAATAGACAGTTATTTAGCTAATAGATTGTTAGTGATAAGTACAATAGCCTATCGGTTAGTTAGAGGAGTTTGTTAGGCTAGATCAATCATATGGCAGCCACATGGCAGGTTATTGTAACTAACTTCCTAGCTAATCAGAAGCTTGCTTATGTAACTATAAATAAGCAAGGCCGCCCTCATTGTAACTAGTTGAATTTGTGTGAATAAACCCCATACCCTAGAGGTATCTTTTCAAGAGTGTGTCTCTTGAAGAGCTAGCCTAACCTTTCATTCTCTAAGCAACTTAGCATCCCAAACAGAGAATTAATCATCCAACTCCCTCCATCATTAAACAAGAGCTTATTCCATTAATTCCTTACTAGTTACTAGAATTTTTTTTTTTTTTTTTTTTTTTTTTTTTTTTTTTTTTTGTGGAGATAATTACAATATGCTACTAACCCTACAACTCAAAGTACTAGAAATTATTAACTTGAGACATTATAATGAGCTCAAAACCAATACATTTTAGTTAACACTGTTTTGACCAACCAAGAGCAAATCCAATTCAAATCACATTTAAAATCAAACCTAAAGATTAGACTCAATTTTCCTGAAGTTCATTGCAATAGTTATGTTCCTTATCTCATTAGAATGGATTGGGATTTCCCCAGCAGCCATAAAAGAGTAATACCATACTGTTTCCAAAACTCGTATAACTATCATTAAGAGGAGGATCAAGATCTGTGTAAACATATTTGTTTTGTTTATCAAAGCAGGGAAGAAGGTTTCTGAGTAAATCATGGTATAGAAGTAGACAGAGCAAATTTACCTGTCTCCATACTTCTTCATTTGGTGCATTCTTGTCCGCAAGCATTATCGAGTATGGTTTTCTCTTGCGCTCATCTGCAACTTTCTGCCAATATTTTCCTGTTATGTAATACAAATATATTATTTTGCTGGGATATAAGTTGCAACTGAGCCCATATAAAATTCAAATTATTCCAGCATCTTAACAATAGGGAAACCCAATGAGTGCTCCTACAATTGCAGCATATTATACAGAATAACACAAAAAATCTATTTCCTCATAATAAGGTAAAGAGCTTTAATGCTAAAAATTAGGTTTTCGATGATCATCCAATTCTTTCTGCATTACATTTGTACTTTTAGCTCTAACTTAAATGATACTTCTCCAATTCTACTTGTGAGAGAAAGGTAGAGGGTGAGGTCGTGGTTCAAGATCCACCTGGTGGTGTGTAACTTAACAATAAAAAAATTGTACCTTGAGACAACTGGATTATAAAGAATGAAGCACTGATCTATATATGCCATTATGCCTACGCCTTATAGTGGTGGGGGATAAACTGACATGATATCTCATTTTTATCATGATCTACTAATAATGATATCTAAAATTCAAATATCATCCTCACCCCCCAAACCCCTTCCCCCAACCAAAGGAAAAAACTCAATGGTATAAAATCAAGATGTGATTCATTTTAAAGATAGGTATTAAGGGTCTGTTTGGGATCTGCTTATTTTGTTGAAACTGAAAACTTTTTGCTGAAAGTACTGTAGATAAAAATAAAAGTTAACTGAAATAGTATAGTGGGACCCATAAATAGTATCAAGAAGTGCAGTGGGATCTATGAATAGTAGCAAAAATAAGCTGAATAGTAAAATAAGTTGACATAACTAATCATGCCAAACGGACACTAAATCAAGATAAATATTAATCAATTAACTGAATTAAGAAGTGATGACATTTCTAATGCTTTAATCATCAACAGCTCCCCATGAGACAATAGAGATGAGGAAGCCGTTTTTCTAACAGCCTTATTTCAAATATATTACTCATTCATTCACATAAAATTCATACATTTGACCATAATGGTGAACAGTTCACCCATAATTAATAGGATTTCAAATAATTGTTACACTGAAATGACAAGTCTTTTTCCATAACATGCATCCCTTTTATCCCCCACTAATATGCAGGTAAGCTTCAAATTACAGTTAACATAACTATAGTAAGATTGTTACTCTGAATGGTTCCAGTATAAATTATTCTAGGTGCTGAATAAAGCCATTTTCCAGTCATAATGATGTTAACCCACTACAACTATGCAAACATTTTAAGTAACTATGAAAGAATTCGAGATTCAATAATTTACATGTCATAAGTAACAACTGTATTAAAGAGAACTTGATATTATCATTAACTTGATCAAACTTGTAAAGAAACATGACATAGATGCTGTGTAGGATACTAGGATGGCATCACAAACTATATGAAGACACAATAACATGATGGAGGTCATTCGAAACCTATACAGATGACTCAGATTCATAAGGCATCAGTTTAAAACATCTGGACAGTGTCATACCTTTGATAAGGTCACCCATGAGACTGTTGACAGGCCGATCATCTCCGAGTCCTCCAGGTAAAGTTAGTAATTCCTTGCAAAGTGCAGATTTAGCACAACCTGGTATCCCTGCAAATGGCGATCCAGAAGTGGTTATCACTTATCAGACAAATACATAGAAGCAATGTCCAATGTCCCAAAAAAAAAAAAAAAAACCACAATACCATCACTAGTTCAAAGTCCCAAATAAAAACAATAAATAAATACATTGTAGAATGAAGAGCCATCATGAAATATTCAAATGTATTGAAAGGAACAGTAACAGGAGATAACTGTACAAATTTCACAATATTCAAGAGCAGACAACTAGGAGACAAGCTGTTTCTTTCTACATAAAGATGGAGGGAAATTGCTCTGTGACACAAATACATTTTGTTGAATGCAAATACAGAGTAGAAATAAAGTATAACGTTAGCATAGAAGTGTTACTTGACTTCAAACATGCAATCATCTGAAGTTCTAATAAGGTCCAAAACTAGCGTTGAAAAAGAACATCAGCAAGACAGCTACCTGAAAATATTCATCACCAATATAAAGCCTTGTCCAGGTGATGCAGCTAGGGGCATGGGTTAGGTTTGGTCGGGTTGAGGGGTTTTTTTCAACCCAACCCACCATGGTGGGTTAAAAAAACTCAACCCAACCCAACCCAATATAGGAGTCCACCCCAACCCAACCCACATGGATCGGGTTGGACACACGGGTTGGAAATTTTTTTTTTTAATTATTATTATTATTACTATTATTAAATTGAGCATTAGAACAACTCTACCACTAATAAAAGCAAATTTATAACCAAATAATCCTGAGCATAACACCGACCAACACAAACCATACGAGGAGAACTTATGGTTTGAGTTTTATTTAGGAAAAGGGGCAAAAAAAGTAAATAACAAAATTGTGTAATACATTTTTTAATTTAAATATATATAAAAATATATAGGCAGGTTGGGTCGGGATTGGTGGATTTGTGAATCTTATGACCTGAATCCAACCCAACCCACTAAAAAAAAAATCTCACAACCCAACCCAACCCACTAACTCCTTAAAACTGACCCAACTGGGCAGGTTGGGTTGGATCGGGTCGGTTTTTGGCGGGCTTGTGGGTTGGCTGCACACCCCTAGATTTGCTAATAAATCACCGATTGTCCCAAAAACTTAATCTAACAAGAAATTGAGAATTTAATCTTAACCATCATTTTAACACCCCCCTTGTTTGCCCAAACTCCTCCTTAATAAGTAGGGACCAGTACATGGCATTTTGAACTCAGGATCTCTTGCTATGATACTAAATTTGACCTTTGTCAACCACCACTATTGCTATTAGAGCCCTCTAAGGAAGCAATCACATGATCTCCTCCAATAATCACTCTCTTTATAATTGACTGTATATTTTTATGATTCTTCCTGTATAGAGATATAAGACTTTTTGTCCTATAAAGGGAGATGTAATCACATTATACAGATAAGGAAATATACAACAAATTTCCTTCATTATTTGATTTCTTTAAACATTTAACCTTAATTCTAACACACCCTTCACGTGTGGTCCTAACTCCCCCTTAATAAGTGGGGCCCAATACATGGATTTTTAACATTTTAAATGGGAGGTAGAGTGGAAACAAGAATCAAAGTTAGGATCTCCTGCTCTAATACCATGATTTATTACCGATTTTCCCAAAAGTTTAAGCTGTCAAGAAATGGTGAATATAATCAATTAACCATAATTCTAACAACATCCATGGAAGATTGATTTGTTACTATTTTGGCAATCTCGTCTACTAAAGAATGTGAGCTATACTCCGCAAGGAGCCAAATGGGCGTATGGCCTTGCCTTGCCATTTGACCTCTTTTCCCGTGTGACTAGGAATGCCCAGTAACAACCTATCAATTGTCATTGCTTGGCCTCACTTGCTACCTTGGTAGCAACTAGTGTGGTCAGCACCAATCGTATTCGGGCAATGAAGCTTACACTCATTCACATTGGTTCATCCTGCAATGCCTTGGGCCTTTTGCTCTTCTAAAGTCCAATTAAAGTAAAAATGTTGCGGTTTTGAAAGTCTTAGTTATATATGTCCTAGAGTTAAAACAAATTTTAATTTGGATTTTTATTTAACAAGTTAGGGTCAATTGCATATTTAGGGGAAAATATGTAAGTTTTGTAATCCCAGTGAGCTAAAGGTAATTTGGTAATTTAATTGAGTCTAGAATTTTTTAGGAGGTCCAAATATCTTAGATCTTCTTTTCTTTTTGTCCAAGTTACCCTTTTATTAGTTTACTAGTCAAACTAGGAATCCAAAGACTACTAGTACAAGATAGAGTCCTTATATTGAATAGGTGGAGTGGGTCAATAAAATATTAATTTTTTGAGTATTGAGGCACGTTGGCCTTATTGTTCTTTTCTTCTTTTCCTTATCTCTTTCCCTTCTCTTAGGAATTTTGTCACCATTCACAGTTACCTTATTAGGTTTTTAGTTTACCAATCAAACTAGAAGTCCAAATACTACTAGTACAAGAAAGAGTCATTATATATGTACTCAAAGAAGAGATAGAGTAGATCAATAAAATATTAGTGTTTTGAGTATTGAACCATGTTGGCCTTATTGCTCGTTTCTTCTTTCTCTTATCTCTTAGATATTCTGTCACTATTCACAGATAGTGTTCACATGTTCACTGTTCATGCTACAGTTCACGGATTTGTGGGCAGATTCAATTTTCTTTTCTTTACTTTTTTGCAACACTATATCAATTCTTGAATCCTAAAGCTTCTTTCTAAGGGTTATAAAATAAATTCACAGATCCTCCTAACCCTAATCCTTCCCACAAGCACATGTAGATCATTTCCCCGATTTGTCCTAAGTCACCAGGACCAATGATATGATATGAAATCTATAATAATAGATCTCAAAATAGCCATCCAAACCAAGTTCTTAACTTGAGCTATGAAGATACAAAGAAAAGCTAGAGCTCACTGCTCACCCATGTAAGCCACCAGCATGCAACATTTAGAAGGGCTACATTCATTCTTACGTAGGCTATCAAGATTTTTTTTGGGAAGTGTAGGTCATCTAGAATTTCCATGTCATATTCCCAGACTTTTTTTTAATCTCAATATAAGAAGATCTATTCCAGGAACTGAAAAGAAAGTCTAAACCACGTAAATCAATTCTTGTTACAGATCAGTCCAACTTAGTATAGCACAGCTCAATAAATTGATAAAATAGAAACAAGTTATCTTGAATCCCACAAAATAACTTTCAGATCCTTCCTCTCTTCTTCAATGGGTTAACCAAGGAAATAAAATCTAATTGTTAACAACTTCATTGAAGAAAAATAAGCAAAATTTTAGCCAGTTGCAAATATTTTTACCTGGAAAGAATACAATTAACCCCTCTTTCTTGGGAACAATATCCTTTACTGAGGGACTTGGGCTTAATGGTGCTATCTCCCGCTGCATCTCGAGATCACCCTCTTCATCCCTGCCTCCCTCAACAATGGCCAAGAAGTCTTCAGCCCTTACAAAGTTACCAGCAGAACCTATCAGAGCCTGATTCTGTGGACTGCGTTTTGCATACTGTTCAAGAAAAGTCTCAGCTTCACTAAGGTATATTGACTGCGATAGCTGTTTATTTCCATACTTTCTTCGTATGTACACAGCCCTGAACGTGAAGGGAAAGAAAAACGTTCAGTTTCATGAATAGCAAAAACCAACATCTGAAAGGAATCCCAGAAGTGAGAAAAAGAGTAAGGAGACACAAAAGAATGCATTACCATTCATCAAGCATCTTACTAAGTTCCCTCTGCTTTCCTGCTGAAGTACCCCATATTTTCATTTGCCTGTAATGTTCAATAGAAAAAGGATAAATTGTTTACTAAAAAAGCCCACTCACAAGGTAGCCAAATAATAAAAATTCTAAGAGTAACTAGCCGATGTCCTATGTGATGCATTTTGAAACATTTTGTAAGAAATTATATTATGTCCCATATATAATATTCAAAATGTGTTATAATTCTTCGGAAATCAACTTTAGTTATATTACATGTCATTAGAAAGAGAGGATAATTAATTATATGAATCAATTGCGTGAGTGAATTGACAAATATTTAGTTATTTCCACTAATTTAAGTGTACGATCATCTTTTATATTCTTGATTGTGCATGTAATTAAATCTGCTTTTATCTTTTGCTGGACTTTGTTTCAATTGTTGCCAAAGCAATACTTATCAAAAAAAAAAAAAAAACAAAAAAAAAAAAAAAAAATTGTTGCCAAAGCAACTCAATTTGAGCAAGAGTGTCATATTCCAAATCAAATGCTTCTTATACAAATCTTAGAAAAATAATAATAAAAATTCATTTTACAAAAATAATTAAGGCACGACCTATAAATAAAAATAAATGCATTTACCCCATTAATACTTTGTTTAATTACATAGCAAGAAAGGATCTAGGACACGTAAATTTCTAAGATCAATATAATTAAAAATTTGAACATATTAGTTTGGTGAATTCACAAATATTTGATTATTTCAACTAATTTAAGCATACAATTATTTTTTTTTATTGACTGAATGTATTTTTTTTATGGTATTTGCTGTAGTTGTTGCCAAAGCAACTAAACATGAAGTAGAATGTCATATTCCAAATCAAATATTTTTTTTCCTTTTGATAATAATTATTCAAAATAATTTCTTTCTTATAAGAAAATAAATGCATTTGGAAAAATAACCATATGCATTTTGATTATATATATAATTAGTGCACCATTTATAGATAATGTATGATAATTAATACATGGAAATAATAACATTTACCCATTAACTCGTGACAATTATTATTATTACTGTTGTTGTTGTTGTTGTTGTTGTTGTTGTTATTATTTATAAGAATCATGACAATTAATTAATATATTGACATAAATCCAAGTTTTGATGAGGTGGAAGGCAAAACGAAGAAAATTCTCTTTTCTTCTCAAAGAATGTGCTGCTTGACAGAACCTTTGACCACCATGATTGAGGTTCCAGCTTATATACGTGTGTGTGTGAGAGAGAGAGAGAGAGAGACCAATGCAATTTAACATTATCAAGGATGTATTAGCACCATTATTAACTTCAAATCATTAAGTTAATAATGCAAGTCATGTATATGTTTTTTAAGGACAGTTCTGATATAGTCATGTAGCTTATATAGAAATGAGAAATGTTATGTCCACAATGTTTTCACAACAAATACTAGGTGACAGGTTGTCACTTGCTATTATTAGTGGGCAAAAAAGTAATTTCAACAGTGGGTTCAAATTATAATTAGTAACAACCTGTGATCTAAGATTTGTTGTGAAAATATTGTGAATGTAGCAGTTCTCATATAGGAATTACTGAAACCATTAGGCGAGCAACTGTTGCTGCTTTCAAGAATAGTTACTAGAGGATTTATTCTATATTGATATTTTAATAGGAATGGTCGTCTACTCCACCACAATAAATACCAAATTAGCTCTCACATTAGATTTTGAGCATGGATCTTTGAGGGTTTAACATGGAGCACATCCATAAAAATCAATGTAGAAATCCTCTAGGGTCAGAGTTAGATTTTAACCCCTACCATCTAAGCTTCTAAAGATTTAATGAAACCTAAAAATAAAAAAGAGACTCTGTTCACAATGATGAACACAAACGATCCAAATACCAAAAAAAGAAAAAGAAAAATCAAGTGGAAGGGTTCTAAGAGAAGTTAAGAGCTCAAAAATGGATGAACACTGTGTTGAACCCCAAACCCGGACCAATCAAAGAGTGTGCTGAAGCAAATATTTTAATTGATCCACAGAATTTTTGGTATCTTCAAATGAATGACGATTCCGCTCCTTCCAAACAACCCTACACCAAGTTCCAAAAATCCAAGCCATGTTTCCCAAACCAATTTCTCCAACAAAACAATAAACTAGCCACAGACCGGGCATGACCCAGTGAATCCCAAACATCTTAAGCACGTCCCCCCATAGAGCATAAGCAACATCAAAGTGAAGTAAAAGGTGGTCCACTGTTTCCCTATTTCTTTGATAAATACAACACCAATTCACTAATGGCAAACCCCTTTTCATAAGATTTCCCAATGTAAGAATCATACCCAAATATAAAAGATAGGCAGTGTACAAGGTATGTGCCACATTTCAGATTTCATACATATCTTATGGTAAAAAATGCATGGAACCTTACCTTAAGTAATAGGTCTTGTAAGCAGCTGGACCTTCTTTAAAAAGAATTGACAGGCCATTTCGTATTAAAAAGGTTCTCAACTGCCAAAAAGGAGAGCATGATAAGTTTTTTTTTTTTTAGTATGTAATAAGAGAGCATGATAAGTATGAAAATTTTTGACCCATCGTGATGAGATATCACATAAAATGACATGACCCCCCCCCCCCCCATATATATATATATATATATATATATATATATTTTCTCCTCAATAACCATCATATAATTCTGGCATGACTTTTTCATAGAAATCAAGAACCTTTTCAAAATCCATATAGCAGGTACTTGGCCGATACCCCTCAAACACAGGGATATGGCATTTCTTACAATTTAAGTATATAATATAACAGCAAAACAATCAACAGATAAACATAGAACTGGGCCTGTTTTTATCTTTTCCTTTTGTTGGCAATTACACACACCCGGTGGGTCTTGAATCCAAGAACTTACCCTCTATCTTACCCTCTATCTTGCCCTTATAAGAGGAGGATGCACTATCTGAGCTAGAGCTCTCTCTCTCTCTCTCTCAAAAGAGTCTTATCAACAAAAAGAAAAAGAGGTACTTAGTGACTAAAAGGACCAAGCATAAAGGCCATGGCCTATGTCTAGCAGTTGAAGAAATTACCAATGTGAAAATAGTAAAAGATACCATTATCCCAATAAACTACCACAAACATATTTCCATGACTACTACTATATATATATATATTTAAGTTATATATATATAAAGCTACTTTATGCAGAAGAAGCACAAAGTGGTCAAAAAGTACAAGGAAAAAAGAAGAAAAGAATAAAGAAGAAAATTAGATACAAAAGAGGAGAGAGCTAAGGAACAAAGAGAGGGAGTCACTAGATGTGAGTCCCTAAGCCCGAGACCAGTCAAACAAGGAACAACTGAAAGAAGTAAGCAGCTGGTCTCCTGAACTGTCCAAGCCCTCAAAAGTCCACCGATTATGCTCCCTCCATAAACACCACATTAAGAACAAGGGAGTCACTATATGTTTAGACCCTTTTTTTAAGCTTGGTAATTTACTCATGCACCAAAGGGGACTCAACAAAGGAACCAGCACACTTTTGAAGGGGTTGAGCGTTCTCTGTTTAAAACTGTTCTTTACTTCATTCTCTATATGATTGGATGACTACTTTAAGTAGTCACTTATTTTCCTCTATGGAGGAGTTTTTAGATTTATGTGAAATGTGATGATCCTTGTAGCTTCCCTCATATACTACTACTTGGTAGTTTCCCCTTTTATATTTTCAATAGGCTTCATTTGGGAGTTCATAAGATAATGGAATGAAATGATTATAAGGGAATAAGGGAATGGAATGGAACGTATTTAAGCAAGGGAAAGAAATGGAAAAAAAAAAAGAAAAAAGAATGGAATGCAATTAAGTAATCTTGATTGGATGTTTTAAAATAAAGGAATGGAAAGGAATGAAAATGAATGGAATGTAAGTAATCTTGTTTGAGAGTAACATAAAAGGAATAGAATGGATTCATTTTATGACAATAATATTACTATTAGACCCCTATTTTAAAATAAAAGGTTGAATATATAGGGGTATTTTGGGAGCTTTAGTAAAAAATTCATTAAATCTAATTTCATTCTCTCCTATTTCTTCCAATTTCGGGGGGAATGAAAATTTGAGGTTTTAAGGGAATAGAGAGAAAAGAATGTTCTCTCTTAACCGTTCCATTCCCTCCCACTTAAACTTCCAAACAAGGGAATAGACTTTCCATTCCCTCTATTAAAACTCCTAAACAAGAGAAAGAAATAATATTCTAAAATTATTCTTTTCATTCTTTTCCATTCCGTTTCATTCTCTCCTCCCCAAACAAGGGCTAAAAGTTTTCATAACCTAAATATATATAAATCCAAGAGCCTTGTTGTTCAATCGACACTTCCTAATGTTTCCAACAGAAACGTCTAGGGTTCAAATCCCCCCCCTCCAATGTAACTATTGAATTATTAAAAAAAAGGCTAAAATAATGTTTGCATCCTAAAGTTTGCATGAATTTTGTTTTTCATCCCTAAACTATTGAAAATGTTTCACTTTTTGTACTTAAATTTAAAATATATATATATATATATATATATTTCATCCCTACTATTAAAAAAGTTTTTTTTTTTTTCGTCCCTATTTTCACCCCTTTTTTCACCCCTAAACTATTGGGAAAAGCTCTTTACACAGTTTAAGGAAGAAAAATGAACTTTTTAAAGTTTAAAGACAAAAAACAAAACCCATGCAAACTTTAGGGACGACAACAATATTTTAACAAGAAATAATAATAATAATTTAGGGCATGTTTGGTAGACTGTATTAGGCGCTATAATGTAATAGTTATTTCTATAGTTTAGTTATTCTTTAGTTTGGTTATATTTTTATTACAAGGAATAATCATTCCTTATGAATAGTTATTTTTCAAAATGAGAAATAACTATTCCTCTTTAAAAGGTTGTATTAGCTATTCTTTAGTAAGTGTAATAATTTCAAAACTTAATATATTTCCAAGTAAACAAACTTTCCATATACATCTAACAATTATAAAAATAAAAAATCATAAAAATAACACATATCTCTCTTAAATTTAAAAATAACAATTTTTAAGGAAATATAATTGTATGAGGAAGAAATTTCCAAAAATAAATGATAAGTTTCATTCTAATGTTATAACTCACAACTAAACTAATGAATAGGTTTAGTTATTACATTACAACATATTTTATTCCTAGTAATAAAGATTACAATTCCTGTCGTAATTCTCATTCAGTATACTAAACGTACCCTTATAAATAAAAAGAATACAGGACTATCCTATCACAATTTTGATTTTACATACATATTCATTAAACATCTAGAGCATGATTATATATACATCGAGATTGTATAAGAAAACTAGAAAAGATACCTTATAAGTAAGAAATTTCAATTTGATCATTAAATTTGCATCTTCATCAGCTAATGCATCTTTTCCCAATGTGCTACTGCTACCATTTTCTACCATAGTATTGCTTTTGGCAATTTCGGCAGCTCTCTCCTTGTTTGCCTTGAATAAATTAATATCAACAAAGAAACCTGGGTAAATATGAAATATGAGCAACAGATTGAAACCTTGCAGTAGACTGGATAGTATAAAATAACATGTTAAATTTTTATCATTTACTTAGAAAGATGCTTGAACATGAGCTTCCCATATGTTGTCTTAGCATCTCTATATATACACTGATTTATACCTCATTAGTAGATAACAAACACACACCCCATACCCCTAACACAGATTCTATAGACTATGGACCTGTCCGGTTTTGCTCTTGAAGGGTTCATAAAGTGCTTTAAGGGGGATAAAGCTCCATTAGCTTAAATTGCCAACTTTTGGCAATTTCAGTTAAAAGAGCTTTAAGGGGGGTCCTTAAAAATTTGGTATGGGTCCATAAAGCTAACTAGCTTTAAGGCTAAAGCTAGAATTTGGAGCTTCTAGGAAAAGGCTCTACAATTTACTGTTTATGCTTTATAGATCCAAAACTTTAAGACGCCATTCACCATAATTGGAAAAGCACTCAAAAGGTTAAAAAAATTTCAAGTAAAGCCTTATACTGCAAAAGCTCTACTACAAAAGCTCTATAGCTAAAACTCTACCTTCCTGCAGCAGTGCCAAACGGGCACTAGTCTAAATGGGTATAACAACATACAAGGGCTATATCAGGCTGTTGTTGCTCAAAATCCTCTTCGAAATAATTGAAGTCCCAAACTTAAAAGTAGGAGAAAGAAAGAAAAAAATCTGATCAATAGATGAATTGGAGATCCCTATCCATTTTCATTGCCAATACTGATCTGAGGCATTATGGCACAATTCTATGTTTATGTTGTGTCTATGAATATGAAATTGCATGGTCATGACATATGATTCCATACTAATGGGAAAAACCTTACATCAACTGATTAAACAATTTGAAAATCACCAGGAACTTAAGATGGCTGTTAAACAAAGAGAATGTGTCAAATACTATCTTTTTTCCTACTTCACTGTACCAATTCTCAGTCCATGATAAATTTCAAAGGATTTCCTAAACAGTAGAAACTCTTCTATACATCACTCATTTGTAGCCAGTCTGCCATACCATTCAATGTTTTAAGATTGATTGGAGTTTATTTGGTTCCTTCCACAGATCCATGTTTACTTTTATTTTTTCTATGAGGAACATAAATAACATTGCCTCAGAAAATTTATTATAAGCCCCCAGCATGCACATCTGAAAAGAAAAATACATATAAATCTTACATTACCACAAGTACACTTATCAAAAAACATTACCCCAAGTACTAAACAAAATAATCTTACTACATAATCTAGGACAAGAAGGAGAATTATCAGAAGTAAGGTTTAAAGTAAAAAATAGATCGAGATTGTTATGCAAAGCATAAAAGATGCTTACCTCGATATAATGGCCACAATCCTGGCTTGAGCCTGAAACATACCAAATATTTTTAAGTTGGGGAGTGCATAACATAAAATAGTACGAAATAACCTAATCCAAGTATTAAATTTTTTTTTTTTTTTTTTTTGATAGGTAAATCCAAGTTTTACTTTGAAGAAAAAGATTCAAGTGTAAGTTCAAACAAAACCTCATCTCTTTTTGGTATCGCCGAAAGGCAGAGTCACTGTGGACGTGAATGACCATTTTGTAGAAAAGGTTGTCACTTGATATGGAATTGACTTTGTGAAAGTTATGGTAACATTTAAATGCAGCAGGGAAACGTTTTTCTCTCATCAAGCGCATCATTTCCTAGTTCAATTGAAAACTAGTAACATCAATAAGGGACAAATGAAGGCTAAGTCACCCAAACAACATTTATAGCATTTTTTTTTATAAGTATTGATGCTTTTATAAAAAAAGATCACTCCATGTACAAGATGAACACAAAGAAGCAAAAAGAATTACAAATAATCAATAATCTTCAGCAATGAAATTGCAACTAGTGAACTTCCATGCACAGGACCAATCAAGCAAAGATGTACTAAATAAATCGAGCACATGGGTCCCCATGTGCTCCACGTCCTCAAAAATACGCCAATTGCGTTCTCTCTCCACAATATCCACATCAAACATGAGAAATGCAACATTAGTTGATGTTAACAAAAAAAGAAAAAATAGTTTGCAAACTGTGATGCAATGAAAAAACCATCACTACTGTCCAAAGGGAACGCAAAATTTTGTGATTTGACAGAAAATATATGAAAAATAGCAATAAAAGATAAGAAGCTATATTAGCTATTAAAATAAAGTAGTAAAAAAATTGGCAAGCACCAGTGCCCAAAACTATCTAAACAAAGAAGCAGGCAATTTCAGAATTCATCACATTATAAAAGTAAATTTGATGAAAATTAACATTTTAGAAGATAGCAAAAATGGATTGTAGCAGGACCTGCAATTTGGTGGTTGAATAATCAGCAGGATGAGATTGTAAAAATTTTGAAAGAACAGATTTATCCGCATTTCTTGAATGGGTGTCACCAGCTTCTTCATCCCCAAACCAATCTGAATAGTCAGGGCAAAAGGAAGTGCCAACACTCTGAAGAAGTGCTTTTATTTGCTGCAGTAAAATTTTAAAGAGAGAGAGAGAGGGAAAAAAAAACACATAATTGATACGAATTCTTAATCATCCACTTTATCAATATCAAGTATCGTTGCCACATTCAAATATGATACTTCAAAGTACAGGAACTCCATGGTACCTGCTTTTCATCTGTCCTGTTTGCAGCACAAATTTCCCTAAGGCTTGGTCCCAAATCAAGGCCAGCTGAAATACAAAGCAAAATCAGGTATTACCTGATGATCAAGACTCAATTTCAGTTTTAACTAGCATTTTCATTGGTCAAGAAAGTAAACTTCAATGGGGGTAAAAAGCAATTCAGCCATTTTTGTGATAAGTAAGAGTAATTGTATTAATTAAACAATAATTGTACAATAATTCCAAATTTGCAGTTTAATTCTACAGGCTATATAATCAACTGCTCCAATGAAAAGATTCAGCAATGCAAAAACCAATTCAGCTATCCAATGATTTAAAAGGAATTACGTAGTGCAAGCAACAGTAGATTTACATAGAGGGATCCCCCATCTTTCCTTTGACCAACATGTCCTTGAACCAACCTGCCCCCCCCTTTCACAGGAATCTATCTTTAAAAAAACAGTCCCATAACTAATGAAAAATAGTATTTATTTAAAGATATCGTTCAATCAATGGCCATGAAAACAATCTTTGGACAAGAGAGCAAAAATTCAACTCATAACACACACACACAGATGTCTAAACACAAAGACTCCTTCCAGTACATGAGCAAATACAATTATATAATTTACAAGATATTTGCCTATGACCTTTTTTGGATTGCCACTGGGGTCCATATTCAAGGCTCAATTATTATAACAGAATGAATGGAATGAAAACCTGCAGGGTGGAAGAAGCTATATCTCTCAAAGGAGAGAGGATTGCGCTTACTAAGAGTATAGTACCTTCACATTGTACATGTTTTTAATTGTCCCTCTTTAAAATTCCCATTCTAAATATGGTGTATTACTTGTACAAAAATATGGTGAATCTTGAAGGGTTAGACAACAAAGGAAGTCAAGGGTTTGCATGGAGTTAGTCTTTGGAAGTGCATAGAGAAGACTGGGATACTTTTAATAGCTCTGTAAGATTTTCTGTTACACAAATTCGTTTTTGTCACATTGTATGGTATTGGGACTCTTGTATGGAAGATGTTTTCCCTAAACTATTTCGGAAGGAATAAACAAGAATGTTTATTCTAACTGGAATCATCAGTTCAGCCAATCACCCCAAGATTGGGAGTTGGAGTCCATGGATAATTTATGTGACATATTATATTCTAATTTCCCTTCTGGACAAGGGGAGGATTGATTAACTAGGAAACCTCCCAAAGTAGAAAAGTATGACATCCATTCTAACTATGGAGTCTTGAAGGGTTCTATATAGTGTTCCTAGGAGAATATCTTTGTTAACAAGTGAGTCATAGCTCAACTAGTACTTCCTCCTCCCATAATAATGGGATGGAAGGTGAGAGATCATGGGTTTAAGACCCACAGGGTGCCTGCGTGACTTACCAGTCCCCCGCCCACCCTCCCCCCCCCCCAAAAAAAAAAAAGCATACCTCTGCTAAGGGGCCTCGAAAAAAAAAATTTGTTGCCCAAGGCAGTAGCATTGGATAAAAAATGTTAATAGTAGATCATCTTCAAAAGCACAATATATTGATTATCAATTGATATTGCATAGAGGGGAGTCCATTGACCACCTTCTACTTCATTGCACAGCAGCAAGAGATATTTGGTTGCTTGCGATTATGCTAAAAATTGTGGTTTAGATGCTAGGCTGTTGGCAAGGGAGATTTCATCATCATAGAATCTCTAGAGCTTGGGTTGTAGCTCCATTGTGTATCACGTGGACTATTTGGTGTGAGCAAAATAGCAGAATATTTGATGGTTTTGAACATTCCAACCATGTCATCAAAAAATTCATGCTAAGATGTTTGTATGTTCCAGTGGTTGTATTAAAACTATCCCCTCTTGCTCTTTCTTAGAATTCTAAGTAGCTAAAACTTGAGATTGTGATTTCCAATGTGAGATATGACATGTATAATGTATCTTCTATTTTGTTTGAATGAATTTTTTAATTTTTTTTTTTTTAAAAGTGCTGCTGTTACATTATATTAGAGACAGACGAAGTGGTTGATTCTTTTCTTTCTCATAAATTTTTTCTTTTCATCTGCCTTTTTTATTAATCCTAAAAAATTCCCCAAAGCATTAGCATTTGTTGGATCCATTCTTTAGATCCATTAATAAATATGTTACCTATTTCATCAGTTTTATAGTATCCCTCATGTTATCTCTACATGAAGAGGGCAGTTTCCACCACCAATAAAGCATGTAATTCATTATAAGTAACAATACAAGTATACAACTCCGCAAAGTTCCAGAAGGAGTGTAATAATATCTGCTTCTGATAGATTCAGTTTTTGCTCATTATATTTGGACTAACATACTGGTTCTACAAAGCAGAAATTATAATTTTATACCATGTGCACCAGTCTCAACATAACCTATCACTTCACTATGAGAATATATACCGTCCACGGGGAAAAAACACCTTATCAAAAAGTGAATGAGGGGGTCCCTGTAACACACACTGGCTAACATGGGTAAATTTTGAGGGTAAGCAATTAAAAATGAAAAATAAACATAGAACCAAAGAATTTCCTAGCTAAGGTAACCAATACCAAAAACAAAACTCATACCTCCCTCAGTTGGCGGCGGAGGAGATTCTTTTAAAACTTTCACCATATGTTTTGAGCTCTCTTGACTTACAATACGAGCCACAAGGCCTTCTAAAATTTCACCCTGAACCTTTATATGATCTTCTGAACCTGCATATTAAGTTAAAGCTGTGTTAACGCGCTCTAGTCTCACTAATAGCTCACTTAAAAAGAGCCACATTTTTAACTTTGGCTAACACCCAATTTTTTGATGAGAAAGAAAAGATCTCATAACAAATCATTCCAAGTCAAGAATCAAACACACCAGAATAAAAAATGATAATCTACTTAATATGACAACCACACAATGGACTAAGACACCAAATCCAATACCAAGGGCGTCTTTGGAATATATATCCAAATCCATTCCTTCTTGATTGAATTGATTAAAAAGAATTCCTATAGCTCCAACAAGAAAAGTAAATAAGCCTAATACAAGCATGGAAATAGCATATTGCTATCCAATTCATGGGGATACAAAAAAGTGGGGCAGCAGCATTAATGGTAAGGATGTTATGGCAAGAGGCAATGTGAACTATCCATTTTTTCATTTATGTTTCAAGAGTTTTTTTTTTTTTTTCCCTCCTCTTAAGTTGCAGAGGGTACTTCTTGCTTAAATTAAGCAGTTGAGGCAGAAAAGAGTGGTCATCATTCCCAGCAAGCATGATTTGAAATTGTTTTCCAATAGACATTGTTTAAACTAACAATTTTTTGTTAAAAGAGAACCAAATGAGGCCCCACAAAATCCCAAGCTAAACAATAGAAGCACATTGCACTTAAAACATTACCTGGTATAGATATATCTGCAACTTCATCAAGAGCCATACATACAGGTGTTGCAGTTCCTTCTTCACAGAGGGCATCATAGGCAGCAAAAAATGAAGTCACTGACTTCCTTCAGTTACAAAAATATCAATCAGAAGCAATAAAACTATAATTTTCCTTAGTCTAGAAAATTTCAACTAGATAATTCTTATGAGAGATGAAAATGAAACTTTCACTGCTTTCTTGGTTTAGGAGTTGTTCAAGTATAGTCACTGTCTACTGAACCATTCTACTCTTTTAATAAAATTATTAGTTACTATAAGATAAATAAATAAATAAAAACCCATCACTTTTTATATAAGGAAAGAATACTGAACATAATTTATGCTAATATCAGGAAACAGACACACATATTGGCAACTACACATAGCAAGTAATAAGTTCAAAGAAGAGAGGAAAACAAAAGCAGAATGACTTGATTATACACACATACAAACAAACACACATGTTGACAACTGGAAATACTAAGTAATAATTTTAATGGAGGACAAAAGCAGAATGACTGAAACATACAATCTTCTGTGTGTGTGCGTGTGTGTGTGTATTATAGCAACTAGATATACTATGTTTATTGAAGAAAAAAGTAGAATGACCTAAGTACATGGTAATTATACAAGAGGCTCCTCTAGAAGTTACAACCCAAATTTTAAGAGAGTTGTCCAAAAAAGAAGTCAGGGTGATAGATTATTAAAATTCTTCACCTAAAGCCATGCAGATTGACACCTAGACCTTCAGGGTGATAATATCATACAGATATCTGGTTTTTTATGTGCTTGATGCTTCTCATTCTGTCTGTTTTTAAAAAAAAGTAAGTGTGTGTGTGTATATATATATATATATAAATATTAATAAACAAAAATACAAAGGATCATGGGGACAGTTGTAGAATACTAAAATACTCAACTATCAACTCATGATTAGTTACATATTCAACAGATTCAAAGTGTCTAAAATACAAGAGGGTCCATTATCATCTAATGATGCTCAATATAGCCTTAATGCCGGCATAGTATCTGACTCACAAAGTTAGCATGATCAGAGAACCACAAGCCATGCTTTTGAGTACATATATGTATTTATGTACGTGTGTGTATGTGGAGTGAGAGAGAGCAAGAGAGGAGGGAGAGAGAGAGCCTAATTCAAAGCACTCTTCATGCTATGCTAAGTAATTGGGATCCTTAGATCATCACCTTGTCGAGAACAACCACACATGATTTGTTGGTAGGCGCCAATTTCTACAAAAAGCAATTATTTCGGGAGTAGAGTAGAATTTTGGCTTTCCGTTGCCCAATTCTGTGATTGCTGTCACTACCACTGCCCAAACAAGAAAGCACAAAAATTGTGAAGCATTAAAGAATGTTGTTGACGTCAATGAACAATGAGATAGATTCATCATGACATAATAATATTGACAAAAGAAACACAAATTGAGAAACATGCATTGATGTTGAGAAAAGAAATTTATAAGGAAAAAAAAAAAAAGTTTTCCTAAGTGAGGTGCAGAAGGAGGGCACCAGGACAGTTTCATCCTCAGGACATAGCCTAAACCTTTGTAAGCAAACCTAGGAGTGTTCGAAATCCTGAGTACAGTACACGAATTATATGCCATTTAAATGTTTTAACATTTATACTACAATGAAGTTGAAGGTGACCAAACAATTCTCTAAATTTGAAGCATACTTTCACTTCTTTCAGGCAGTAGTTTTTTTGACATTTATCTCAAGAATAAGGGGGCTATCCCAAAAACTTAATGCTTGCAACTCCTAAAGATACTTTGCAATTAGTCCAGCCTTCATTGAAGCAATACATAAAGCATGTGAGCTCAGGGAAAGACTGGCATACTACCTGAATTAAAGAAAATTTCAAAATATATGACCAAATGAATCATGACCTTAGCAATCACACTAATGATGGCTTGACCTATACTTTTTATTTTTTGATAAGTAATAAGAAATATATTAAGATAAAGAAAGGAAGTGTCGCCTGAGTATACAGGAAGTATACATCCGGGACAAAATACAATCAAGCGCATAAAGTACAGAAGTCCAATAAACCATGAACTGAAATAAAAGAACGAAAACCTAACACCCAGTCCAAAATAGTCTTAAAGAAAAAGAGTTTAAGGTCTGAAACTGTTTTTTCTGATCTCTCCTGTATGGTCTGAAGACCTAAAGTCTTAAGCCTCAAGTAGACAATGACTCAATCCATTAATTAAAATCACATACTCAATCTTAAGGTTCAACACATTTGGATAATTTTACACGGCTATTATCCTTAAACTCAGCTTTTTCTTGAGCTTAAAGTTTTGAAAATAATTAGCCCATGCGTTATATGCAATATGCATAAAAATTTCAAGGATTTATAGCTCTGACTTTATGCAATATCTAAAATAAAAGAGTTATTTGCTGAACAAAGGGAAAAAAACTCTCTTACCATAATCTTCTCGGGGACGCTGTCCATGATCTCCAAGAACAGCAGTTACCAGTTCCATGGATATGCACATACGGTTGCTCTGAAGGAATGGACAACTTTAGTATTTAAACAACTCAATAAGAGAGAGAGAGAGAGAGAGAGAGAGAGAGAGAGCGGGAGGGGGGAGGGGACATTCAACAACTAATAAGATTGTACCCAGTGCACAAACTCCCACTTTTGCGGGGGAAAGGTGAATGGTAGGCAATTTTACCCCCAATTTTTTTTTGGACAGGTTGATCCCCAAAAAAACACACTCAACAACTAACAAACATAAATTTTTAAAGGTAAGAATTTAGATAATAATAATTATAATAGCTTGCTAATTATAATTAAACATAACACAAGCATGAGGTGAATAGGTCGAAAACTTATATTCAGCCAAAAATATAAAAATAAAAAACATGCAATCAGATTGATTAACAATAAGTTTGGTCCATTTAGTAAAATACTCTTACCTATCATATGTTTTTTTCTGATCGCAAAATCATAATGTCACCACTATGCTAATGATCTCTAAATCAGATGACACACACGAGGGTCTAGTCATGGGTTTAGCCCTACAATTTATTATGTAATTTACCCAACAAAAATAGAAAGGAAAAATCAACATCACAGATATTACTAGCAAAGATACCCAAACATAAGCAAATCAAATGAATGTAAACACACATACCATAAGCATGTTCAAAACTTAAATTCAGCAAAGAAATCATAATCTTACCATAAGGCACAATATATATATTTATATGCAAATTATTGAAAGAAAAGAAAGGAAGAAGCATTAAAAAACAGCCTTCCTAAAATTTACAATCAAAGACTCAAATGGTCCATTGAACCAGCTAATGAATGCCAAGAAACCCCCTATCATGGTGTATCATTCACATAAAGAACATAAAAAGACAGATTTGACTTGAATTACTAATCTCCCAATTCTCTCAAAGGTGCAATTAGTCCACTCCCTCCACACTACCCACATAACATAAGATAATGAGGAACCACAACCCACAGCACTACTACAATGCCTTCCATATATCCATTTCCAGCAAAAGAGGGCATCCAACACCTTGTACATCATCCAGTGTACCCCAAATGCAAAGAAAACAAAGGACACAAATCAAAAGCTACTGAGCAATCAAGTAAAAGGTGATCCATAGATCACAACTAGTCTTACACATACAACACCAATTAACCACAACCATACTCCTTTTCATAAGCTTATCTATGGTTAGAGTTTAACCAACACCCCATGAAAGATGTACGTTTAGTATCAATGCTACTTGATAGCCCTTATTCCCAAGAAGATTGGTATTGTTATATGAAGGACTTCAAACCTATCAATGCCAATATCCTTGTAGCTCAACTAGCACCTCTTGGTGTTTCCAAGAGAGACGTCCAGGGTTCAAATCCCCCCTCCACCACTATAACTATCGAATTATTAAAATAAAATAAAAAAAAAAAAAAGAGGTTATTCAGACCTATTAGTCTTCTAGGAGGTTCAAATCCCCCTTCCCCCATTATAACTATCAAATTATTAAAAAAATATTTTAAAAAAAAAAAAAGCTTAAATCCTATATAGGGTCAAGGAGTATACAATGCTAAGAAAATAGAACAGCAAGCGGAAGTGTACTTTTAAATAGCATTAGCCTCCCTCGTTTTGACAAATGGTGTGGGAATCCTTCTTTAAAGGTATTGTACCCTATTTGTACACGTGCTCAGTAGCTAGAGATGCCCCAATTCATTCAACTTTGGTTAGCCAGTTGGATGGGGAAGGGCATAGTTGGAATGTAAGATCAGGGCCGGCTCAATGAATTTGGGGGCCCTAGGCGAAATCTTTAAATGGGGCCTTTTATTATATTTAATTATAAATTCATATATTTTTTTCAATTAAAATTTATTTTTCTTGCTTTTTGAGAGGCAAAATTACTAATTAAATTTTTGCATTCAAGTTCCACTAACATTTCCTTTTCAATTGGTAATATGGCTAATCCACTTAATCTTTCTTGTGACATAGTTGATCTTAAATAGGATTTTATTAATTTTAATTTTGAAAAACTTATTTATGCAGAAACAACTGTAACAAGTATAGTTAGTAATATTCTGAAAGCAATACATGTATTTGGAAAAGATTCTAACCTCTTTATATAATTTAGTACATTAATTGGAGAGTTTTCATTTATTTGCAAAACTTCTTTTAAAACTTTTAGTTCTGAAAATAAATTTAAGCCATCAATATCAGAATAAGTTTCATGTGTGAGAAAATATTCAAGATTAAGACAATTTTTTTTCAAATTATACAATTTTTTGATGGGATATTATATAATATATTATTACTATTTGGGGGCCTCTTTATCAGTGGGGGCCTTAGGCCACTGCCTAAGTGGCCTATAGCTTCAGCCAGCCCTGTGTAAGATTCCACAGAGGTTTTAATGATTGAGAATTGGAGTGTGAATTTTTTCCTAGATTCTATGTTCATTCTTATTATGGTTTTAATATAATTGTTAAACTTATTTTCTTGATAAGTAAAATCAATTATATTAAAAAGAGAAGGTACTAAGAGTAAAAAGGGGACAATGGAGTCTATTAGCTATGTACTCATAAATTCCCTTAAAAGTATCAAGAGTACAAAGAATCTACAATATCACACAAACTTGAGGGTCTACTACCATCTTAAGCCATACAACAACAAAAATAACAACCAAACCTTAGTCCCAAAATTTTGGAGTTGAGTATGGATCCTTAATAGACTAATTAGGGTTGACCACATGTATTATTTTTTCATCATTCTATCCTATCCAAAATCATACTCTATCACCTCCTTAATTAACAAGTCATATTTTACTACTTCTACTAATGTTAGTCTTTATCTACCTTTTTTCTATTCCCTTGACTTGAATCAACCCACTCTTTCTTTACTAGTGCATTAATTGCCCTCCTCTGCACATGACCAAACCATCTCAAGCAACTTTTTTTTTTCACTCATGCATTACCCAGCTTGACTAATATCTTGTAACCCTCCCCCTTCCCACTCTCTGTCACTATCTCTCAACCTTCTTTTATACACACACAAACACACATCAAGCATCCATAGATTAACTAAAAACATATCACCTCAAGAAAATCATTGAACTCTGATTGCTTCTTTGCTGCTTGAGTTCCCCATGCCTCATGAAAAATCCGTCCAAGAACAAAAACACCTACAGCAGTGTATCTGTAGAAGAAACACCCTGTTCAGAAAACCTTTTTATTTTTTTTTCACAAGTACAAGAATTTTATTGCAAAAAAAAAAAAAAAAAAAAAAACCAATTAAGGCCAAGTACACCGGAAGCATACAAGAACCGCAAAACAAATTCAGAATTAATTACAAAGATTGAGGAACTCCAGAAAAGAAGAACAATTAAAATCCCCAATGTCACTTGTTATTTCCTAATGCAATAGAGATATCATGCTCTTTAGATCAAGACATAGAATCCCTTCTCCACCAAAAAAAAAGATCAAGACATAGAATCAAAAAAACCTATCACTGAATGGGTTGGGTCAGGTGCATTGAATGTGCCTGGCCCAGAATAATTAATCCTGATAAAAATGGGGTAGATTTCAAAGTAAAAATACACACACACAAATATAGAGATTAAGAAAATGTAATAAGCATACATATTTCCAAAGCTGTTTTTCGCATATGCTCCACCCTCATGACCAGCATACATAAAAAGAGACCCAGAATGTTTAAGTGACACCTACAAAAAGCATCATCCTTTAATAAATCAACATGGTGAAAATTATATAACGGAAACCATTAAGTTGTACTTGAATAACCTATAAACTCAAGCAAAAAAGAAGAAGATGAAGATCCTTCATTAATTCAATACCTAGCAAAGGAAAGAATAGTATACAACTTTTTCAAGAAAAAAAAATCGTAAACCCATACCTCCAAGGTAGCCAAGCCTTTAGATACCATCTCTATCATCCTTATCCTAACCTGCACATATGAAAACAGATAATTAATCAGTGACACTGCCAACTAAAAAAAATGAGACACAATTAGAAAGCAAACTGATGAGGCCATCATCCACAAGGAGGCGACTAGCAAAAGATGATACACAATTCTACGAAAGTTTAGCATGTGGGCAGGACAGCAGGTTAGCGGAAGACATTAGAAATGTGAGCAAAGTAGTGTTAACACAACCAAGAGAGGCATTTAAAAAATAAAAAGTAGAGCAATAATTTGGAAACCACATTTTGAATGCTAGATAGATTCATGGTCCAAATTAAATTTGCTGAAAATTCATTTGGGAGACACAGCCTGGAAGACAGGAATGGGAATAAGATCGTACCTCTTGATCTGACTTCTCATTTTCAAATTTGGGATAGAACGTAGCTCTTACTTGCGCATGCGTGTATGTAGAGTTATCCACAGTGAAATTTTCCAGCATATTACCCCTGAATAACTTGCTCAAACCAGCACTACTTATTTGAGTGGCTGCTTGCCCACTGTTTTCAGTGATGCCGAGCCCACCAATTCTATTACTAACAGCTTCAGCTGCAACCGCTGAAGCACTGCTTGTAGCTGAAGACGACATACTAGTTTTTGACTTCTCTTTCCAACTCTGACCTCTATGCCCACCTCTTCGCTGCAAAGCAAAATCTCTCCCTCAATTAGCCAGTTAAGCTTAGAAATTCAACTCTAGAGACACCATTGTTTTCTTAAGCAAATTGATTTGATTATTATTACTAATACCATTGCATTTTCTCACTCATAGCGGGAACCACAGTAAGATTACTTGATCATAAATGATTAATTCCTCATTTCTTCCATTAGCATTATAAATAATACAGTGACAAACAAATTTTCACCAAAATTGACATCAGAATACACAACATCAAGAAAATTTGCACATATTCCAGAAATACCTATATATATCAAATACAAAATCCAGAAAATTTTAGCAACATCTATTAAGCATTCCAAATTTCTTTGTACAAAGTGAATAACACAAATTCAAAATACAGCCAATCAATCATGAACAATAAGATTAAGAAAATCATCACCAAATACAAAAAAAGAAGCTCGATCAAATATCGAACACATACATAGCAAAGAGTTCAACAAAATGAAACAACAATCAAGCATCCAGCCTTCTTTATACAAAGTGAATCACACGAATTCAAAATACAGCCAATCAATCACTAACAATGAGACCAAGAAAATCATCACCAAATACAAATGAAGAAGCTCGATCAGATATCGAATACATACATGATACATTGCGAAGAGTTCAACAAAATGAAACAAAAATCAAGCATCCAATCTTCTTTATAAAAAGTGAATCACGCGAATTCAAAATACAGCCAATCAATCACCACCAATAAGATTAAGAAAATCATAAACAAATACAAACGAAGAAGCTCAATCAAAATATCGAACACATACATAACGAAGAGTTCAACAAAATCAACGAAGGTGTCAAAATATTAGCTATTCATTCGCAACAAGAAACGTAAAAAAGCAGTGAGTGAAATTTCTATAACGTGGAGTTGGTACCTGATTGTACGACATGATTGGATGGGAGTGAGAGAAAGAGGAGGTGAAAGTGAGAGAGCGAGCTAGGGTTATGTACGATGGAGGAGGAAAGCTGAGGAAGAGGGAGGTTCTGGATTTTTTGAAGGTTAAGAAAGAATAAGAAGGAAGAGTTAGTGTGAGAGCGCAGAAAATCCTCTGCGGTGCCGACATTTAATGCTAGCGTAAGCCTGAGACAATGTCTACAATATATATAGAGTGACATACTGATACATTACATACAGCAGCAGAGAAAGAGAGCATGAATTAGAGCTTGGCGAGAGGGTGACTGGGAGAGAGATGATACGAGCTGGTGATACCATGAGCTTACCTAAATGTACCGTGGGCGCCCCACGTGGGACCAGGACTACCATAGGCAAGTCTCCGTTTTCTTCTAAAAAAAAATTAATGCTATTTAGGCTCCATTTGTTATGCGAGTGCAAACACGTATTTTCACTCACATAAAAAAACTGAAAACGGCTATTTAAACACACATACCTTGATAGAATTTTAGCCAAATATTTTATCGAATATTTTATTTCTCTACTATAATTAAATTTTTTTTCTCTTTATTTTATAATAAATATATATATATATATATATATATATTTTGTTATCTTCTCCGTTCCACAGCAACACACAGACCCACCAATCAGAAAATCAAGCTACGAATTTTCACTTTAAATATAGGAATTATTTCTGTTCTTTTTTCTTTTCAAAAATAATAGGAATAAGACAGATATGGCCACAAATACCTTTTAAAATTTACAAGCAGATATAAATATATTGATATATGCATACCCTGCGTTTTTTAAGAGGCTGTTGATAAGCTCTCTTCTCCCTCTGCCTCTCCCTCGCCCTCTCCCTCCTACGCTTCATAATTTTATAAAGTTCTTCAAGATCTCCTGAGCTATTATCGTGAAAGAGATTATTTATAATATGGATTAATTCTTGTTTATGAAAGTATATATATTTTGTCTTCACTCCAGGCGGCTTAATGTATTTAAGAGACCACCTTATAAATAAAAACCCTTTTGAGCTAAACCCTACAGGTTGTCGTGGCCAATTTTGCCTATAACTTTATTTTATGCTTAAGTCACATAGATTTTGTTTCTCAAAAAAAAAAAAAAAAAAATCACATAGATTATTGTATGGTTTTTTTTTTTTTTTTTTTCACGTAAAGGCCGGCTTGTCTTCAACTATCTATCGGCATCCTTCTTACGTTACTATAAATAACATCCTTATATATGATTATTCTCACACAAAAAATAAAAATAGAAGATTACATATTTATTTATGCTTATATAAAGGCGAAACTACACTATTGGTTCCTGAAGTTTATCATGTGTGCGTAATTGGTCCCTCAAGTTTGAAGCGAGCACAATTAGTCCCTTAAGTTTTAAAACTGAGCTGTGTCGGTCCTTTTACTAACTATTGTTAACGGTGTTACTTATGTGACTAACGGAACAATGACTTGACTTTTTTTTTTGTTAATGATGTGGCATGTTTTTAATTAAAAAATTAGAAACTAAATTTACGTGAGAAAAAAGAAAAATCACTGGTACCAAATTAAAAATTTTATTTTCTGCCTGTTGTAAAAACCCACAACGAGAGGGTTAAAATATCTTTTCTCTTTTACCAAAAAAAAAAATCTTTTCTCTCTCTCTCTCACGCTATTCTCTCTATTCTTCTTTCTCCGGACTCTCTTTTCTCTCTTTTATTTTTCATTTTCTTCTCTCAAATCAAATCAATGTGCAAAAGCAGGGATTACCATCATCAATACATGATAAAGTGCTATACACAGCAAGTGCAAAGGAACCAAAATGAATTGCAAATTGTCAAATTGTCAAGATTGAGAAGAAAAAGACGGTAACTAAACTTGAAAAAGAGGCCATTGATATTTGGGCACTCTCAGATACTCCAACCTACATCAACTAAATATGCAGGAAGACCAAGTAGATATGAATCACTAGAACCTTTTGCAGAAGATATCCAATTTAGCGGGTTCATTGGTTTGAATTATTTGCCTAGTCGGCCTCTTGCCCATGGTGGTCTTTGGTGGCTGGGTTTTGTGATGGCTGGGTTTTAGTGGTTGTTTGATGGCTGGGTTTTGTGATTTGGTGGTTGTTTTGTACCGGTGGTGGCTAGTGGTGGGTTGATTTTGGGTTGGGGTTTACGGTGGTGGCAGGTGAGTGGGTGATGGTGGTTGGTGGTGACTGTGGGTTTGCTGGGTTTACAGTGTTTGTTTTT
Source organism: Quercus tomentella (assembly GCA_028535165.1). Taxonomy (NCBI): domain Eukaryota; kingdom Viridiplantae; phylum Streptophyta; class Magnoliopsida; order Fagales; family Fagaceae; genus Quercus; species Quercus tomentella. The sequence continues at coordinate 35,819,952 of JAPQVY010000133.1, read as the reverse complement.
GTTTTTGATTTTGGTGGTTGGGTGGTGTTGGTGGTGTTGGTGGTGGTGTGGCTGCTGTGGGTGTGGGCAATGGGTTTGTGGGGGGAGTGAAAGATCACCGGTTGCCTGATAACCCTCTCTCGTTGTGGGTTTTTACAATTGGTAGAAAATAAATTTTTTAATTTGGTACCGGTGATTTTTTTTTTTTTCTCACGTGTAAATTTAGTTTTTAATTTTTTAATTAAAAACATGCTACATCATTAAAAAAAAATGTCAAGTCATTGTTCCATTAGCCACGTAAGTAACACCGTTAACAACAGTTAGTAAAAGGACCAATATAACTCAGTTTTAAAACTTAAGGGACTAATTGTGCTCGCTTCAAACTTGAGGGACCAATTGCGCACACAGAATAAACTTCAGGGACCAATAGTGTAGTTTCGCCTTATATAAACATACCTATAATTTAGGTTTATACAACTTGGCCGCATCTATGTGGATGTGACCAAGTTGCATAAACCTAAATTATTTATTGTTTTTTCTTAAATAAAATATTTCTTAGCACTTACTTAGCACACATATTAAACTATACATAAGCAAATAAGCCCAAAAAAATTAAAAGAAAAGAAATGTCCATTTGGCAAATTTAATTTTACTTTCTATTTCATATTTCACTAAATAATAAACTTTATCTCACCATTACGAAGAAGAAAAAAAAAACTATCGAATATATTTTTTTTTTTTTATACAAGATAAAATTTCTACTCTAGCCTAATCTAAGTGTATATGTGTGTGAAACTCCCTCCTGGATATTAGAACCCCAGCCCTTCCCCTCACACCCCACAAACACTTATACTTGTGGAGTGACCACAGCACCAAGGATGCGCGATGGTAGCTATCGAATATTATAATGCTGAAGTCACACACTACCTAATAAGAGAGAGAAAGAGAGAGAGGATTTTTTTTTTTTTTTTTTGGATACAAGATAGAATTTCTACTTTAGCCTAATCTAAGTATATATATGTATGAAACTCCCTTCTGGAAACTTGAACCCCGACTCTTGCCCCCCACAGGAGTAACCACCGCACCAAGGGTGCATGGTGGTAAGAGAGAGAGGATGTTGAACTTCTCCGTTCTCCCCAAGATTTATTAAAATCTTTGATTATGGTAAGTCTCCTTTCACTAGCTTGTTCTTCCAATTTTTTCTCTTATTTGATACAAAACATTATCACCTTTGAGAACCTAAATTTGGATTTCAGATAGTTTCAAACTATGGCGTCTACTCCTGATGATAGCTCTTTATCATCAGACTAAGACACCAATCAGTTTTTGGTGTAGGCAAGGATTGAATCTCATATCTCGTATTCAACCATCAAAGATTTTACCAATTGAGCTAACTGGAACTCACAAAGATTTGTCTTTACCATTTAGCTCAACTCATAAAGTCTCTGATGATTGTATAAGTGATCTGGGGTTCAATTCTTTCTTATCATCAAGAGCAGACGCCATAGTTTGAAACTCTCTCAAAAAAAAAGAAAAAAAGAAAAAAAAAGAAGAAGAGAGATTTGGATTTCAAATCAAGAGATTCGGAATGTAATACTAATTTCTATGAATTTGAAATCTCTTGCTTTTATCAACTCACAAGTATTTGAAATTCAAAATTTTAAATTCATTGTTGGAAGCAATGAATTTTAGTTTAGAATTATCTCTTCATCATAGCGTAATTGATTGTCAAACTAATAAAATTTTAAAGAGGTGTTACGTCTACAATATTTTTACAACATTTTCACAACAAATCATAAGTGGTTAGTTGTTATTAATTCTAATTTGAACCTACCACTGAAATTACTTTTCTACCCCATTAATAACAACCTGCCACATAAGATTTATTGTTAAAATATTGTAAATATAGCACTTATATATAATATTAAAGTGAAAGACTCGAAACACAATTAGAATCTAAATTAGTTTTTAGTAGTTATCTAATTTTGTATCACACGTCTAATTCAATTTTCTTAATTTTGATGTCAAGTGACTGATTAAAATTCTCAGCTGGAAGGTCAAGATAACCACTTTACTCACTTAGGACCTAGGTATAACCGCCTCTGACCTCATAATTATTAATCACTACTATTAAATATTTTTGTAGATAAACATTGGTTAAAACTTGACGTTTTTTTTATTTATTTTTATGAATGGCTACAACTTACAGCAAAGTTTTTAATTATGTTAATTGTCTCATCCCCACAATTTTGAGATTGAAATTCCGGTTCCTTTAAAATTACAAATACCAATCTAGTAATCTCTCTCACAATTTCTGGCTACATATGTTTTCATATTTTTGAGTTCCAATGAACAATAATGTTTATGATATTATCTTTACTAGAAAATTCTGTCACTAAATTCCCTTTTAGAATATTATTGAACTATTAAAATAATGGTCCACATTTAAGATTTTATGCAGGTTTAAATCATCAGAAGTAGACGCCATAAGTTGAAATTTTATAAAATTAAAAAAAAAAAAAATTCTGTTTTATTAGAAGTTCTTAACATATAATTCATAAGAGATACAAATGCTGTGTTGGGGGGAGAGAGAGAGAGAGACAGTATCATTTGAAAACTTCAATAACATTTTTGTAACAAAGCATTACATTCGCTGATGGGAAAAAAATTAATTATAATTTGTATGCATCATCTACTGAACACGAATTCATGGGTTGGTTAATACTAAGGGTCTAGTTAACAGGTACCCTTAGCAAAAGTTGTCAAAATCATGATCTGGATCGTAGTATCACACAATTTTACGATCCTACCTCACCAAAACATTTAGGATCGCGTTATGATTGTAAATATTGTAGGATCGTGTATAATTGTATAAAATTGTAGGATCGTATGAGATCCTACCAATACATAAATTTTTGGTTTTTTTATGGGATAAGTTTTTGGTTTTGGAGAAACTTTAAGGGTTTTTATTTTTCCATGTTGTGATGGTATAGCTTTTTATTTTTTCTAGAAAATTATGTTAACGTAGGTAAATGCTTTCTAGTATCTTGTTCACTTGTAATTAAAATGAAGGAATGCTTCATCATTTTCTAAATGAATAATTTGATGTGGCTTTACTGCCTTTTAAGTTATAATGTTGTTAAATTTGTTTGATCTATATACTAACTTGTGTTCTCAAATTACTAAAATGTTTTTTTTATATATATAATTTTATCAGTTATGCTTGTTGTATGGGCTAAAATCCAAGGACCCTAACCGATTAGGCTAGACTAATATCCAAGACAATTAATTTGAAGAGATGAGTTTTTAGGACTAACAGTTGAGTCTAGATCAATATTTTCACACAAAAACTGAAAACAAAGCACTACAAGGCAAAATTGTATGATAAAACAGGGCTTGAATTTTATTTCTTCTTCCTCAGAATTACTGAGGAGCATTTACACTTAAAGAAAGATACAAAATTGAACTTCTCTCAATATTCCAAGTGTTCTATCTTTTTTTCTCTCTATTTCTAGATCAGATACCTGTACATGGGGGATTATTAGAATTTGAATACAAAAATTGAATTAGTAATTTTGTATTTTAAAAGGCATGAAAATTATATTATAAAATGAAAAATAATTTTAAAAATACCACTCTTAAATTTATCGTTTAGGCTCCAAAAATACATTGAGCCAACCCAAAAGGATTTAAAATGTAATATTAATTTTTATATATTTAAAATTTTTTTTTTTATCATTCTTATGGTCACAAGTATTTGAAATTCATAAATTTAAATTCTTTGTTGGATGTAATGAAGTTTAGAATTATCTCTTCATCTCAATGTATATTATATGTCAAATTCATTAATATATTATATTATATTATATTATATTAAAGGTCTCATTCCCAATTTTCTTATAAAATTAAAAAAAAAGTCTCATCCCCAAAATTTTGAGATCAAAATTTGGGTTCCTTTAAAATTAAACTAAAGTACAATTTTGGTCCTTAAAGTTTGGAGTTTACATTTTGACCCTTTATATTTCAAAATATTCATTTTAACCCTTCATAAGACTTTGTTGTCTATTTCTCCTAGTAAGGTAGTAATCTGACTGTTAAATGTCTTTTATGTTTAACTATTTCATAAAATACTAGCTCTAAAATGATGTGGTGCGCAAGAATTTCGTTGTTGTAGGCTAAAAAATCATATTATAAATGGTCAAATTACTAATATAAATAGACAGCAGGACCAATATAATAAAATAAGAAAATAAGAAAAATGTCATAATACCCTCCTAAACTTCGGGATGGTGGCTGTAAGGGCAGTTTTTGTGGCCCAGGCCCAGCAAGCAAGCGATTCTGGCCCAAAAGACCCTCGACAATGAATTTATAGAGAGTGGGTCACAGAGCTAGGTCTTGACAGAGTGAACGGGATTATTGGTGAACTATGCAACAACTGGAACGTGGGAATGTTTTGTTAAGTTTCACGAGATAACAGTCCATGGGGCTGTTCGAGTGCTTCTTCTGCTCTGTTTTCAGAAAGTCTTTTTTCCTTTCTTTTTCTTCTTTTCGTTATGGGGACTTCCTCCTCTTATATATCCTCCTTCAATTGATAACGACCTTACATTTGTTAACCATCTAGGCCTCTACTTGAGTGTCTGTCCCATAGGACATCCCCCCCCTTTTTCTGTGAGTTGCAGTGGCCAAGATAATACTATTTTCCTGTCCAATCCGCATTAATGTGGCTGGAAAAGTAGCTTCTTTGCATTTAATGCGGCAGTTGTGGTTGCTCCCTGCCCGTTTAGCATTTTCCTTCCATTTAGGACGATTTCTCACCGTGTACGGAGCGTGCGCTGGACTTCCATTTAGTGCGTCCGAGGAGACACTCCTGCTCGGATGACCCTTAAACAAGCCTGGCCCGGCCCAAAAGGATTGGGCTGAAAGTCTTCCGACCATGTTTTCGCTTCCTGCTATGGCTGGGCTTCGTCCGGGTCCCAAGGCCCACTGTTAACTGACAAAATTTGCCCCCACAATGGCCATTACATCCTTGAACTTTTATACCAATTTAATTCCTAAACTTCACACATATGTCAAATTAAGACATCTATTGGTTTGTCCCTTTATTTTTTGGGATGTCATTGCATTTTTCCCTAATCAAACATGAATGATCAAAATTAAAGTTTTAAAACATATAGAGCCAAAATAAAAATTACTTCATTCTTTAATAGTGAAAAAGTGTATTTTTAGAGTCTGTTTAGGAATCGCTTATTTTGCTGAAACTGATAATTTTTTGCTGAAAGTACTGTAGATAAAAGTAAAAGTTAACTGAAATAGTACAGTAGAACCCATAACTAGTACCAAAAAGTGCAACGAGACCCATAAATAGTAGCAAAAATAAGCTGAATAGTAAAATAAGCTAGTAAAAAATAAGTTATCCAAACAAAGCTTTAGTCTTAAAATTATACTATATAACAATCTGACAATCTATCTCACAATTTATGGCTACTTATGTTTTCACGTTTTAATTTCCAATGAACAATAATGTTTATCACTCTCAAAAAAAAAAAAAAAAACAATAATGTTTATGATTTACTAGAAAAATTTGTCACTGGATTCCCTTTTAAAATATTAATTTTGCTTTGAACTATTTGAATACTGGTTCGCATTCAACATTTGATGCAAGTCCATATTTCGCTTCGTTAGAAATTCCTTTAACATAATTCATAAGAGACATATGTTGCATTGGAGAGAGAGAGAGAGTTGAATGAAAACTTCAATAACATTTATGTAACAAAGAATTACATTAGAGGGAAAAAAAAATGTAAAATACAATTTGTGTACATCATCTACTGAACAAGAATTCATTGGATGGTCAATACAAATGAATCTCCAACATTGCCCAAAATTTTCTTAATTGCTTGGTAATTTTTGGCATTAGCAAATTGGAGAGAATGATATTCCACCTTGACCAAAAGGTTAAGGCTTGTAGAAATCTTCATCACACTTCCCAAAAAGGCATACTCCAGCAAAATGAATAGGAGAACCTCACTCTAACAAAAACTTGAATTTCCGACATTGTCTAAGTAGTTCTTAACGTGGCTGTAGGCTTGAGGCTTGAGGCTTGTCAAATGTGTTTTAACCTCCTTTGGCAGATTTTCCAATTTTATCACACCCATATTTTCATACATTTGATCCCACCTTTTATGGTATTTCCAGGCTTATCACGTCTTTAAAAGTTTTAGCTTTAGTCATTTTAATCCCTTTCTCCATGGATTTCCTGGCTTATCAGTTATCACACTTGGCTCTATCTAAATGGTGTGTAGCTTATTATACAATGCTCTTGAAGAAAGCACTGGAATTATCAATACTGAAAGGATAAGGGGAAAAAAATTAGTAAATTTTCTTGTTTCCATACGATAGTGGAATTGAATTAATTCAATGTCTCTGATTTTCTGGAAATGAACTATATACTTTTAGCACTAGAGTGAAGTGCATACAAATTGTGGATCCTCTTTAAAATTAAAAGTGAAAAGATATTAATGTAGAATATGTAGTATTTAGATAAACAGTCTATATGTGACATAGAGAATGATAAAGAAATATTTAAACACAATTTAGTGCTTAGGTTGATGTTTTCAGTTTGCACCCTCAAGTATTTATCAAATATAACAAAAATGATTTGATTAGGACCAAGAATCTTCAATGTTCTGATGAATAGATTTATCTTAATAAGTTTTCTTTATTCTTTATATCTTCAATGTATCTGTGAAAAATCCAGAAGGAGCAGGTTGCATTTATTTACTTTTCCCAGAAAACACATATATTTGCCACAGCATGGCAAATGTGTAACTATCTAGGAGTAATTAAGATAATTTCAAGCTTTGATTCAAATCTCACCTCGCAATATGGAGCAGAAACTTCATTATAGAAAGAATATTTACTTGATTTCACGAACATGTCATGTTCAAATTTGGTTTCTTTTTGAAGTTCCAGTGAAATTTCTTCTTCTTGCTCAAATTTTTGAGATGCATCTTCCATTGCTGATACGTCCTCCCTCAAGAAAATGGTACATTTTTCCCTACATGAACAATTAAGCAAATCAATCTCTGTGTCGCATGATTAGGATTAATAAAACCAATGTCATAGTATATTAATCAGGTGTCTAAACACTATATTGAAACAAAAGTATTTATATTAAATTAACACAGTTGAAACTAAAATCCTAGATGATTTAAACACAGTTGAAACTAACTAAATTGATTCCAAACCTTATTATTACTTAACTGCAGCAGAAAACAAAATACTTGATTTAAACACAGTTAAAGACTAACATATTGATCTGCTTTTAGGTGTGGTAACAAAATATGACATTCAGAGGAATGTACATTTTCAATGAAATTGCGATCTCTAGCAATATTCTCATACCATGAAAAAGGCAGATGGGATCAGAGTAGCAGCAGTTGCACATGATATATGCCAAGTAACAATCACGCTTGCAGAGGCTGCATGCTAGAGTTTCTTGAGCATGTGAGGAAGTAGAGGACACTTTTAAGCACTGAAGAGCCTGCTTATGCAGTCCTAAAACAACCAATATATGAACACTCAGCTCTTAAAACTTAGACAGTCGCTAAAACAACCAATAAACCTGTACAGATAGTGATCTTCCAATACCAACAATTATTGTAGTAATATTAATTTACCATACCAATATGGCTTAACCTCAAGTATTTATCAAATATAACAAAAATGCTTGGATCACTAGGACCAAGAATCTTCAATTTTCTGATGAATAGATTTATCTTAATAATAGAATTAGAACAGAATCGCTATATAATTCTTTCTAATAACAATATTCTAACCTAATCTTCCCTTACAAGTACACATCTTTTTGACAGTGTCTTACTAGGGGCATTTCAATGAACACAAATAACAGAATCAAAGGCACACATAATGGGCGTAACAGCAAGATAGGTAATAATTTAATTCTTCAGTCTTCAAAGAATTAGGACAATGCCTATCCCATGATGGAATGTCCAAATACAAAACTTAACAAAAGATCATAAAAACAGATTGCACTTCAAAGGGTTTGCTATTGTACAACTAGAAATGATGTTTCAGCTCCCACTGGTTGTGTCATGTGGCATCCAGATGAAATTTATGGATATGAGAGCTTCGATTTCAATTAGCCTACAAACAAGAGATGGTAAAAAAGGTCTTTTTTTTTTTTTTTTTTTGAAAATTCATAATTTCATATTTAGTAAAGATAATTAAAAAGGTTGATCAAATTACTTAGGCTATTATGGATCCAACCCGGTCTAACGAACAAAAATCCATTGGGCGTAAGAATGGAAAAAATGGAAAATCTTATTCTAACTCCGTTTCCCAAAAATAAAACTATTTTCGTTCAATATGGCACGATATTATTTTTGAAGAGGAAAAATAAATTTTTGACTCATAAAGTTGATGATCATGAGGAATTTTGATAGAGGCATAGCATTGATAGCAACCCCAAACAAAGGAAAATCAAGGCCATTTAGAGAACCAGAGCAACAAAAAAAAAAAATTGTTTAACCCATTCATTCTGGGGTAAGAATAAAACTAAAGACTTCCCCAACAACAGTAGCAAAAACTCGTTTAATCAAAGTATAATAGTTAGTTTTATATCATAACAGAAATGTACTTTCCCATCAATTGAAATTTATATGCACTGGAAATATGAATTTGCTCTGGTAAATCACTGGTCCGATTTGATAATATCTAGTAATATTGTTTGAGATCATATTCACGTTTGATTTTTGAAAGGGCAAATGTATAGGAGGATTAATGGATGGGGTTGGAAAGGGAAGGTTGGGAACATGAGCAACTGAGGATGAAGACATGAAAACTGACAAGGGCATTGAGAATTGAGATGAGAAATCAGGGCTAGCCAGCCATGAAGGGTATTTATGCCTTCATGACATGTACTGAAAATAAAAGCGAGACACATGACACATCTACTAATGTTAACTTTGGAAACACATTCTAGCACTTATTACAATTTCAAAAACAAAATTAAGGGCAGTTTATTACATTACAATTAGCTACCAAATCAAAGAGGTCCCCTCAGATTTTCATGCCATACATGCCATTATATCATCAATGCAAGTTACTTTCTTGTCTTAAAAGGCCGTCCATATCCTCCATCAATTTAATTTCATACCAAAGTTAAAATGCATGCATGTTAGTTTTTCCTCAATTATAGTATATTTGTAATATCCCAAGATGGAATACCAGATCTCTCCTATTTAGCTTATTAAGTTATAAGTTTTTTTTTTTATTATTTTTTTTATTATAATATATTATTACTTATTATATAGTTGTTTTTATATGTTTATTACTATATTTATGATTGTAATTGTATTTTAATTTTAGATATATGAAAATTGATAAAAATTATATAGGTTAGGTATGACTTATTAATCAAATAGATTACTAAACGGGTTATTTGTATTGACTTTTACATAACTTGTCAATTAAACGAGTTAAACGTGTCGGGTCAGGTCAAGTCAACCTGTTTAATAAATAGGTCGTGTTCGGGTTGAGGATTCTTGACACGTTTACTAAACAAGTCGGGTTCGAGTCAACCCATTTAGCCGAATACTCATAGCTTGACACGACACAAACCCGACTCGCAAACACGAATTGTCACTCCTAATTAATAGTTATATCAAATTTCAATGTACGTAACTTTTTGACTTTTTTTGTTGAATACATAATTGATCTAGCTAGTAATTATTTTACAATTAAAAGAAAATTTAGTAATTATTTTTACACATTAAATTATTGCTCATCAAAGCCTCCACTGTACATCTTGACCTCGACGACGTTGTTTCTCTTTCATACTCTTTTTTTAAGGATAAAATTTAGGTAAAAAATTAGTTGTAGTATAATTCTACAAGATTACTCAATATCATTAACATTACTATATATCTCGAAAATCTAACCGTTGGATTGCATCTTCTTTATGCTCTTAATACACATGTCAAATTTTGTGACAATGAGATATTATTTACTATATGATCTATAAGATTATATTTTATGCATAATTTTAAACTATAAAAACTTGTAATTTAAGAAATTTATTGATAACATAGCTATTGATTTTTAATTTTCTAGAAATTTTACAAGCATGAAGGATATAAAAAGAAAATTTAGTCTAATGGTGGATTTGTCAAAATTCAGCCCCAATAAAAAAATTATTGAGTAAGGTTGTAACCCTAGACTACAACCAATTTTGTAGTTAAACTTTATCCTTTTTTTTTTTTTTCAAAAAAAAGAGTTTAAAAATTAAGATAATATTTAGGTACAATTCTTTAGGTGTTACATTTTAAATTTCTCAATTAAATTAAACCATGTGATTGCATTGAGAAATGCAATGCAAAAGACACATATTCTCCTAAAAACAATTAAATTCAAAGCTAAACTACAAATTACACCATTTAATTTCAACATGTTTTGCCAAGAGCCTTGTAGGGGTATTGGGCCCAGGAGCTCATTATTTATGTATATAATGGGCCTAAGGCCCAAGCCGAGGATTGGAAGGCGTCCGAGAAGGGTAAACATTGTCAAGAGAGCCCATGTTAGTGTAAGCGACTAAATTTCTCGTTCGAAATGAGTCAAACAAGTAAAATAGTGTTGCAAATGCGAATTTGTATTGATGATTGTGTGGTACAATTCTCTGTAATTACAAAAAAGTTATCCTCTGATTCGATCTCCTTAAAAGATTTGTTGATTGGGTTTGTAGTGATGTGATTTTGATTCGAACACCCAATATACTTCAATTTGGCTGAAGAATGGATCGAAAATCTTTGGAACAAAATTACAATGAATCTCTAGCTATGAGCTTGTTGGAAATCCTTTGTTCTTCACGTTCTTCGTGTTCTTCGTGTGTTCTTTGTGTTCTTTGTGTGTTCTTCCTTTTCGAGGGTTTGTGGTGGAAGTTCTTCGGTGCTTTGGAGGCTTGAATCCGTAGAACTTCACTGATTTGTGATTTGTTGAGGTTTCTGGAGGCTTTTGAGCTTGATTCAAGTGAACTTTGAGATCTAGGCAGGTAGTTTGGATGATTCTGCTTTGAATGTTCCTTGCATTTGAGGTCGAAGTTCTTGAAGTTGCTAGAGGTTTCAGGGCTTGATTCCAGCAGAGTTTCAGTACTTCTGAGTGCTTCTGAATCTTCTCTGATGCTGCTTGTGCTCCAGATGGCTTGGTTTTTTTTAATGCCTTAGGAAGGCTTCTATTTATAGGAGTTTAGAGGTGGGTGAGCGACACGTGGTAGAGTCTGATTGGTGACACATGTCACAGTCTGATTGGTCCGCTTTTGTCATCGCTTACACGTGCGCTGGACTGCTTGTGTCATCGCTTACACGTGCTGATGTGTGATTGGTTTTTGCATGACACTTGGCAAATTTTTGTTGGTTTCGGAATAGTGATAGCAAAACCTAGCAGCAATACGTGGTACTTTGTAATTGGCTGTATTTTGTGGACTTGATAATGTAACGTGTCAGCTTGTGATAGGTCGGGAATTTTCCCTCTCTACAGTTAGCAAATGAAAAAGTTAGTTTTGATCATAACGGGCCAGGAGGTTGTGCCGAGGATGATTGCCTTCTCAGCTAACCAAAGTCGAGGTCCGTAGAGGTGGTCTGCCGTCCGAGTGAATGTTCCAAGAAGTTCTGTTGGCACGGATAAGCATTGCAGAAACAAAGAACATAGGGGAGTTCTAAAATATCTAAAGAGAAAGTTACTACCACTGCATTAAATGCTCTGCAACTAACTCTCTGGCCGCATTAATGTGGAGATAATACCTGAACAATGGTTTTAAGCCTTACAGCTACTACCCAAAAACTTCAGGAGGGGGTTGATGAGACAAGTATCAAACACGCACCATTTGGTCTGCACGTGGAGGGTAGAGACGAAAAGGGAAAAGAGTATAAAAGGAGAAGGAAGCAATGAGAGAAGGGGATCGGAAATTTGTAAGAGAAAGCACTATAGCAACTTAAACCATATCTGTAACCATTTCCAATTAATATATACTAGAACATACCTCCTCGGACTGAACCGAGGACAAATTTACTTAGATAACTCTAGTCCATTTCTGTTTGATTATCTTTTAAATCTCATTCTAACTGTTGTCCCATTCATTAGAGCCTTGGTTTCCAACCTACTTTCTACAAATTCATTGTATTGGGCTTGGATCCAATCATTCCTTGGGCCAGGATCCAAAAACGCATCCCTACAAGCCTTATAACTCAAATGGTTGGCATTTCCTAGCATTTCCAAATATGACATCAAGATTCCAGAGTTCAAATCCCCTTTATTATTATTTAAAATTAAAAATAAATAAAAAAATTTTTTTACAAGCTTTTGATTTAGTCACTTAAGGGTTTTTTTTTTTTGCTTTAATTTGTTTTGAACTTAGTTCGGTTGTCTAGTTTCATCCAATCCAATCGTTAGTGAAACGACACCCTATTAATGCACTTTACGGTGTGGATTGGCTTGAAAGACTATATTTTGGAGATGACTGGAAGTTGAATGATTGAAATAAAGAAATAAAACATTAAAAAAAAAAAAAAAACCAAAAAAAGAAGAAGAATTGAATTGAAAAATGTCAAAATTAGATGATATAATTGGAACTTAGCCTAAATTCAACTTTGTTCTTCATGACCAATGTAATCACATGGTTAAATTCAATTAAAAAAATTTAAGGTACAATATATAAAGAATGATACCAAACCTAAGTCATTTATAACATCGTCTTCAATCTCAATCTTCTCCACGAGAAATTATAAGATCCATATGGTGGATAAGTGATATGGTCCACCATTCGACTAAAAAACTTCCACTTGTTTAAAATTGTTAGTTAGAAAAAAATTTTAAAAAGAAATTAATTACTGACTCAGCAATTTTAAATAAGTGGAAGTTTTTTAGTGGAATGGTGAACAAGTGACGTGGTTCACCAGAGGACTCTATAATTTCTCCTTCTCCACCCCTCCAAAAAAAAAAAAAAAAAAATTCAATGTGTGCTCCCTTCATTAATCTCGACTGAGCTAGTGAATTTTTAATTAGGATAGCCCAACTAGGTCTGTAAACCAATTAGACCCGTATTACAGACTCAAATTAACATTTTGTAATAAACTCTTTATTTTGGAAATTTTGCTTGCCAAGTGTCAATGACCAATTGAGGTCACACAAAAAATAAAAATTTTCAATTTGCACCCTTTGGTCAATTATTATTATTCATCAAACACATTTGGTTAATTATCATTTATTTTTATTTATAATAAATTCTAATAATTTGTTAGTATTAAAAATTATACTTTAATCGTTAAAAAATTATATTTTAATGGTTAATAGCAATTATGGACGGAAGGGTTAATAGTGACAAGTGGCAAAGAAGGTGAACTTAAATAAATAACAAAAATTAAATGTTTGTTGGAAAAAATTGGATTTAAACCCTATATGTTTTCATTAGAAAATAAATTAGGATGTGTTAATTAGGCCACTAAACTCTTGGAGATGATAGTGATCATTTTTTCCCCATAATTTGATAGTTAGAGAAAGGGGATTTAAACCCTAGAGGTTAGTTGTTTATGTTAAAAATGCCAGAAGGTGCTAGTTGAGCTATAAACACTAGCGGAGCCATGAATTTAGTCTAGGGGGCAAAATTAAAAGACAATGTTTAAAGCGAAATTAATCTAAGAAATAGTAATCACTAATAATAACAAAATAAATAAACAATTGTAAACAAATGTGTTTATATTTGATATCATTAAAATAAATAAACAAAAATAACCAATTCATAGCTACAACAAAAAGTCTATAAATTGATGTGGTAAAAATGTGATTAGTGCTACTTAAACAATATAATGAATAAATGTTAGAAATGATTTTTTGTGATTGGTGACATGCCAATTTGTAAGACATAAATAGTAAATTTTCAATATCTCTAATATCACTCAACAATAAAATACTGTGAAAAGTTTCATGAATGGTAAAATTTGGGAAAATAATGATAAAAAAAAGAAATAGTGACAAAAAATACTGTGAAAAAGAAAGAAGAAAAAAAAATAGTGAAATAGGTGCAAAATGTGGGACAAGACAAAAACTATTTATAAGAATAGTGAAATGGGTGAAAATGAGATATGGTTTGCTATTTGAGAAGAATTATATATATTTTCCTTTACTTTTCCTATGTCATAGTTACTTTCATCTAAGTGGGAGTCATTTTTTTGTTTTTTCTCAATATCAGTGTGTAATTTCATAAGACTTCATATACAAGGAAATTTTAGGAATCAAGGGGCAATTGCCCCTCTCCCCTTTTAGCTCCGCCCTTGGTTACAAGGCTTCTAGCAGTAAAAATGACAATCGATAAACTTAAAGAATGTAATTTATACTCTCAAAAAAATGTCACACGAAGTCATATTTAAGCATGTAACTTGTTGAACTGATTGCTAAAATATCTTATCGTCAAATAAAATATTTGGATTCTATGCTGTAAACGATTAAATTTCAAGTTTGAAATAAATCAACCAAGTAAAATAGTTTCACAAATATGAATTTGTATTGATGAATGTGTGGTACAATTCTTTGTAATTACAAAAGAGTAATCATCTGATTCGATCTCCTTTAAAGATTTGTTGATTGGAATTAAGAAAATGTGATTTTGATTCAAACACCAAATATACTTCAATTTGGCTAAAGAATGAATCGAAAATCTTTGAAACAGAATTACAATGAATCTTTAGCTATGAGCTTGTTAGAAATCTTTTGTTCTTCATGTTCTTCGTGCATTCTTCGTCTTTGAAGGTTTGTGGTGGAAATTCTTTGGGGCTTTGGAGGCTTGAATCCGTAGAGCTTCACCGATTTATATTTTCTTGAAGTTTCTGGAGGCTTTTGAGCTTGATTCTAGTGAACTTTGAGATTTAAGAAGATGATTTGGATGATTTCTCTTCAAATGTTCTTCGTATTTGAAGGTTTGTGATGGAAATTCTTTGGGGGCTTAGAGGCTTGAATCCGTAGAGCTTCACCAGTTTGTGGTTTCTTGAAGTTTCTGGAGGCTTTTGGGCTTGATTTCAGCAAACTTTAAGATCTAGGCAGGTAGTTTGGATGATTCTACTTCGAATGTTCTTCGTATTCGAGGTTAAAGTTTTTGATGTTTTTGGAGGCTTCAAGGCTTGATTCCAGCAGAGCTTCTGTACTTTTGAATTTTCTATGATGCTGCTTGTGGCATGAATGCCTTGGCGTATCCCAAGATGTGTCAGTGTGTAAAAATGCCTTAGGAAGGCTTTTTATTTATAGGAGTTTGGGGGTGGATGAGCGACATGTGGCAAAATTTGATTGGTGACATGTGTCACAGTCTAATTGGAGGAGTTTTAAGACTTTTTCTCCAAGACACGTGGCATCTTTTGATTGGCTGAAATGTTTTGATTTTCAAGGTGACACATGTCAGCACCTGATTGGATTGCCTATGTCATTCCTTACATGTGCTGATGTGTGATTGGTTTTTGCATGCTTTTTATGCTTTTATTTCAACAACACTTGACAAATTTCTGTTGGTTTCTGAATAGTGATAGAGGAATCTAGTAGCAGTATCTGCCACTTTGTAATTAGCCGTACTTTGTGGACTTGGTAGTATGATGCATTTATAATACTATCATATCTAATTAAAAAAAAATCTAATTAAAATTAAATTAAATTATTATGATTTAAAAAAAAAAAAGAAAAAAAAAGAGCTCAGCTAAAAAAAAAAAAAAAGCTTTATTCAAGCATTCAGGCTCATACCGGTTATAACGGTCCCTTTCTTTCGGCCACGTATACCGCACGAACAAGCTGATTGGACCTTAACGTTGATGGACTTAGATTTAAACCTCGTATGGGCCCAAAAATAAAGGCCACGCACAGGTTTGTTCTTCTTCTTCAATGTTTTTCTTCTTCAATCTTCAGTCTTCACAGGTTTGTTCTCGCTCTCTACAACCCATTGAAACAACTATAAAGAGATGCTTTAGTTTGTTAAACGGATGGGATTTTGTTAGGACTGAGCTGCTTGTAAACAAGTTCCAATTGAAAATGATCCTTCTTTCAATAATCTGTTCTAATTTCTAAGCATGTCTCTCCAAAACCTCCTCAAAACCCTGAAAACTGTGAAAAGAAGTCACCGTCCAAACTTTTCCCCTACCCCTAAACCCTACCGGGAAATAACACAAATTATCTCTAAACCCCTAAAACCCTCCTCCGCTTCCAAACCACTCAGCGCCACAACCACCACTTTCCTCTCCAATCTCAACCCCACCACACTCCTCCATGTTCTCACTGACCCAGAACTCAAATCCTCTAAATGCTTACGTTTCTTCAATTTTCTCCTCCACAACCAATCTCTCTTGTCCTTCAGACCTGACCTGCAAGCCCACTTGACCTTAATTTGCAGGCTTCTTAGGGAAAGAAGGTTCTCAGATGCTGAGAAAACCATGAAATCTGATTTGGTTTGCCAAAATCCCAGGTACCCATTTTCTGTTATTGCCTCTACAGTTGTGAATTGTTGCAATGATCCAAAAGTTATAGCCAAGTTTTTCAATTCTATGCTTAAGGTTTATTCGGATTGTAAATTGTTCGATTTAGTTTCTCAGGATTTTGATTATATGAAGAATAATGGAATTGAGATTGATGAGAGGACTTGTACTGTTCATTTGCTTGCACTTAAAAGTTGTGATCTTTTGCAATTGGTTTTAGACTTCTTTTATCAAATGGTTGAATCGGGTATTGAGGTTTCTGTGTATTCTCTGACAGTGGTGGTGGATGGGTTGTGTTGGAGTGGAGAGGTCAAGAGGGGTAGGGAGTTAGTGGAAGAGATGATTGGTAGAGGAATTAAGCCCAATATTGTTACATTCAATGTAATGGTGAATGCTTGTGCCAAGAGATGGAATTTTGAGGAGTTGGATTTGGTTTTGCTTTTGATGAAAAAGGAAAGAGTGGCATTCAATGACCATACGTATAAAGTTTTGATTGATGGGTTCACGAGTTCTGGCAAGGTCGACGAAGCTAACAAGTTGGTTTTGGAGATGCATGATAAAGGTTTAAAAGTGGATACTCATATGTACAATTTGATTATTGATAGGTATTGTAGATTGGGGTCTATGGATAGTGCAATGTCGATGTTTGGTGAAATGACTGATAGAAGTGTTTTCCCTAACACTGATACGTATTGTGCTCTGATAAGTGGTCTTTGCAAGGCTGGAGAAATGGGGCTGGCAATGGCATATGTGAATATGATGCAGAGTAAAGGGATGGAACCAGAAAATGTTATGTTTAGTATGTTAATTGATGGTTTTTGCAATAAAGGGATGGTCGCTGAAGCTTTTGAGGTGCAAGTTCTGATGGAGAAGAAAGGATTTGCTACTGATTTAACTGTGTGTGACAAGATATTGAGTGGGTTATGTAAGTTGAATCGGTTTGAGGAAGCAAAGAGACTGCTGAACGTGATGGTTAAAAGAGGTGCAACCCCAGAAATAGCAAGTTTCACTATGCCATTTGATATTTGAAGCAGACGTGGGCTTTTTTGTGGAAGGGAAAGGACTGTTTTAGAGGATGGAGCAATGGGCATGTGTTCTAATATTCAGCACTTTGATAGACGGGAAAAGGAGGGAATTGCCAAGAGGCTTGTGACTTAGCAGCATTATCCAATTCTCCCATGAAGGAGAACTTGGATTCTAATCTCCTTCCCCAAATATAAATGTAGCCCGTACGCTTGTAGTTGAGATGAAAGATGAAGGTTTTATGCTGGACTGGACTCATTCTTAAATTAGAGTTCCTGGAAACTCTTTTGTTGCGGAAGGCAAAAGATTCACTAAGCTATTCTGTGATACATATATGAGGATGCATACATGGCAAAGTTTTCAGGCTTGTCAAAGGACTGGCAATTGGCAATCAAATGAAGCTTGGGATATGTATGATGATGAGATAGTAGAGAATTGTTAAAGGTGACAGGACCTTATCACCTCCCTTGATCTTGGGCTTCACTCGGCTAAATATATGACAGCTGTGCACAGTAGTCAGTAGAAGCATATATCTTAGACACAGTCACACAGCAATTGCTCCCCACCTGGGATAAGCAAGAATATAATTGTGTATAAATAATTAATGAATAACGGTGTTTAATAAAATTGATTTCTGCTATTAATTGTGTTACTTTTTACTTCCTCTTATTTACTTGGGGTAAGGGTAAAAGACTTGACAACTGGGAAAAGCTGGGTTTTCTGGTTTTCCTCCAAAAGAGATAGATAAGCAAATAATTCAAACAGTACCAGACCGAAAGAAGAAGTGACGTAGAAGTTTGTAACTAAATAGAACTCTCACCAAACGGAACAAACTTTTGAACTCACAAACATTCCCTATTGCCTCACAATTCATATAATCCCACCATAAATACACGTGACCATCATGCCCTCCAAGTCCAACCCTTTAAAGTAAAATGCAGCCCAACAATTCCAGCGACCAAGGAATTCCATTCCGGTCAATTCTCATCCACTCCCTTTGGCTCACTATCGTTGGCATTGTCCTCTTCCGCCTTGCCACCGCCAACACACAAGCACTTATCTACATCAAAGTTTTTGGTATATCCGGTGCAGTTATCGCCACGGCTCCTTGGATTACACAGCTTATTGTTTCAATGGCAATTATCATTTTATACAAAGTTGGAGTTTGTGATCTAACATGGTTAGTGAAATCTGAGGTCTCAGGTTGTGGGAGTCGGAGAGAGGTTGATGAAGATTTTGATCAAGGTGCAGCTTTGCATAGGGTTGTTATTGCTCGTGGAAAAGTTAATGTGCGTGGAGAATATAATCTTAGAGACAGATTCGGCATGTTTGTGCGAGTTAATGAAAGAAACGGTCCTCAACTGCGGAGGAACATGACGGTTTGATCCTAGGCTTTGCTTAATAATAACAGAGTTTGTTTTGCACATTTTTAGTATTTTACCATTGCCAGATACCTCCTCTGCTCTGGTTGTCTTTGTTTGTTAGCCTTTTTCTTGCTCCATTTTGTTTCCCCCAATTAATGTGAAATTATTTAGTGTACAATATATGGGATCAACTAGGCCATTCAGGGCATTCAGCCAAAAAAAAACTAAGCCATTCAGGGCTTCTTGTTTCTCTAGATATAGGTAATTTGCTAATGAAGGATCTCATATATATATATTTTAAAAAAAATGTAACAAGTAAATGCAAACATATTATGAGGAACCCATCTAAAATTTTTAGCCTTTTGTGCCTTCAATATCCAACAAAGATCTAATTCTCAACAGGGTTTTAACAAAGATGGTTTTGGCATGTTCATATAGTAGATGTAAATTTGATGGTCCTCGAATGAAAAAGCGGAGCTGTTTATTGGTAAAGCTTTAACCAGTGACATAGAAACTGAGAGTCTTTTACCGGACTAAAATCGTGGCTGGCAGAAAATGCAAGCTTTGTGAGCCGTAAGTGCTGGCATTATAGATTATCTTAGGGTTGCTAATCCCATAATTTAAATCTAAGCAACAGGATATATATATATATATATATATATATATATATATATATATATATATATATATATATATATATATATATATATATATATATATAAAATAATAATAATAAGGCCCATTTTGCCTTTTCAATACAACTAGGTGAAAATCAGAAGGAGATTCTGACCTACAATTGAGAATCAGAACAATTTATTTTCTCGTATACCTTTTGTAGTGTCAAACATGTCTAAAAGTTACCCCACACATCAGATGCCCTCAGAATCACCTTGAACTCCAAGACAAAAGACCTGATATACTTTTTTTAACCTTTTCATTTTTATCTTTATGCTCCATGAGCAACAGAGCAATCCTATGGTATACGTATATACATCGTTAGTTTCTAACGTAGACTAGAAGAATGATATAATCACTCAGTATTAACTCTTTTTGGCTGGATCGCCAGGTATTACCTCTTCCTGCTTTTCAGTCTCTTCCTGCTCTTTGGAATCACCTTCTACCAGAGCTTGATCTATTGCTATAGTATTGAGTGGGCCTTGTGGGGTTCCAAAAAGTGTAGTGAATATCTGCCTATGACATTCGTCACAAAAGTAGACGTAGGTAAAATGGCCCTCGTATGGGAGCTTATGTACCGCAGCTCCTGGTAGAACCCGGTGCACAAAATCAGTCATGGATGGCGGCACCACCCTATCATCCATCCCCTGTAAAAAGGATATCACAAAAATAGTGTTGATAGCAAATATACCTCCAAGTAATAAGTAAACATCTATTCAAAGTTCTGTGTGAGTTTATAACTGATCTTCTTGTTGTCTCATCATCTTATTAAACATTAACTACATTAATCCAAATGTCTCTGCTGAAAAAAAGTCTATCGGAATTGATAATCAGACTACTTTAAGCTGATGATGCCCAAGTATCTATGGAGTGCTAGAGAATAAAACATTATTCAATCAAAACAAACATGAAGCAAATGGATATGCCACTAACCTGCCATAAGTGTATTGGGCCAAGGAAGCCTGTATATTCCTCTTTAGCTTCAGTGAGCATAGACATGAGCCAATTGAGCAAGCCTTTCCCTCTTTGTTTCTTCTGTAATTTAAGGTCCGCAAGGCTGAAACCCCAATTTGAGACCTGTAATGCAGCTTCCTCCACAAAGGGTTTTGCATTTCCCTGCCTGATTGATTCTTCCACATCCCTTTGCCAAAATTCTTCATAAATTGGGTCCTCCATCAATGCTCTGTCCTAGAAAGATAAGCAATGTCTTCAATAATGACGCATACAAGTAAACAAGCAGCTAAATAGGCTTATCTAAAAGAACCAGAAAGTAAAAGCCTCAGAACAAGAATGCTTTTCTCCAGTTTTAAATGGAAACGGCAGCATCAATCCTCTGTTACCATATAGCCTACAAGAACTATTGTGTAATCTACATAAATCACCAGCTCTATCCCTGTATCTTCACACACACACACACACACACAACGTGCCCCCCGCCCCCGCCCCACCCCCCCTCTCTTTTCCCACAAGGATAGAGCACACAATAAATACAGGCTTTCTGAATACCCCAGAAGGAAATTTTCCACCCCGTCTATGCTCCACTATACAAGGGACTGTTCTTACTTATCTATACAAACAGCATAAAGGGTACTGGCATATAAAAGGACATGTCAGCCAAGATTTCACAGCTGTGTATAACTCTCCCAATATTTGAGGGTAATGTGTTTCAACTGAAATTGCAAAAGTGCCTTACTGGAAACAGGAAAAAAGACGGGAAGGGAAAATAAAATACATCAGCAACCATCAGAAGACATCAAAGAGTAGTGATGGTACAAGGGTCAAATTTGTAGATATATTAATCTGAAAGAAATTATTGATGATAAAATGGCTCACCCTCTTTCCCAGTGACAATGAAAGCCACTTATCAATCTGACCATGCTTTCCAGACAAGAAGCTTCGATGGTAGAAGTAAGCGAGAAATCTAGGAAACCTCCGAGCTAAAATGTACATAAATTTCCTCTTTTGAGTCCATTTCTCCCAAGTTCCACGTCTCTCTTCCTTAGTCATGATTGTATCATATGGATTAACCATTGGAGCAAACATGGCTGCACCTGTTATAATACAGAAAAACTATTCATTTCCTCAATCATAAGTTCTGGATCATGGTCGTATTATAAACTATTCTATCCTCTTGATGAATTTAGATTATTTAAAAAATTCAATTTCATGAATGAGCTCTAGCTCAAATTGCACCTCCTCCCCTTGTAGGAGTTGTGGGTTCAAGGGCTACGCATGACCCATCACCAGGTGCCCACATTACTTTCCAATAAAAGAAATTGATATCAACAACATGCCTATTAAGTAAGGCATCTTAATTCCTAATATGTCAAGACTTGTTTATGTCGACATTGATTACCAAAGTTAACCAATAACTTGCCTCCTATTTTTTTTTTGTTGCAGTTTACAAGTTCACTTCCTTCAACAGCAGCAGATTTTGGGGCTATGTCACCAGTATCAAGAATATCAAATCAATAAAAAGTGGCTTCAACCACACAGCACATTTAGTCTTTTTTACTTTACCATGCTAAACGTAGTTACAGCTTAGGATTGGTGCATACTGCCACCTCCTCTGTTGGACTTAATTTTTTTTTTTCCTAGCCACTGCACTATTCATACAAAGCTTTCAACTAAGTTAAAATCTAGTGACTACATGCGCAATTTTGCCCCACAACTTATATAAAAGAACAACTTTTTATTTTTCCTTTGATAAGTAATAATATAATATCTAAAGCTTAATTGATGGCGACTAAAACTTGTCTTCTGCAAATATTTCAGTCTCTTTATTTTGGGGGGAAGCAGGGGGAAGGGGGGTTGTGGAAATTTCTTTGATCAAGTCCTTTACCAACTGAGGAGAACCTTATAAAAAATCAAATAAATTTAAAAAAGTAATTTCCACCACATTTATTCTGCATGAGGAAAAGCAAATCTATATCTATATAGTGAGACTAGTGTCATTACATTTCACAGGGAAAGGTAACCATGACCAAAAGATCAAGCATTCAGGAAACTCAAAACTCCAGAAAGGGACAAATACAAATTTCCTTCATAAAAACCAAATAAATGGTATTTATTATAATTTTATTTCATTCAAAGAGAGGGTCGTGTATTATTGATGTTCCACATTCTAGCCAAGCTAAGCTGATCAAAACAGATATTGGATGTTAAATACCTGCAAGTCTATCAGGAATGTATCTGAGTGCAGCCCAAGCATGCATGCTTCCACTTGAGTATCCCACTACCCAAAACTTGTCATAGACACCAACAGCATTTGCTAAGAGTAACATGTCCATCGCTGATGACTCAAGATTTCTTTTAGGATGAGGATCACTCTCACCAAAACCCGGAAGATCATACGTTATCAAGCGAATGCCAAACTCTTCCAGCAGTGAAGCCTTAAGCCCAGGTATTCCTAATAAAAAAGACAATACAAAATCCAAAAAAAAAAAAAGTCAAAACATGCGGCTGATTTTACACAACGCCAAATGTAACTCAAATGAACTGTGAAACTGTATTCTTTCATTTCTGCCATTGTAAAACCTGCAAGCCTGGAGGAAAGGAAAGTATGTGGAGCAATCATAGAAAATCTAGCTCTTTCAGCCGAAACACCTTGCTCCTTGTATGCCAAGTATCTACCATCCGGAAGCACTATGAGCTTAGCACTAGGAGGATGTAGGTACACTTTCTTCATCAAAGGGACAGGGGAGGTATCCTGTTCGGTATTAATTTTCAAGGCTGCAAATTAACTAACCATGTCAGAAATTACTAGAGTCTAGAAGACATATACAAAAACATACAAGCATCTCAGGAACATACATAACAAAAGCTATACTCTAAATGAACTCACGATTACAAAGACCAATCATTAGGTTTTGTATCTTAGGTTCCTCGATTAAATTCAATTATGTGGCCTTGGAAGCTGTAACTAACTAACTATAAACAAGGAAGTGCATTGGCCAATAAGCCACATGGTTCAATTTCATTGGGGAACTTAAGGTAGGCACCTAAGTAACTGTACCTACGTTTTGTCATACGTAATACAGTTTTTCTATAAATTTGAGACAGAAGGAAAGGATTTGAGTTGCAATTAAAATCCCATACAACATACTAGGAAAGTATTATAACAAAACATCATGAAACTACATATTACAAAATAGGATAGGATTTGAAGCCAAAATCAATCAATCATCAAACAAAAAAAAAAAAAAAAAAAAAAAATCCAAACATTCGCTAAATCTCAAACAAAGATTAAACCCAAGTTCTTTTGTCCCAAAAAAACATTCCACTTTCTAAGATCCAAAATTAAAACAAAAACAGAAGTATTAGAAACTGAAATACCTGAAAAAGCAATGAGAGAGACAAAGAAGATGACTAGCCAAGAGTGCAAGGGATTCTTATCTTCAGGCAGGAACTGATTGAAGAACCTAAGATTGTGACCAAGTCTCTCACAAAAAGGCTCACCAATATTCCTCCACAAGTAAGAACCCTTTCCCAACTTTCTAGCAATGTAGGAGTCTTCTCTGACTACACTCTGTCTCACTATATCCCTGCACCCTTTTCCTAACGCCACCGTAATCTCCGCCGCCGCCTTCATAAACTCCGTTACCTGATCCGTCAACGGCAAGTCCTCCGGCACCCTCACATTACTATAAGCGCCTGACATTTCTCTATTTTTTAACTTTATTAGTTTTTGTATGGGTGCTCAAAATGAATAGTAGTAAGAAGAAGATGAAAGGGAGTTGGGGAATATTGATATTGGTTCATTTCGTGGAAATGTGGAGGAGAGTGGGTGTGGGGGCAAGTTATAAAAAGGCTTCACTGGTACGCAAAGGTGGAGACGTGAGTGAGGGGGACCAAAAAAGTTTGACAATGAGAGAGAGAGAGAGAGTGGGCTAAAAGTTTGGTGAGAAAAATACATATATAGTGGTGGATTTCTTTTGTGTCTGTAGGTTGGAAAATGTGGCAGGATTTATGGCCCGTTTACTACGTAAATTTAAATATATATTTTCAGTTTTAAATAATATTATACATTTTTTTATACATTTTTTTTTCACTCATACGTATTATCAAAAAAATTAAAAATTATTATTTAAATACATGTATCAAACGGGCCTTTAACCCTTTTTTTTGGAATATTTTCCCTTTTCATTTTCATTTTCATTTTGCTTACTTTGGTTTTTTTAACTTTATACCATGTGAAAAGTTGAGGTATTCGTTTCATTTCTAATCCTAAGCGGATAAGATAAGGTAAAATAAATAAATAAATGTTAGAAGTTATTATCACTTTATTATTAAAAGTTTACAAAATTTTGATTATCTTTTTTGCCAATAACTTATTTGAAGTTGATTCTTAAAAAAAAAAAAAAAAAAACTTATTTGAAGTTATTATTATCATTTATTTTTTAATTTCATAAAGTACTTAGATAGTAGGTTCATTGATTTGAGACATTAAGTAAATTCGAATGACTAAAGACTAAAACACCACATCCTTATTTTAAAAAATAAAGTTATTATCATTTTTTTATAAACTGATATGATAAATACGTACATGGATTAACTTTTTGACTATATATCTTATCTTTATTTTGTATAATTTTTAAAGCATCAAATTTTATGGGTATATTTATACTTTTAGATGATTTTTAACAATATAATAAAAGCCAATTTAAAGGCATGGATTTTTTTTTTTTTTTGATGGAAAAAGGCATGGATTTGAATTAACCTTTTCTGTTAAATTATTTGATTATTAAAGTCTTGTTTTTTCCTATATGACAATTAGATCTTTGTCAACTTTTAATGAGTAAGCTTTTTACTCATCCAAACACTTGCGAAATGTGATTTGTGCTACATTTAAAAATTAACCTATCAATTTGTAAGCTTATGAGTCTGTTTGGATAGAACTTATTTTGCTGAAACTGAAAACTGAAAACTGAAAACACTGTAGCAAAATAATTTTTAAATGTATGAATAGTACTGTGGGACCTATTTTTAATGAAAAAGTTGATAAAAAGTGGAGTTTGTGGGTCTGTGAACAGTGCACAAGTGCATTGTTCACAGTTGAAAAGTCAACAAAACCTGCCCTAAAAAAAAAAAAAAAAATCTGAAAACGCGCAAAGTTGGAAACGTGAACGTAGACGTGCTATCCAAACTGCACCTATATGCAATTTTTTTTAATAATTAGGACTTTTTATTTTAGTTTAAAAAATTCATATTGATATAATTTTTGGGTATGGTACAGACTATACAGGCAAAAAAAAAAAAAAACTATACAGGCACGAGTGAAGAGTGAGGTATGAGGAAGGAGTGATTGACAGTGATTGCGTGAGAGGACGTGGGTGAAAATTAACGGTGTGGGTACAGTCCACGTGGAGGAGATGAAGTTACGTCGAATATTATCATATTAGTAATAGTAGTGGCGGTTGCTTATGCTAGCAGAAAAAAGGTTGGAAATAACGGCCCTGTTCGATTTTCTGTCCTATCCTATTTCCTTTGTTCTACTCTCGTTGATTTGCGCGTGCATTGCCCACCTCACACATTACAAAACACAATGCCACTAATCCATACATCATAAATACGTAAAATTATTAGCTTCTATAATAAGAGTATTTTGGAATTTGGAAGGACATTTTTTATTGAGCTGCTTACCTTTCTTTTTTCTTTAATCAATTAATTTGTTTTTTCAGCATTGATTAATTCAATACCATACAGCTACAATTATTATCAAGAGAGATGCTACGTCTACAATATTTTTACAACAAATCACATGTGGTTAGTTGTTATTGGTTCAAATTTCAAACAAACACTAAGATTACTTTTTTACCCCAACAATAACAACTAGTAACAACTTACCACTTAGAATTTGTTGTAAAAATGTTGTAGACATATCATTTCTCTATTATCAAGACCATACACCTGTAAAGGTTGTTTAGGCATCACTTATGACACGTTTGGTAAACTGTAGTAGACACTGTAATGTAATAGATATTCCTATAACATAACTATTCGGTTGTTTGGTTATGTTTTTATTACAATGAATAGTTATTTCTTATGAATAGCTATTCTTCAAAATGAGGAATAACTATTCCTTATCAAAAGTACTGAATATCTATTCCTTCATCTAATGTAATAACTTTTTAAAGAAATTTCCTAAAAAACCATTAATTACCACATCTTCAAAAGGAAAGAAAATAAATTTTCCTTATTATTAATTATTAGCTCTATTTTGAACACCCTAAAATAAGCGTATTTTAGGAAATTTGACTTAAAATGATTTAATTAAACATTCTTTTTATACTCTACTAAATTGTGGATCCATATTTAGGATTCTATTTCTAAATGGTTACCAAACTAATGAATAATAATACTTATTACATTCCAACTTAATGTATTCCTTATAATATTTATTCATATTCCCTTGTAATAATCATTACAGTGTACCAAACGTACCCTTAGTGTTAAAGAACACAACAAAAAAGTTACATCAACAATTTATATAGGAACCCATCCAAAAAAAAAAACAATATATATAGGAAATGTGTGGAAGACCTTGTTTCTTAGCTTGCTCCTGCAATTGTTTATTGTTTATTGATTGATTGATTGATTGATTGATTGATTTTTTTTTTTTTTTTTTTCGCTAAAGCAATTGTTTATTGCATTTTGAAAATTGGGATGCGTTGACTATTATTGAGTACATTGTTATGTTAAATAAATTTGAGGAGATGATATGTATACTCATTACATCTCTTAGGCCAGGGAATGAGATTAAAAATTCTTTTAACTATTTGTGATTATTTATCTGCGACTATGTACGTCAAGAATGTTGTAATTCAACCGTATTACCTTATTTATTTATTTATTTATTTATTTATTTATTTATATATTATGAAGAGACAGACTATGAATGAGCAATCTGAGAAGCCTCGAAAGCAATTCGCTTATGAATCTCCTATTAAAGAGTTTTACTATGATTGCTTTGTGGTCCCCACAAGGTTTTCAGACCCGGACCGTTCATTGAACCGTAAAAGAGAGAGGTTCAAGGTTTTTAAGGTCGAACCGAGGTTGAACCGGGGTTGAACCGTGATGACGTCATAATTAATTTAATAATTATTTAAATATAAATAAATATATTAAATTAGTATAAATAGAAAAATTAAATTAAATTACCCAATTATATATAGAAATCTATCTTTCAAATATATTTTTTCATATCATAATTTTCACAGGACAAATAAGAAATATCATATCCTAAGCACACATAGATATAATATTTCTTTATTTATTTATATGTTGATTAGTTAAACTCGTGAGAGTAATGTTGTAATAATATAGGAATTAGAAGGAAACTTAGTAATTTTGAATTAAAATAATTATTTAATAATTATTATATACTTAATTGTATTCACTATTTTTTCTCTACTATTCAAACTTTTTTTTTGAGTAAATAGTAATACTTAGTAGAACACATACAAAAAATTTAACAAATAAAATATTATAAGTACTTTTAATTAATATTTACAATTTTTTTTATACCTAAAAAATCTAGTGTTACAAAATATTTCACAACTTTTTTGTCACAATTATGATGTAGCAAAGTTTGAATGGTCTTTTAATTATTATTGTTAATAATACAAAGTTTTTTTAGATGACACATGTTAGTAGGTTTTGTTAATTATTATTATTATTATTATTATTATTATTATTATAATAAATCCATTAGAAATTGATATATTTGGTAATTGGTGTACCGTAGTTGAAGTTAAAAATAAAATACATAAATAAGAAAAAAAAAAACTTAATAAAAGGAAGTTAAGATTAAATTCATCTTCACGTGAGTGGCTGTTAGACACGCAAAACAATAAAAAAATATATAAATTATTTTATTCAAATAAATTAATAATAATAAAGGGGCTGAACTGCTGAAGTTAGAACTTAAAAGTAGTGTTTAGCAAAAAAAAAAAACTTAGAAGTAGTTGGGTAAAGCTGTCAAGCACATAAAACAAAAAGCACAAAACAAAAGAAACTGAAAAGCCAAACTAAAACAAAACAAAAGCCAAGAACTGAAGAAAAAGGGTCCGGGTTATTTAACGAAGAAGAAGTGGGAGGAGAAGAAGATTGGCAAAATGGGATTCCGGCAACGTGGCAGTGATTCGGTGACTTTTTGGCGGCGGCAGCAGCATAGTGAGAGACTGTAAGTTAATATGTTATTGAAAGAGGAGAGAGATCTTTTGGTTCCAGATCTGAAAAAGATCCTACTTTGTCATCTTCTTCTTCTTCTTCTTCTTCTTCTCAGTTTGTTTTTTTTCCCTTACAAATCTTTTGGTTCCAGATCTAAAAAGTCCAAAGTGTTTCAGCCGGTATTTGCGAAAAAAAAAAAAGGAACCGTGAGAACCGCGAGAACCGTTCACGGTTCTTAGAACCGTGAGGTCCGACCGCGGTTCGCACGGGTCCCTGCTTTTTTCCCATAGAACGGTTCTTGATGCTAAAAGAACCGTAAAAGTGAACGGTTCAAGGTTTTTCCGGTCGGACCGTACGGTCCGGTCCGGGTTTCAAAACCTTGGGTCCCCATAGAGAAGCCTCTCGAAAAGATGGATTGGAAATTGAGGCAATGATGCAAGCTGCAGTAGAGTAGACCAATACGGGAGGAAACTGAGATTCAAGGATTTTGCCAATGTCTGAAGCTCTGCTGAAAGGGTTCAAGATACCAAAGTTTAGTAAATACAATGGGGTTGGTGATCCATATCATCACTTGCTGTCCTTCTGTGGGGATTTTCGAGGCCTTGATTCCTAGTCTGGGTTATTGATCCACCTTTACCAGAAACCATTAGAAGGGAAAGCACTCAAGTGGAACTCATCTCTCCCCCTTGATGCTCTACATAGTTTTGGTGCTGTGATTGACGAATTCACTAGCTGTAGACACCATTTTACAACTTGCATTTAACCAACATTAAGGGCAAAACAGTAATTTGCACTAAGGGCATGATCATAATTTCAACAGTTAGATCTTCAAATTTGTGATACAAAACAAATCTTGATCCTCTAACGATCACAATGGTATGTTATGGGCCTTAATCGAACCACCTGATCAAAAGTTATCATACAAATAATTTTCAATGATCGTGGCTCACCTACACAATGGGCCTGATCACGTCCTATTTTAAACACTTAATTTTGATTGGTCCCAACAAGAATTAATTTAAAATTAATTAAGTGTGAATTTTGATTGGATTTCATTTCATTTTATTATTTTTTAAGAAATAATAAAAATGTTTTCCTTTATGGCATCTTACCTGCTCTTTTGAAAAACAATTTGGATAGAGAAAAAGATATGATCCATGAAAATTTTCAAAAATAACAGAAAATGCTCAAAAACGTTACTATTTTCAGCAGCACTTGAATCGCATTTTTGGCTTGGAAAACGTTGAAATTTGGTTTCCTCTATTTTTGGAAAAGTTGTAGAGAATTGAATTTCCTTTCAAAAAACACCAATCCCGAATCAATTGGAAGTTTGAGTAGAAAGTTCGAGCCAAAGTACAAAACAGTTGCAGAAGATAACACAAATTCAGCATCATCTTCAACTTTCTTTCAAAATTTCAAATGGTTTCTTTCTTTTTAATCTTGTTTATATAATGTATCATATTAATAAACTATATGTACTGTCACACGTATATAAACTATATGTATTGCATTGACTTGAGTTTATGATCTCATATATTTTTTATATTTGGCCTTTAGTTTGATATTCATGCTTAAATGTTGAGTTTGCTTAAACTTTTGGTTTGTTATCCTATGCCTAAGTTTCATTTTCCTACAACATGCTTCAACTCTTGTTTGCTATCACATGCTTGATTTTCATTTTCTTCTAACATGTTTAACTTTTGTTTTCTATCACATGCTTGATTTTCATTTTCTTCTAACATGCTTAAACTTTTGTTTTCTGTCACATGCTTGATTTTCTTTTTCCTCCAACATGCTTGGATTTTTGTTTTCCATCACATGCTAAATTCTTGAATTCCTTTTGCATGCTAGATCTTTGATCTTTACTCTAAATGTTGAAATTGTTCTCTTAACACATGCTGATTTTTAACAAATGTACATATTGAATTGGTTTCATGTAATACAATACGTTTTCACATGAAATTAATGTAATAACATTCCCTAATCCTTTGACACATGACATTCGAATTTTCTAAAGTTCTGGTGATATACTTAGATGAACATGTCTAGATATCTCATTGATGTTCATTTTACATGCTTAGATGAACACTTCTAGGCTAATGCACAATTTTCACTTAAATGCTTAGATGAACATGTCTAGGTAGTTGTTTTACTCACTTTTTTAAATGCTTAGACAAACATGTCTAATTAACGTTCTGATTTTCACTTAAATACTTGGATGAACATTTCTGGGTGATTTTCTTTGTTCTTCTCATAACTGCTTGGATGATTGGTATGCCTAAAAATATATATATTTTTTTCTTTGCAATTATGTTGATGACAAATTACATGACAATTTTGTTTTCCTTCACATGCTTGGATGAACACTTCTAAGTTATTATTTACTTTTCATAACGTGATTAGATGAACATATCTAATTTTCTAATCTATTAAACATGCTTGGATGAACATGTCTAAGTTAGAAATTCTTGTTTTACATTAACTTCTTGGATGACCATGCCATTACTTTCATGCTTTCTTTACATTTACATTGTTATCTAACAAATTTTACTTTTTGTTTCTCTTTACATTAAATTCCCCAACATATGTTTGTTTACAATTCTTACAAATTAACATGTTTATATGATATATTATTTGCATTTGTTTGACATGACATGATATTGGCTACCTTAACTTAGGAGACCGGTTTTACTGGGCGAGATGGGTGCTTAATCCATTCCCATCTCGTAAATTAGCCTTCGAACCAAGATCAAGGGTTTTGACTAGGCTCTTGTACATGCAATTTTACATTTTTTAGAATGTAATTAGGAAACAAAGCAATGTAATTTACTTTCTTAGATTGTATCTAGGACCAAAAAAGCATTGTAAATTTTGTTACAAAATTGATGTAAATTGTAATATATATATATATATATATATATATATATATATATATATATATATATGTATAATACAACAGAGGCATTTTTTATAGAGAAGGTTTTCTTATTTTTCCATTTAAATTAAATAAGTGGCGACTCCATGTAAAGCTCTCGATCTAGGGGGCAGTACAGTTTACAGTGAATTCAACATTTTGAGCATCACAATCCCACCCGTTCACGTGGGTTAGGCCTAATTTAAGAAAAAATTGGCGGACCAAGGTCGCAGTCACTCACACTGGCCCGTAGTTGCACTAGGTGGAGCATCCCCCACAAAGAGTGTGCTCTTCTGGTGTGTGCATTTTTTTTTTTGGTGGACTTTTTGTAAATTTCAAAACATTTGTAATTTTTTTTTTTACCAATATTCAAGACATAGTATTATGAAGCTGTTAGGCTTTACTTGTTTGCTGTTTAAAACTCAAAGTTGAAAGTTTGTTCCCTTTTTTTTTCCTTGGTACACTAATTAATTTTTTAATTAAATAAATTGACATATAATTAGATGATAAAAATGACTTTTACTCCATTGGTGAATTATGGAAAACCTAGTTACAATATATATTTTTTCAAAAGATAAATAAAAATGAGTCAAAAACAGTTATTTTGTATCTTTTCTTTTATTGATTATTCAAAGAAATTTATTTAGAACAAATTGATATATCAATCTTTAAAACACAATAAAAAATAATTAAAATTTTATTTATTATATTGTTGAAATTGTGCCAATTATATTTATTGTCACGTTAATTTGTAATTATTTTTTTAGTAAAATTGGTAATAGTTTTGGCATTTTTTATTTGAGTGATAAGCAGAGATGACTTCAGAAACACCAATAATCATTTCGGATCTCATCATCAAACTTCTTCTTTAGCTCTAGATTCTTCTCAAAGTACTCATTTGCAGTCATGGTACTGATCTTTTTCTGTTAAGTTGGCACACAAACCAATACAAACCAAAATTGTGAGAGAGACATGGAAAATAGGTGATTTTTTTTTATAAAAAAAATAACTAAATCAATGTTTACCTTCATTTCTTTAACTTCTGCAACCTCCTTTTCTAATCTTTCAGACTCCTTCAGAGATTTCTCCTCAGCTTCTTTCAGCTCCACCAACTACAATTCAAAATATATTGAACTTCAATAGATTTTCCCAAAAATATAAGATTTTTTTCCCCTACCATGTTTACAGTAGCTGGATAGTTTCTATGTAGTAAGAACACTAAAATCAAGAATTTCTTGCAATCATTGAAGCTCCTAATGAAAAAGTTTACCTTGGTTAGACATGACCAGGAGCAATTTCATCAGATTCTAAGACATTTGGACCTTTTTTAACCCTTGTTGATGTTGATTTTTCATGTTTCCCAGCAGAAGATAAACAACATCAAAACCTTTCTTACAAGAATTTGTCAATTCAGGTATTCCTGATAGAAAAGATTTTCTTGATTTCAGTTTCTCACAAGATATCACTGGAAGTCATCCCATCATATCCATGGACATTTGGATATTCTTCATGCCCTCTTGGATGTTACATTTTCAATTATGCAAATCAAAACAAGTATGAGCAGTTCCAGACATTTGTCGAAACAAAGCACGGAGAAAGAGAAAAATCAATTATACACAATTTTGTACACAAATTCTTCCACAAAAATCAATTATACATTCAACCAAAAATTATTTTCCTAATACAATATTTCTCATAACATAGATTCTCAACCAAATAAACAGAATTTCAATCAAACAAATTCCTTTATCAATTTCCCAGCAACTAGCAAAACCTTAACATCAAATCCACAACAATCTTGAGCTAAAAACTTCCAAATCAACCTTAGACCCACCAATAGCATCATCAACACACAACTCACAACCCAGATCTGAATAAAATATCTAAATAAGACAACAAGATCTCAACAAACCTAGATCAAAGTGAGCGAGAGCAAATCCAAAACCATCTCTTTCTTTTCCTTAGTCTTTTCTTTCCTACTCTTTTTACTATTGTCTCGCCTCTCTTCCATCTATGGCTATTGCCCCTCCTTATAGTGGGCTAATTAAATGGGATTTCTCCCTTTTACCCCCCAGGGCTTCACCAACTATTTTTGGTTTGTTATGGGCATCCATTCAGGACTGCCCATCAACCCATTGGTTGCCGACCATTACCACCATTGGGTGAATTTAGTGCATTCTCTTTCTTCCACTACCCATGCCATGATAAAATCTTTCTTTGTTTGATCTTCCTCCCACCTTTCCCCTCTTGCTTTAGTGGATAAGGGTTTGGGTCTCTCACTACCTACCTTTATGGCATGCATCTGGTGGTCCCAGCCATCTACTATCTCTTTTGGGCAAAATGCCATCGCAATAAGGCATTTTTCCCAAAAGAAGTTAAGGTTGGAAACCTAAAATAGACTTTCCCCCCCTAATACCAGACCACACCCCCTGAATCCCTTGACTGCATGTCCACCTCTCTTGTATTGGCTGGGTACAAGTGGGTGGTGCTCCGGCCCTTGTGTGCTCGTTCCACTATCCTCTACGTTTGTTTTCTTTCATTCCTATGTTGTTTCTGCCACGTCTCGTTCTGTTGTGTCTCTTCTACTCATGCTTATCTTCCACGAAAAGGTGCATGGGCTTCTAGGTTTGCCTTATTTCTTCTCATTCCCTCATGGGCTTGTTTGCTTGTTTGGCATAAGTTCTTGCCAAACCAATTCGTTGGGCTTTTGTTCTTCTTTCTTATTTCCTCCGTCCCACTAGTCTCCTTCTCTCTTCTTGCTGTGGTTATGGGCCTGTCGGCCCATTGGTTTTTTACTTCTTCCTTTGGGCACTCATAGCCCATTTACTTTACTTTTACCTCTTTTGTGCCCATCGGCTTGCTAGCTGTTATTTCCTACCATGTTAGCCCATTGGGCGTTTACCTTTTTTATTGGACTTTCATAGCGCATTTACTTTACTTTTACCTCTCGTTGTGTCCATGGGCCTGCTGGCTGTTATTTCCTGCCATGTTGGCCCATTGGGCATTTACCTCTTTTCTTGGACTTTCATAGCCCATTTACTTTATTTTACCTCTCGTTGCGCCTATGAGCCTGCTGACTGTTACTCCCTGCCACGTTAGCCCATTAGGCATTTACCTCTTTTCTTGGGCTCCAATGGACCTTTTGCTTCTATCAGGTTTCTTTTACTCTTTTCCTCCTTCATCTTCCTTCACTATTGGGCTATTTGTCAAAAACGGGTATCAACACTTGTAAAATGACTTTGTTATCCTTAATTTGAAGGAACTCCATTTTAACTAAAAAAGAGGGCTTAGTGAGTTTTCATCTCTTTGCAATAATGATAAAAGTGATATAGATGTGGCAATGGCCTGGTATTTGAATTCAAATAAAACAAAGACATTAATTCAAATGGACTGTGAGGTGAACGGTTTTTTTTTTTTTTTTTGGTAACGTGTATTTGAAAGTGGTGTAGTGAGTTTTATTTTACTTTTTTGTTCCCATGTTTTGTCCTTACTTAAAGTTATTTTTGAATCACATAAAAGTCTAATTGAAGAAAGAGAATTTTATGGGGAATTCTATGATGTTATTAACCTTATTCCTAAAAACTAGGAAAAATCATTGGTTATTAGATGAGGTATTTTTGATATTGAGAGAAGTCTAGATTATAGGGGGAATCCTGTTATAGATAGTATAGATTATCTTAGTCACAATTGTCGACAAAGGTAAAAAAAACTCATTTTTATCTCTTTGCCAAAATAAATGTGACGCACATGTAAGCAACTAACCCCCAAAATTCAAACCAACAAGCATGACTTATGGCATGTACAAGTGCTCATTTATTCTAACATATGAACATTATAATAATAGGGGTTTGAGAGCAAATTGATCATGATTGAAAATCAGCCTTAAGAATTAAGTGATAAGTGAGAAAGAGGACATTCTATGATTCTACTTTTTTTTTGTTTTTGTTTTGGTTGATAATTCTACTGTTGTAATGGGGAAATGGGGATTTGAAGTTTAAATCATGAATGTCTCTATTAGAAACAACGGGAGTCGGTTGAGCTACAATGCTCTAGCTTCAATTGGAGCTACCAAATGAGAGAACAACTTAATTATGAACCTGCTGAATGTAAGAAATAAAGCATTTGTGTTGGAAATTACTGCTCTCTAAGCTTTCCTAATGCCATCATTAGAATCAACATGTCACACCTCAAATGATTAATTTTTTCCATTTGGTCCAAACTACCCTAGCTCAACACATGGACCAAGAGCTTGTTGTGAAGAAAAAGGATGAAAAAACTGTCTTTCTCTTAAAGTTAGAAATGTCTCTAGCCACTTAAGAAATCTTCATTGTCAAACTTCCATGTATCAAGATCAATGTTCCTAAACCCCGCAAGAATCAAATTCCACATTTAGCATTGCCAAAATCAAGTAAAAATCAAACCCCTAAATAAGTTGAGATTCTCTATTTCCATGTGACACACAAACTCATCAACCTTTTGTGGCATATTTATTATTTTCTATTGGGCATCAAGATCAAATTGTTATGTTTTGCATATAATAAGAAACAATGTGCTAAATATAGTATTTATGACTTTTGGAACCAAATAGAATTTGAGAAAGGTCCCACATCCAACATGAATATGAAGTGAACAAATTGATTGGGTAAAACACAACTATAAAATAAAAATTGTACGACATGAATATGAAGTTATTGTAGAGATTTCTAATCCTCAAAAACCCTTTTCATAACTGGTAAACTAAATCCTAGCCACCCATAGCCCAAAGTGATCACATTGTGAACAACCCACAAAAACCCATACTAGCCACAAACTATCAAAATTCCAATAGAAAACCCGAAGTTGGGGAAAAAGAAAAAATAAGAAGGGAATGAACACAACTCAGAGGGACTTTCCAAATCTAATGCTACTTTGGCAACTTTTGTGGAGGTGGACAAAGAGCAATTGGAAATTTATACCGTTAAAAAAAAAATAATGTAGTTAACTACAATGGTGGCACATGAAGGGTTTGAAGGGGAAAGGAAGAGTTTTTTTTTTTTTGAGAGATAATTACAATATGCTGCTAACCCCGCAGCTCGAACCCTTTTCCCTCTAAACCCCCAAGCACTTTCTGCATGGGGAGGTGCCAATTCAACTACAACGCCTTTGGCAGGGGAAAAGAAGATTTAGAATTGGAAGATGGCGAAATTAATGGTAAATTGAATATAATGAGTTAGAAAACGTGTAAAGCTGCGCTATATATGTGTCTATATATATATATATATATATAGTTAAAAAAATGGGGAAAAAATAATGACGTGATTGATGATGTGATTTAAAAAAAAAAAATGACAAACTTCAACTTTTAGATATATGTAAGGGCAAGACTTAGGTACAATAATTAGGTACTGTTCTTTAGG
This sequence comes from Quercus tomentella, assembly GCA_028535165.1. NCBI lineage: Eukaryota > Viridiplantae > Streptophyta > Magnoliopsida > Fagales > Fagaceae > Quercus > Quercus tomentella. Next base: position 35,782,913 of record JAPQVY010000133.1, on the reverse strand, counting down.
TTCCCTTCTTAAGATTTTACCATGTGAATTTTTCCACATGGAATGGAAGTGAATATTTTAGTTAAGTAGCGATATGGCTGAATCTTAAGAGGGGAACCTAAAGAATAGCACCAAAGTATTGTACCTAAGTTTTGCCCTACATATAAATATAGATTATATATACTTCTTTTTTTCCAAGTTAGGTTAGTTTGACCCCCTTGCCTTCAAAGTGGAGCTGCCTGTGTGTATATGGTAACAAACAGTGTTCAAACATGGCAGAATCTTGTGCTATTTAAACAACGAAAACTGTTGTTCAAACAACATTAACAAACATGCCAAAAACAATCTCAACATCGCTTTCCTTACAGTGATCTTATAAATAAACAACCTCAACAACATTGTCCTTTTCAAAGGCCAACTTCAACGAACAACGTTTAAGTTTTGACTAGTTGGTCCTTTGAAACCCTCTTGGAACTTAGTCGGTTAGAAAAACCTTGAAACTTTCATATGTCCATTCACACTTCCAAATTTCTCGTCTATATATTCGATTTCTACTCTTTTTAGAGGCTTACCTTCTGTTTTTTTCTATCATTCAATAAATTTTTGATCTTGTTGTTGTCTTGTCGTGTAAACTAATCATTATCCTTCTTGAATTTTTACAATTTACAAATTAAAACTGTTTTAGCTTGCCATGAACAATTCTGAAGGGGTGACAAGGGCAATAGGGACTGCCCTAGGGGAATTAATGGTGTGTCAATACACCCACATAAATAACTCCCGGAGTCTCTGGCACGGGGATCATCCTTTGGACAACAACACTTTGATTCTACTGGCCGAGATCGTCGTGGTTTTTATCGTCACTGGTTTCGCTTTCATTTTGTTGAGACCTCTTCGCCAACCCAAGATCATCATACAAATTGTTGTAAGTCTGTTTCTTTACATAACTCATGTCCATATCAAGTCCTTTCCCATGTTTTAATTTGGTAGCTCTTGTAGCTACCCCTACCTTCTTTTTTTTTTTTTTTGGAAAAAAAATTCAAAATTTTCTAATAGAAAATGTTTGGCTTAGCTATGTTTGGAGTTATCTTACTCAAATCTACGTGGCAATTGAAAAAACCATTCATGTGTAATTTTAGTTGCATGATATTTTCAATAAGTCATGTGATTTGTTTAAATAACACACAAAGGTAGTTTATAATTTATCACACAATGAGTTAGAAAAGATAGTTTCAAATTTGTTTGAACCAAAACTTTGTCCATATTTTATGTCTTGGAACAATTGGTAATTTATCATGGTATCAAAGTAGAAGATCCTAAATTCGATATATGTCTCAATTCTACCTCTCATTTAAAATACTAAAAATCCTATATATTGGGCCCCACCTATTAAGGGGGAATTTAGACTCACACATAAGAGGAGTATTAGAATTATTGTTAAATAATTAAACATTTATCATTGCTGTCATCATTTTCCTACTAGTGGAATTTTTTAAAATTGATTTTGTAGTATTTGGTCCTTCCAACTTATTGTCCACATTCAAAATGCATATAGCTGGATTAAAATCAAGTTTCTTACGGTATACATGCTGATACTTAAAAAAATCTGCTTTCCCAGGCCGGCATAATAATGGGTCCCTCATTACTAGGTCAAAGCAAGGAGTATGAGGCAAAATTATTTCCTCCAGGAGCCAGATATGTACTTATAACATTTGCAGAGTTTGGCGTCATGTTTCACCTCTTTATATTAGGATTACAGATTGATACAAGCTTTGTAAAGAGCATTGGAAGAAAAGCCGTGGTAATCGCTCTAACGGGGAATATTATTCCCTTGGTATTTGGAGTGGCAACATACAAGATCGTACAACGTTCTAACCCTTTAGAGCATGCAGTTGTACTTTTAGCCTTAATTACTACAAATGCTTTGACTCCTTTCATTGACATCACCGGCCTCCTCTATGAAATAAACATTCTTAATTCAGAAATTGGCCGATTTTCTGCCTCCATTTCCTTCGTAAGTGATGCATGTGGTTGGTTTCTCGCACTTATTGTGAGAAATATTGGTGCAGCCTTGAAATACTCCCCAACCGAACCTTTATCATTAATAGCAATTGTGGTCGGTTATTACTGCTCCATACTCTTCCTAATGCGACCACTAGTGATATGGATTGTCAGTTTCACGCCCAAAAATAGACCCATTGAGGAAAATCAATTTATAGCCATCCTTTGTATAGTTTTGGTGAATGGAATTTTTGCAGAGTATATTGGCGAACATGCTCGCTTTGGTGCTTTTGTGCTTGGTTTGGCTTTGCCAAATGGGACAACATTAGGCGCAATCATAACACAAAAGCTTGAGGTTATTTGTACTGGGTTGCTACTTCCAATCTTCTGCGCTACCAGTGGGCTCAAGACGCAGATCTCTTCCATAGTAAACATGTCTACAGCAAAAATAGAGCTCATCATTTTTGCTGGTTACTTTGGCAAGTTCATGAGCACCATTTTGCCATCAATCTACTTTAAGATCCCCTTCAAGGAATCTTTAACACTGACTCTCATCATGTGTTGCAAAGGTGTTATGGAAATCACTGTATATGGTGCGTTGTACGACACTCAGGTAACACAAGAAACAACTAAGTGTGAAGAATCTGTAGGATCAATATCAATTTAACTTAAATGCTCGCTTTAGTCTTCACATTCAATACTTTCCAAAAACAATACTATAGTACTTTTCTTAAAGCTCTGTTTACTTAGTTACAAATCCTACGATTATCATAGGATCAAAAAAAAGAGAGTAAAGAATGAAGTTTTGCTTGCTTTGTAAGATAATGTTAATGGTGCATTGACCTTCTGTTTTCTTTGTTCATTGACAGATCATAACAACCCAAACATATACGCTTTTAATTTTCAACATGATAATGGCAACAGGGTTGGCCACAATTTTTATCCGTCACCTTTATGACCCTTCCACAAGATACATGGCTGACACAAGGAGGACAATCACAAACTCAGCACAAAACTCTGGTCTCCGAATGCTAGTCTGCATCCATTCAGAAGAAAATGTATCTTCATTTACTAACCTCATTGAAGTGTCCAACCCCACAAAAGAAAACCCTTTTTTTGTATGTGTCCTTCAGCTTGTGGAGATCACAGGACGGGCAACATCTATCCTTGTAAAACTTGATAAGCAAAACAACTTATTAGCTTCTAATCTAGATTATTCTGGACAAATTAGCAATGCCTTTGATCATTATGAGAATTACAGCGAAGGGAGTGTTAAAATACAAAACTTCAAAGCAATTGCACCATGTGCAAGCATGCATGATGATATATGTACTCTTGCAGTAGATCAGAAAACAAGCATCATAATTGTTCCCTTTCACAAAACATGGGCAATTGATGGAACAGCCGAAGCAAACATTCCTTTCCTTAGGACCGTAAACAAAAATGTGCTTAAGAAGGCCCCTTGCTCCATTGGAGTTCTTGTTGATCGAGGCGAAATTGGTGGTAACTTGAGCATTTTGACAGGTAATTCATCATATTTGATTGCCATGCTTTTCATAGGGGGTGCTGATGATCGAGAGGCACTTGCGTATAGCATTCGCATGGCTGGGCATCCTAATGTCAGCCTAACAGTGGTTCAGCTTATAGCGTCGGGTTACAACACAAGCAGTTATCAAAATAATCTAGACAAGGAGGCGATGGATGAATTATGGGCTAGTATAAATGGCAACCGAAAAATAAAGCATGAAGAGGAGAGTGTGAGACATGGGGCAGATACAACTCTTGTTATACAGAATATGGCGAACAATTTTGATCTTGTTATAGTGGGTAGATACCATGAACCACACTCTCCAGTTACATTAGGCCTTATAGAATGGAGCGAATGCCCTGAGCTTGGAGTACTTGGGGACATGCTAGCCAGTTCAAGTTTTAGGTTTTCAGTTTTGGTGGTGCAGCATAACAGCCCAGAGTAAGAGGGTGGGTAGGCTACAGAAAGTAAACTCTGAATCTTAGCCAAGACATGATTAAGGTATATGATGATCATTTCGAGAACTAGTGCTAGGTTGCAGAATATTTCATTTGTAATAGTTTCCATAGAAGAGGCAAACTTTAATGCAAAGAACTGTCCATTGGTCTTCCTCTTTTGGATGCTGTGGTTATGTTTGATAACTGTTTTTGTTTTTTGTTTTCAAAAGTTGGTTTTAAGAAAGAAAAGAAAAAATCAATTAGTTTTCAAAGTCAATTTGGTTACCTGCAAAAGCTAGCTCGATACATTTTGCGGCCTAAGGTAACAATAGTGTTTAATGGGGCATTTTTTGTATGATAAGTATGTCAATTGGAGTAATTTTCATCTATTGTAATAAATTAAAAAAAAAAAAACTTGTTTTATCAATAAACCTAAACCATTAAACCATTAATATCATGTGTATTTTTTTTTTATATAAATATTTTCAGCAAAAAGTGTCTGTACGTTTGACAAAAGCACTGTCTTTTAATTTAGTTGTTTACGTAAAATTTTGTAATACCTAACTTATATATATATATATATATATATATATATATATATATATATATATATATATGATTGTATTTTAACCACTATCAATAACCCTGTAACAATAGAGTCCTTGACTGGTGATGAAAGCTGTCTTCTCCGGGTATTCTTCTGACATTTGGATTTGGTTGTAGCCAACGAAAGCATCCATGAAGGTGTGGAGCTTGTGCCCCGGTGTTGAATCAACTAGCTGGTCAATTCTTGGTAGGAGAAAACTATGTTTGAGACAGGCCTTATTTAGGTCTGTGAAATCCACACACATTACGAGCGGAGTCCACATAGCAAATAGTGGTGCATCAGCGGGTTTGGACTTTGGCATCATGGGATCCATGCAATGCATTACTTGTACACCGCCAATGTTGTTGGTATGCAATGCAGCAGTCTGAAAAGCACTAACACCGTCCAAAATCTAAATGCAAGGGAAAAGAGAATTTATAAATTTGCATTAGAAAGGGGGACCACGAAGAAGGCCCTAGTGTGGAGCACATCACATGACTCTTCTTTTAGCTTTCGGCATTAGGAGAAGAAGAGTGGTCCTTCTCCTTCAACAATCACATAATTGATGGTAGACATCAGAGTTGGAAGAATCACACCAAACCATTTTCTCCAACTCATCTTAGTAGAGCTTATCATTAGTTGGTTTTCTATCCTATGGTTTTTATCCCAGCCTGAGGGAGAGACAGGGTCAAGAGTTCCTCTCTCTAATCATCATCAACTTCTATCCAATATTCCTTTTATTATTCCATTTGTCTAACCTAGAGCTAGAGCTTTTATTCTCTATGAACTTCTTTTGTTGCAATATTTTCTCTTAAATATTCAGTGAGAGAAGGAGAAGTCATGGTCCCATGAAGATTCTCTTGCGGCCATAAACGTCTCAATAAGTCAATAATCAATATTGTGAATTTGTGATATATGTAGTTTACATGCTGGAATTATAGCAGCCGAGCTCAAAGAGGTGGCCAATGGCCCAAAGTTGAGTTTGGGTGGAGTTTCCTTTCTATTTTATTTTTTTGTGTATTTTGGGATTATATATCTCATTGTCATGCAAACAAAAGGAATTAAGAACAGAATTTCATAAATGAATTTAACTTTGGACTTCAGACTAGTTTGACACATATGGCCCATTCCATAACAGTCTTCTGTCTTTTTAAGAAGTTAGAACCCAGATCTATGGTACAAGTATACGATTAAATGACATGACAATCCTTACATTATTAGATCAAGAGAATAAAATTAAAAACAATAAAATGATCGAAATAAACAAGACTTGAAATGAAGATAATCCTTTTCCACACAAGTATATTGATCAAAATTTTTGCAATTTCCCAAGAACAAGCTTACAAAATTCAAAAAGAACAAATGCTTAATTTTATTCTAATGGAATATGACAAATTGGGGATGAGGGCGTAGAACCTGAAATGCAATAGATGCTTAATAACTGAAAAGTGATAAGCAGAGATGACTTCAATAACATCAATAATCATTTCGGATATTCATCATCAAACTTCTTCTTTAGCTCTGGATGCTTCTCAAATTTGTAGTCATGGTACTGATCTTTTTCTGTTAAGTTGGCACACAAACCAATACAAACCAAAATGGTGAGAGAGACATGGAAAATGGGTGATTTTTTTTTTTTTAATAATGAAATCAAAGTTTACCTTCATCTCTTTAACTTCTGCAACCTCCTTTTCTAATCTTTCAGACTCCTTCAGAGATTTCTCTTCAGCTTCTTTCAGCTCCACGAGCTAAAATTCAAAATATATTGAACTTCATTAGATGTTCCCAAAAATATAAGATTTTTTCCCCTGCCATGTTTACAGTAGCTGGATAGTTTCTATGTAGTAAGAACACTAAAATCAAGAATTTCCTGCAATCACTAAAGCACCTAATGAAAAAGTTTACCCTGGTTAGACATGACTAGGAGCAATTTCATCAGATTCAAAGACATTTGGACCTTTTTTAACCCCTGTTGATGTTGATTTTTCATGTTTCCTAGCAGAAGATAAACAACATCAGAACCTTTCTTACAAGAATTTGTTAATTCAGGTATTCCCGATAGAAGAGATTTTCTTGATTTCAGTTTCTCAAAAGATATGACTGGAAGTCATCCCATCATATCCATGGACATTTGGATACTTCGTGCCCTCTTGGATGTTACATTTTCCATTATGCAAATCAAAATAAGTATGAGCAGTTCCAGACATTTGTCGAAACAAAGCACGGAGAAAGAGAGAGAAAAAAGAAAAAAGAAAAGGGGGATCCTTTAGCTTTAATAGGAGAATAGGAGGAGTAATGAGAACCAATAAAGAAAAAAAGAAATAATTGCGGTCCTTACCAAGGCATCAGACTTGGGTTTGTAATGAAGAGTGATGGTGTCTACATACTTCGGGATCTGATATGTTTACAAAAACAACCGAAATTCAATAATAATAAAAAAAAGCTAACTCCAATAACCACAGGCTCTCCGCCTTTCTAGCCTCAAGCCCTAGTCAAATAGGGAGATGCTTGAGGCTCATTGGGCTGTTGTGGTGCTCTCTGCTCTGGAATTGGAGGTGGAATCAGATTCGACCTTTCAGTCTCTCCCTGAGGTGGTTGGCCTCCTTGTGGGGTCTGAGGAGTAGATGACTTTTGACACAAAGACTGAACTTCTACCCACATGGTGGCTTGCGAACGTTGAGGGTCCTCTATGGCCACAACAAGCTCTCGGTTTCTGGGCTGCCAGACCTATTCAAAAGACTCTGTACCTTCAGTGTGCATGGAGACATGATCCACACTTGCTTCGACTTGTTGTTCTTCACCTGAACCTATCTAAGCAGTCGTGTTCTTCTTTCTCAGAGGCATTGAAAAACAAAAAGAGAGAATAACCTGAGATTCTCTCTAGCGAAGTCGCCAAAAATGTATGTGCAAGTTAGATTGTCAAATGTGCAAAGAAGGTGAAGTAGAAATCTAACATTATATTTAAGTGTAAAAGCTCATGAACAATAAAAATGAAAACTTTAACACTTTAACATCTAAGGAAAGTAAAATACAGAGCAAAGAAAGTAAAGAAGGCGTGTAACATACGTGGAAAACCCTTAGGAAGGGGTGAAAAACCACGGTGAGTGAAGGATGGAATATCCTTCACTCTTTAAAGCTCTCTATTATGTGAAAGTTTAAGGTACTACATAAGGTGATGTTCTTCCCCAAAAGCCCCTCTTTTCCTCACTTTCTTACCTAGATTTCTGCCTCTTTTTCTATCTCTTCTGTCTCTTGCCCTAATTGCTTAGCAATATGTTTCTTTTATAGTACGAGGAATGTTGTTAGGTACACAAAAACATGTGTCAAGCCCCCATTCCCCCATTCAAACCCTAAGATAGCTATTGTACTATGCCATGGCTGGAGGAGAGAGAAAATCTGCCGATGTCAGGATAGTGGGATGAAGGACAGCTTTGCTACATCATGAGTTCGTGAGGGACAAGCATTAGACAAGGAAAGGGAATCCAAGGGGGCTAGAAGTGATACACGTGTTCTCAGTAGTGGCCCAACCGAGTTTCAACCATTGAGAGGTGTTTTAATACCTCTAACCACAGGGGGTTGCTATCTCCCTTTTACGCTGGTGCTGGGTGTCCATGCTAGGGCACGCATTTCACTCCCTCCAAGGGTGATCATGCCTGTGGCATGAGCCATGAACACTCTTCCCTTTGCCAAAATCCCCTTTCCTTTCCTCACTGCTTGTCCACATGTAGGGTCTGGATTCAGCCAAGTTAGCACTCTTGTTTACCTTGGCTAGTGTATTGTACAATGATAAATAGAAATTATTAACCTTTAGAAAAAAAAGAGCCTTTTAGAGACTAGTAATTATCTAAACATTTTTATAATAAAAATATATAGGATTTACCAAGGATTCTCTTTAATTTTTTAATTAGTCCAAGCAGGAAACCAGATTAGCTCCCAATCCGATCTAAGTACAACATGACTCAACTAGATTTGCTCACTTTTTGATGTAAAAACTAAAAACTGTCACTCTTTTTCACACATTATTATTATTATTATTATTATCATCATCTCTACTAATAATAATAATTATTAGTGGAGATAATATATATAGAGATTGATAGATAATGGCAAAGGTGATGTTCGAATTACATATATGCAGGAAATAGACATTATTACTAAGGGCGGAAATATGCATAACAGAGGGTGTTGCCGGGGGAGGGGGGACAATTTTTTATTTATTTATTTATTTATAATTCAAGGCAAAAATGCACTTTTGGTCCATAGATTTTGGGCCTATTCTCATTTTGGTCCCTAACTTTTATTCACGCCTACCTCAGTTCTTGAAAACGAAATATCACGTCCATTTTGGTCCATGCCATTAACACACTAACAGAAAATTCATACGTGATAGATGAAGGGCATTGTTTGCATAGTAAATGCTGACATGGCTAATAAAATAATAATAAAAAAAATTTTATTTGATTTTTAAAAAATACCACGCCAGCTCCGCATAAGTTTCTAAATTAAAAAAAAATAATTATCAATTTTAACCATATAAAAAAGAGAAGAACAAAATTAAAAACCAGAAAACACATTAATTGAGATTTGTGTTCATCTTGATCATGAATACACAAGAACAACAAACCCAGAATATTCAATCACAAGAACAAAAGAATTGAAACCCAGAATATTCCAAAATTTGTACACAAATTCTTCCACAAAAATCAATTATACATTCAACCAAAAATTATTTTCCTAATACAATATTTCTCATAACATAGATTTTCAACCAAATAAACAGAATTTCAATCAAACAAATTCCTTTATCAATTTCCCAGCAACCAGCAAAGTCCTAACTCAAATCCACAACAACCTTGAGCTAAAAACTTCCAAATCAACCTTAGACCCACCAATAGCATCATCAACACACAACTCACAACCCGGATCTAAATAAGACAACAAGATCTAAACAAACCCAGATCAAAGTGAGTGAGAGCAGATCCAAAACCATCTCTTTCTTTTCCTTAGTCTTTTCTTTCCTAGTCTTTTTACTATTGTCTCGCCTCTCTTCCATCTATGGCTACTACCCCTCTTTATAGGGGGCTAATTCCATGGGATTTCTCCGTTTTACCCCCAGGGCTTCATCAACTGTTTTTGGTTTGTTATGGGCATCCCTTCAGGACTGCCCATCAACCCATTGGTTGCCCGACCATTACCACCATTGGGTGAATCTAGTGCATTCTCTTTCTTCCACCACCCATGCCATGATAAAATCTTTCTTTGTTTGATCTTCCTCCCGCCTTTCCCCTCTTGCCTTAGTGGATAAGGGTTTGGGTCTCTCACTATCTACCTCTATGGCATGCATCGGGTGGTCCCAATCGTCTACTACCTCTTTTGGGCAAAATGCCATCCCAACAAGGCATTTTTCCCAAACGAAGTTATGGCTGGAAACCCAAAATAGACTTTTTCCCCCTAATACCAAACCACACCCTCTAAATCCCTTGATTGCGTGCCCACCTCTCCTATATTGGCTGGGTACAAGTGGGTGGTGCTCCTGCCCTTGTGTGCTCGTTCCACTATCCTCTACGTTTGTTTTCTTTCATTCCCATGCCATTTCTGCCTTGTCTCATTCTACTTGTCTCTTTTACTCGTGCTTATCTTCCATGAAAAGGTGCATGCGCTTCTGGGTTTGCCTTATTTCTTCTCATTCCCTCATAGGCTTGTTTGCTTGTTTGGCATAAGTTCTTGCCAAACCAATTCATTGGGCTTTTGTCCTTCTTTCTTATTTCCTCGGTCCCACTAGTCTCCTTCTCTCTTCTTGCTGTGGTCATGGGCCTGTCGGCCCATTGATTTTTTGCTTCTTCCTTTGGGCCCTTATAGCCCATTTACTTTACTTTACTTCTACCTCCTTTGTGCCTATGAGCTTGCTGGCTGTTATTTCCTACCATGTTGGCCCATTGGGCGTTTACCTTTTTTATTGGACTTTCATAGCCCATTTACTTTACTTTTACCTTTCGTTGTGTCCATGGGCCTGCTGGCTGTTATTTCTCGCCACGTTGGCCCATTGGGCGTATACCTCTTTTCTTGGACTTTCATAGCCCATTTACTTTATTTTACCTCTCGTTACGCCCATAAGCCTGCTGACTGTTATTCCCTGCCACGTTAGCCCATTAGGGGTTTACCTCTTTTCTTGGGCTCCCATGACCCTTTTGCTTCTATCAGGTTTCTTTCACTCTTTTCCTCCTTCATCTTCCTTCACTATTGGGCTATTTATCAAAAACAGGTATCAACACTAGTAAAATGACTTTGTTATCCTTAATTTGAAGGAACTCCATTTTAACTAAAAAAGAGGGGTTAGTGAGTTTTCATCTCTTTGCAATAATGATAAAAGTGATATAGATGTGGCAATGACCTAGTATTTGAATTCAAATAAAACATAGACATTAATTTAAATGGACTGTGAGGTGAACGATTTTTTTTTTTTTTAACGTGTATTTGAAAGTGGTGTAGTGAGTTTTACTTATTTGTTCCCATGTTTTGTCCTTACTTAAACATTGTAGGGGTATTTTTGAACCACATAAAAGTCTAATTGAAGAAAGAGAATTTTATGGGGAATCCTATGATGTTATTTTATTAGATGAGGTATTTTTGATATTGAGAGAAGTCCATATTAAAGGGGGAATCCTGTTATAGATAGTATAGATTATCTTAGTCACAATTGTCGACAAAGGTAAAAAAAACCTATTTTTATCTCTTTGCCAAAATATATGTGACGCACATGCAAGCAACTAACCCCCAAAATTCAAATCAACAATCATGACTTATGGCATGTACAAGTGCTCATTTATTCTAACATATCAACATTATAATAATAGGGGTTTGAGAGCAAATTGATCATGATTGAAAATCAACCTTAAGAATTAAGTAATAAGCGAGAAAGAGGACATTCTATGATTCTACTTTTTTTATTTTTTTATAATTCTACTATTATAATGGGGAAATGGGGATTTAAAGTTTAAATCATGAATGTCTCTATTAGAAACAACTGTAGTCGATTGAGCTACAATGCTCTGGCTTTAATTGGAGCTACCAAATGAGAGAACAACTTAATTATGAACCTGCTAAATGTAAGAAATAAAGCATTTGTGTTGGAAATTATTGCTCTCTAAGCTTTCCTAATGCCATCATTAGAATCAACATGTCACACCTCAAATGATCAATTTTTTCCATTTGGTCCAAACTGCCTTAGCTCAACACATGGGCCAAGAGCTTGTTGTGAAGGAAAAGGATGAAAAAACTGTCTTTCTCTTAAAGTTAGAAATGTCTCTAGCCACTTTAGAAATCTTCATTGTCAAACTTCCATGTATCTGGATCAATCTTCCTAAACCCTACAAGAATCAAATTCCACATTTAGCATTGCCAGAATCAAGTAAAAATCAAACCCCTAATTAAGTTAAGATTCTCTATTTCCTTGTGACTCACAAACTCATCAACCTTTTGTGGCATATTTATTATTTTCTATTGGGCATCAAGATCAAATTGTTATGTTTTGCATATAATAAGAAACAATTTGCTAAATATAGTATTTATGACTTTCGGAACCAAATAGAAATTTAGAAAGGTCCCACATCCAACATGAATATGAAGTGAACAAATTGATTGGGTAAAACACAAATATAAAATAAAAATTGTACAACATGAATATGAAGTTATTGTAGAGATTTCTAATCCTCAAAAACCCTTCTCATAACCGGCAAACTAAATCCTAGCCACCCATAGCCCAAAGTGATCACATTGTGAACAACCCACAAAAAACCATACTAGCCACAAACTATCAAAATTCCAATAGAAAACCTGAAGTTGGGGAAAAAGAAAAAATAAGAAGGGAATGAACACATACTTTCCAAATCTAATGCTACTTTGGCAACTTTTGTGGGGGTGGACAAAGAGCAATTGGAAATTTATATCGTTAAAAATAATGTAGTTAACTGCAGTGGTGGCACATGAAAGGTTTGAAGGGGAAAGGAAGAGTTTTTATTTTTTTTTTATTATTTTTTTTTGAGATAATTACAATATGCTGCTAATCGCGCAGCTCGAATCATTTCCCCCCTAAAAAGCATCTTGTACATGGGGAGGTGTCAATTCAGCTACAAGGCCCTTGGTAGGGGAAAAGAAGAGTTAGAATTGGAAGATGGCAGAATTAATGGTAAATTGAATATAATGAGTTAGAAAATGTGTAAAGCTGCACTATATATATATAGTTAAAAAAAATGGGGAAAAAATAGTGATGTGATTGATGATGTGATTTAAAAAAATGACAGACTTCAACTTTTAGATATATATATAAGGGTAAGACTTAGGTATAATAATTAGATGCTGTTCTTTAGGTTCCCCTCTTAAGATTCTGTCAGGTGAATTTTTTCTCATAGGATAGAAGTGTATATTTTAGTTAAGTAGCCACATTGCTGAATCTTAAGAGGGATTCCTTAGGTACTGTACCTAAGTTTTGTCCTATATATAAATATAGATTATAGATACATCTTTTTTTCCAAGTCATGTTAGTTGACCCCCTTGCCTTCAAAGTGGAGATGCCTGTGTGTATATGGTAACAAACAATATTCTTAAGAAATAAGGATCCGTTTAGTAAGAGATTTTTAGTAACGTTGTTTAAGTGTTGTGGAAATACGTGTGAGTGAAAAAGTATTGTGAAAATATATATTGTGCTATTTAAACAACATTAACAAACATGCCTTAAACAATCTCAACATCGCTATCCTTATAGTGATCTTATAAATAAACAACCTCAACAACCTTGTCCTTTTCAAAGGCCAGCTTTAACGAACAACATTTAAGTTTTGACTAGTTGGTCCTTTGAAACCCTCTTGGAACTTGGTCAGTTAGAAAAACCTTGAAACTTGCAAATGTCCATTTACACTTCCAAATTTCTCATCTATATATCTGATTTCTACTATTTTTAAAGGCTTACCTTCTGTTCTTTCTCCATCATTCAATAAGTTTTTGATCTTGTTGTTGTCTTGTCGTGTAAGCTAATCATTATCCTTCTTTAGGTTCCCCTCTTAAGATTCTGTCATATGGATTTTTTCTCATAGGATGGAAGTGTATATTTTAGTTAAATAGCCACATTGCTGAATCTTAAGAGGGAAACTTAAGGAACAGCACCTAAGGTACTGTACCTAAATTTTGACCTATATATAAATAAAAATTATAGATACATTTTTTTTCCAAGTCATGTTAGTTTGACCCCCTTGCCTTTAAAGTGGAGATGCCTGTGTGTATATGGTAACAAACAATATTCTTAAGAAATAAGGGTCCGTTTAATAAGAGATTTCTAGTAATGTTATTTAAGTGTTATGGAAATACGTGTGAGTGAAAAAGTATTGTGAAAATATGTATTATGCTGCTTAAACAATGAAAACTGTTGTTCAGACAACATTAACAAACATGCCCTAAACAATCTCAACATCGCTTTCCTTACAGTGATCTTATAAATAAACAACCTCAACAACCTTGTCCTTTTCAAAGGCCAACTTCAACAAACAACATTTAAGTTTTGACTAGTTGGTCCTTTGAAACCCTCTTGGAACTTGGTCAGTTAGAAAAACCTTGAAACTTGCAAATCTCCATTCACACTTCCAAATTTCTCGTCTATATATCCGATTTCTACTATTTTTAAAGGCTTACCTTTTGTTCTTTCTCCATCATTCAATAAGTTTTTGATCATGTTGTTGTCTTGTCGTGTAAGCTAATCATTATCCTTCTTGAATTTTTACAATTAACAAATTAAGACTATTTCAGCTTGCCATGAACAATTCAGTAGGGGTGACAAGGGCAATAGGGACTGCCCTAGGGGAATTAATGGTGTGTCAATACACCCACATAAATAACTCCAGGGGTTTATGGCACGGAGATCATCCTTTGGACAACAACACTTCGATTCTATTGGCCGAGATCGTTGCGTTTTTTATTGTCTCTGGTTTTGCTTTCATTTTATTGAGACCTCTTCGCCAACCCAAGATCATCATACAAATTGTTGTAAGTCTTTTTCTTTACATAACTCAAGTCCATATCAAGTCCTTTCCCATGTTTTAATTTGGCAGCTCTTGTAGCTACCCCTACCTTCCTTTTTTTTTGGAAAAAAAAAAATTCACAATTTTCTAATAGAAAATGTTTGGCTCAGCTATGTTTGGAGTTATCTTACTCAAATCTATGTGACAATTGAAAAAACCATCCACGTGTAATTTTAGTCGCACGATATTTTCAATAAGACATGTGATTTGTTTAAATAATACACAAAGGTAGTCTATAATTTATCACACAATGAGTTAGAAAAGATAGTTTCAAATTTGTTTGAACCAAAACTTTGTCCATATTTTATGTTTTGGAACAATTGGTAATTTATCATGGTATCAGAGTAGAAGATCCTGAATTCGATACATATCTCAATTCTACCTTTTATTTAAAATATTAAAAATCTTATGTGTTGGGCCCCACTTATTAAGAGGGAATTTAGACACATACATAAGAGGAGTATTAGAATTATTGTTAAATAATTAAACATTCATCATTGCTGTCATCATTTTCCTACTAGTGGAATTTTTTAAAATTGATTTTATAGCATTTGGTCCTTCCAACTTATTGTCCACATTCAAAATCCATATAGCTGGATTAAAATCAAGTTTCTTACAGTATACATGCTGATATTTAAAAAAATCTGCTTTCCCAGGCCGGCATAATAATGGGCCCCTCATTACTAGCTCAATGCAAGGTGTATGCGGCAAAATTATTTCCTCCAGGAGCCAGATATGTATTATTAACATTTGCAGAGTTTGGCGTCATGTTACACCTCTTTATATTAGGATTACAGATTGATACAAGCTTTGTAAAGAGCATTGGAAGAAAAGCCGTGGTAATCGCTCTAACGGGGATTATTATTCCCTTGGTATTTGTAGTGGCAACATACAAGATCGTAGAACGTGCTAACCCTTTACAGCATGCAGTTGTACTTTTAGTCTTAATTACTACAAATGCTTTGACTCCTTTCATTGACATCACCGGCCTCCTTTATGAAATCAACATTCTTAATTCAGAAATTGGCCGATTTGCTTCCTCCATTTCCTTTGTAAGTGATGCATGTGGTTGGTTTCTCGCATTTATTGTGAGAAATATTGGTACAGCCCTGAAATACTCCCCAACCGAACCTTTATCATTAATAGCAACTGTGGTCGGTTATTACTGCTCCGTACTCTTCCTAATGCGACCACTAGTGATATGGATTGTCAGTTTCACGCCAAAAAATAGACCCATTGAGGAAAATCAATTTATAGCCATCCTTTGTATAGTTTTGGTGAATGGATTTTTTGCAGAGTATATTGGCGAACATGCTCGCTTTGGAGCTTTTGTGCTTGGTTTGGCTTTGCCAAATGGGACAACATTAGGTGCAATCATAACACAAAAGCTTGAGGTTATTTGTACTGGGTTGCTACTTCCAATCTTCTGCGCTACCAGTGGGCTCAAGACGCAGATCTCTTCCATAGTAATCATGTCTGCAGCAAAAACAGAGCTCATCATTTTTACTGGTTACTTTGGCAAGTTCATTGGCACCATTTTGCCATCAATCTACTTTAAGATCCCTTTCAAGGAATCTTTAACACTGACTCTCATCATGTGTTGCAAAGGCATTATGGAAATCACTACATATGGTGTGTTGCGCGACTCTCAGGTAACACAAGAAAAAACAAAGTGGGAATAATCTGTAGGATCAATATCAAATTAACTTAAATGCTCGCTTCAGTCTTCACATTCAATACTTTCCAAAAACAATACTATAGTACTTTTCTTAAAGCTCAGTTTACTTAGTTACAAATCCTACGATTATCTTAGGACCAAAAAAAGAGTAAAGAATGAAGTTTTGCTTGCTTTGTAAGATAATGTTAATGGTGCATTAACCTTCTGTTTTGTTTGTTCATTGACAGATCATAACAACCGAGACATATACGCTTTTAATTTTCAACATGATAATGGCAACAGGGTTGGCCACAATTTTTATCCGTCACCTTTATGACCCTTCCACAAGATACATGGCTAACACAAGGAGGACAATCACAAACTCAGCACAAAACTCTGGTCTCCGAATGCTAGTCTGCATCCATTCAGAAGAAAATGTATCTTCATTTACTAACCTCATTGAAGTGTCCAACCCCACAAAAGAAAACCCTATTTTTGTATGTGTCCTTCAGCTTATGGAGATCACAGGACGGGCAACATCTATCCTTGTAAAACTTGATAAGCAAAACAACTTATTAGCTTCTAATCTAGATTATTCTGGACAAATTAGCAATGCCTTTGATCATTATGAGAATTACAGCGAAGGGAGTGTTATAATACAAAACTTCAAAGCAATTGCACCATGTGCAAGCATGCATGATGATATATGTACTCTTGCAGTGGATCAGAAAACAAGCATCATAATTGTTCCCTTTCACAAAACATGGGCAATTGATGGAACAGCCGAAGCAAACATTCCTTTCCTTAGGACCGTAAACAAAAATGTGCTTAAGAAGGCCCCTTGCTCCATTGGAGTTCTTGTTGACCGAGGCGAAATTGGTGGCAACTTGAGCATTTTGACAGGTAATTCATCATATTTGATTGCCATGCTTTTCATAGGGGGTGCTGATGATCGAGAGGCACTTGCGTATAGCATTCGCATGGCTGGGCATCCTAATGTCAGCCTAACAGTGGTTCAGCTTATAGCGTCGGGTTACAACACAAGCAGTTATCAAAATAATCTAGACAAGGAGGCGATGGATGAATTATGGGCTAGTATAAATGGCAACCGAAAAATAAAGCATGAAGAGGAGAGTGTGAGACATGGGGCAGATACAACTCTTGTTATACAGAAGATGGCGAACAATTTTGATCTTGTTATAGTGGGTAGATACCATGAGCCATACTCTCCAGTTACATTAGGCCTTATAGAATGGAGCGAATGCCCTGAGCTTGGAGTACTTGGGGACATGCTAGCCAGTTCAAGTTTTAGGTTTTCAGTTTTGGTGGTGCAGCATAACAGCCCAGAGTAAGAGGAAGGGTAGACTATAGAAAGTAAACTCTGAATCTTAGCCAAGACATGTTTAAGGTATATGATGATCATTTCGAGATCTAGTGCTAGGCTGCAGAATATTTCATTTGTAATAGTTTCCATAGAAGAGGCAAACTTTAATGCAAAGAATTGACCAATGGTCTTCCTCTTTTGGATGTTGTGGTTATGTTTGATAACTGTTTTTGTTTTCTGTTTTCAAAAGTTGGTTTTAAGAAAGTAAAGAAAAAATTCTTAAGTTTTCAAAGTCAATTTGGTTACTTGCAAAAGCTAGCTCGATACATTTTATGGCCTAAGGTAACAATAGTGTTTAATGGGGCATTTTTTGTATAATAAGTAAGCCAATTAGAGTAATTTTCATCTACTGTAATAATTTAAAAAAAAAAAATTGTTTTATCAATAAACCTAAACCATTAAACCATTAATATCATGTGTATTTTTTTTATAATATTTTTAGCAAAAAGTGTTTGTCCGTTTGACAAAAGCTTTCTTTTAATTTAGTTGTTTACGTAAAATTTTGTAATACCTGACTTATATATAAGACTGTATTTTTACCACTATCAATGACCCTTTAACAATAGAGTCCTTGACTGGTAATGAAAGTTGTCTTCTCCGGTCTTCTTCTGACATTTGGATTTGGTTGTGGCCTAAGAAAGTGTCCATGAAGGTGAGGAGTTTGTGCCCCGGTGTTGAATCAACTAGCTAGTCGATTCTTGGTAGGAGAAAGCTATATTTGAGGCAGATCCTGTTCAGGTCCGTGAAATCCACACACATTACGAGTGGAGTCCACATAGCAAATAGTAGTGCATCAACGGGTTTGGACTTTGGTATCATGGGATCCATGCAATGCATTACTTGTACACCGCAATTGTTGATGGTATGCAATGTAGCAGTCTGAAAAGCACTAACATCGTCCAAAATCTAAATGCAAGGGAAAAGAGAATTTATAAATTTGCATTAGAAAGGGGGACCACGAAGAAAGCCCCAGTGTGGAGCACATCACATGACTCTTCTTTTAGCTTTTGGCATTAGGAGAAGGAGAGTGGTCCTTCTCCTTCGACAATCACATAATTGATGGTAGACATCAGAGTTGGAAGAATCATACCAAACCATTTTCTCCAACTCATCTTAGTAGAGCATATTATTAGTTGGTTTCTATCCTATGGTTTTTATCCCAGCCTGAGGGAGAGACAGAGTCAAGATTTCCTCTCTCTAATCATCATCAACTTCTATCCAATATTCCTTTTATTATTCCACTTGTCTAACCTAGAGCTAGAGCTTTTTATTCTCTACGAACTTCTTCTGTTGAATTATTTTCTCTTAAATATTCAGTGAGAGAAGGAGAAGCCTTGGTCCCATGAAGATTCTCTTGCGGCCATAAACATCTCAATAAGTCAATAATCAATATTGTGAATCTGTGATATATGTAGTTTACCTTTTGTCTTTATGCTGGAATTATAGCAGCCAATCAAAGAGGTGGCCAGTGGCCCAAAGTTGAGTTTGTGTATTTTGGGATTATATATCTCATTGTCATGCAAACAAAAGGAATTAAGAACAGAATTTCATAAATGAATTTAACTTTGGACTTCAGACTAGTTTGATACATATGGCCCATTCCATAACAGTCATCTGTCTTTTTAAGAAGTCAGAACCCAGATCTATGGTACAAGTATACGTTTAAATGACATGACAATCCTTACACTATTAGATCAAGAGAATAAAATTAAAAACAATTAAATGATCGAAATAAACAAGACTTGAAATGAAGATAATCCTTTTCCACACAAGTATATTGATCAAATTTTTCACAATTTCCCAAGAACAAGCTTACAAAATTCAAAAAGAACAATTGCTTAATTTTATTCTAATGGAATATGACAAATTGGGGATGAAGGCGTAGAACTTGAAATGCAATAGATGCTTAATAACTGAAAAGTTATAAGCAGAGATGACTTCAGTAACACCAATAATCATTTCGGATATTCATCATCAAACTTCTTCTTTAGCTCTGGATACATCTTAAATTTGCAGTCATGGTACTGATCTTTTTCTGTTAAGTTGGCACACAAACCAATACAAACCAAAATGGTGAGAGAGACATGGAAAATGGGTGATTTTTTTTTTTTAAAAAAAAACAACAAAATCAATGTTTACCTTCATCTCTTTAACTTCTGCAACCTCCTTTTCTAATCTTTCAGACTCCTTCAGAGATTTCTCTTCAGCTTCTTTCAGCTCGACCAACTAAAATTCAAAATATATTGAACTTTGTTAGATGTTCCCAAAAATATAAGATTTTTTCCCCTGCCATGTTTACAGTAGCTGGATAGTTTCTATGTAGTAAGAACACTAAAATCAAGAATTTCCTGCAATCACTGAAGCTCCTAATGAAAAATTTTACCCTGGTTAGACATGACCAGGAGCAATTTCATCAGATTCTAAGACATTTGGACCTTTTTTAACCCCTGTTGATGTTGATTTTTCATGTTTCCTAGCAGAATATAAACTACATCAGTACCTTTCTTACAGGAATTTGTCAATTCAGGTATTCCCGATAGAAACGATTTTCTTGATTTCAGTTTCTCACAAGATATGATTGGAAGTCATCCCATCATATCCATGGACATTTGGATATTCTTCATGCCCTCTTGGATGTTACATTTTCAATTATGCAAATCAAAACAAGTATGAGCAGTTCCAGACATTTGTCGAAACAAAGCACGGAGAAAGAGAAAAAAGAAAAGAAAAAGGGATCCTTTAGCTTTAATAGGAGAATAGGAGAGTAATGAGAACCAATAAAAAAAATAAAAAATAATTGCGGCCATTACCAAGGCATCAGACTTGTCTTTGTAATGAGGAGTGATGGTGTCTACATACTTTGGGATCTGAATGTCTGCAGATTAACATATATAGTGCCAAAATCAGGCTAATATAAAGTTAACAGACTAAAGGAAATAAATAAGTGCAGAAAGCAGATCGATCAACCAATTCTACCACCATAAACCGTTTAATTATACTTGTTTGATTCCAATGAAGCAATTATTGGACAAGGCTGGGTGAATTCCCAAAAACCTTTTCTCTACTGCCATTATCTTGGTCTTTTCTTTTTATGTAACTAAATAAAGTTTAATTAAAAAAATGTGAAAAAGAGGGGTGCATTCCTAGTACATAGGATGTATACATGAGAAATCACCCACAAAAATAAAACAAAATGTAACTTTAAAGATTTTGATATGAAGCTTTTCCATATGTGCAAGATTCACCCACTGAACAGAGATGAAGTCAGCCTTATCAACACCTCAAATCAACACAACAGTGGGTTCTATTATTTGGCACCTAAACTATTAAAGGAATGTTTCCAATAGAATTTTTTTGTTCTAGCATTACTCCACTGTTTTTCCAAAATAATCCTGCAGGTACATACAATCTGGAAGAAAAATATGAGTGATTTGAATACAGCATGTCTTTCTTTTATCAATTGATATGTTTACAAAAACAACTGAAATTCAATAAAAAAGCTAACTCCTATAACCACAGGCTCCCCCGACCCCCCCAAAGAAAAAGACCTAGCACAGAAGAGAAGGAATGGAATTATCTCTGAAAAAGAAAATCTTGTTCTCTACTCTGCACTTCTGCAGATAAAATTTTATCGTTAATCTAAATGTAGTTATTTTCTTTTTGGAAGGGGGAGTTAAAAAATATTTTCAATACTCTCTATAGAATAGACAATTTATGGCCATCTGTACTCACTTATCCACAACTTCCTAAGGGAATTATGAAGGAGGCATCTCAATAACTTCTTTTTCTTGATAGGTAGGAGGCATAAGATATACATTAATCCCCAGGTTCTTTTTTTATTTATATATTTAAGTATTGAAATGGTGAGCTAAAGAAAACCTATATGCTGAATTTTAAAGAAAACCTAACCAAACAGTCAATACTGAATTCAACTATACAAAAAGTTCAATTTTTGAATAGCTGTATATGCTCCCTACAGTCACACATAGACATAGTGCATGCAGATAAGTTCTAGAAGGTTCACTATTTTATGATCTATGACCTGAAATTTCTTGTGCTTTAGGAAGATGCAAGAAAAATAAACAAGGATTGGATGCATTCATTCTTATAGAAGACTACAGCTTGGAAGTAGTTTCCTCCTACAGAGAAAAGAACCTAAGTATGGAGACTTTCGCTCAAACAGACTCACCCATCTCATGCAAGATGATAACGAAAAACGTTATATGAAGAATAAATATAAATGGCACATAGGTAATGTATAATACATACTATCATATGCTTCCTTGTAAATATCAACTATGTGAGACCCATCTCAGTCAATCGGGTCAGGTTCCTGCATCATTCAAAAAATTAATTAACAAAATGGATTATCAGATTATAGATAAATATAAACAAGGCCCAGAAATTTCATATGATGTCTTAATTGTTAGTGTCACCATGATTTTCATACAAATTCATTACGCGAATTTCAAAAATACAAAACTGACAAAAGAATAAACAAAGATTCCAAAAAATAAAATAAAAATGCAGGCTTTTGTATTCATTG
The DNA here is from genome assembly GCA_028535165.1 of Quercus tomentella. NCBI lineage: Eukaryota > Viridiplantae > Streptophyta > Magnoliopsida > Fagales > Fagaceae > Quercus > Quercus tomentella. The sequence goes on along the minus strand of JAPQVY010000133.1, from coordinate 35,760,731 downwards.
GGACAAAACAACAACGTATAAAAGGAGAAAAATAAATAAAGATTACCAATTCCAAGTCTCGTAATTTGAAAATGAGTTTATAAAATTCATAAGCTCTAGCAAGTTCTATAAACAAAATGAGCGTCAAAGATCAATGCCACGTAAACCTGAACATAGCCATGGAATTGCAATGACCCAATCCAAACACGCCCACACTGATTTGTAAGACACAATAACAAACCAAATAGTTTAAAATTCTAAAACATTCATAAAATAAAAATTAAAACAACTTGGAAGAAATTGTTTCTGGTTTTTTACATAAACAAAAACAAAGAAATCAATCTCAACGGCTGACTTGGATCAATTTCATATCATTAATTAAGCTTAAAATGTAGAACACAAATCAACCAAAAGCCTGAAGCAATGAAGTATGAATGAACTTGGTGTCAATGTAATTAGCTAAAAAAGAAGATCGATGAGAGAGAGAGAGAGAGAGAGGAGGTACCGTACCTGACCGAACTTGGTTCGGAGGGTGTTGTTGACCTCGTCGAAGGCACGGCGAAGAGTGGAGAACTCTTAGCGAGCCTCGTCGGAGACGAGAAGCTTAGCCGTCGCATCCCAATCTATGCTCTTCAATGCCTCAAATGCAGCCTCAGTTACCTTCTTCCCTGCTCCACTCATCTCTCTCTCCCCCGAGACTATCACTCTCTTACTGTGTAATATATGTAATATGTAACGTGTTTGAACTTTGATTCCTCTTGCGAAATAATAGAGAAAATGCTGGTAAATCAAGGTCTGTTTGGATACTGTCTATTATTAAAAATTAAAAACTGAAAATATTATAGTAAAATAATTTTTAAATGTATAAATAGTATCGTAGGATCCATTTTTAATGAAAGTTTTGCTGAAAAAAGAGGTTTGTGGGTCCCGTGAACAATGCACGAGACCCAGGCGCAAACGCTAGATGCTTGCCGCTATCCAAACATTCACTTAGTGTGTTTTGACAAAAATTATTTGACGTAAATGCATTTTTAGTCCTTACATTTTGATTTTTTTCCATTTTAGTTCCTACATTTTATTTTTACCATTTTTAGTTCCTAAACCAATTCACGTGGGACATTGAAGTCTTTGAAGCACCATTCTGTCACCAAACTAACGGGGAACGCTGACGTGGTTGACGGATCAATAAAATAATAATTTTTTTTACACATGGATCAATAAAATAATGGGAAGAAATCAAACTCACCAAGCAATAAAATAATAAACTCACGTGAAGAAGAGCCAAACAATCTGGCGCGCAGGTAAAGAAGAAGAAGAAACAGAAAGCAATTTACACAAAACCACACCATTCCCTTGTTGGGTTCAACTTCTCTCCCTCTCCCAATTCTCACATGAAAAGAGAGAGGGAAAAAGGAAGAGATAAACATCCATTTGCTTTGTTTCTTACCAATTCCAAAACATATGAAACAGAGGAAACAGAGCATCAAACAGAGCACCAAATGGTGTTCCTTATTTTCTTCATCTTCCTCTTCTTCTTCGATGTCTCCCTCTTTGACCCTCAAGCCTCTTTAGTCAGTGAATTTTGTGGTTCCATAAAGCTGGAATCCAGCCCAAACTTCATTCCTAATTTCATATCTTCAATGGAAGAAGTATCTAGAAAAATTAATGATGAGCACTGGGGAGCCAATGTTGTGCTTTCGACAAAGCCTGAGATCTTCACATATGCTCAATGCTATGGTTTCCTCTCACACAAGGATTGCTTATCCTGCTACTCTGAGACCAAGACAGGGCTTCCTAAATGCCTTCCTTCAAACTCGGCTTGCATTTATCTTGATGGTTGTTTCTTTCGTTATGATACCTTTAACTTCTTCAAAGAGTCCCTCAATGAAAAGCATGACTACGTGAAGTGTAGCCTGCCCACAAATGTTAGCAAAGATGTGTACATGGGAAAGGAGTTTCAAGAAAAAAGTATTTAAAGTTATTGAAAATGTGACTGACTTGGCAGTGTTGAACAAAGGTTTTGCATTGTCAGGGGAAAGAGGAGGTTTGGAGGCTGTTTATCGCAGTGTTGGATGATAGATTGCTTGGTTCTTCTTCACGTGAGTTTATTATTTTATTACTTGGTGAGTCTGATTTCTTCCCGTTATTTTATTGATCCATGTGTAAAAAAAAAATTATTATTTTATTGATCCGTCAACCACGTCAGTGTTCCCCGTTAGTTTGGTGACGGAATGGTGTTTCAAGGACTTAAATGTCTCGCGTTAATTAGTTTAAGGACTAAAAGTGGTAAAAATAAAATGTAATGACTAAAATGGAAAAAAGTCAAAATATAGGGACTAAAAGTGCATTTACGCCAAAATTTGCCAACTTATTTTATTATTCAGCTTATTTTTTCTACTATTCATAGGTCTCACTGCACTTTTTGGTATTATTTATGGGTCCTACTGTACTATTTCAGCTAACTTTTACCTTTATTTACAGTACTTTCAGCAAAAAAATTCAATTTCAGCAAAATAAGCGGATTCCAAATGGACTCTCAATAGTCAATAGTCTCAAATTATTTTTTAATTTTTAATTTTTAAGAAGTGGGAATTGGATAAGTTTTTTTATTTTTTTATTTTTTATTTTTAAAGACATATAACTTTATTCATATGAAGATAAATTCAAAACATCGCGAGCTAAAACTGACTCAATGAGTACCTGATTTTTCTCTACTCAAGTTACATAAGAATCTAGATTTCTAGCATATTGAGCTAAAATATGCCCTGGTTTAGAAGTTTGGTAGTAATAAGAGAACTAATGTAATCCTTTAATGTACATGATATTAGAATATAATATGGTATTATCATGCTTAATTATACATTTGTATGAACATTCTTGTATTGATGTGATCAATGGTTTGCATTTTACATAAATGGATATTATTCAACCCATTTGTGCATTACTTAATGGATTTAGCATTTTAAGGTCCTTTTTTAAGGGATTGGTATTTCCTGCACACAAGCTTTATGACTTCTCCCTTATCTTCCTCATCCCTCCTTAGCACGGTGGCGTTGAAATGAAGGATCGTGTTCCGTCATTTAGGCTCGAATTCCTGGTACAGGGCTGCCTCAACGAAATGAAGTTCCACTCTGTCGTAAGGCATCCTAGTGGCCTTAATAATTACAGGCCTACCTTGCTAAACAACTTTCACACACTGATGATAAGTAGAGGTCATGACTTTATAAGCACGGAGCCAAGGGCAGCCTAAGATGATATGGTGTGAAGTATCACCATCCATCAATTGTATAAGAGTACGCGCTCTGATAGACCCTACCCTTAAATCCAAGGACACATGCCCCAAAGTGCACTGGTGCAACATTCCTATCCCAGACAGTTGGAGTGGCTCTCGGATGATTCTCTCTTGTGGGATACCCAAGGCATCCAGTGTTGGGAGGGGCAGGATGTTGGTTGAAGCACTAGTGTCTACCAAGGGTCTCTTGATCTAAGAAGCTCCCAAAAAGGCAATAACATATAGTGGTCTTTTGCTATCAACTGTTCGATTGGCTAAGTCTCTTGAGGAGAAGGTCACAGAATCTTTGGTCTCCTGATAAGGCACCTGCAATAAACTTCCTTCAGAAGCTGCAACTCTCTATCTTCTTTCCACTACTTGGGTTAAGGCCTGTGCTGCTTCCCGTCTAGCCAACGACCTAAGACCTATCCCTTCCAGAAAGGAATGGACTTTATCATCTTGCTGGATTCTCAACGTCATTTCTTCATCTTGCATAGGTGGGGGTGTGGAGCTGCTACCACCCATACTCCCAGCCTCTTCCCCCATAGGATCTTCGCATTCCATAAAGAAAGTCATGGAAACCTCAAGCATGTGCATCCTTTGTTCTGTATGCTTTCCATTCTTGATTACCAAATCTCCCTTGGCTACCATCTCATGGAAGATATTCCTTAAAGCATAGCAATTCATGGTGTGATGGTCACTCCTGCAGTGATACCTACAGTAAATCTCACCTCGCTTTTCTTCTTTTGTTTGATCTTCCTCCCACCTTTCCCTTCTTGCCTCAAAGGATAAGGGTTTGCGTCTCTCACTACCTACTTCTATGGCATGCATCGGGTGGTCCCAGTCGTCCACTACCTTTTTTGGGCAAAATGCCATCCCAGCAAAGCATTTTTTCCAAAAAAAGTTATAGTTGGAAACCCAAAATAGACTTTTCCCCCCATTACCAAACCACATCCTCTAAATCCCTTGACTACGTGCCCACCTCTCCTATATTGGTTGGGTATAAGTGGATGGTGCTTTGGCCCTTGTGTGCTTGTTACGCTATCCTTTACGTTTGTTTTCTTTCATTCCCATGTCATTTCTGTCATGTCTTGTTTTGCTGTGTGTCTCTTCTACTTGCGCTTATCTTCCACAAAAAGGTGCATGGGTTTCTGGGTTTGCCTTATTTCTTCTCATTCCCTCATGGGCTTGTTTGGCATAAGTTCTTGCCAAACCAATTCGTAGGGCTTTTGTTCTTCTTTCTTATGTCCTCGGGCCCACTAGTCTCCTTTTCTCTTCTTGCTATGGTCATAAACCTTCAACCCATTGGTTTTTTACTTCTTCCTTTGGGCCCTCATAGCCCATTTACTTTACTTTTACCTCTTTTGTACCCATGGGCTTGCTGGCTATTATTTCCTACCATGTTGGTCCATTGGACGTTTACCTTTTTTATTGGACTTTCATAACCCATTTACTTTACTTTTACCTCTTGTTGTGTCCATGGGCCTGCTGGCTATTATTTCTTGCCACATTGGCCCATTAGGCATTTACCTCTTTTCTTGAACTTTCATAACCCATTTACTTTATTTTACCTCTCGTTGCGCCTATGAGTCTACTAACTGTTATTTCCTGCCCTATAAGCCCATTAGGTTTTTACCTCTTTTCTTGGGCTCCCATGACCCTTTTGCTTCTATTAGGTTTTTTTCACTCTTTTCCTCCTTCATCTTCCTTCACTATTGGGCTATTTGTCAAAAACGGGTATCAACACTTATAAAATGACTTTGTTATCCTTAATTTGAAGGAACTTCATTTTAACTAAAAAAGAGGGGTTAGTGAGTTTTCATCTCTTTGCAATAATGATAAAAGTGATATAGATGTGGCAATGACCTAGTATTTGAATTCAAATAAAACATAGACATTAATTCAAATGGATTGTGAGGTGAACGCTTTTTTTTTTTTTTAATGTGTATTTGAAAGTGGTGTAGTGAGTTTTATTTTACATATTTGTTCCCATGTTTTGTCCTTACTTAAACGTTGTAGGGGTATTTTTGAACCACATAAAAGTCTAATCGAAGAAGGATAATTTTATGGGGAATCCTATGATGTTATTGACCTTATTCCTAAAACAAGGAAAAGTCATTGGTTATTAGATGAGGTATTTTTTACATTGAGAGAAGTCCAGATTAAAGGGAGGAATCCTGTCATAGATAGTATAGATTATCTTAGTCACAATTGTCGACAAAGGTAAAAAATAACCTATTTTTATCTCTTTGCCAAAATAAATGTGACGCACATGCAAGCAACTAACCCCCAAATTCAAACCAACAAGCATGACTTATGGCATGTACAAGTGCTCATTGATTCTAACATATCAACACTATAATAAAAGGGGTTTGAGAGCACATTGATCATAATTGAAAATCAGCCTTAAGGATTAAGTGATAAGCGAGAAAGAGGATATTCTATGATTCTACTTATTTATTTATTTATTTTAATTCTACGGTTATAATAGGGAAACGAGGATTTGAAGTTTAAATCATGAATGTCTCTATTAGAAACAACACGAGTTGGTTGAGCTATAACGCTCTGGCTTCAATTGGAGCTACTAAATGAGAGAACAACTTAATTATGAACTTGCTGAATGTAAGAAATAAAGCATTTGTGTTGGAAAATACTGCTCTCTAAGCTTTCCTAATGCCATCATTAGAATCAACATGTCACACCTCAAATGATCAATTTTTTCCATTTGGTCCAAACTGGCCTAGGTCAACACATGTACCAAGAGCTTGTTGTGAAGAAAAAGGAAGAAAAAACTATCTTTCTCTTAAAGTTAGAAATGTCTCTGGCCACTTAAAATTCTTCATTGTCAAACATCCATGAATCTGGATTAATGTTCCTAAACCCTGCAAGAATCAAATTCCACATTTAGCATTGCCAGAATCAAATAAAAATCAAACCCCCAATTAGGTTGAGATTCTCAATTTCCTTGTGACACACAAACTCATCAACCTTTTGTGGCATATTTATTATTTTCTATTGGGTATCAAGATCAAATTGTTATGTTTTGCATATAATAAGAAACAATGTACTAGATATAGTATTTATGACTTTTGGAACCAAATATAAATTGAGAAAGGTCCCACATCCAACATGAATATGAAGTGAACAAATTGATGGGGTAAAACACAAATATAAAATAAAAATTGTACAACATGAATATGAAGTTATTGTAGAGATTTTTGATCCTTAAAAACCCTTCTCATAACCAGCAAACCAAATCCTAGCCACCCATAGCCCAAAGTGATAACATTGTGAACAACCCACAAAAAACCATATTAGCCACAAACTATCAAAATTCCAATAGAAAACCCGAAGTTGGGGAAAAAGAAAAAATAAGAAGGGAATGAACACACCTCAGAGGGACTTTCCAAATCTAATGCTACTTTGGCAACTTTTGTGGAGGTGGATAAAGAGCAATTGGAAATTTATACCATTAAAAACAATGTAGTTAATTGCAGTGGTGGCACATGAAGGGTTTGAAGGGGAAAGGAAGAGTTAGAATTGGAAGATGGTAGAATTAATGGTAAATTGAATATAATGAGTTAGAAAATGTGTAAAGTTGCACTATTTATATATTAATATTATTTTTAAAAAATGGGGAAAAAATAGTGATGTGACTGATGATGTGATTTAAAAAAAAAAATGATAGACTTCAACTTCTAGATATATATAAGGGTAAGATTTAGGTACAATAATTAGGTGCTGTTCTTTAGGTTCCCCTCTTAAGATTCTGCCATTTGGATTTTTTCTCATGGGATGGAAGTGTATATTTTAGTTAAATATTTGCATGGCTGAATCTAAAGAGGAGAACCTAAGGAACAGCACCTAAGGTACTGTACCTAAGTTTTGTCCTATATATAAATATAGATTATAGATACTTCTTTTTTCTTTTTCTTTTTTTTTTTTTTTTTTTTTTTTTTTTCCGGCCAAGTTAGTTTGACCCCCTTGCCTTCAAAGTGGAGCTACTTGTGTGTATACGATAACAAAAAGTGTTCTTAAAAAATAAAAGCTAGTTTGGTAAGAGATTTCTAATAACGTTGTTTAAGTGCTGTGGAAATACGTGTGGGTGAAAAAGTATCGTGGAAATACATATTGTGCTATTTAAACAACAAAAACTATTGTTCAAACAACGTTAACAAACAGACCTTAAACAATCTCAACATCCCTTTCCTTACAGTGATCTTATAAATAAACAACCTCAAAAACCCTGTCCTTTTCAAAGACCAACTTCAAAGGTCAACATTGAAGTTTTGACTAGTTGGTTGTTTGAAACCCTCTTGGAACTTAGTCAATTAGAAAAACCTTGAAACTTGCAAATGTCTATCCACACTTCCAAATTTCTCGTATATATATCCTATTGACATTAATCTCTTTATCTCTTCCCCAATTTCTACTCTTTTTAAAGGCTTACCTTCTATTCTTTTTCCATCATTCAATATGTCTTTGATCTTGTTGTTCTCTTGTCGTGTAAGCTAATCATTATCCTTCTTGAATTTTTACAATTAACAAATTAAGACTGTTTCAGCTTGCCATGAACAATTCAAAAGGGTTGACAAGGGCTAGAGGGACTGCCCTAGGTGAATGAATGGTGTGTCAATACACCCACATAAATAACTCTAGGGGTTTCTGGCACGGGGATCATCTTTTGGACAACAACACTTCAATTCTACTGGCCGAGATCATTGTGATTTTTATTGTCTTTGGTTTCACTTTCCTTTTGTTGAGACCTCTTCGCCACCCCAAGATCATCATACAAATTGTTGTAAGTCTGTTTCTTTACATAACTCATGTCCATATCAAGTCATTTCCCATGTTTTAATTTGGCAGCTCCTCTAGCTACCCTCTACCTTTTTTTTTTTTCCAAAAAAAAAAAAAAATTCACCATTTTCTAATGGAAAATGTTTTTCTCAATCATGTTTGGAGTTGCCTTACTCAAATCTACGTGACAATTGAAAAAAGGCGAAAAGCACATTTTAGTCCCTACATTTTCAGACTATTCCCATTTTAGTCCCTACATTTTATTTTTACCGTTTTTAGTTCCTATCCTGAAAAACGCTTCTCGTTTTAGTCCCTACCGTTACATCAAAAAGGGAAAAAGCTGACGTGGCAAACGGCAGGAATAAATAATACTAAATTAATGTCCACGTGGCCTAATTTAATAATAAAAAATCTTTTTTGGCATTAAAAAATGCCACGTCAGCATTTAAATTAAAAAATTAATTTATTAATTTTAATTAAATAAAAAAAATTAAAAACAGAATTAAAAACTAAAAATCATATGAATTGAGATCTAAGGTGTCTTGAACAAGAACAACAAGAACACATACCTAGATCTAAGAACACAAACGCAGAAAAGAACAAAACTTTCACTTTCAAATTATTTTCCTGCTTTTTCTCGGCAACCAAACAGAGAATGCTTTCATTTCTACTCTCTTTTTCCAAATTTCTCGGCTAACCCAGAAAGCTTCCTTTCCCGTTTCCGCTTGAGAAATCGACGAGCTGCTAGGACTCCCTTCCAGATGTGCCATTGAAGATCCAACAAACAAACAACGACGTACAAAGGAAAACAGTGAAGAAGAAGAAAATAAAACCCAGCAAACGAAAGCAAGCTGGGATCGGCGAGATCGGCAGCATTGAGGACGATGAAGGAGGTATCGGCGACGATGTGGAGGTGGATGGCGACGGAGTCGGCGAAGTTGCAAGCGGTGAGGTCTGGTTTGAGGCGTATGTCGTAGTGTTTCGGAACAGCGAATTTGGGGAGGCGAGACTGCCCTTTGAACTGCTCCATAGATTAAAGCAAAAGCAAAGATAGAGATTTTGGATGAGGACACAAAATCCAAACTTGCACAAAACCCAGATTAGAAATCTTTCATCAGACCACATGCACAAAATAAAAAAATTTTACCAAAAAAAAATAAATCAAAAAAGATTGTACCTTGGATCGTTTTGGGTTAGGTGGAGGAGGAGATGAGAGGCCACGCTTGGAAGCAGAGGAGCTACGCCTTGTTTCAACCATGGTGTTGTTGGGTTGTAGTTGGCATTCTTGGTCTCTGAAAGTTTGTTTGGTTTTTATAATTTTTTTTTTTTTTTTAATTTCTGGGTTTGTGTTCTTGGATCTGGATTTGTGTTCTTGTTGTTCTTGTTCAAGACACACTTAGATCTCAATTCATATGATTTTTAGTTTTTAATTCTGTTTTTAATTTTTTTTTATTTAGTTAAAATTAATAAATTACTTTTTTTAATTTAGATGCTGACGTGGTATTTTTTAATGCCAAAAAAGATTTTTTATTATTAAATTAGGCCATGTGGACATTAATTTAGTATTATTTATTCCTGCTGTTTGCCACATCAGCTTTTTCCGTTTCTGATGTAACGGTAGGGATCAAAACGAGAAGCGTTTTCAGGATAGGGACTAAAAGCGGTAAAAATAAAATGTAGGGACTAAAATGGGAATAGCTTGAAAACATAGGGACTAAAATGTGCTTTTCGCCTTGAAAAAATCATTCATGTGTAATTTTAGTCACATGACATTTTCAATAAGTCATGTGATTTGTTTAAATAATACACAAAGGTAGTCTATAATTTGTCACACAATGAGTTAGAAAAGATAGTTTCAAATTTGTTTGAACCAAAACTTTGTCCATATTTTAAGTTTTGGAATAGTTGGTAATTTATCAGGGTAGAAGATCTTGAATTCAATTCATGTCTCAATTCTACCTCTCATTTAAAATATTAAAAATCCTATGTATTGAGCCCTCACTTATTGAGAGGGAATTTAGACTCACATATGAGGGGAGTATTAGAATTATTGTTAAATAATTAAACATTTATCATTGCTGTCATCATTTTCCTACTGGTGGAATTTTTTAAAATTGATTTTGTCGCATTTGGTCCTTCCAACTTATTGTCCACATTCAAAATGCATATAGCTAGATCAAAATCAAGTTTCTTACAGTATACATGCTGATACTTAAAATAATCTGCTTTCCTAGGCTGGCATAATAATGGTTCCAACCTTAGTAGGTCAAAGCAAGGGGTATGCCGCAAAATTATTTCCTCCAGGAGCCAAATTGGTACTTCTAACATTTGCAGAGTTTGGCTTCATGTTTCACCTCTTTCTATTAGGATTACAGATTGATACAAGCTTAGTAAAGAGCATTGGAAGAAAAGTCATGGTAATTGCTCCAACAGGGAATATTATTCCCGTGGTATTTGGAGTGGCAGCATACAAGATCGTAGAACGTGCTAACCCTTCAGAGCATGCAGTTGTACTTTTAGTCTTAATTACTACAAATGCTTTGACTCCTTTCATTGACATCACCGGCCTCCTTAATGAAATCAACATTCTTAATTCTGAAATTGGCCGATTTGCTTCCTCCATTTCCTTGGTAAGTGATGCATGTGGTTGGCTTCTCGCATTTATAGTGAGAAATATTGGTGCAGCCCTGAAATACTCCCCAACCGAACCTTTATCAATAATAGCAACGGTGGTCGGTTATTACTTCATCTTAATCTTCCTAATGAGACCCCTAGTGATATGGATTGACAGTTTCATGCCAAAGAATAGACCCAATGAGGAAAATCATTTTAAAGCCATCCTCTGTATAGTTTTGGTGAATGGATTTTTGCAGAGTATATTGGCGAACATGCTCACTTTGGTGCTTTTGTGCATGGGTTTGTCTTTGCCAAATGGGCCAACATTAGGCGCAACCATAATACAAAAGCTTGAGGCTCTTTGTACTGGGTTGCTACTTCCAATCTACTGCGTTACCAGTGGGTTCAGGACGCAACTCTCTTCCATAGCAAACATGTCTGCAGTAAAAACAGAGCTCATCATTTTTGCTGGCTACTTTGGCAAGTTCATTGGCACCATTTTGCCATCAATCTACTTTAAGATCCCTTTTAAGGAATCTTTGACACTGGCTCTCATCATGTGTTGCAAAGGCGTTATGGAAATCACTATATTTAGGGTGTGGCGCGACGCTCAGGTAACACAAGAAACAACCAAGTGTGAAGAATCAATATCAATATCAAATTAACTTAAATGCTCGCTTTAGTCTTCACATTCAATACTTTCCAAAAAAATACTGTAGTACTTTTCTTAAAGCTCTGTTTACTTAGTTACAAATCCTACGATTATCTTATGACAAAAAAAAAGAATGAAGTTTTGCTTGCTTTGAAAGATACTGTTAATGGTGCATTAACCTTCTGTTTTGTTTGTTCATTGACAGTTCATAACAACCCAAACATATACGCTTTTAATTTTCAACATGATAATGGCAACCGGGTTGGCCACAATATTTATCCGTCACCTTTATGACCCTTCCACAAGATACATGGCTGACACAAGGAGGACAATCACAAACTCAGCACAAAACTCTGGTCTCCGAATGCTGGTCTGCATCCATTCAGAAGAGAATGTATCTTCATTTACTAACCTCATTGAAGTGTCCAACCCCACAAAAGAAAACCCTATTTTTGTCTGTGTCCTTCAGCTCATTGAGATCACAGGACAGGCAGCATCTATCCTTGTAAAACTTGATAAGCAAAACAACTTATTAGCTTCTAGTCTAGATTATTCTGGACAAATTAGCAATGCCTTTGATCATTATGAGAACTACAGCGAAGGGAGTGTTAAAATACAAAACTTCAAAGCAATTGCACCATGTGCAAGCATGCATGATGATATATGTACTCTTGCAGTCGATCAGAAAACAAGCATCATAATTGTTCCATTTCACAAAACATGGGCAATTGATGGAACAGCCGAAGCAAACATTCCTTTCCTTAGGACCGTAAACAAAAATGTGCTTAAGAAGGCCCCTTGCTCCATTGGAGTTCTTGTTGACCGAGGCGAAATTGGTGGCAACTTGAGCATTTTGACAGGTAATTCATCATATTTGATTGCCATGCTTTTCATAGGTGGTGCTGATGATCGAGAGGCACTTGCGTATAGCATTCGCATGGCCGGGCATCCTAATGTCAACCTAACAGTGGTTCAGCTTATAGCGTCGAGTTACAACACAAGCAATTATCAAAATAATCTAGACAAGGAGGCGATGGATGAATTATGGGCTAGTATAAATGGCAATCAGAAAATAAAGCATGAAGAGGAGACTGTGAGACATGGGGCAGATACAACTCTTGTTATACAGAAGATGGCGAACAATTTTGATCTAGTTATTGTGGGTAGATACCATGAACCACACTCTCCAGTTACATTAGGCCTTATAGAATGGAGCGAATGCCCTGAGCTTGGAGTACTTGGGGACATGCTAGCCAGTTCAAGTTTTAGGTTTTCAGTTTTGGTGGTGCAGCATAACAGCCCAGAGTAAGAGGGTGGGTAGACTATAAAAGGTAAACTGTGAATCTCAGCCGAGACATGAATAAGTTATATGATGATCATTTCGAGAACTAGTGCTAGGCTGTAGAATATTTCATTTGTAATAGTTTCCATAGAAGAGGCAAACTTAAATGCAAAGAACTGACCAATGGTCTTCCTCTTTTAGACGTTGTAGTTATGTGTGATAACTGTTTGTTTGTTTTTTTTTTTTTTTTTTTTTTTTTTTTTTTTTTTTTTTTTCTTTTTTCAAGAGTTGGTTTTAAGAAAGAAATGAAAAATTCTTATGTTTTCAAAGTCAATTTGGTTACTTGCTAAAGCTAGCTCGATACATTTTGTGGCCTAAGGTGACAATAGTGTTTAATGGGACATTTTTTATGTAATTAGTAAGTCAATTGGAGTAATTTTCATCTGTTGTAATAAAAAAAATTAAAAAAAAAAAAAAAAAACTTGTTTTATCAATAAACCTAAACCATTAATATCATATGTATTTTTTTATAATATTTTTAGCAAAATGTGTCTGCACATTTGACAAAAGCTCTGTCTTTTAATTTAGTTGTTTACGTAAAATTTTGTAATACCTAACTTATATATATATATATATATATATATATATATATATATATGACTGTATTTTAACCATTATCAATGACTAAACAAATAAGCATTTAACACAAATTTACATTCAAAATCACCATTCAATGATAAAAATGAAAAGAAATTTTTTTTAGCTCTCTCTAATCTTTATTGTTCACATCACCCTAAAATTGTAGCAACATTCACCAAGCTAATGTGAGTAAAAGAGGAAAAAATAGAGTATTTTTCTTTTACATCATGTGGCTCACTCAATAGCTGTACGATAAGTTTAGAAAGAGAAATATTAAAAACTAGTGTTGGGCCCGTGCCTTGCACGGGTTTTTTTATTAATTCATTTTTAAATATATGAATGAAATCATGGTTTTTAGATGAAAAATATTTTTCATGACATGTTTTGATTTAAAAAGCACTTAGAAAATAAATTAATCAAATGAAAATTAAGTTGTATTATTTTTAATGGATAATCATGCAAGGTATGTAATATATTTTGTAAAATTTATGAATTAAAGATGAAATAAAACTCATGGGACATATGAGATATACATAAAGATATAATTCTTGTAACTAGCTTGAAGATAATATATTCCTTAGTTTTATTAGATCTCATATCATAGCTTGAAATATATGAGTAAACTTTTTTTTTTCTTCTCTCTCTCATTAGTCACATAATCCTTGAAATATTACCACTTGATATAGAAGTGTTGCTTCATTGTTATTTGTTTTGATATCGCTCCGAATCAGTAAGGTAGATGGCCTGGCTTCGGTGGGCTATCGAAACGGTTGATGGCCTGCAAGGAAGGAAACGCAATCAAAGAGGAGACCGGAGAAGACCGGTCGAACCCCCTCCGATGGAGAAGTTAGTTTCGTAGGAAAGGCAGTTCCAAGTATTTTGGAAATTTTGTCTAAGTGAAAATCTTCCCTCTGTTGGGTTCAGACCGGTCCCTTATATAGGGAGCCTGAGATGGTTACTTGTCCAATAACCGTCCCAGGATTTGTGGAAACCAAAAACTCCGGAGTTAACTACCTCAACGGATATAAAACTGTAACCGCTAATGGAAGTTAACTTATTCGAAGGGTTTGTTTAGATAGTTGCGAGTTTAGTCGAAAATCAAAGTGTTGAGCTTCCGTTCGTCTGGCGTAGGACGATTTAGTCTAAGTGTTGAGCTTCCGTCCAAGGATATCCATCGATTGCTCATGGACGAACCCAATGGACGATCACTGTCTTCATGGAAGACTGTTTATGGAATGGTGCTATTATTCATGGACGTTTCTTCTTATTCTGGATAAACTCTGGGATCGACCTGCGTTGTAGGCACTGGACGAGCCCTTTGGACGAGCTGGAGATGGATTCTTTTCCGCTTCTCTATCATGTTTCATTATACATCATATTAAAAAAAAAATATATATATATATATATATATATATATATATATATATATATATATATATATATATATATAGTAAATTACTTTAATACTATATTAATTGAACTATATTGTGTTTGTTATTCTTTAGCTAAAAATGGATTATATTTCTTTATTCTTTAAAAGTGGATTATAAATCATGAAAGCAATGTGAAAAAAAAATGTGGCATTTTTAAAAATAAATTAAATAAAAACAAAGAAAATGAATAATCTTTCACTAAACAACCTAGAGAGTATTGCACAAAATACAAGTGTGAACACAAACATGAGCCTACATGGAGATGTCTTCTTCATAGTTCATATCATGACAATTCCAAACTTTGTTGGGTCAAGAAGGATCAAGTCATATATTTCATAACCAATAAACAGAAAATCATAAGAAAGATCATTACTCATTTTACATAACCCAAGGCTCTCATGGGGACCAAAAGACAGAAATGAAGAACATGGATGAGTTTCACCTGGATCAGTAGTCCAAGCTCAACACCATTTCATTCATGCCATGACCACAATTGCCAATGTATAAATCTCCTTGAATCAAAATCAAACAAAAAAAATCATATTAAAATCTATAAATGAGATACAAATCCTTGAGAAAAAAAAAATCATCAATAAGAAGTTAATCTAAACCATATATATATTGAAACCAGAACAATAAAAACTTAATAAGCAACTAAAAAGATTTGAAACGAATTTGCTAAACTAATTTTAGCTAGATGGGCATTCTTTAGAGGATCTGATTGGAGAGAATGGAAAAGTTTCTAGCAATGAGTATAAAAAATCTAAAGTTTGAGATTGATTTGTTTGGGTCATTTGATTTTAGTTTTTAATTTTGCTTTGTTGAGTTGTTGAGAGAGAAAGAAAGATTTTGTGTGTGTGTGTGTGTCTGTGTGTGAGAGAGAGAGAGAGAAAGAAAGATGTATAGTTGACGAGTCGGAGTGAAATTTGAACTAGAAAGTTGGAGAAAATGGAAATTACCTATGAATATGAGCCAAGTTTAGTGTAGCATGTAAATGTTCCATACCATTTGAATGATAAAATGCCTCTGATAGAAGTGAGAATTAGAAGAGGGAAAAATGAATGGTTTTTGAAGTGGACAGACCGAAGAGGAGAAGCTAGTTTAGTTGTTTTCCAGTTAATTCTAATTAAGGTTGTTGAAGTGGACAGACCAGAGAGGAGAAGCTAGTTTAGTTGTTGTTGAGGTCCAAAATTTCACAAGAAAGCCCATTCCATGAAAAGTAAAGAAGACCCAATTCATGCAGCAACAAGAATCAACATCAAGGCCCTATGTATGTTTAGATTTCCAGCGAAAAAGGCCACTAAAAAATCCAGCAAAATCTAGTGAAAGAATTGGGCCGGGATACCCAGAGGCTGCCAGAGGCTCGAGATCCTCAGGACGTGCAGCATAGCTAACGTGGGATTGAGACAGCTCAAGAGTAGTACCACGAAATACAAGAAACGAAGAACAGATATGTCATTCTCAAGCACCCAATGGTGCAGCAAAGAATCAAAAAACTTGGAGAGTGACAATTCATGAACAAAAAGCTAGTACCTCGGGAAACCTAGAATGAAGAACTATAAAGGGAAGTGGCTGGGAAAACCTTCAACCCAGCAGGAATGAATTCTGCTCACTTGGAAAAAATGACAGTAAGAAGGACAACCAAAAAGCTAAGTCTAAAAGGTAAAAAGCCTTGAAAGAAGAGAGGGTGAAGGTTAGCTCTCCAAGGACAGCCCGGAATGGAAGGTCAGCAAGTGGCTTTTAGGAAAACAGAACTAAAAGAAGAAAATTATGAGAAACAGAGAAAGAATCAGCTGTCAGAAATGATTGGCATAACAGGGGCTCTGGTACCCAGGGAGCCAAAGGGGGGGAATCAATGGTATCCTGAACCCTAAAATAACACTATAAAAGGGGAAGGCAGCCAACATTGAAAGGGGATTTAGCAATAGGAAATCAGAACAAGAATCATTGAAAAAACTCTGTCAAAAACTCAAAGAAAGTAGAAAACAGCGTCCGGTATCCCAGAAACAGCCACTATAGAACATACTTGGATTCAAAGGGATTCAAACTTTGCAAGTCTTAGAGGCTTAGATAGCCATCTAAGTCTGTAATTTTTGAGCTTATTTGGACCTTGTAACACGTCTTAGTGAGCACATTGTAATCCACAATTAAGAAAAATAATGAAATATTTCATATTGATTGGAGGATCCTTAACAGTTATTTCGTGTGTTTCTTTATTACATTATTTTCCTTTGCTGTTTTCTTGTTGGTCAATACATATATTCTAGTTTACTAGTTTTCCTTTTACTCAGCCAAAAACTGAGTCTTTTTATCGGCATCCTCACTTCAACTTGGGCCTTGGACACACTTAGTCTCCAAAGGAACATATGCCAAAACATGCACACATCAGATATCACTCTCTCCCACAAAAATCCTTCTCACCTAACCATCTTGGAAGGCAATGCCCAAGCAAAGCCACTCGGACTTGAGTTCCAAATCCCACAAGTCTTGTGCAAAAGCACTAAGTCTGTGAGAATTGGGGCCAGGATCCTTGTGGTTGAATCATTCTCATGAAATTCATTTACATATATGTATATCTATTAAAATGTATATCCTAATCTAAGAAACTAATAATTATTTGAAGATATGTGTATTGTATAGTTGTTTTTTACATAGGACTTATAGAGGTAAAGGGAAAGGACAAAACTCTATTGCATAATAAGCATGGAGAAAGATCATATAGTTCAGAGAATCAGTATTCTGGGTTCTTACAGGCCTAGTATGCCCCGGGATCCCACGACAGTACGCCCAGGGTACCAAGTGAAGGAACGCTTTTAAATATTTATACAATAAAAGATAAGCCTTAAATATTCTATTTCAATCTCTTTGTCATTGTGAATATTAGGAATATTTATTTTACTTATTTTGTAAGAGTAAATGGTCATTTTATGACACTAAAACACTTATAATGGTATTTTTTATTACTTAGGAGAAATCGCATTTTAGTCTTGAGGAGCTTTATGTGATTTGCGCACAACTTGGTTTGTAATCAGCCCCATTTAACTGCGGTGAACCAGGTCCAGTCCACCAAAACAACAAGTAAAGGGCCCAGGATCCTTGTTTCTACTTGGGCCTGGGCACTGTCCAAAAAGGACCCTCACAGTTGTTTTCCAGTTAATTCTAATTAAGGTTGTGTTTGGTTCGATGGAAAATATTTTCCAACTATAAATTTTTCAAGTGAAATATTTTTTCAAAAAATAAATTATTTTTAAGTGTTTAATTGCGTTCCTGAAAATGCTATAGAACACATATTTTCTATTATTTTCTCACATTTTCCTATCTCCCAAGCACAAATATAATAAAAAAATGAAAAATTTTAGATTAAAAAAATTGTGATTGGGGGACCAACAGTGGCGGGGTGGTTGGCCACCGGAGATCGGGGACATTAGTGAGGGTTGGTAGATAGTGGAGGGTAGAGGTTTAGTTGATAAGTTTGGGTGATGCGAAAAATAGTTTATGGAAATGAAAGTGTAAATTAATTTCCACCATAAATGTCTTTATTTTACCATCAAAAAAAATAATTTCTAATTAACTAACATTTTCTATAACCCCAAACACCAGTAAATGTGGGAAATATTTTTGGAAAATCAATTTCCGTTGAACTAAACACAGCATAAGTCTTCTAAAAAAAACACAGCATAATTGTTATGTACTTAATATGGGTGAAATTATTTAGAGCATCCCATGGACCTTAAATGTGGATCTATTCATCGGACCATGTGAGAACCTAGAAGAGAGTCTAATAGAATAATTTCAACTAATATATATGGTCGATTTCTATGTAATCTATCAATTAACAAATAATTGTAAATTAATGCAGTGGCAGCTTTAAATTTATGTCAGGAGTCCTGACTTGCAAAAAAATGTATATATATATATATACCTGTAAAAAATTATATACTAAATAATCTATTTTGACAATTTGACCATTTAATAAAAATGTTGAATACCTTGACTTGAGAATTATAATAATTTGGATTCAACAAAAATAATAGTAATGCTACATCCATAACATTTTCACAATAATTTCACAACTAATCATATGTAATAAGTTATTACTAATTCTAATTTGGACTCAATATTAACATTACTTTTTACCCACTAATAACGGCTTGTTACTTAAGATTTGTTGTGAAAAATGTTGTAAACATAGCATTATTCCAAAAATAAATTTCCCCCCTAAACATAATCCATGATCCCTTAAACAAACAAAAAAGGAGGGGGGGGGGGGGGGGGGGGGGGTTGGGGGGGCCTTAAATTACAATAACAAAAATGAGACTAAACCAAACAATAAGTGAACAAATTATTCTACAAAAACTCTATTAAAGAAAATCTATAATTATTCAAATTTGTAACTTATTCAACCCATTACAAACCCATTGCATAAATATAATGTCTAATTTCATTTTTCCTTAAAAAGAAGGTAAAATACTGTAATCGTGAGCTCTCCTTGGCGGTACTTGTAGTTATGCTATCTTTGGCATTACAATTATAACAATTTTTCTCTTCTTAGCAATTCGGCTCACAGTTGTAGAAAATATCATCTCTCTCTCTCTCTCTCTCTCTCTCTCTCTCTCCATTTTCTCTTCTCTATTATCATTTTAGACTTTCACTCGCTTTATTACACTCATCTCAGCATTCTCCAGTTATTTTTTTTATTAAATTTTATATAATTTAAGTTTTTTAGTAACCATCTTAAAAAAGAATCTTAAAGACGCCAAACTTAATGGTTGGTTTGTTTTAACTCTTTCCCTTAGGTTCAAGAAAAAAATTACACCTAACTAACAAGGATTAATCCTAGTACTTAAAGAATGGCACGAACAAGAATGAAACAACAGGTATAACAGACACTGTTTGACCCCTAAACCCCCAGTGTTGTTTAAAAAGAGTAATACTAGGAATAGAGTTGATAAATTGATGTGTTATTAATCATAAATAAATAAATAAAAATTCAAACATTCTTATTAGGGGCATGAAGCAAACGAGCACGAATCATGTACATTGCCACCGAAAAGCCGTGTATACTGGCACTGCATGTATAGTTCTGCCTTTGCTGGTTGGCTTGACAGTGCATGTGGCATTTAGAAGAGTTTCGTAAACCGAAGAAGAATCGTCAATACTTCCATTTCTAATAGCAATATATTGTCCAATTCCATTTCCGGTTGTTGCTTGCCTTCTTGTTGTTCTTCAGGACAAAAAAAGTACTTTTTATTAAATGATACCACGTTTCATTCACATCAAAATCTAATAAACAAAAGACATACGTGCAAAAATAACTACCCACTAACACATGTATTTTAATTATTAGTAAGTTAGTTATTTTTTACTGACATGTCTCATACTTATTAGATTTTGATACAGTTGATATGATATTATTTGATACCAAATACCTTCTCTGTTGGTTAGAATATACAAGGATAAAACAATTGTCTCCTCTTTTGTCTTTTCTTTTTTGGTTAAAGAGGAATATGCATTAAACTAGGAAGCCATAAAAGGCGAAATTGCGGTGGTGAGCCTTAAGGAATACAAACCAGCAGCATCAGAACTTAAAAGATTACAAAATACATTATTAGGTGGCACATCTAAAACAACAAAATTCCCTGCAAGAGAGCAGCCGGCGCGAGCGAGGTTGTCAACGCACCTATTCTCTAAAGATATGGTTGACCTTGAAGCAATGAAACTGCCCCAGAACGACTGCCGTGACCATCCTGCCTTAAACGTAGAGCCGCCCCTGAGTGTATGGCACTAAATATTTCATTCCCTTTCAAAAGCCCCCGTGCATACACTAAATTTCCTAAAAACTAGAGCTCAAAACTGTATTTACAGGTTAGCCGAAGCAAAGAGACCGAGCAGCTCATGAATACAACAAAAAGAGTAAAATAACGCGTTCTAACTTGCATGCCCATGGGAGTAATGGCAATATGTTGTTCCCAGCTTTGAGAAGGAAAAAAAAAAAAAAAGCGTTCTAACTTAGAATCTATATGAGCCAAAAAAAATCAGATCTGACCCAAATACTGGATCATGAACAATCCGCTTAGAATAGAAATGCAAGTGACAGATCAAGACCAAAATATAACAATAACAAAAATGCATTGAATTAGTAGTACCTACTTCACATTACCGATTACAAATTCTACCACATCAACCAGTTATCTCCATTTATACTCAAAGCAAGTATCAAACATACAATCCTAGGTAATCATATAATCAAATATGGAACCAAAATGGCATATAGATCTGAACTCAGGATTAGGAACACGGAAATTAAACGTAAGACCCATTTCGCATCACAAACAAAAACATTAAAAAAAAAAAAAAAAAAAAAAGCTGAGTGTGATCCACTTGAGAATTGTAAGACCCACCAAACATTTCCTTTTTCTTTCAATTCCTTCAAAACAACAAACACACAAAAAGCACAATAACCACCCTGCCCCCACCTTTCTATCCCTTCCTTCACTTTGCCAAACATTACGTTCAACGCGTATCCGTTCATTTACAGTATCCAACCCTAAGTTGGATTTATTTTGAAAAAACTTTCGTTGGCACTTTTTTTTTTAATAATGTGTTTCAATTTAACTTCAACTCTTGCAATGGTTGTAATAATATTTTTTTTAAGCTACATATTAAAAGTTTTTTTTTTTTTTTTTAACTTTTAATTGAAATTTAGCTCGTAGAAAGAAACCATGGCATAGCTCAGGCTATGGATGAATAGTTTTTCTTTGTTATATATGACCATATCTTGAGCAGTTGAGCAGCTAGGGAAAAATATTGGATTTCTCAGAGAAAGTGAAGATTGATGGAGTAAAAAGACTTCAATCCAAAAACTGAAACAAGTTTTAGGAAGAAGCCAGGGAGTAATCTGGAAACCTTAGAGGGAAGGAGTATCAAACACCTGCAACCCAGATGAGAGCGATGACCTAAGCATACAATTCCAAAATAAGAAGAGGGGGTGATAGAAAGGAAGACAAGCAGTATGAGCCAACATTCAACAAAAAACCTTAGAAGCTATAGTCTAATATCACCACCAAGTCCTATTTAAGCATGTATTCGCATATGTCTGCAGCATTAGCAAACATGATACTCATTGCTGTTCTTTTTGCCAGAAACTAAACAAAAAACATAGAAGCTATATGTTCGCAGCATTAGCAGATACGATACTTTCTTGCTGTTCTTTTTGCCAAAAACTAAACCACACAAAGTGGAAGAAAGGGTGAGAGAAATAAACAGACTGATCACCATCACAGTCAATCTGCAACAAAAGCCTTCACACTACTAATCATCATCTTTGCCGGTTATCATGTATAATGTTACGCTCATCCCAGATTTTACAGGAACATGTTGCTTTCTTGTTCTTCCACTCGGCTCCACAAGTGTAGCAAAACTCATATCCACATCTGCAGAAAGATTGCAAGCACGGAAAATACAAGCATTGTTTAACAAATATGACATTAAGACAGATAAACAAGAAACAGAGCAAGGTTGATTTTATCCTGACTTTTTCCCCTTGGGAAATACAAAGACATGAATATATTATAATACAGAGAATGAAGATAAAATACCGTCTGAAGGGTCCTATAGGCAGGCCCATTTCACTAAACCAACCCAATGAAACCAAAAATCTTGACTTTCTGAATTCATTGGCCAGCATCACAAAGCAAATAGAGAATTAGCATAAAGAAATCAAAGTGTAGGTTTTATCCATGGCAACAGATTTACCCGTGTCCTAATCTTATACCCAATTTGGCATTTGCTAGCTATTCAATCATCTAGTTTTTAAAAAAAGGCACACTCTTTATCTTCTGTTAGTATCTTTCTTCCCTCAATAAGATAGTTCTTCCATCTAAGAATTGGAGGGAGGAATATTAATGTACCTGCAAGTGATGTGATAGCAACCTTCAGCTAGTTCAACCATGTGCTTGCATTTCAAACACTGGCGCCATCGATTTGATTTTGCAAGAGACTTGAGCTTTGCATCTCCTAGATGGGCATTAGGATTTGATCTTTCGTAATCATAGCAGGTCATATTCAAATGCCAAGGGACTTTGCATTTGATACAGAAAAAATAACGACATTTCATGCATTTCCTGGCTCCAGATTCTTCCGCACCAATGTATACATTTTTAGTATATCGTAAAACCTCACTTTTTGACATTAATGCTGAGCACCTGGGATATGGACAATAAACTTTCTCTGTAGGAGAAATAGAAGATTCCTTAATGCGTTGGCTCATGACCTCAACCAAATTCGGTGCCAAGAACTTTCCACAGCTATCAATACTCACCTCTGACTTACAGTTTTCATGAGGGCACTTTGCCACCATTCCATTAAGTAACTTAACCTCCAGATGCTGTTTCATACAAGAAAAACAATACCTGTGCAGGCAACCATCAACTGAAAATATCTTATCAACATCAGTATCTTCAAAGCAAATTACACATGTCTCCTTCAACTTGCCTTCGCTAGTTTCTTCTGCCCAGATAATTTGAGAAACTATAGCATCTCTTGCAGATTTAAATGCAAATTTAATATTGTTACGCGCCACAAGAGATGGGTTGCAATATGTAAATTTTCTTTGAAGAAGAGCCACCTGATTGACTAAAGTTACAGTCTTGCTCTGCCCTGGTGGTACTCTGCCTGTAACCTGTATCCAGATATACAATGTCAATACTTCTATCTTTGTATCAGAAGAATGCAGCTTACTAGGCTTTACAAACACAGACAAAGAATTATCATAACTTGAATACTAGAGAAGAAAAATGAAAATTTATTGCAACAACAACATAATGGTAACACCTCATCAAAAGAGTTCACAGTTAGAAAATAATATGCATATGCTAATAATGGACAATGTTGAACCAGAGAGGCTAATTCAACCAATCATGATAGCACAATTGAAAAGCTCAAGAAGAAAAGTTGCAACAATGGAATGCCTCCCATTTTTCCACTTGTTTGGGATCTTGCAACTTCTGCACATTGCTACTAAAACAAATTTTGAAGCAGTCAATCAAATAAAGCAACATATGTAGGACTTGCTTTCCTACTATGTATCCGCAAAGAACCTGTACAATATCTGTTTAAATCGAAACTTGTTATGCCCAATATTCATTTTAATCACAAAAGTCACATTCACAAAGATAATTTACCTTCACAGTTTTGCAGTTCAACCAATTAACCCAACCACTGAACCAATGTCAAAATGTCTAGGTCTTATAACAAAGGTTTTACCTTAGCACATTTAAACTTTCATTTATTTATTTATAAAGTGGTGGCTCCAAGGTAAGGGACTAAAACCGACCATGATACAAACCCCAGCCGTAATGGCATCATTTGTGGTGTTATATATATATAAAACAAAAACACCCTTTATCACATTTCTATAAATCTAGCTTCCTTTTTATTTTTTCCATTTCCCATTCCCATGTCCCTTTACAACAAACATTCGACCATCAAAGCCACACCCATGACCCACCAACCAAGCTATAAATACCCAATACAGCCAAACAAAGTAACTTTATTAAATTCAATGAAATAATAATCAGTACAACCATGCATACCCCCAAACAAAGCTGAAAATTTAGCATAATAAGACAGATACAACACTACTAAAAAAAATGTCAAATTAAAGTAAAATAATAGTAATAAGGTTATTATTGACTCACATATTGGTAAAGCATGTAATCGTCACAGAAAAAGGTGACGCTTTTCAAATCCAAGGTCAGAGCTTTATTGAGAGCTTCAATGAGAGCTTGAAGCTCAGCAACTTCTCCACTCACCACCGCACCGTTCATCATAGCTTCCACATTCTTCCTCGCCTCTAAGATCAGATTATCCCGAGAATCGCAAATGGCAACGCCAGCAGCAGCCACATTTACCATTATGCCCCTAACCCTCTCTTCGCTTACCAAGCCCTTGAAATACAGCCGGAAACACTCCGAGTCAACCAAAGCCTTCGAAGACGAAGACGAAGACGAAGACGAAGACGAAGACGATGGCGAAGACTTGGCCGTAGTACTGTAGGGGCGGTGGTAATTGTCGCCGTATTTTTCCCATTGTTGGTCCGGGATGTTGTGGATATCGACGGCGAGTTTTTGATCGTGGATCCGACGGTCGAGATCCTCCTTCAATTTCCTCATCTCCGCCTCGCTTTGCTCGTGGTCCTCGAGTTCTTGCACGAACCTGTTCATGTCTTCGAGCATGAGCGTTGTGGCGATGTCCAAAACGTCGTCGTTAGGGGATTGTGGTATGAATACGACGTCGTCGTCGTCGTTGGGTTGCGGATGTGGATGTGGATGTGGAGGAGTGCGTGAAGAGCTTGCAGTTGCAGGGTTGTGGAGAGCGAGAGAGGCGTTCATGGCCTCTTGCATTTGGAGTTGATAGGCCAAGTCGAGGTCGGAGTCTAGGGTTTTCGCCGCCATGAGCTCTCGGCGTTGCTCAGTGAGTGTGGTGTACAGCTCGTCCATGTTTAATGGTCTCTTTCACTCTCTCTCTCTCTGTGTTTTTCTTTCGCTTTGGAGGGAAGTGTATGCCTGAGGAAAGTGCTTGGTAACTGTTTGTTTTCATTTCTTTCAACGCAAAGAAGTATCCTTGTTAAAGAAGTTTGATTTTGTTTTTTTTTTTTTTAATATTAGGGGCTGAGATGTTTTGAACCGTTTAAATAATATTATATGTATTTTTATACATTTTTATATATATATTTTTAAAAAATACAACAATATTAATAGAATAATATTACCAAACTAACCCTAAATAATTTGAACTTGCGGAAGAAGATTTTTTTTTGAAAGCAACTTGTGAAAGAAGATTAGAAGAAGGAAAGAAGAAGGAAGTGAAAACCATCGGCTTATCAAAAAAAAAAAAAGTGAAAACGATCGGTCGTGGGTCCAAAAGTTTAAAGACGATATAAGATCGTGCCACGTTGGTACTGGAGAGAAAAATGAGTAATGAGTGTGAGTGTTCTCAAAAAACACAAACAACCAAACTTTATTCGACTGAAATTGACCAAATCTTTTTTTTTTTTTACGAAATCTTTATAAAACAATTAGTCTATACTTTATATTTCCCCTTTTATCTTTTTTCTTTTTTATGAAAGATTTACCCTCTTCACTTACTGATAAAATATAAAATGTGTATGCACCCATATCCTGGCGTATGCACTTTTTAGACGGCTAGGCTTTTTGCTTTTGTGGTTTTTCTGAAAATCTAGTTTGAAGCTTAGGTGCATATTCTGATAGAAGGATGCGTACACACTCTTCTTACAATGTACGTCAATTTGGGCAGAAACTTAGATATTTTTTCTTTTTTTTTAATGCATGTTTTATTATCTTTCCTTATTTGTTTTACTTGTTTTGTTTTCTTTTGTATCATATGCAATATATTCAAAATACCAAAAATACCTAAAAATCTCAAAGTTAGTCTTCTTTCCTAAATGGATAGAGCAACTGCACCAGTTAGTTTAAAATAGAAAAAGTTGTCCATTTTACACATTTTTACTCAAAAATTAGCCACATCAGTGGGTTTATAATACTGTTCATATGCAAATTTGTTACAACAATTGTGTATATTTACATGATTACTGTGTAGCTGTGTAAATCAATATTTTATTTTATTTTCTCTCTCACCCGTCAGACCTGTCTTCTTCTTCTTTATCCCACTATCTCTCTCTTCATCCAAGAGCACAGCTAATCAACCTCCTCCCACAACCACAACCTAGTGCCACCCAAACACCACCACAACCTAGAACCACCACCATCACAACACATAATAATCCAACCAAAAAATAAACGGAAAATCAAAGAAAAAATCAATGGAAAATCGAACCCAAAATCAACAGGAAACCAAACTAAAATAAATGAAAATCAACCTAAGTCTATAAACGGAAAACCCAAAATAAACCTCAACGAAAAACCATCAACCTAAACCCAAATCGTCGAAGGCTTGTGTATGCTGTTGCTAACGAAGATGGAGTAGCCCCATCACCATCGCCGTGTATAGAGGTCGGTGACAAAGTGAGAGCAAGCTTAGAGAAAATATGTGCATGAGTGTGTGGGTTTTGGATGAGAGAAAACTAAGAAGAGAAAGATGAGAGAAAGATAAGGGATCTATGAGAGAGAGAGAGAGAGAGAGAGAGAGATGAGGGATCTAAGATGCAAAGAGTTCAGTTTGTGGGTTACGGATAAGAGAGAGGTGAAGAGTTTGAGGGAGGAGAGGAGATGTGTGAGATAAGAGATATTTTATTATTTTAATAGAATAATAATAAAAGAAGAAAAAAAATATTATTTATATAATATAGAATGTATAATAGATAAATTGATGTGGGTGTTTTGTAAAAGTGATGGTGTAAAATAGAAAAAGTAAGTTCTTTTTGTAAAATAGACAAAAAAATTTAGAAGAATTGATGCAATTGCTTAGACAAAATCTAAAAGATAATCATGGAAGGTAATCAAGCATTAATGGTGAGATATTTCCTAAAAGATTATAGTAAATTAGATTTAAATGTCAATATTTAAATTTGATTCTTTTTCATAAGGAAAGTCCCAAAAGTCTAATTCAAAGATTAAAACATTTCCAAGTTGGTGACAATCAAGCTTTAATGATAAAAGATGACTAATTTGAATTGGCGAAAACACTGTTTAAGTCCTTACATTTTGGAGTCACGGTTAATTTAGTCCCTACATTTTGGTAGCAATCAATTTGGTCATTGTTATTTTTAACTTACAGTCAATTTAGTCCTTACCGTTAACTCACTAACGGAAAATGTTTACATGCCAGACGAAGTGTATAGTTGCTGCACTTCAATCTTACATGGCCAATAAAATAATTTTTTTTAAAAATTTTTTATTAACATTAAAAAAGGTCCACATGAGCATTTGAATTACTGAAAGTCCACGTCTAAAAACAAAAACTTAAAATAAAAATTTCACATCAAACTCATCAAAAAGAATAAAATACTTCATAAACAAAAATTAATTTAATCTTCAAGAACACAAAAATAAATAAATAGGAAAAACACAATTTGTAATCTTGAACAATTGAACTCTTTAATCAAAATTTGTTATCTTAATACAAAATTTCTGTACAGATTATTTATAAAAAAAAAATCAACTACATCAATTCAACCAAAAATTTCTTTAAACATGTAATTCAATTAATGAACATATTTCGAATAATGTACAACCAAAACCCAAATTTGCAATAACCTATGTCTGGAAATGACAACCCAGATTCCCTAAACATTATCTTGATTTTCATTTTTGAGAATATTTGGAAAAATCGCAACATCAATGTGCATCTAAATTTCAACGGGTTCATGCAATATTTGGAACAAGTGAAAGGGAAATGAAAACCCAAATCTGGGCAATTGTTCTTCTTTTCCTAACCAGCTACGGTGTGACTCAGCCGAAAGAGATTTGCTGATCAATTCCCCAAAATCAAATCACACAAATCAACAAAGATCTAATCTTTTCTAACCTTCAAACTTCAACCCAAACCACAAAAATCCCTCACTTCATTTTTTCTTTTCTTTTCTCCTATTCTTTGGTTTCTCTCATATGTGCAAATCTGACGAAGCAAGCACCGCACCACCACAATTAGATCCAAACCCACAAGTGTTGTGATAGCATGAAAACCGAATCTAGGTTGCAACTGTACTGGGTTTGCCATATGGGTAGCTGGGTTAGTTTTGGTTGCAACGAATCTAATTTGTATAAAAAAATTTGAGTTTGTTGGTGAGAACTCATTGAACACAAAAGATATGAGTTTTGATTTTGATGCATATGGAATAATCTATTTCTAATGTTAATTCAAATTTTAAAAAATTATTTTACTGGCCATGTAAGATTCAAGTGCGCCAACTGTGCACTCTATCTGCCACGTAGATATTTTCTGTTAGTGAGTTAACGGTAGGGACCAAATTGACTATAAGTTGAAAATAATAAGGACCAAATTGATTGCTACCAAAATGTAAGGACTAAATTGATTGTGACCCCAAAATATAGGGACTAAAATAATGTTTTCGCCATTTGAATTTAAACCTAAAAGTCATTTTAGGAAAGGACAATTGATTGATAAGATACTAATTGCAAATCTTTCCTAAAAGGCTAAAGGGTTTAATTCCAAAATAGTTGACAAACATTAATGGTTGACAATCAAGAGATCATTTTGCCTAATATATTAGAAATAGTTGAATCCGAAAGGACAAAGCAATTGATGGCTTATATAATTTGATGATCCTTCCTAAAAGATTTGGAATTTTGGATATTTGAATTTAAACTAATCTGATATCTAAGGCAATAAAAGTCAATTGATTAATGAACACTTTAAAAGGCAAGAGCACATTTAAAGATTAGGAGCATGTTTTATAATTGGTGTTGAGTTTATTAAAGGAAAGACATTCAAGATTAAATGAAGAATCCACTCTAATTAAGTGTCAATCCTTCATAAGACTTAATCATTAATTCACATTAATCATTCAACCCTTTATTTGATATCCACATGTGCACACACTTGGATGATATGTCTATATGCATGGAGGCTTAAGTGATCATGCAGTTGGACGTTCATGCGCTCATGCGCTTTGACGATTATGCTTAAATGCTGAGGTGATTGGGCAGTAAGAGGTATGTGCTTAGATGCTTACATGTTTACATGTCCATATGCTTGTATACTTACACGCTCATATGCTTTGATGATCACATTCTCACATGTCTACTTGCTTTGATGATCACATGCTCACATGTCTTCACGCTTGGATCCTCACATGTTTAGATGCTCTCACGCTCATAGGCTTGTATGCTCCATGTTCACATGCTTGATGTTCATATCCTCACATGCTTCCATGTTTGCATGCTTCCATGTTCACATGCTTGCACGCTCATATGCTTGGATGTTCATATCCTCATATACTTGCATATTCACATGTTCACATGCTTGCACGCTCATATCTTCACGTACTTGTATGTTCACATGTTTGGATGTTCCCATGCTTGTCATGTTCACATGATCAAATGTCATATGCTTATATCTTCCGTTGACCTTCACATGTTTGATTGTCTTTCACATGTCTAATATGCTTTCCATATATGTTCACATGACCCATGGACAAACTCTAGGGCTTAGATGCATGCACGCTTTCACATAGGCTCATTAGATAGATACCATTTATTCACTATCCAGTAATGATATATGAAAGCCAGCTATGGCTGGGCAGGCTTAGGGTGCCTAACATTTTCCTATCCTGTACCCTAACTCCGGACCTTATCTAGTATGAAGACCTTCATGGAATCATGTTTTGGTTCTTGGACCTATAACTAGGTGGTGACTCATTTGCCTCTTTTTAAGAGGCACCACGTACTACTAAGCTCACATCGGTTTGAGTCTAAAACCACTTTCAGGGAGATTAAGTATCGTGCACCTCGCCTTCGTGAGAAGGAACCAACATGTTGATATGTCATCTAAAGGGGGTACGGATCAGAGAACTTACACTATCCTAAACCATTGGAACAACCCACTCTAGATCAACCTAACCTAAACCCAAATTGGTCAAACTACCACCACTGCCACCGTGACCTATTACAAACCTACAACCTAGAGCCATTGGCCAGCCCTGAACAAACCTCTGAAACCCATAAGCTCCACCACCTAGCCTAAAACAAATCAAATCCATGAGTTCCACAACAAACCAAACCGATCATGACCCATACCCAAGCAACATCAATCTCCACCACCTAGGCTGAGGTTGGCCACAGTGAATCCACCTCCTAGGCTGAGTTAGCCATGCCAGATCCACTGCCTAGGCCGAGTTGGCAACTCATAAGCTCCACCATTTAGGCCGAGTTGGCACACTGATCTCCACTGCCTGGCCCGAGTTGGCCACGATAGTAGGTGGATGGTTTTGAGAGAGAGAGAGCGAAGAGAAAAAAGAGAAGACGGGTGAGGTGAGATAGGCTGAGTTGAGTTGAGATAGGAGAGAGATGAGTTAAAAGTTAAAATAAAATAATTAGTTTTTAATTTTACAAACTTGCTACAGTTAAGTCCAATATTTAACGTCTCGAACTAAAATTTATTCTGCTAAGGTTGGGTAAGAAAGGTGGGGTCCATGGGGAGGTCTAAGGTCCTATGTTATTAATATCGCATAGTCTATACCTAACTGCTTTAGCAACCTTCTATCACCTATCACAAAGAGGTGGCATGCGTGGCATGTTATAAATGTGTGCTGTTAAGTGTAAACCGAACCGAACTAGTCGATTCAACTAGGAATTGGGCACCAATTTGATCTGGTAAAATCACTCGAAACTAGTATAAAACCGGTCAAAAACCAAGTTAAACTGGGAACAGGGGCATAAATTGGTTGTTTGACCATACCGGTTTTTAAAACCACGGTGCGAAGTAATACAAAGAAGCAATAGGGATACATAACTCACCATTAAAATGAAAATAGCCTAAATCTAACTGCTTTAGCAATCTTTTATCATAGGAAATTAGGAATTACTCCTTAAGTCCAGTTTAATAGTCCGTTTGGATTAAGGGGGAGGGGCCCAAAATTTGAATATTTTCAGTCAATTCTACTCTACTCCCCTCCATTCCCCCTCCTTCCCCCCTTAATCCAAATGGGCCCTAATTTAGGAACTTTTATCAGAGGAATAGCTCCTTCCATCTAGTAGAATCATCAATTGTACAACAATACCAAACCATAACTCAAAATTCTTAAGATGCAGAAGTTATCTAATGTGTCCACTCTATGGAGAGGGCCTATTACAAGCCAATGGGGCAAACATGCTTGTGAGAGGCCAATTCCATAAAGTGGGCTTAGGATATACTTTCTCAAAATTATGTCAAATAGTCAACATAAATTCTTTTTACAATAGCCTAGTCCTGTCTCCTTCAAATTTTCTTTTCTATTTTGTTCATCCATTTTTCATGCATTCGTTCATTGTCCCTAATAAAATATGAAATGAAAAAAATTCATGACTTGTGAGCAAGCAGTTCAAAAGAAGAGAGGAGAGAAAAGGAGAAAGGGGGGTGGTGAAAGGAAAATATCTATTCAAAAGTAATCAGAATCAGAGTCATAGTACTCATCATCTTCATCAAAGTCTCTATCCATTTAAAGCCAAATGTGATCCTCATCCCAGCAATTTAATCAACTACAAAGGTAGCTATAAATAGAAAATAAATGGTATTAGGTAGATTTAAATAGGCTACCATTCCAACTTCCAAGTAATAAATCACTAATAAATATGCAGAACCTAACTTTTGATAGCACGAACTCTGAATGATTTCATTTTTTGGGGGGAAGGGGGTGGGTTGAAGGAGAGTATATACACAATAGCAACAAGATGATAGTAACATTAGTCTCATTCATCTCTATGTACAACCTTGTCTTCCACTGAATCCATGACCATCAAGCCTTCCAATTCTCAATCCACCTTATTTTGTGCCCTATAATTCTTCTAATGCCTTTGACTTGGTCGTCAGTGCATGACTTTTTTTTTATTCTTTTTTTATAGGTAATAAGAGTTTTATTGATAACAAAAGTGCAATGTGTTTACAATTGTAAACTCACAGCAAAGAAAAGAATACAAACAAATCAAATGGAAGATCTAACAGAAATAAGGAAATCAGACAAGGAAATACAATGCGTAAGACCCATAATATGAGACCACTCAAACAAAGTCCTAACTAGTGAAGTCTTCAACAGATCAATAGGTCTCTTAATGTCCTCAAAAGTTCGGGCATTGTGTTCCTTCTATACTAAGCACATAAGATACGCCGGTACCATATTCCAAACATTTGAAGAGTAATTCCCCAACCAATTCCTCCAAGCGAAAATAAGAGAGACAACTGTATTCGGCATCACCCACTGAACCCCAAACATAAGAAAGACCTCACTCCACAAAGCATGAGTGTTGATACCTATTTTCGTGACACAATTTTTACAAGCCCAACTTCTTTATGGCTGAATTCATGTATTATATTTTATTTTTTTAAGCATGACCCAAGCTAATGCGACGTATTGGGGAAACTGAAGGAGTGTGGTTTGGAGGGTATGGGTTGGTTTCTTTCAAACTTTTTGCATGAGCCTAGCCCATATGTGCTACCAAGCGGTTTAGGACATTAGTAGCATCTCAAGCTCATGGAGAAGGTCTTGTACCTAAAATTTCCACCCCAAAAGCACTTTTATGCTCTGGCTAACTGTGGCTCAAAGTTTCTGCGCAAACTCATTTTTCCCTTTAAAAATAGTTTGCTCTCGTTGGCCAACTCGAACTACTAGCCCTTACTTAGGTGAGCCTCCCAAGAGTTTGAAACAACTAAAAATGAGGAGCCAATGGGGGGCTTAGTCAAATCTTTCCCAAATTATGCATAAAACAAGCTAACTCTTTTACCCAACTAAAGCAAATTTGAACCAAACATCAACTTAGCACCTTGGAGGTCCATAGCCTCATTTTTTAGCTTAAAAATCAGTCATTAAGGACACCTAAAGGTTGCTATAAAACTCTCCCTTCAGCTCAAAACAAAATCAACCACGTTTTTCCCACAGAGATGAAACTTTAGAACAAAAGCCCATTCAACCAGCTAACATTCTCACAATTCTGAAGATTGGGGATCGAAATATGGGTACAGGGGAACATTCCCTCTCTTCTTCACAACCTCTCACAATTTCTTCTTCTCGCTAACTATGGGTCGAAGTTTTGGACTAATCTTGCATTTTTTGCCCTTTTCGCAAAACGTCCCCAACAATGAGCAAACTTACAATGGAGCTAAAGGTGATCCACAGTTTCCTCATCACACCAACATAGGCAACACCAATTAACAAGAGACAAGTTCTTCTTAACAAGGTTATCTATTATAAAAATCCCACCCCTAGCAGTAATCCATAAAAAGAAAGACACCCTTTTAGGTACCTCAACACACCAAATGCTCTACCTAGGGAAAGAAACAGAAGGGGCTTTCAATAAAGAATTATAAAATGAGGGCACATAAAAAATACCACTATGATTAAACTGCCAAATCAGAACATCATCACCTCCTCCCTTGGTATTCTGGCAAAGACATGCTCAAAAAAAGAGTAAAATCTCCCCATTTTCCAATCATTAAAGTCATGATGAAAAAGTAATTTCCAACTCATACCTCCCTTATCTGGTGCATATAAAATCAAATAAATATTAGAGCTTCTTGAACCATAACATAGGCAAACAATTCTGGATATAAGTTATATAACTCTTTCAAAGAAATAGGACCACTCCAAGGGTAATGCCAAAATTGAATGCGGATACCCTCTCCCACTACATGCACCACATGACCAAAGAAATTATCTGCACCTTTCCAAATATTCTTCCACAACCCACAACTATGTGTCCCTCCAACAACTCTAGTGCGCCAACCTCCACTAACCTCCCCATATTTGGTGGCAATAACCTGACGCCATAAATGGGTAAATTCCTTCCCAAAGCGTCAAAGCCACTTCCCTCCCAAGCAGAGCTTGGTTAAAAAGCCCAATCCTCTGAATCCCTAAACCAACTACCTCCACCGGCCAAACAACCTTATCCCAAGCAACAAGCAGATATTTAAAAACTTCATCAGGTCTCCCCCAAAGGAAATTCCTTCGAAGCCTCTCTAATCTGTCCGCTACATGTTGTGAAATAGTAAACAAAGATAGTTAATAAGTTCGAAGGCTCAACAAAGTGCTCTTCAATAAAGTAAATCTACCCCCTTTTGATAAATATAATTGCTTCCAACTTGAGAGCTTTTTCTCCATCATTTCTATAATAGGGTTCCAAATCGAAGCATCCTTGAAATGAGCCCCAAGAGGCATTCCCAAATAAGACATGGGCAAACAACCAACCTTACAACATAAAATACAAGCCATCCAAGTTCCCAACCTCACCAACTGGCACAATCTCACTCTTACCAACATTTACTTTCAAGCCTGTAATAGCTTTAAAAAAATTCAACATCATCCGAATATATAATAATTGTTCCCTGGATGCATCACAAAAAATAGTATTATCAGCAAACAAAAATGAGAAATATGCAAACCTCCTCGCACATTGGGATTTGCATAGAAACCCCTAAGAAAGTCTTCCTCTTCTGTCCTCTTTAGTAGCCTACACAACACCTCCATTACCAACAAGAATAATAATGGAGATAAAAGATCCCCTTGACGAAGATCATAAGAGCTACCAAAAAAAACCAATTGGGGACTCATTAATAAGCACTAAGAAACATACTGTAGAGATGCACGCCTTCATCCATCTCTCCCACTTCTCTCCAAAATCCATCATCTCTAAAATAGAGCATTCCAATTTACATGATCTTAAGCATCTTTTTCTCCAACATTCTCATTTCAGCCACAGTTTTATAAACATGTTCCTTGATGGCCAAGTTTCTTATATATCATGTTAAGATAAAGAATGGTTTTAATGACAACACCGAGGTCAAGATGTTTTTTTTTTTTTTTTTTTTTTTTTTGGAGAATCACCGAGGTCAAGATGTGAATCCCCCAATTAAGCCACCAAATCCGTTTTATAAACAAATGTCGTCTAAAGTCTCCACTTTCTTAATAGGTTATGTAAACAGAGAATAAGGAGATTAAATTAACACCTTAATAGGTAATGTGGAGCAAGCAAGTAATTGCAAAGAAAAAAAAAAAGACCAAGTTATGGCATCAAGATCATGTAGACTTGGCCTCAAAGAGAGGTACATAAACCTCTAAACTTATCTTTTTCTTCTTGTGTAGTCCACAAGCAAGACAATGGATTTAAAATATACGTACATAAAAGAAGCTACTCCTTTTTAATAAGTAAATAACGATACTACATACATGCATTAAAAGAAAAACAATAATGACCTTTGGAAACCAAAAAAATAATAATAATGACACTTGGATAGAGGGAAATACCTGCTGTTCTTTTAGCCAAAAACTATAAAAAATAAAAAATAAAAAAAAAATTAGATGCTATATGTTCACAGCATTAGCAGATATGATACTTCTTGCTGTTCTTTTTGCCAAAAACTAAACCACACAATGTGAAAGAAAGGGAGAGAGAAATAGGTACAGACTGATGACCATCGCAGTCAATCTGCAACAAAAGCCTTCACACTACTAATCATCATCTATGCCGGTTATCATGTATAATGTTACGCTCATCCCAGATTTTACAGGAACATGTTGCTTTCTTGTTCTACCACTCGGCTCCACAAGTGTAGCAAAACTCATATCCACATCTGCAGAAAGATTGCAACCATGGGAAAATACAAGCATTGTTTAACAAATATGACATTAACACAGATGAACAAGAAACAAAGCGAGGTTGATTTTTTCTTGACTTGTTCCCCTTGGGAAATACGAAGACATGAATATTATAACACAGTGAATGAAGGTAAAATACCGTCTAAAGGGACCCATAGGCAGGGCCATTTCACTAAACCAACCCAGTGAAACCAAAAATCTTGATTTTCTGAATTCTAAATTTATTGGGCAGTATCTCAAAGCAAATAGAGAATATTAGCGTTAAGAAATCAAAGTGTACGTTTTATCCAAGGCAACGGATTTACCCATGTCCTAATCTTATACCCTATTTGGCATTCGCTGCCTATTCAATCATCTAGTTTTTTAAAAAGGTGCACTCTTTATCCATGTCCTAATCTTATACCCTATTTGGCATTCGCTGCCTATTCAATCATCTAAGTTTTTTTAAAAGGTGCACTATTTATCTTCTGTTAGTATCTTTCTTCCCTCAGTAAGATAGCTCTTCCATCTAAGAGTTGGAGGGAGGAATATTAGAGTACCTGCAAGTGATGTGATTACAACCTTCAGCTTGTTCATCCATGTGGTTGCACTTCAAACACTGGCGCCATCGATTAGATTTTGCAAGAGACTTGAGCTTTTTATCTGCTCGATGGGCATTAGGATTTGATCTTTTGTAATCATAGCAGGTCATATTCAAATGCCAAGGGGATTTGCATTTGATACAGAAAAAATTATGACATTTCATGCATTTCCTGGCTCCAGATTCTTCCGCATCAATGTATACATTTTTAGTATATTGTAAAACCTCACTTTTTGACATTAATGCTGAGCACCTGGGATATGGGCAATAAACTTTCTCTGTAGGAGAAATAGATGATTCCTTGATGCGTTGGCTCATGACCTCAACCAAATTTGGTGCCAAGAATTTTCCGCAGCTATCAATACTCACCTCCGACTTACAGTTTTCATGAGGGCACTTTGCCACCATTCCATTGAGTAACTTGACCTCCACATGCTGTTTCATACAAGAAAAGCGATATCTGTGCAGGCAACCATCAACTGAAAATATCTTATCAACATCAATATCTTCAAAGCAAATTACACACGTCTCCAAATTTCCTTTGCTAGTTTCTTCAGCCCATATAATTTGAGAAACTATAGCATCTCTTGCATATTTAAATGCAACTTAAAATAAAATATAGTAACGTTAGAAAAAATAAAATATAAGAAGATGATGAGATTAAAGTGATATGATATATTTTATAATTTTAGATTATAGTAATTTTAAAAAAAATAAAATAAACCAAAAATTTTAATGTCCCGTTATGGTAATGTGCATAATATTAAGAGCATATTGTAGCACACCAAATACCGAGATTAGGAATACCTAGATTACAAATGCCTTAGCAAATTTACTCACCACCCAACAAAAAACAAAAACAAAAACAAAAACAAAAACGAAATCACCCTTTATCACATTTCTATAACTCTAGCGTCCTCCATTTATTTTATTTTATTTCCCATGTGCCTTTACAACAAATATTCGACCATCAAAGCCACGCCCACCAATACAGTTATACAAACTTTATTAAACTCAATAAAATAATAATCAATACAACCAAACATATCCACAAACAAAGCAATCCAAAATTTACAATAATAAGACAGATCCAACTCTATTAAAAAAAATGTCAAATTAAAGTAAAATGATAATAAGGTTATTATTGACACACATATTAGTAAAGCATGTAATCGTCACAAAAAAAGGTGACGCTTTTCAAATTCAAGGTCAGAGCTAGGGCTGTCCAGATTCATCCAAGTACCCGACCCACCCGAAGAACCGATCGGATCCGACCCGAAACCGGCCGACCCGACTACTCCAGTGGGTCGGCGGCGGGTCTTCATCACCAAAAACCGATTCCGGCGGGTCGGGTTTCGGTTTTCCTCCCTTAAAACCTGAAAAACCCGAACCGACCGAAAGATTTCCAGATTTTGGCCAAAATTTCCAGAATCCGGCAAAAAACCCAGATTCCGGCAAAAATTTTCTAGAATCCGGCGAAAAAACCCAGATTCCGGTGATATTTTTCCAAATTCCGGCGCTAGTTCCCTTAAATCCGATGAGATTTTGACCGGATTTGGCGAAATCTCATCGAATCCGATGAGATTTTCATTGGATCTGGCGAAATCTCTTCGAATCCAGTGAGATTTTCGCCGGATCTGGCGAAATCTCATCGAATCCGGTGAGATTTTCGCCAAATCTGTGTTTTTTCCACCGTTTTCTCGCCGTCCCGAATCCGACTGACCCGCCCGCCACCCGTTAATGTTATGAACCGCCCGACCCGATTACTCCGGCGGGTCGGCGGCGGGTGCCTTTTTTCTCCACCCGATTCCGGCGGGTCGGTTTCGGGTTGGGCACAAACCCGACCTGGACCGACCGTGGACAGCCCTAGTCAGAGCTTTATTGAGAGCTTGAAGCTCAGCAACTTCACTACTCACAACCACCCCATTTACCAAAGCTTCCAAATTCTTCCTCGATTCCAGTATTAGATTGTCTCTTGAATCGCAAATCGTAACCCCTGCACCAGCCACATTTACCATCATACCCTTAACCATTTCTTCGCTAACCAAGCCCTTGAAATACAACCTGAAACACTCCGAGTCTACCAAATCCTTTGAAGAAGAAGACGATGGCATGGTCGCATGGTACGGACGATGGAAATTGTGGTCGTCTATTTCCCGTTGTTGGTCCGACGGCGAGTTTTTGATCGTGGATCCGACGGTCGAGATCCTCCTTCATTTTCCTCATCTCCGCCTGGCTTTGCTCGCGGTCATCGAGTTCTTGCGCAAACCTGTACATGTCTTCAAGCATGAGCGCTGT
Organism: Quercus tomentella; assembly: GCA_028535165.1. Taxonomy (NCBI): domain Eukaryota; kingdom Viridiplantae; phylum Streptophyta; class Magnoliopsida; order Fagales; family Fagaceae; genus Quercus; species Quercus tomentella. Next base: position 35,721,901 of record JAPQVY010000133.1, on the reverse strand, counting down.
GGCGATGTCCAATATGTCGTCGTCCAAGGATTGTGGTATGAACACGTCGTCGTCGTCGTCGTCGTTGGGTCATGGATGTGGATGTGGAGGAGTGCGTGAAGAGCTTGCAGTTGCGGGGTTGTGGAAAGCGAGGGAAGCGTTTATGGCTTCCTGCATTTGGAGGTCAGAGTCTAGGGTTTTCGCAGCCATGAGCTCTTGGCTTTGCTCGGTGAGTGTGGTGTACAGGTCGTCCATGTTTGGTGTTCTTTTCTTTCACTCTCTCTGTGTTTCTCTCGCTTTGGACGGAAAAAGTGTGTGTGAGAGAAAATGCTTGGAAACTGGTTGATTTTATTTCGCTAAGTATCTTTCTAAAGAAGAATTTTCTCATTAGAGTCCACTTCATACCAAATTGGTATAAATTTTAAGAACTATTTTTACAAATATTTTATGAGAAAATATTAAAATAATTAATTTTTTGATAATTTTTTATAAAAGTGGTGTTAAAAACTTTTCTAATATAATTTATTAAAAAACGCTTTAAAAGCATCCATTAATATGAATATAAATTGATATAATGTTTAAAAATATTACTAAAGTGATAAGTGAAACTTAAAAATTTAGTTTTATTAACTTTACCTCCTATAAAATTTGTCAAAATTTTAACATAAAACAAAATGATTTAACGTAAAGATTTTTCTTTTTCCTTTTTTGAGATACTACACCATTACTACCCTTTCTTTATAATATAATTTTTTTTTTTTTTTTTTGGGGGGTTAACTCTGACTTTTGGAGAGACAAGTGAACTTTGAAGTTTGAACTCAAGCCTGTTTTGCAAAATAATTTTAAAACATTACTATTTTAATAAATAGTTTCTTAAAATTGGTATGATCTAAGATAATGACTTGTTGTTATTATTATTATTATTATTATTATTATTATTATTATTAGGGTAAATTATATATTTAGTCCCTAATCTTTACATTATATGTCAATATATTTAGTCTTTAACATTTCATTTGTGTCAGTTTAGTCCTCCACATTTTGTTATTGTGTCAAGATAGTCCTTACTGTTAAGAAATGGATTGAAAATGTTGACATGGCTAACTTAAAAAAAGAAAATATATATATTTTTATGCCACATGGGATGCCAAGTGTATTGACACCAAAAAAAAAAAAAAAAAGAATTCACAAGACCAATTTCAATTTATAAAAGTAACTACTAATACTATCTTCTTCCTCTCAGCTTATCCAAACGAACAAAATCTAAATTATCAATAAAGAAAGAATGCTGCAATTTCAACTTAAGGGTGGTGACACTAGCAACCACATGATCAAATCAACAACTTCAATTACAATTTTGACCAACAACTACTAACTAAAAAGCATTGATAATAATGATTGGAGATTCTGGGTGAAAACCCAAAAGCAAAGAGAGTGGTGTTGCTACTATTTGTGTGTGGTATATGGTCACGGTCATAGCTAACTAGTTATTAACACTGTCTGTGTTTGCTATATGCTCAACCAAATGCCTCAAAGAAAATGAAACTCCTTAGTAGAAGCAAGGAAAGATATGGATGGATGTAAAGCAAGGCAAAGTGACGAGTGTTGGGAAGAAGAGGGACTAATACAGCCGTGTTTGGGTAGGTAGTCGCTGTTGGCCTTCTGTCGCTGGAGATCTGAGCTTACACAAAGAAGAGTGTTAATGGAGAAAGAGACGGATTCTTAGGTTTTTGTTAGCCATTGGGTGAGGTGGTGTTGACTAATCGGATTTTTAATCATGTTAGTACACTTGGCATCCACATGGCATAAAAAATAAATTTTATATTTTGGCCATTAGCCACATCATTATTTTTCCTCCATCACCTAATGGCAGAAACTATTTTGACACAATACCAAAAGGTTAGGGACTAAACTGACACAAGTGAAATGTTAGGGACTAAATTGGCATATGGTGTAAATGTTAGGGATCAAATATGTAGTTTACCCTTATTATTATTATTATTATATTTGTACACCAAAAAAAACTTTATTGAAAGAGGAGAGGATTTCAAAGGAGGGATCAAAACTTGAGCTCATTTTAAGAAAATTATCCTAATTTTGAAACTTGGATCATTAAAAAAACGAAAAGGAGAGAAGCTCAAAATTTTTGAGGTGGAATTAGAGTTGAACCGAAATCGAATTATGATGATATCATAATTAATTTAATAATTATTTAAAATATAAATAATTATATTAAATTAGTATAAATTGAAAAATTGACTAAAATAGTCTTCAAATAAATATAGAGATCTACCTTTGAAATGTTTTTTTCATATCATAATTTTCATAAGACATATAAGAAATATTAAATCTTAAGCAAATATAATAAATAAATAAACATATAAGTATATAAAAATATCAAGGTTAATATACAGATTATAAAAAATATATATATAGTTGATTTACTAAAGAATAATATTACAACCACAAACTATTTTAAAACATTTTTACAAATTATTATTGTGGTAACTTCTTACGAATCATTATTTGTATGCAATATAAATATAAAATATTAGTATAATAATAATAATATTATTATTATTATTATTTAAAAAAATATAAAAGAGAAAGAGAAGTGTCTTTGGTCTTTATCAGCTAAAGCGGTAAAGCCCGAACGGTTAGAGTAAAACCCAAACAAATTTGATTTTTCTTTTTTCTTTTTCATATATATATATATATATATATATATATATATATATATATATATATTAATTTTGATTATAACAAATCACACCACTTTTACCATAATTTGTCAACATGACAAGCTGTAAGTGGTAAAAATAATTAATGAGTTCATAATTTCACCATTCATAACTCACTATATTAATAAGTTACAAAAATTATGTAATTTATTGTGTCTTAGCATTTATTCGTTACTTTTTCTTTCTCCCTCTATTCTCTCCCTCTCACCTGCCAAAATTATCAACATCTAATCAAATTTAATCAAATGTCAAACCACATTTATTTCTTCCTTTTTTTTATTTCCCAAATGCTCCTATCTTCGCACATTTTCTTCTTTTTAACGGTACTCCTCCCTATTTTTGACTGACGCTAGAGACATAAAGGGGTGTTTGTTATTATTGTTTAAACAATTGTTTTTAGTGTTTAAACAACATTACACATTTTTTTTATATACTTTTTCATCCATACATATTTGATATTTTCACAAAATAACAATAATGTTACTAGAAATCTCTTATCAAACATGCCCAAAATAACACAACTTTTATCACTGGCTGACGTGAATGGGCATTCAACAGTTTTTTAGATTCGAATACATGAAGTTTATTTTGCGTCTGGGCAATAAAAAAATAGCCTAAAACAATGCTTTAGTTAGGAATGCCAAAGATTGTGTTTAGATAGAAGAGGCACCTGCCTTTCTGTTAGCTATGTTTATCATTATGTAAACCAAGAAATGGATAAAACTAACATCCTCTATTTTTTTTTAGCACTGGCACCTGTCTTTCTGTTAGCTATGTTTATCATTATGTAAAACAAGAAATGGATAAAACTAACATCCTCTATTTAATTTTTTTTTTTTTTTTTTAAACACTGGCACCTGTCTTTCTGTTAGCTATGTTTATCATTATGTAAACCAAGAAATGGATAAAACTAACATCCTTTATTTAAATTTTTTAATAAAAAAAACACTATTTATTTAGCTTCAAAAAAAATACTGATAATCCCATCAATAATAATAATAATAATAATAATAATTGTAGGGATATTGGGCCTGGGAGTCCGTCATTTGTTTGTGTTATGGATTTAGGCCCAATCCGAAGACAAGCGTTTGTCCGAGGACGAGAAATCTTTGTTAGGCAAGGTTGTGTTAGTGAATAAAGGTCAACTTTGACCACTATGGCTCAGGGAATGGGCCGAGAATAAATTCATCCTCGGCTAACTAAGGCCGAGGTTCAAAAAGGTTGTCTGTCACTCAGGAGTAATATTCCAAGAAGTCTTGTCGGTACTGATAAGCATTGTTAGAGTGGTGATCAGAAGAATGCCCTAAAATATCTAAAGAGAAAGCAGCTATCACCACATTAAATGCACTGCAGCTAACATCCTGGCCGCATTAATGTGGAGGTGATACCTAAACAGTGTATTTCAGCCTTACAGCTATTACATAAAGACTTATGAAAGGTATAGATGGGACAAGTATCAACACCGACCGGCTAACATGCACGTGGAAAAAGGAGAAGAGAAGGAAGGAGAGTATATAAAGAAAGGGGGGAAACAAGAGAGAGGATCGAGAATTCACAAGAAAAAATACTGTAGCATCTAAGAACTAAACTTGAGATCAAAACATAAGATTAGACCTCCTCAGATCTTTCCGATGATGATTTTTCTTCAATACGAGCCTTTTTTTCTTTCATTCTCCTATGATCTGAATCCATTTTTGTGTTTGTTTGATCAACTAAAGCCTAGTATCCAAACCCATTTTCTACAAATTCATTATTTTGGGCTTTTTGGGCTTACATCCATCCACGTAGTGGGCTAGAAGTTCAAATCTGGTCCTTACAATAATAATAATTTGCATCCATTATAATTTGGAATTATTACATTTTCCAATTACAAAAAAATTCCTAGGGGTGTAATAAATATTATGCATTTGCGTTTGCAAGAAGTGCAACTATTGAGAATTTTTTTTTTTTTTTTTTTGGATATAACTTTTTTTTTTCAATAGGAACGTGGGTAGATAATTGATAGTGTGTTTCTTTTTTATTAGGTTTTTTTGTTTTACTTGAATTTTTAAAGGTTATGCAAGGAAGAGTTTTTTTTTTTTTTTTTTTTTTTTAACTACTGGGAAGAGTTTGTGTGGGAAAAGATCCACCCGCAGTTAGTTTGTCCACTTTGGGGCCAAAGGACCCGCACAGCTTTGTTCTTTGCAAACGACGTGAACAGTTTTTGAGACTTGCTCCCACATCGAAGAAAAATGCGCCCCACTTATGCTTTATAAGCTTTAGCTAAAAACAAGAGTGTACCACTACAACACATGACGAACAAACTGATTGCGGGTGGATCTTCCCCCACAAAAAGGCGCTTTTGAGGGCAGTGCCCATCAAAGGTATTGTCCGCTTCGGATGGCAGTTTTTGAAACTTGCTCCGACCATACGGTTTTGTTACCCCGAAGGGCACACCTCTACCACTACAACTATGTGTTGTAGTGGTACACTCTTGTCTTTAGCTAAGAAGCATGAGTGGAGCGCATATTTCTTTGATGTGGAAGCAAGTCTCAAAAACTGCTCACGTCACTTGCAAAGAACAAAGCCGTGTAGGTCCTTCGGCCCCAAAGCGGACAAACTGACTACGGGTGGATCTTCCCCCACAGTTTGTATTTGTTAGAAGTTATGTGGGTAGCTAATTGATAAAGAGTTATTTGAAGGTGGGGAGTGTTTTTTTTTTTTTTTGGTGGCCAGGTAGTTTTTTTTAAAAGAACGTGAGATAGTATTTTAACGTAGAAGTAGAAGTAGTGTTTCAACGTGGGTAGTAATTTATTTACGAGGGAATTTACTATTTTAACCCCATTTTAATTGGTTTAGATTAATTAAGTTAAGAGTATTTTTTACAGTAAATAAAGCAATAACTAACTTTCTGAATCCTCTTAATATATACTAGCCTCTGAGCACGCGCTCACGCGCGTACTCAGAGGCTCTTCTATTTTTTGGGTTAGGATTAATAATTTGTATTTATTATAATTTGTGATTTCTACTTTTTCCAATCACAAAAAAAAACCCTAAGGGTGTAATGAAATGTTTTTTTTTTTTTTTTTTAAAGAACAGAAGAAACAAATACATCGTGATGAAAAAAAAAAAAAATGAATACATGGGGTGAGTTTTGTAGATTGGAGGAGTTTTAAAACTAACAAAAGAGTAATCCTATTTTGTAGGGAGTTAGTGAGTAGAAGTAGGAATTTAAATCAACGTAAAAGTAGGAGTTTATTAGAAGCAGGAAGACATTTCAACGTAGAAGTAGGAATTTATTATTTTTGTCAATTTACTATTTTAACTCCAGTTTTAAATTTTCGGTAGGGGTATTTTTGACAGTAAAAAAAGCAATAACTAACTTTCTTTTGCCAATTTACTATTTTAACCTCATTTTTAAGTTGTTGGTTAATTAATTTAAGGGTATTTTTGACAAGAAAAAAAGTAATAACTAACTTTCTGAATCCTCTTAATATATACAGATAGAAGATAAGAGTGTTTTTAATACACACTAAAAAAAAAAAAAAAAAAAAAAAAAACTTAAAAGGCACTTAATTTATTATTAATTGAAATACATATTTTTTATAAACAAAGAAATAAAATAGAATCAAACAGCAGGGTTTCAACTCCTGGACTACAATTTCTGCTGTCAAGGTTGAGTAAGAAAGGTGGAGAGGTTCTAGGACCTATGCTAACTTCGCATGCATAGCAAAGAATTCAAACTAAAAGACTTGAATGTGAGACATGTTAGCCTATATCTAACTACTTAAGCAACCTTTCTATGATTCTATCAACTCTCACGAAGTTGTTGCATACAAGACATGTTATGAAAGTGTGTTGTTTAAGTGTAAAGTAAAACAAAGACGCAGTCAGGGATACATAACTCACCATTAAAATGAAATTAGCCTATATCTAACTGCTTTAGCAACCTTTTATTATGGGAATTACTCCTTAAGTCCAGCTTAATTTAGGAACCTTTATCGGAGGAATAGCTCCTTTCTCCTAGCAGAATCATCCACACAGTACAGCAATACCAAACCATAACTCAACATTCTTAAGATGCAGAAGTTATATAATGTGCCCACTCTATGGAGAGGGTCTCTCACAAACCAATGGGGCCAACGTACTTGTGAGAGGCCAACTCCATAAAGTGGGCTCGGAAGATACTTTCTCAAAATTATGTCAAATAGTTAACATGAATGCTTTTTACAATATAGCCTAATCCCGTTTCCTTCAAATATACTTTTCTGTTTTGCTCATCCATTTTTCATGCTTTCTTTCATTGTCCCTAATAAAATACGAAATGAAAAAATTTGTGACTTGTGAGCAAGCAGTTGAAAAGAAGAGAGGAGGGGAAAGGGGAGGGGGGGGAGTGGGTTGAAGGGAAGATATTTGTTCAATAGTAATCAGAATCAGAGTCGTAGTACTCATCATCTTCATCTTCATCCTCTTCGTCTTCATCAAAGTCTCTATCCTGTTCAAGCCAAATGTGATCCTCATCCCAAAGTGGACAAGAACACATCGCTCTCTTGTTCTTCCACTCAGCTCCACAATTGTAGCAGAATTCATACCCACACCTGAAAAGCAATAAAAGCACAAGCAGCAATATAATCAACTACAAAATGTAACCATAAAAAAAAGAAAATAAATGGTTATTAGGTAGATTTAAATAGTCTTCCATTCTAACTTCCAAGTAGTAAATCACTAATAAATATGCATAACCTAACTTTAGATGGAATGAACTCTAAACGATTTCCTTTTTTTGGTGAGAAAAAAAAAAGGGCCCTGCGCAGGGGGGGGGGGGGGGGGGGGGGGGAACCTATACACACACACACACACACACACACAAACAACAGCAACAAGATGGTAGGAACGTTAGTCTCATTCATCTCTATGTACAACCTTGTCTTCCATTGAATCCACGACCTTGAGCCTTCCAAGTCTCAATCTACCTTATTTTGTTGCCTTATAATTCTTCTAATGCCTCTGACTTGGTCCTCAGTGTGCATGACAAAACAATCTTAAGCATATTTTTCTCCTACATTCTCATTTCAGCCACAGTGTTTATAAACATATTCCTTGATGGCCAAGTTTCTTTTATAACAAGTTAAGATAGAGATTGGTTTTAATGACAACACCAAGGACTCCAATTAAGCCACCAAATCTGTTTTTACAGACAAATGTCATCTAAAGTCTCCACTTCCTTAATAGGTAAAGTAAACAGAGAATAAAGGAGCAAGCAGGTAATCGCAAAGAAAAAGAAGAAGAAGAAGACCTAGTTATGGCATCAAGATCATGTAGACTTGGCCACAAAGAGAGATATATAATCCTCTAAACTTATATTCTTCACCTTGTGTAGTCCACATGCAAAACAATGGATTTAAAATATACATTCTTAGAAGCTACATTTTTAATATGTAAATAAAGATGCTACTTACATGCGTTAAAAAGAAAAGCAATAATGACCTTTGGCAACCAAAAAAAGCAATGACACTTGGATAGAAGGGAATACCTGCAAGTCATGTGGTAGCAACCTTCAGCAAGTTCAATCATATGGTTGCATTTAACACACTGGCGCCAAAGATTCCTTGTAGCAAGAGACTTCAGCTTTACATCTTCTGCAGGGGGATGAGGATTCAAACTTTTGAAGGCAAAACATGTCATGTTACTGTGCCAAGAGACATTGCAATCAATACAAAACAGGCCATGGCATTTTACACATTTCCTGGCTCCAGATCGTTCAACATCCAGAAAATCTTTGCTATATTCCAAAATGTCACTTTTTGACATTAATTCTGAGCACCTTGGATTTGGGCAATAAACTTTGTCTGCAACAGGAATTGAAGCTTCCTTAATGCGTTGGCTCATGGTCTCAATTGACTTGGGTGGCAAGAACTTTCTGCAGCTGTCAACAACAAGCTCTGATTTACAGCCTTCGTGAGGGCATTTAGGCACCATCCCATGAAGCAACTTCACCTCAACATGCTGTTTCATACAAGAAAAGCAATACTGGTGTAGGCAGCCATCAACCGAGAACATCTGACTGACATCAGCATCTTCCAAACAAATTACACAAGCCTCATTTAGATTATTGCCATGGCTAGATTCTGCAGGTCTGGTAACCTGAGACACTATTGCATCTTTTGCAAGTTTAAACGCAAATTTAACATCATTCCGTGCCACAAGCTTGGGGTTGAAATACATAAATTTTTTTCGGAGAAGTGTCACCTGATTTACTAGCACTGCAATCTTGCGCTGCTTTGGTGGCCATCTTCCACTAACCTGCATTGGTAAAACACAATACCTCAATAAAGAGGGCATGTAAAAATATTTAAGACCAAAACAAAGTTGTAAAAACTATAAACATTTCTAGAATTAAAGGATATTATAAACACCATCATTAAAGTAATCATCAGAAAGCATTTTCCAAACAAAAAGACACCACACAACTCTAAAAAACGAGTTTCTCAAAGTGGTACTTCAAAATATAACATATAAATATTATCATTCACCAATTCTGCCTGTGCCTGTCCTTACTCCTTAGTGTCACACATTTTGTTCATAGCCAGTCCCAAGCCCCAAAAAATGAGGATGGCTGTGACCATCATTACCAGCCATTTTATTATGGATCACGACAGATTTCTTTTACCAGCCAAGCATTTCATCTATACTATTATTTGGAGAATAAAACTCTTTGGGGTTCGCTTTTTAAATGCTCCAAAATACTCACATTTTAATCTTATTAATTCCACAAAAAAAGGGATCAAATAAGAAAAATAATATATTTCAAACTCCTCTATTTTTATTGAACGTCTTGTTTGTTCATTTTGACGCCTTTATCATATTATTTGATTATATTTTATCATACTAATTTCTATTCTACCTTCCCGGAGTTAATTTTACAGCGCACTCCATTAAAATTTAAAACATTCCTATGGAGTCAATGCTCGGCTGATAAATAACTCACTTCTTGGTCTTCGACCCCCTCAGTCACTATGAATGCCCCCGATCAGTGCAATGGGATGTGGTTATTTATCTATCTCTTGACTCGAAATGGGAGCAGGTTTGATTTGAAAAAGGATCTTAGAGTGTCTAGGGTTGGGCTAGGAGGGTCCTCTTAACGCCTTCTTCTTTCTTCTCATCGGAGTTATTTCACAAAGGCTTGCCATGGTAAGGAAGAAGGGGGGGAACAAGCACACTTGGAGAGCGCAGTACACAGGTTCAGCTTGGGTTTAGTGCCCTGTGCAGCAGAGCCAGTAAGATGTTGCCATATGTCCAAAATTTGTCATGTAACAGCATCTCATCGGGTCTAGTGCACACAAAGCAATGAACTTAAGCCTCTCCCAAATGCAACTATTATAGACCCACATTTCCCACTTTTTGCACTAAAATCATGAAAAATAAATGTGAATAAACTGCTCATAACTATCAATGCTTTGATTTTTTTTGTCTTTGAAGTGTCAAGACTCAAGACACTTGTAATAACCATCAGTTCATTTGTGGGCACACTATGAAGGAGTTGACTCAAAGTAGTACATGATCACTCTCACCTTGACTCAACTTTTTCTCAGTGGCAAAAGTTGTGACATTTCGGCAGTCTTTTCTAATAATTAATTCATACATAAAATAAAACTAATAAGAGGTATTAAATTAAAAAATAAAACACGAAAACCGAGGAAGAGACAGAGAGAGAGAGAGAGAGAGAGAGGCATACAAATTGGTAAAGCGGGTTGTAGTCGAAATAAACAGTGACACGCTTCAACTCCAAAGCGATAGCAGCATTTAAGCCATCGATCAAAGCTTTGGCCTCCGCAGCATTCTTGCTCATTCCATTTCCCACAAGTGGTTTCCTCACTTGGAATATCACATTATCACTCGGATCGCAGATCGCCACGCCTATTCCCGCCAACGCAGTTTTCACACCCCTAATCTCTTCCACGCTCACCAAGCCTTTCGTGTAAATTCTGAAAACGGCGTCGTTGTTGTTGTCCGCCACTGGTTTCGATTTCGAGCAACCCTCGCCGGGGAGGGGCTTTTCGTAATTGTCGCCCCACTCCTTCCAGTCATCTTCCGGAATTCTCAGTATCTCGCGCGCGAATTTCTCGTCGTGGATCCGACGGTTGAGATCTTCCCTCACTCTCCGCATCTCCAACTCGCTCGCTTCCCGGTCCTTCACTTCTTGCACCAATTTCGCCAGTTCGTCGGATTGGAGAACAGCGAAGCTCGAAACGCCGCCGTTTTCTGTGGTGGTGGTGTGGTGAGGTTTGGGAATTGAGGAAGTGGAAGTGGAAGTAGAAGTGGAAGGTTGGAGGGCGAGAGAGGCAGCGAGGGCTTCTTGGAGTTGGAGATGGAAGGCGAAGTCGAGGTCGGAGTCTAGGGCTTGCGCCGCCATGAGCTCGCGGCGTTGCTCGAGGATTATTGACTGATGGTCGTCTTCCCGGTGATCTGAGTCTCTGTTCGACATTGACAATTTTTGAGAAATGGGCCGAATGAGCAAGCAAGCCCCGTCTTTCTTTGTTTGGAAAGTAAGGGTCAAATCGTCTTTTTCATGTTCAGAAAATGGAAATCACACGCTTCTTTATCTTTACTAATTTATTAGAGCATCCACAGCAGTGGAGCTAAAAATTTAGCTTTTTAGCTCCACCAAAAGTTACTTTATCTATTATACCTACACATATACTACAACAGTGGATCTATTTTAGCTATCAACATAATAAAATAATATAAACATCACAATAAAATAATATATCCCTACAATAAAATAATATACCACCTACAATAAAATAATATATCGAACTACCCAAAAAAACAACCCAACACCATCCACAACCACCTCTACCATCAGCCACACCCGCAACCACCACTATCACCACCACCAGCAGACACAACCAAACCCAAAAAAAAAAAAAAACCAAACACCGTACCACCAAACCATAGCCACAACAACCACCATCGCCACCACCACAGCCATCAAACCCATTGAAGAAAACAAAAATCAAACATCATACCCACATGAAAATACATTAAAAAAAAAAAAAAAAAAAAACAAACAAACAAACTCAATCACAGCAAAGAGGATGGCGTGGGTCTGATCGGAGGACTGGGCGGAGGTGTTGATCGGCGGAGTGGGGAGGACTGGGCGGCGTGGGTCTGATCGGAGGATTGGGCGGAGGCGTGGATCGGCAGCTTGAGGCTTGGGTCGGTGACGTTGAGGCCGGCGGAGGGACGCGGACTGGGCGATGGGGCTTGGGGTGATCAGCGATGGAGCTTGGCGTGGGTCGGCGAGCTGGGTCGGTGGAACAGGTCGACGGTGAGGGAGCTGGCCGGCGAGTTGAGGGATGAGGGAGATGAGGGAGGCCGGCGAGCTAGAGAGGAAAAGAAAATTTACCGGCGAGCTGAGAGCTAGAGAGAAAAAAATGACCGGCTAGCTGAGGGAGGAGGGAGGCCGGCGATCTGAGGGATGATGGAGGCCGGTAAGCTGGAGAGAAAAAAAAAATTTGAGGAAGAAAGAAGAAGGAAGAGAAGCCGGAGAGAGGGAAAGAAAGAAAAGGATTGGAGTATTTTAATCTGAGAGGAGAGAGAGTGGAGTAATAAAAAAATATTTTTTTTTTTAGCTTTGAGCTACAGTGCACATCTAAAAATAGATGTGCACTGTAGCTGAGGAGCTAAATCTTTTAGATTTAGCTCCACTGCTGTGTAATGGTTTTTGGGTATAGAGGAGCTAAAAAATAGCATTATACCTATATAGCACCACTGCTGTGAGTGCTCTTATACCGCACTCGTATATTTCCTTTCCTTCGACCAGAAGTATCTATACTATATACTACTAGCCTCATCACACGCATGTGTGATGAGGCTAGAATTTCCTTTCCTAATTTTTAGTTTTTACGCTATAAATTTAAGAGATAAATACAACTAAAAAATAAAAAGTAAATTATGATTTTTATCGTTTACAAGATTTCAGTGTCCTATTAATTTAATCCATGTCGTTTTCTCTTGGATGAAAACGTATATTTCCTTTTCTTTCTTAGCTTTTAGTTTTTACCGCTATAAATTTAAGAGATAAATACAACCAAAAAATAAAAAGTAAATTACAATTTCTATCGTTTACATAATTTCAATGTCCTGTTAATTTAGTCCATGTCGGTTTCTCTTGGACGGAAATTGCTAAAATGACAAACAATGAAAATAATATATTAGTTTATTGTTACATCAATAAAAATTAATTTATTATTTTCGCCATTTGTTACGTCAGCAATTTCCTTCCAATTAATAATGGCATAGATTAAATTGATACGACACTGAAAGGTTATGAACTAAATTGATATATTATGTAAAGAATAAGAACCAAATATATTGTTTATCCGTTTCTCAAAAAAAAAAAAAATTATTGTTTATCCTGCAAATTATTACAACAGTTTTTTAAGAGTAGACAAAAATTCAAAAATGAACATTGGTACTTCATTTAATATGTTTCTAGGTCTTATTTTTTATCCGATAAAAAAAAAAGTCTTATTTTTTATATGCACCAATATGTACTATGAGATTATAAGCTAGTATAATCAAATTTTGGAGTGAAAGCTTCCTAGTCTAGGTTAGAAAGATTTTGGTCTTCACTTATAAGATTTAGGACTCCTTGAGTAGAATGGGGCTCCTTCCCTTCTCTCTTTTTGAAGTCCTTTTTATCCTTTCCAAAACTTGGGAACTTCCCTTTTTTAGCAAATTTTCCATTGTTCTTGAACTTCAGGAATTTTCGGAAATTCTTTGCGAGATAAGCAACTTCTTTCTCAACACCGTCCTCATCCGAAGCATTGTGAGCTTTTGCCCTTTCATTAATAGTCTTAAGTGCAAGGGATTTGCTCTTCCTTTGTGAGGGGCAATGATAACTCATAAGTTTGAAGGGAGCCAATCAGTTCTTGGACTTTGATATCATCAAGGTCCTTGCTCTCCTCAATTGCTGTGACCTTTGCACAGAAGCTCTCTGGCAATGAACGAAGAATTTTCTTAACTATTTTCGAGTCCTCCATTTTCTCCCCAAAGTTGAACTTGCCGATGACCACTTCATTCAGCTTGCTATAGAAAGAGTCAAAAGACTCGTCCACCCACTCATTTTCAGCTCCTCAAACCGAGTGGTCAGCATCTGCAACTTGGTGTCTTTCACCTTCTTTGTTCCTTCATAAGTGGTCTCCAATATCTCCCATGCCTCCTTGGCAATAGTTACGTGAGAGATCCTATGAAACTCATATGGAGAAACACCACAAAAAATAGCATTTAGTGCTTTACTATTCACATTAGATGCCGCGAGAGCTGCCTTATCCCACGTGGATTTGGTAGCCTCCGGCCTAGTCCATCCAATATCAACGGCATCCCAAACAGTTTTATCTATTGAACATAAAAATGCCCTCATTCGGACTTTCCAAAAGGCATAATTGCTACCATCAAAATATGGTGGCGCATTTAAAAATTGAGACCGATCCATCTCAAAGAAGGGTCAAGGATCGCACTAAGGTATGTAAACCACAATGAGTGCACCTGTTCTGATACCAATGGAATGCTCTAAATTGTGTGAAAACACAAGAGCTGTTCAAACCCCAAGATAAAAATTACGGCTCGTAGATTTTACTCTAACTTATACTAAGTGTGGAAAAGAGTAAAAGCAAGCGGATGAACAAATAAACTACTCTAAGCTACAAACAATATAACACAGTAGTAATATGAAAGCTAGAAGAGTGGGGAAGAGGAATGCAAACACAAGATAACACGCTGATGTGTTATCGAAGAGGAAACCGAAGAACTCGGCGAAAAACCTTTCCGCCGCCCTCTAAGCGGTAATCGATCCACTAGACAATCAGCTGGGATACATGGGTTAGCAAGAGACCCTCCAAGCCTAATCTACCCAATGTACCTAAGCCTCCAAACTCCTATGCCAACAAGACTACTCGGAATCGTGTCTTGTCTAATTCTCCGGATCCCGCAACAAGCTCTATGTTGCATCTGCCATCCTTGGCTTCTTCCAATGTTTCCCAGCAGCACCAAATTCTCACTTGACACTCTAAAAGTGTGTGGTAAGTGTTTGGGCTATTAACCTCTCAATGATATGGAAATGGAGAGAAAGGAGTTGAGGAAATCCACAAGCAAATGTGTAGAGATATGTGGGTATAGCAATCTCTAACTCTCAAGGTTTTTTGGCTAGGGTTTTCTCTCAGAAGAACTCTTCAACAATTGTGGGTAATATGGGTATATATAGTGTGGGTACAGAAAGTGTGTATCAGATAGTACAGACTGGGAGAACAGAATGTTTCGCAGGTGTCTCGCGGGAAGGCCTTACCCGCGAGATACTCACGAAACACAGCTGTCTCCATCTGTCTTGACTCTTCGCATTCCAGTCACGTGTAGGGCACATGCATCATTTCGCGGGATGCTTAGTCGCGAGCTACCCATGAAAACCCTTTTGTCTTCAATAGCTTGAGTCTTCACACTCTCTCTCTCTATCACACAACCCTTATAATTAAATCCCACAATAAATACAGGGTACAAGAGATTGAATGAAATCATAATCAAATTTGGCACGGAATAAAGCTAACAAAACACATAGTTGTAAATAACAACTTTACAGGTACTAATTGAAGTTTTCCAGAAAGTGACAACGTTGGTTGGATATCCAAGTTGTTTACAGAGCTTGGTGGTTGAAGTTGCTCCGAAGCAACGTTTTGGACTTTGAATAAGGGATGACTCTGCGTCACAAATAATGTTTTTAATTTTATTATAATATTGACAATGATAAGGTTATGCATTATGCCTGTAATTAATAAAAGTAACATTCATTGTTCAGTGTTCTATTATCTTTTTTTAATTTTCAGATGAAAGCTAAATTTGAACTCTTATATCAGTTACGGAGTTAATTGGCTCCTATTTTAAATGATGCTAAAGCCCCACTTGATGTAATTTACTTTGCTGCGCTATCTAAGGATTTAATATTGTGTGTTCCTGCAATGAAGAGGTTGCTCAGGCAATTATATTTGCATTAATGGATCAAAGTGTGTCAGAGTTGAGGCCGCCCCTAATTCAGCTTCTACCTTTACACCTTCATCTTCTGTACACACACACAATATATATATATATATATATATATATATATATATATATATATATATATATATATATATATATATATATATGCCAAAAAAAAAAACCAAATAAACACTGAACAGTCAAACATAATTTACAGGATTTAAGATTTATAGAGAAGGGTATATGAAAGGCTTCTATTCAAAAAAAAAAAAAAAAAAACCCAAAAAAAAAAAATAATTGCAAATAAATTCAACAATCACTCATCCATACAACAATCAAAACACTATAAATTACAAAACAAAACAACAACAAAATACACACCAAAAATAGCATAAAATTACACTCTCCACAATCACAAAAATGAGCATGCAACATGAATTACCAACATATTTATTGCTTGAAATATTTTCCAATGTTGGAAGACAATTGCCAAAATTTTTAGGCAACATCAAAACCAGGTACACAACTTTAAATTCAAATCTCATGTTTGTTACTTTCACATGAACTCCCCACTTTTTCTCTACTAATCACAATCAACCACATCCAAAATTGTGGCACAAAATATTAAAATCCTATATTTTCTCTTTTTATTAAATTTTTACTATGAAGCAGTGCGCAATTCTATAGTCATTGTTATATTTCTAAAAGAAAAAAAAATTATAGCTTCATCAATCAAATATTGCAATTAAAAAAAACAAAAAAAAATTATACACTCCCTAGGGGCCGAACAGATGCAAAGTTTTTCTTTATGGCTATGGCCCTTCACATTAAAGTTTCCTGCGTTAGACAGATGGTGTATTCCAAAGTCATGACATGAATGATGTTACATAGTCAGCGTGATGCGGATATATATATATTTTTTTTCTTTCTCATTACAATGCTGATCCATATATCCCAAGTTTCAATTTTCTCTTTTTATTAACTTTTTACTATAAAGTAGTGCACAATTCTATAGTCATCGTTATATTTCTAAAATAAATAAAAAAAAAAAAATTATAGCTTCATCAATCAAATATTGCAATTAAAAAAAAAAAGTTTATACACTCCCTAGGGGCTGAACAGATGCAGAGTTTTTCTTTATGGCTATGACCCTTCACATTAAAGTTTCCTGCGTTACACAGATGGTGTATTCCAAAGTCATGACATGAATGATGTTACATAATCAGCGTGATGTGGATATATATATATATATATATATATATATATGTGTGTGTGTGTGTGTGTGTGTGTGTGTGTGTAGACACATATATATATATATATATATATATATATATATATATATATATATATTTATATTTATATATTTCTTTCTCATTACAATGTTGATCCATATATCCCATGTTTCAATTTTCTCTTTTTATTAACTTTTTACTATGAAGTAGTGCGCAATTCTATAGTCATTGTTATATTTCTAAAAGAAAAAAATTTGTAACTTCATCAATCAAATATTGCAATTGTGATGATAATAATGTTCATGTATAATTCTTAGTATATGATTATTTTCATGTTTTGTCACCAGTTGATTTTTTCTAACGCATTAGTTTCTTAATATGTGTTTTCATTTTTTAAAAACAGCTGCAAGCGATTCAATCGGCTAACCAAAAGGAAAAAAGTTTTTCACCACATCAATCTAACTGGACTACTCCAAAATCCCTTATTCCTTCGAAACAATGAAGAAAAACTCATTCATCAATGCTTTAGGGTTGGAAACAAACAAGCACTATTTTGGGTCGAAGCTCACAAATATTTTGTACAAGATCAAACTAAAGTGGGAAAAGAAATCCTTCTTTAAGCAAACATAGAAGTAGACAGCAAAGTATGGACTAGTAATTGCGTTGTTATGTGAATCAAATGATGAAGGAATACAACTACTATTATCAATTCTAAACCAACCAGATGGAAAACAATTGCTGCAAAACTATCGACAAATCCTTTGACATACAGTTTTTGGAACAAACACATTTTGCATCCCAAAAAACCAAGCATGCAAGAAAAATGGAGTGGGTCATTGGGAACGTGAATGCCCTTACCCATATGGAAATGAAGAATTACATGTAACATGCAAAATGTGCTCAATTGACGTAGAAATGTACAAATTAGCCAATTGAGTTTGGTACAAATTATGTTTCCAAAAAACATAATACAATAAAATTTCCTCATCCTAATTATAATACTAATCTCTATCTTTAAAGGAATAGATCTTTTTTATTATTATTAATATTTATTTAAAAAGACTTGCAACAACTTAATTACAGTCCTCTAAAGTTTTCATCTAGCATGATGCTAACTTCAAAATTAGAAAATCCTTTCTATCTAATTTTAAGTTAATTAAATTTTACTAACTTGGGAAGATGGTTGATCAGCTCTGGACTAACTACAAGGCCAAGTACAGCTGTATCCTTTCCACATCTAATTCCAAGACAATACCTTCTATCATCATGAATCCTACAATATATTGTTTATACATATATAATGTAGCTTAAATAGTAATACATCCAAAAATATTTCAAATAATAACACGATCATAAAAAAAAATTACCACGCACAACGTGTGGGTCCGTGACTAGTATATTACTAAAAACTAAATCGTGGCATTTATTGCTACTAAGCTCTTGTTGCGTCACTTCATCGCCACGTCATTCGCCACGTAATTGTTATTTATTATTTATTCCTTTTTTTTTACAATATATATATATATATATATATATATATATATATATATATATATATATATAAATAGATTATTGACTTTACATATTCATCTTTGTCAGTTTTAACATCTATATATATTTCTTTATTATTTCCAATTTTCCTATAATTTTGTTTTTTACATTCACTTATTTTTTTAAAAATATTTACACTTTCTTCAACCTTTCTTCTTCCCTTACTTTTTCATCTCCCCACTATCCTCTACTTTAATATTGCTATTCATTTTTCCCTTTATCCTCCTTTATTTGTTTCTTCTTATCATTTCCCTCTTACTATAAATTTGTCACTCTTTTCCATTCTTTGCATATCTCTCTCTCTCTCTCTCTCTCTCTCTCTCTCTCTCTCTCTCTCTCTCTCAATGTTTTGGTGGATTTTTATTTTTTATCGCATCTCCGCTTTAGGTTGATAAATTTTTGTGTTTTTAAGAACTCTAATTTAGGTTGATACGATTTAGTTTTGTGTTTTAAGTTATTATTATTATTATTTTGCTCTTTGATTGTTAAATTTTATCTGATTACATTATAAAAAATTAAAGATAGCAGAAAAAAATAAAATAGTATTCCATTACATAGTATAATTTAGATAATTTAGTGTTTATTGTTATATCTTTTAATTTTTCTTATTTTTTTCTTCTCTTCTATTTTACTCAATATTGAAATTCAACCACATCCTCCTTATCATTAAATTATTTATATTTTATCTCTATTTTTGTTTAAAAAAATAAAAAATGTAATATTTTGCTTAAATTCAAATAAAAGAAAATTGTGCACATCAAATTGTACTCATTTTTATTTAACATTTACACTTTCTCCAACCTTTCTCCTTCTCTTTACCTTTTCATCTCTCCAAACATTCTACCTTGATATCACTCTTCCTCTTTCCTTTTATCTTCCTTGATTTTGTCTCTTTTTATTATCACCCTCTTAGTAAAAATTTGTCAATCACTTTTCCATTCTTTACATAATTTCCTCTCACAAAAAAGTGGTTATTTCCCACTCTTTCTCCCTCAAATTTTTGGTGGATTTTTATTTTTATTTTTCTTGCATCTCTATTTTAGCTTGATAAAGTTTTGTATTCTTTAGAACTCTATTTTGGTTGATGGGATTTAGTTTTGTGTTTTAAGTTTTTTTATTTTTTTATGACTTTGATTGTTAAATATTATCATATTGCATTATAAATAATTAAAAATAGTATATAAGAATGTACTATTATTATATTACATAGAATTATTTGGATAAGTTAGTGTTTATTGTTATGTATTTTTTTTTCTCATATCATTTTATTTAACATTTAAATTTAGCCACATCCCCCATATATATCATTAAATTATTTATATTTCCATTCCTTTTTTATTTTAAAAATTTTAAAATATAATATTTTGCCTAAATTAAATAAATAAAATTGTCCACATTAAGTAGATTAATGCTAGGGAAACACTCATTCTCACACCCAATGCATCAATGGAAGAATGAAATACAAAACAAATCAAGTTAGAAACACTAAATTAAAAAAAAAAAAAAAAAAAAAAAAAAAAAAAAAAAAAAACTAATAATGCATATTTAATGTCATTGAATCATCATCAAATTTTGGAAAACGATAGGTTGCCAATGGAGAGAGAGAGTGAGAGAGAGAGAGAGATGGTTTAAAAAAAACCAATACAAAGTAATAAAGAGTAGATAAAGAAAAAAAAAACCAAACATCAATTAGTAATCGTTGATTAGAAAACCAAAAGGTTGTAAGGAAAAGTAAAAAATAAAATAGAGATTATCGTGTGGAGAACATTAAAAACTTTATAGTGTAGTAACATAAACCATTAAATTCACTTAAAAAATTAAATCAACAATCAACAATTAAATATAATCATAGTACTAAATTTAAATTTAAAACTAATCAAACTCTAACTATGGAAACCATATTAATAATAACTAAAAAAAGAGATGTTCTCTGATAGTAGTAGAAATTACAAAAGAAATAAAGTTAGAAAATTTAAAAATCCATTTTTTGACATTTCATTTAACCTTATTTTTAATATATATATAAAATTTTCATACACTATTACTTTCGAAAATCTAATGAACAATGCTACCTCTCATTTATCGTCTTTGATATGCAAATCATTAGTTAGTAAATATATGATAATGGTAAGAAGCGTTACAAATGAGATCACTAAAAAATATATATAAAATTAATTAGCCATCATTATGGAGTAGTAGTCTATAATTTTACACGTCCAAAAAAGTGGAATATATAGAGTTTTCTTAAAGGTATGTGCAAAGATTCACAATATATATGTATGTGTGTGTGTATAAAGGTAAAAAAAGGTATATTTAAGGTTTTTTTTTTAACTTAAAAACTAATGAAAAACCAATGGTTAATAACTAAAATTATAGTATGAATAAAATATTTAATGTGACCATCCTAAAAAAATTATCACGCGCAACGCGCGAGTATGCGACTAGTTATCATAATAATCAAAACTCATTACAAAATTATAATCTTATCTTAGCCAAAATTAAAATGCAACTAAAGGAATAAATAGGCCTTATAATAATTTATTACTCAAACAATTGGTAGGCATATTCAAATTCCTGATTCCAAAAAAACTAAGTATTAACCCAAACTAAAATTCAACCAAAGCTATAAAAGGGAAAGAGAACACTTTCTGATGGGATATTAAAAAAACACAATACCAAAACACATATTTAAAAAAACTATCAACCTTAATTAGAGTTAATTATAAGAAAGAACAAAAATTTAGCAAAAGAGAGAGAGAGAGAGAGAGCTCACAGTTTTGTGTGAGAAAAATATGGATTGAATGAGAAAACGATATCAAATTTATACAAAATAAAATGGGTAGAAGAAGAGTCAAAATATAAAAAAGAGGAAGTATAACGTTAAAGTAGTGGGGGAGATAAAGAGGTAAAAAGGAAATGGAAAGATTGGAAAAAGTATAATAGTAGGTGTGAACTAATACGGAGAAGAAGAGTTTTTTTTTTTTTTTTTTTTTTTTTTTTTTTTTAAATAGGGGGAAGAAAATTTTAAATAGAGAAAAGAAAAATCAAAAAAATAAATGAATGACATGGCTGTTGATGTGAAGCGTAGCAACAATAAATGCTACACTTCAACTTTTAGTAATATATAGTCACACTTACATTGTAGTGTTATGGTTCAGAAATGTGTTGGCAAATCCTAAAACCGTTATTGTTGAAGATCATATTGACTCTCTCTCTCTCTCTCTCTCTCTCTCTCTCTATGTTAGTTTCTACCATTTCTTGAAAAAATTGAAGAGCAGTCTGTAAGTGCCAATGTAACCGCGTCGCAAATTAGGCTTAAAACATCCAAGTTTTTTTCTTGGTGTAGTCTGATAGGGATTCATAAATTTATTGTAGCTTGTAGTATATGTATATCCTATACCCATTCTAATGTTCAATACATGAGTTCTAAACAACACATGGGCTCACGCATTGGTGGGGGGGTCACATGTTGTGAAAAACCCATTGCATGCAGTTAGTACAAGATATACTCTAGGCTAAGGCCTAAGGCCTCACTTGTCCCAAAATAAATTAAAGGGTCTCAAGGCCCCTTATTGCATAAGTAAAAAGTTACCGAAATTGTATAAAAATGTCTCACAATTTTAAAATGATAATTTTTTTAAAGAAAAGAATATTGATGGATTTTGCATTTTTTTTCCCTACTTATAATTAGATCCCCAAAATATTGAGCCAATAGAAATCCAGCTTAATTGAAACAATAAACTAATTCACCAAAAATAATTGTTATGAGTGTGCTGAATAATTATTGAAATTTTTTTTCCTAATAACTTGTGAAAGAGACATAAATAAAGCCAAAATACAAAAACTTAATTAGCAATTTTACATCACAAAAAAAAAAAAAAAAAAAAAAACTATATTAAAACTTATTTAATGCGGCAAAACTTTTTTTTTTTTTTTTTTTTTAATTTATACAAGATAGAATTCTACTCTAACCTAATCTAAGTGTATATGTGTGTGACGACTTAAACCCTGGCTCTTGCCCCCCACACTCCACAAGTACTTATACTTGTGGAGTGACCATCGCACCAAAGGAGTGCGGTGGTGCGGCAAAACTTAGATACAATACCTTAAGTACAGTACCTTAGATTCTCCTTTTAATTCTAAGACACGTGGAACATGTGGCACTTAGCCAAAGACACTAAACGGAGTTAAAATTTTACATGGACTAAGGAAATCCAACAGCTTATTCTCTTTCTCTTCAATTGAACTCAAGAACAAAACTCTCCCAATCGACTCCTCTCTTTTTACTAGAAATCAAGCACCCATACCCTTTTGAATAGCCGTCAGTGACCACCTTCAAATATAACAAATTGTGGAACTTGTCATATCCACCAGCAATAGCAGAATTTTCATGTGCTTGGCTTATAAGAATATATCTTTAGAAAGAGATTAGGTGGACATTAGTCTTAAAAAATATACCTTTAGAAAGAGATCCGATGGCTCAATCTTCCAATTGATAACACATTGACTGAACATTGCGACCACAGTTTGGAATGTGTCAACAAAAACCATGGACAACAAATCTTGACACCCTCTCTCCAACCGGTTGAAGTTGTAGGAAAAAAAATCGACAAAGACCCTAAATTGGATAAATTACTAAAGTGGGTTTGCATAACCTCCATTTACCACCATGAATTTATCAAGTACAACGCTAAATCAGTAATTCTTGACTAATTCTCTCATCTAACCTAAAAAAATTGAACCTAAAACTCTAATTAATCTTCAAGCCCAGAACTTGTCTATTTGCATATCCACCCAAAACTTGTGTATGATGGAGAAAATCCATTGTTATGGATCAAAGGGGCTAGATTCGAGTATGGGAAACTGCCAATCTTGTCTCCCACCTTCCAATTTCCAAAGCCTTGGAGTTCCACCTCAAATTTGAATTCCAAGCCCAACCCACTCCTATCAAAGCAAGTCTATCAAAATTGTTTGATTTCTGTTCAAAAGGGTATGGGTGCTTGATTTCTAGCATTGACAGAAGAGAGGGGTTGAGAGAGTTTCACTTCGTGAAACAGAAAAGATTGTTGCTCAGTCTTTGCAAAATTTTAACGCCGTTTAGTGTGTTTAGTTAAGTAGCCACATGTTTTAATATTAAAAGGGGAACTTAAGGTACAGGATATAAGGTACTGCATCTAAGTTTTGCCCTATTTAATTTATATTTAATATTAAAAAAAAGCACACTAAAAATTTTCTCATTATAAATACTAATTGGGGACACGTTTTTTTTAATTGTTTTTTGGACTGAACATTGTTAAGAACAATTATCTCACATCTTGATAATTGCCATCTAAATAATTTTTGAGTGATGTAATGTCCCTCTTGTGCTACCATTTAACATGATTTTTATTATGTACTAATTACATTTTGTCACTTCTCAACAAAAGGAAAAAAGAAAAAAAATTCTATTACCTAAACAAATATTATTATTATTTTTCCCTCATTAGAGTTATTAAATTATGCTTTAGGTACCAATTGTTGAACTACACTGTATGACTCCAATAATTACTCCCTATTTTTCTTGACAAGACTGTAAACACAATGTTAGGACATATGTGATTCATGTTAAGAACATATGTCAACATTTTATGTAATTGGCTAATCCTTTAACAAAACACACTTTACTTGTAATTGGATAGATCTAGGATGTGTTTAATACTTCAAGAAACACGTTGTTCAAGTCTAGTATTAAAGCCATGAAGATTGGACCAAGAAACAAGTGAAGAAAAACTGTTCACTAAAGCTGGATAGATAGCTCGACAGCTGCGGACAGATAGCTCGACAGCTTTTCGACAGATAGCTATCTATCAAGGTTTAATGAGGCTCGACAGATAGCTATTTATCGAGAATTACGAAATTCAGATTTCTAGATCTGATTTTCGGCCCATGCTTATGTATTTGTGTAGGGTTTCTTTTCTCACAACTCTAGACATAGATAAGGCTTATTTTAGAGGCTGTCACACAAGAGAATACAAGGAGAACGAATGCAAAAGGTGACCGATACCTTATTCTCTCTTAAAGAAGCTATTGCGTCTTTGCGCCTTAGGGTTTTGTAACCAAGTGCTTCTTGATCTTCATTGTTGATGAAGTGAAGAACTTTGTAGCCAACATCTTCTTCAAGTTGGTGAGTTAGTCACGTACTGGGAGCCATGCATCTTTGGTTAGTCACGTATTGGGATCCGTGCAAAAGTGTGGCGTTCATATATTGAAGAGTTCAGAGGTTCTGAAGCGGTAGAAGGTTTCTGCTATAAGTTCATCTACGGGGATTGTAGAGTCTAGGGACAAAAGTTTTATACTAGATTTGAAACTTCTCTTTATTATAGTAGATTGCTTTTTGGGAAGATTTCCCCCCAGATTTTTTACTGTGAAACTAGTTTGTTTCATTAGTTTTCCTGGGTCATCATATCTTGTCTTATTTATTTTTTCCGCTGCATGATTTTAACATGATATTGATGTTTGTTAACAAGTTTTATTCGTAATAAATCTAATTAACAACTTGGATTTAAAACTTGTTAATTCTATCAACCGGGGTCTAAATTTCCTATCACACAAAATTTCTCAATTATAGAACAAATTGAAAAATGTGTTCCACAAATATATTTTTGTATTAATCAAGTAGTGAGTACAATCTCTATTTCAACTCTTTTACAAAAAATGCTCCTCTAATTCTGTCTTCTATTTTGACTTGAACTCGAAATCTTCTTCACTTTGGTTGGAAGATGGATCGAACAGTCTTCACAATGAATCTCTAGCTTTGAGCTTGTTAGAGATTTGTTGTTCTTCAAGTCCTTTGAATGTTTTTCAAGTTCTTCGAAGATTCTTGGTTGAAATTCTTCGGTGCTTTAGAGGCTTGCTCCATTGAACTTCAATGATTTAGAACTTTTGAAGTTTATGGAGGCTCTTGAGCGTAAATCCAATAGAACTTCAAGTCTTGAAAGAATGATTCAAGTAAATTCCTTTGAATGTTCTTCATTTGTTTTTGAGGTAAAATTTCTCCAGAGTTTTGGCTTCTTCAAAACTTGGTCCCTCAAAATGAGAGGGGATGTCCTCTATTTATAGTGGTTTCAAAGGATAAACTTCACTTTGAATTGATATGTTTGAAAAGATGTAGTAGACTTTTGATTGGCCCAAATTTTGCTTAGGGATAATTATCTTTATTTATCTATTTTGATAAAGATAATAATCAATAAAGATAAATAATTATCTCTATTTTGTTTATTTATTTTAAATAAAGATAATTATCTATCAATTTTGAATAGAAAATTTATCTTTATTTTAATAAAGATAATTATCCATCAATATTGAATAGGAAATTTATCTTTATCTTGTGGGTCTAATGACAAGTGGCAAATTTTAATATGCCAATGTAATGTCAATTTGGATGACACATGTCATTATTTGACTTAATTAATTTAATAACATTTTAATTTGAAATTTATCACTAAATTTTTGATGTGGCATTTTATAATTGGCTTGACAAATTTTTGCCTCCTACAAAGACAAACTCCACGGGAATATTCATGTTTTGTGAGAATTTTATTTTATTGAGAATAAGTTCAAAAGAAAGTACATAGATTGTAGCTTACATACATGTAACCACCAAAAAAAGAAATAAAAAAGAAGAGCAACATTTTTAGCATTATTGATCTTTGTCTGCCTGCCACGCACACATTATTACACAAACGTAACATATTGTATTGATTAATTGTTGCTATTGCATAATATTTTCGAGTCAAAAGGTTGACACTTCTGTTTGATCAAAGAAGAGGCCGGAAGGACCACCTTCAGGCATCAAAGTAAGCATCACAGGACCTTTTGCAGCTTCTGCAATAGTGACAACCCCAGTGTTGTCGTTCAAATCCGTTTTCGTATAGCCAGGACCAACTGAGTTAATAGCAATATTGGGATTCTTCTTAGCTAGAACCCTTGTGTAAGCATTCAGAGCTGCCTTGGAGACAACATAAGCTGAAAAATTGATAGGCCAGCCTTTGACTTCTACGGAATTCTCCTTCACATCTTCCAAAAACCGTTCAACCACCTCGTCCACTTTCTCTTCTGTGAGACCATCTACATCTTCTAACTTCTTCCTTGCATTTTCATTTGAAATAAACTGACATACAAACACACAATTGAATATATAAGCTCATCATATATGGTCAATCAATTCTAGCACCAAATGTTAATTGCATGTCCAGTTCATTGTCAAAGCACAAATCTCAACATGCCATGTCCGGCAACTAATTCACACTTCATATTGTTAGAAATGACCAAGAAAATTCCAAGTGTTGTGACTTTTTAATTTTCACAAAGTGATTTCATTTACCCTGTGATTGTGAGTTGTACCTTTTTCATTAGTAGCATCTATGACCTAACTACTTTTGGATTAATAATAATTTACCTTTAGCTGCCCCACACCGGAGGAGACGTTTACTATTCTTGCTGAATTGGATAATTGAAGAAGCGGAATAAGTTCTTTGCTCACTTGCTTGGTCCCATAATAGTTTGTTCTCAAACAATTCTCCGTAGTTTGATAAGTCTGCTTTATAAGTTCCTTCAAAGGTTTGGCATTTGGACCTATAAACTGTATAATCATATGGAGGTAAGCGATGTTGCACTCATGTTTAAAACATTTTATTTCTATTTTGTTTTTATTTTGTGAAAATTGAGGGAGTGGGGAGGGGAAAAAGTTTATTGCTAAAGTATATACAACTTCAGGATGATGCTCTCTAATTGACACAAATAATGATTACATAGCATTAAGAGACTTACTTCATCCAAACCAAGGTTCCATAATTCCTTATCGACTGTGGCTCCATTAATCCCTGCATTGTTTACCTACAATTTTGAAGTTATATCAATCTTAAAGCCATCGAAACTGGGGAACAGAGCAAGATTTCCTGGATTAATATATGGTATATATTTTTCTTTTTCCAAACAAGTGATATATGTTCATCTACTGAAGAAAAAGGTCGTAAACGAAAGAAAGAGGACTACATGATTCATCTTTGTTAAACACTATAAACTGACTTTAAGAGGTTCCTAGCATAGCTATTCCCATCCTCACTGGACTATTTGGATTTATTCTCTTCTACCAGTCAAAATTATATATATTTTTTAATGTATGAGCTCAACCAATGCTTTAGTTTCTTTGTTAAATTCAAAATTCAATGATTCTATTAAAAATTCCATAGATTCACTGTAACATATGAAGGAAAAAACAATCTTCACTATCAAAATATACACTTGGAATCTCTCAGAATATGTATAAGTTGCATCACCAATATGTCAAGCTTCCCAAATTGGGTTTTGATGAAATCAACCAAAGAGGAAATACTAACTGGGTCCGTCACATCTAGTTGATGGAAGACCACATCAGAGTATCCAGCAGTCTTGAGTTTATCAACAGCTTCATTGCCCCTCTTCACATCTCGAGCAGTTAGTACCACCTTGACTCCATTTGAAGCTAATTGTTGACATATCCCATATCCGATCCCTTTATTGGCTCCTGTTACAACTGCAATCCTAGGGGGGAGATTGAAATTAAAAATCAAAAAATTAAAAAAATTAAAAAAAAAAAAAAAAAAAAGGTGCATATTAAGGATATCTCAATAGATCTCAGCTTTATGTATCAACTAAAAACATTAATGTTTGAAGATCAAATTACCTCTTTGTCCCAGGAGTCATGTTTGTTTCCACCATTAATTTGTTGTGAAAAATTGAAAGGTAGTCTATAAGAGTAAGTGTAACAGACTAACAGCGTTGCAAATTATATTTTATCAAAAAACATAATGGTTCTTTTCTTGGTGTAGTCTTATATATAAGTTTTCATAGATTTGCTGTAGTGTGTATTTTAATTTTGTTTTTATAGGGAGTTTGACTATAATTGACATTGAAGTAGAATTGTTCGGCTAGTATGTGTATGCATGGCCTACTTACGCATGCCATGACGTTCGTATTCCTCTCTTGAAGGGTAGGCCCTCCTATCAAAAATAAAAAAGAAGGGTTGGCCATGACGTATTTTGCTTTTGCGTAGGTCATGACGTATTTTAATTTTTTTTTTTTTTTAGGAAGAATGGTTAAGACTTAAGAAGGTGGCCAATTTGGGCTTCTTGGTTGGACGTAACTATAATAACTCCTAAAGCTATGTTTGGATTCGGCTGAAACTGAAACGTGTGTCTGCGTTTTTTTTTTTTTTTTTTTTTTCACGCGTTTTTGAGATTGCGGCTACTGTTCATATACTGTTCAATAAACAGTAGCCGCAAAGTTGGACTTTTCAAACTTTTTTCAGCCAATCAGTGCACATCGTGTACTGTTTATAGACCCACAAATTTCACTTTTCAGTAACTTTTTCATTAAAAATGGGTCACGCGGTACTATTTACACATTTAAAAATTCTTTAGCTACAGTGTTTTTCAGTTTTCAGCTGTATCCAAACGGACCCTTCTTAACTTCTTTTTTGCTAAGAACTCATTTTGAGAGAGCAAGGGTTTGTTTAATTGGAAAGGTAAAAAAGTAGGAGGATATAAAATTGGTGGAAAATAGAAAATATTTAGTTTTCCCTTCTGTGTTTGGTTGGAGGAGTAAAAAAATGAGAGGAATGGAAAATTCTTTTTTTAGTTCATTGGTTGAGAAGAAATGTGAAAAGATAAAAAATGTAATTTATATAAATTTACTCTTATATTTTTATTACATAATATATAAGAAATAATTTATTTGTATTCATTAAATAATATAAAATTTTGCACATCATACATATAAAATTATATTATTTTGCTTTATTATTATAAAGAATTTAATCTAATATATATATATATATATATATTCCTAAAAATTTTGGACATGTTGCTGGGTGGTAAAAAAAAAAAAATTTGGGCAACAAAACAAAACTAGTTCAAGGACCATTTTGCGTTGGTCTGGATATGTTCAGTTTTCTCTTTTTTTAATGAATAGAGGACTAGACAAAACTGGGCAACACAAATTCGGTAATCTAGACATGTTGTGTGGGGTAGGTGTGATGCGTAGGAAGCATCAAAATTGGGATGGCAATTTAGTCATTGCTTAGGAATTGGACTTTCCACTCTTGTTAAAAGAAAAGAGAAACGGTCTATATACCAATTAGGACTAGAAACTCTGTAGACTATCTCACCAAAGCATAGCAAGCAATTTGTGGATGGCACTTCTCTGAATAATGGATCCAGGGGGGGTGGTGACCACCCCTATTGGGACCAATGAGACTTTTAAGTTAGAACTGCCAAGGGTTTGAAAACCCTAAATTAGATAGTTTGTGGCCTTCACAAGATAGTGAGGGAACAAGATCCTACAGTGTGTTTTCTTATGGATATTCGAATGTTTAAGGAGGATTTTAAAAAGCTTTGTAAGGATACAAATTTTCCTCACCGGTTCATTGTGAAAAAGCTGGGTTTGGGTGGTGGATTAGCTCTTCTTTGGAAGAAGGGTGTTGGTCTTAAGGTCATTAATGGTTTGGATAACCATATTTTGGCAAAGGTTGTTGAAGAGGATGGGTCTGAATGGTTCTTAACAGGTTTTTATGGTTGATCTGAAACGTCTCAGAAGCCGAATTCTTGGGCGTTGTTAAACCATATTAAGTCCTTTGTGCATGGACCTTGGGTTTGTATTAGAGATTTTAATGCTATTCTTAGTTCTATTGAATACTTGCCTTGATCAACTCATGGTTAACATAAATTGTGATCTCATGTTGAAGATTTCCACAATCAAAATGAATTGAGATGTCTTACTAACCAAATTGTGAAATTGATAGTAATCAACTTGTGGGTGGTGAAGATTGTGATCAAAAGTTGAAGATTTGTATAATCTAAAAAAATCAAGATGCCTCAAAGGCCAAACTAGTCAACACCCAAGTGGTCCATTTCGTTGGACACAAATGCTCAAAATTAGATAAAGAAATTCACTTTATCAGTTATCATTTTGGAGTAGGAAGGTTCTTATGGTACCAGTTGTTCAAGAAGAAGGAAGGTGGTAGCTAGATGAGGATCCAAAAATTAGCACCATGACAAGTTTGAAGGTGGTAAAAAAAAAATAAATAAAAAAAAAGGAGGGAATGTTATGTGCCTCATTTAAAACAAAATTTGAATTTCAAGGGCGGGTGAAAATTGTAGATGAGTTGAAAAGAGTGAACATATAAAAAAATACATCAAAATGGCTACAAATTGACAAACACAACCAAAAAAAGCCTAGGTTGATCTCTACCCGTACATGTGTCAATCTGCATCTATGCTTCCGCATACGTATGTTTTTGATTGTGTATATTTGCACGTAACAAATACATAGAAATGATCCTATTAAATAATTTAAAAGACGCAAAATAAAGGTAATGCAATATATTTTTCATGTTTATCATAATAATGCAAATACCCTAAATGGCTAAAACACAAAATTTTCACCTAAAACCTCACCCATGGCATATCAAAACCACCTAAAGACAGCCTCCTTCCATCTTGGTACAACATTATTATCTTTTATTTATTCAAGAAAAAGAAAAGTACAATCTTGTTATTTTCTGTAGTACCATACAGCATCAAGACTGAGGCAGTGACCAAATCAAATGCTCGACCATTGTTAATTTGTAAACCCAGTTCACACAGTAATTTATATAAACATATATATATATATATATATATATATATATATAAAAATATAAATAAGTTTCATTCAAATTTGATGGCTTGACTGGTTTGACTCTTTAAATTAATTAAATAACAATGGTAAATTACATCACATATATGTATTTGACTTAACCAATGTTTTCAGTAGAATTATTCATGTGAAAACGGAAGTTTCCAATGGTCGATCCATGTCTTTTAATTTCCTTCATTCTCTTTCCCTCTCTTTGTGTTAGGACATATGTGATTTGATGTTAGGAACATGTGTCAATATTTTATGTAATTGGCTAATCCTTTAACAAAACGCACTTTACTTGTAATTGGGTGCGAATTGAAGCTCTTCGATGATAGACACCGTAAGCTCCACCTCTGCATTTTGAAAATAATCGATGAAACGCAGATGAGGATGATGTCGTCCCAAGACCGAAATGGCATGGACGATTTAGGGTTCGGTTTCAAAATCGGTTTGGGGTTCGGTTTCGAAATCGGTTTATCAACGACACAGACGATTATGGTGGTGCGGCTGTTGATCTCGCCGACAAGGTGCATGGTTTAGAGGTAGTGGTTGAAGGTCGAGAAGTCTGGGTGCTGAGTTGATTTGTGGGTCTGGTGATTGTGGTTGAGCTCTTTGAGCTTCGGCCATGGAGTTTCAGAGAGAAGGAGGTTGAAGGGAGAGTTCTGATCTGAGGAAGAGAAAGAGATTTTTGAATCTTTTGGTAGGGGATTGTGGACGTTTGTGCCTTGTGGTAGTTGTTTGTGATTTATGCAGGCTTATGGTGGTTGATTGTGGGTTTGTGGAGGTGGTGAGTGTTGGGTAGTGGGTTTGTGGAGGTGGTGAGTGTTGGGTTATGGGTTTGTGGAGGTGGCTGGGTGTGGCCGGATGGGTGAAGAATCATGCGAAGAGAAGAAGATAGAGTGACAGGAAAGGGAGAGAGAGAAATGAATAAAAAAATGAATAGTTTTTAGCTAATAGAAAAAATAAAACCTTTGATATAGTGTGTATTGTAAAGCCAGTTATTAAAATTAATAAAGTAACCTTTTGAGATGTTAAATACTAAAAAATTTAGCATGTTTGATGAGAATGCTCTAAGGGTGAAACTTAAAAAAAATAAATAAATAATTGTACACAATGTTGTGAATGTACTTAATTAGTTTAAAATGATTAGTCTTCCACTTAGAAGAGCAAGATAAGGAAGGTAGATATGTTCAAAAACTAATGTCTCAATAATCGAAGAAATTAAACAATTGTGAATTTAATAGGGATAAAGCAGAGATAATGTTCAAATTCAAGACCCCACTTATTATTAAAATAAATTACCGTTTGTCATAAAGTTTTAAGAGATTATAAAATAGTGAATTTAATTGATTATAATTATTCAACAAACATTCTAATAAGATACACAAATCAATGTTATAGAAGCAAAATTCGAATTATGCTATAGATTGCCAATAATAGAGGCTTTAATGAAGAGGCTAACCTTTATTTTTTGCCATTTTGTTCTTAGGCAATTTTAAGTTAACATCCATGTCTGCATGACAAATCAAGCTTTTAAGCTTGACACTAGTTGACTGATCAAGAATTGCGGATTTTGTTTTTGGCTGAAGACATTCTATTTTAAGCGAGCTGTATAAATAGGTTTTTGTGATTCTAATGGATCTATTTAAAGACTGATTGAACCTCACTTTAAATAAGACGTTAGAGCAGAAACCTAAAGAGATTCAAAGAAAAAACCTAAACCTTCCCCTATTGTACCTGGGAAAGTTTAGTACACAAGAGGAGATTTTGCAATGACTTTTGTGAGCCAACAAGGATCATCTATAGCACCATATTGAAGATTTCTTAGACCAGTGGCAGAGCCACTTGAGGACTGAGGGGGCCTTGGCCCGCCCAAAATTTTTGAAAAAATAATTTTTTTTTGAAATTTTTTGAATAACCTTATCATTTTGGCCCTCCATACCTGATAATATACATATATATTTAAGAAAGTCTAAAAATAAACATAATTTTCATTTAAATAAAATACAATCCATAAATACATATATCAACAAATTACAATAATTAAACATTTAATATCTTTAAAATGAATACATAGGTATTTTAACAATTATCTCAACAAATAAAAGGGAAAAAAAAAGTCTTATTTTCATCCCAACACATCTAAGGCTTATTTGTACATAGCAATAGAAAAATTGAAAAGTAAAAAATTTTGTTAATGTGCCGCACCACCAAGTCCCCCACACAGTTGTAGAAACATTTTGCCTCACACAAGTGACTCTCTCTCTCTCTCTCTTCGTTGGCGACTTGGCATTTGCCTTTTTTTATTTATTTATTTTTTCTTTTCAGTTCTTTCCTTTTCATCCTCCCACTACTACTGTAGTTTGTTTAAAAGTAAAAGTTTTGTACTGTGTGACTAAACTAGACAAGAAAGAGTGAAAGATTGAAACTTCTGTGCCGTGGCCCCTCATCCCCTGACTGTGCAATGCTCTATGCCCCTAGCTGACCAGCTAACCCCTTTTTTTAACTCTTTCCCGAGTACTTTGCATTTGCTTTGTTTTAATTTTTTTACTTTAATTTTTATTAATTTCTTTTTTATATTCTTTATAATATATTATTTATTATTATAATAATCAATATATTATATACCGAATGACATTAAATATTTTAAATGAACTTATAAATTATCTTGATTAGTTGATTAAAATATACAGTTTATACTACTATATTAACATGTATTTAGTTGTTTATTATATTTTTTATGCATTGACATTTGAATGATTGTTTATCTTTTATTTAGCAATCTTTGGACTATTGTTTGTCATTTTATTTTATCAGTGATAATTTAATTTGATAAATCTAGGTTCATGGACAAGTTTAGGACTATTGACTCATTCTTCAAAAAAAAAAAAAAAAATGAAGACAATAATTTAGAAAATAATACACTTTTGGGTTCTAACGTTGAAGTGTCAACTTCTGATTATAGTATTTAATAGTACACTTTTGTTTATAGCACATATTGAGTTATGAAGTATTGTACATTACTATTTTACATTTCATACACAAAAGTGTGTGTATGTGTGTGTATTGCATGAGGTCTGAATACTGAGGAGTCTTAACCGAGGAATAATCTTCATAACGTAGGCAAAGGAGGGAAAACGAATTCCGAGGACTCCATTTAACCAAGAAGGGTAATAGTATTAGGACAATTGTTATCCCTTAAAGGCCCAATGAGAGGAAAAGAGATGGCAGCGACGACAAGGATGGTGGGAGGAAGCTTCCTGAAGGGTATACCTCTCACCTCCGCATTCAGTGCTCTCGACCAACCTTATCAGCTGCATTAATGTGGAAATGACCCTTGAATAGTAACTTCACATCTATCATCTCCTTCTACTACCTTCAATAGAGTTTTGATGGGACAAGTATCCTGAAAAATGCTTGGGAACGTATAGGTTGAGGGCTGAGATGCATGGAGAAATGTTATAAAATGAAAGGAATCCACCAGAAAAAGGGGATGAATATTTTCTAAAAACTTATAAAAACATAAAAGAGAACAGTGAATAACCTGGTGTAAAACCTGAACTATATCTATATATAAGAAATTGATTCTCAGACTAGCCTGAGGAGGTCATTATCCCCAATTGTTGTTTAAACTACACCTTTTTGTTACTCTGGACTTTTCGGCCTTAAACTTGGCCTTAGTTTAGAATTGCACTTGAATTAGTTTCTCACTCTCTTTAAACATTCTATTGTTTGGGCCTGATTCAAAGGATAATCTTAATTATAAGGCAGGTTTCAAATCCTTATTCATAGAAACACCACTCTGTGCCCATCATCAGGACTTAAGACATGTAATAAGCATGTCAGAAATTGTGTTATTCACATATGGTAGGCATTTGGTGTTACATGCAAGAATTAATTATTTATAGTCAGATAAAATAACCTTAGATGATGTGACAACATATGGAAAAGACTATAAATGAAAGAAAAGCACATTTTAAGTTTGATTGGTAACAAAAAATCATATATTTCTGAAATGTACCCAGAAAGGCATGCCTTAAGCATTGGCCTTAAGCATTGGTGTATGCCATATATATCCTCCACACTCATGGCATGGACCCCCAAGGGCTTTAGTCTTTTAAGGAAAAATTAAAAGTCTAACCTACAGTAGTGTGAGCCATGTTTTGAAAACACGTTTTTGAAAGCCACAATTAAATGTTTGGTAAAATATATAAAAATTGCGGTTTGAAAACTATAAATTTTTTTATTGTGGATGCAAATTACCAAAAAGGATTTTTTTTTTTTTAAGAAGAAATACCAAAAAGGACTTAATTTTGATGTAAATGATATATTGTCATTTTAAATGTAGTCCATTCAAACATGTTAACACAGTTACCCAGTACCATCACTTCCCCTATGCGGCTATGCCCCACTACAAAGCTTTTTATTATTATTTTTTTTATACAATCCCCACTACAGAGTTAATGACAACTAAACAGAGTAATAGTATTGTTTGCGTGTGTGTGTGATCATAACTCATGATCAACTTTCATTTGGTGGTGTAATATTATAACTTAGATAAAATACATATGCAATTCTGTAAGGGCAGTGACTTAGAATTCTAAAATAAATTTATGAATATGTGTATTGAATTTAATTTTTATCGGAAAAGATAATATTATTTGTACTGTATAGGTGAATATAGCTATGAATTTGAAATTAATTGGAAATTTAATGTACTACACCAAAAGTTGAATCTAAGTTTTTTTTAATAACTTTTATTGAGCCTATTGGCTAATATTGAAGGGTACACTAACATCCCAAATATGTAAGTGTCACTATTTATGATAATGTATGAATATGATCCTTTTCCATTAATTGTAATTGTGGGGGGCACGCTTTGTCAGCCAACAGCGGGCCTTAGGACCAGGATGAAGCCCAGCCATGGTGGGAAGCGAAAACGGGGTCGGCAGACATTTAGCCCAATCCAGCTGGGCCGGGCCGGTTCTATTTAAGGATAGTCCGAGGAGTAGTGCCTCCTCGGACGCACTTAATGGACGTCAAATACGTATCCTGTCCATGGTGAGGAACCCTCCTAAAAGAAGGAAGTGCTAAACGGACAGGGAACAACCACTACTGCCGCATTAAATGCAGGGAAACTACTTTTCCAGCCGCATTAATGAGGATTGGACAGAAAATAGTATTATCTTGGCCATTGCAACTCACAGAAAAAGGAGGGGGGTGTCCTTTAGGACAGGCACTCGAGTAGAGGCCTAGATGGCGAACAAGTGTAAGGTCATTATCAATTAAAGGAGGATATATAAGAGCTGAAAGTCTCCACAAATAGAAGGGGCGGAAGGAGAGTCATCTGAGAAAACTGAACAAGACAATCTCACGTCCTATTTGCTGCATGGTTCACCATTAATCACGTCCACTCTGTCAAGACCTAGCTCTGAGTCCCACTCTCTACAAATTCATTGTCGAGGGTCTTTTGGGCCAAGATCGCTGGCTTGCTGGGCCTGGGCCCCAAAAACCGCCCTTACAATTGGCGCCGTCTGTGGGGAGAACTTGTGTCTCGACAAGTGAAACCGCGAGAATGGAAGGATCAGGTCCACACCAAACAGGACGTGCAGACTCCCAACGACAGGACAATGTTCTGAATCTTGAACGGGAGAAGGACCAAAATAAACAGCGAGAGGGAAGTGTGAACACCTCTCCCACAGGAGTGGGCCGGTCAAAGGGGAAGGGTCGTGCTTCCCCTGAGCAAAACGATCGAAAGGTTCTGTTGCAAGAGATTGATGCCTTAAAGAGAGAGTTGCGCCGAGCGCAACGAAAACGTCCTTTATCCCACTCGGACAGTAGCAGTGATGGGGACAATGAATACAAGCAAGCATCAGGAACCCCTCCGAGTGAGACCTTCTCTTACGAAGAAGAGCGGCCTTACAAGCGCGGCCACAAGAGTCCATCATACCACGGCACAGCCAATGATGCCATGAGCCGTGCTTTGGATCGCATATCCCAATCTCCTTTCACGCGAAGGATAGAGAGGGCAACGCTTCCTCGGCGGTTCACTCAACCGGCGTTCGCCATGTACAATGGTCGGACCGACCCAGTAGAGCACGTAAGCCAATTTAATCAGAGGATGGCTGTCCATTCCAGGGATGAGGCACTAATGTGTAAGGTGTTTCCGTCCAGCTTGGGACCCATGGCCATGAGATGGTTTGATTCCCTCCCACCAAACTCCGTTGACTCCTTTAAACAGCTGACACAGGCCTTCGGCTCTCGCTTCATAACCAGTAGTAGGGTTCCTCGGCCCCTGGATTCCCTCTTGTCCTTGTCCATGCGAGAAGGAGAAACGTTGAAAGCCTACTCGGATAGATACTGGGAAATGTATAACGAGATAGAGGGGAATTATGATGATGTCGCCATCAGCACATTCAAGAGGGGCCTGCCGACAGATCATGGCCTAAGAAAGTCCCTCACTGGGAAGCCGGTCACCAGCGTGCGTCAACTCATGGACAGGATTGACAAGTACAAAAGGGTCGAGGAAGATCAGCAGATGGGGAAGGGTAAGGCGAAGGTTGTCCCTCAGGAGAGGCGGGACTTCAGGTCGGATCGTTTTAACAATAGTAACAGGTCGAGAGGTGATTATATGGGGCATCACGAATCTACTGGGGCTCAGGCGGTTCATGCTGTATTCCGAGAACCGCTACACAAAATCCTGGAGAAAGTGAAGTATGAACCTTTCTTTCAGTGGCCGAACAAGATGGCTGGTGATCCGTCGAGGCGCAATCAGAACCTGTATTGCGCGTACCATCAGGAGCCAGGTCACACCACGGACGATTGCAGAAGTCTGAAGAGCCTTTTAGATCGGCTCGTCCGGGAAGGGAAGCTAAGGCATCTACTGCATCGCCCTGAAGGAGGACAGGAACGGTCGAACAATGAAAGCGGACAAAATACGTTGAGGCCGCCCCTCGGGACAATTAATGTCATCCTCGCCGCACCTGGAAGGACAGGTTCTGCCCCTTTCAGGGTGATGTCAGTGAGCGGTATCTCAGCTCAGCTGGACAGCAGAGTTCCTAAAAGGGCCAGGGTGGATGCCGCTCCCTTAATTGGATTCTCGGAGGATGATAAGCGAGGTTCCATTCAACCCCATGATGATGCCCTGGTCGTCACACTCAGAATCGGAGGTTATGACGTCAAAAGGGTGCTAGTCGATCAAGGTAGCGCTGTGGAAGTAATGTACCCCGACCTATACAAGGGGCTGAATTTAAGGCAGGAAGACCTTTTACCATACGATTCACCTCTAGTCAGCTTTGAAGGAGCACTCGTCACCCCGAAAGGCATGATCAGGCTGCCTGTGCAAACAGACTCGGACGTGGTGGAAGTGGACTTCATCGTAGTAGATGCGTACTCCCCCTATACAGCTATCATTGCCCGACCGTGGCTTCATGCATTAGGGGCTGTACCATCGACCCTACACCAAAAAGTGAAATACCCGTCCGGAGGTCAAATAAAAGAAATAATCGGGAACCAGGGCATGGCCAGGCAATGCATGGTGTCGGCAATTTCGCGACGGCAAAGTGGTGAGCCTTCCACATCAGCCAAGAAGGGATTATAGCAATTAATGAACTCGGCCCCAGCCGAGGGTGAGAAAAGACCAGCCCCGGAAGTAAGTTGTGAGGATCTGGAGAAAGTACTCGTCGGATCAGACCCAGAGAGGTTCTTTCAAATTGGTTCAGAACTACCGCCCCAGGAGAGGTCAGCATTGATTGCTTTTCTCCGACAGAATGTAGATGTGTTTGCGTGGGACCCCTATGAAGCCCCCGGGGTCGACCCAGGTTTCATCTGCCATCACCTGAATGTGAATCCGGCTATAACACCTAAAAGGCAGCCTCCTCGGCGACCGTCGAAAGAACATACTGACGCCGTAAGAGAAGAGGTCGCAAAACTGAAGAGGGCAGGGGCTATCAAAGAGGTCTTCTATCCCGAGTGGCTGGCCAACACGGTCGTGGTAAGAAAGAAGAGCGGGAAATGGCGGGTCTGCGTAGACTTTACAGACCTAAACAAGGCCTGCCCAAAAGATCCCTTCCCTATGCCCCGGATAGACCGGTTGGTAGATTCGACTGTCGGACACCCCAGAATGAGTTTTCTAGATGCCTTCCAGGGCTATCACCAAATACCCTTGGCCGCTGAAGACCAGGAGAAGACTGCTTTCGTCACGCCGGTTGGGAATTATCATTATAAGGTTATGCCTTTTGGCCTGAAGAATGCTGGCTCAACTTATCAAAGGATGATGACCAGGATGTTCGAACAGCAGATGGGTAAGAGCGTTGAAGTATACATAGACGACATGGTGGTTAAAAGCAAGTTAGTGCCCGACCATATTGGAGACCTCGGCGACGTTTTTCAAATTCTGAGAAAGTACAAGCTACGGCTCAATGCAACTAAGTGTTCATTTGGGGTGGGATCTGGGAAATTCCTGGGTTATATGGTCACTCACAGAGGCATAGAGGTTAACCCTGACCAGATAAGAGCCATCCATAGCTTGCAGCCTCCTCGGAATCCTAAAGAGGTCCAAAAGCTTACTGGTATGATAGCTGCTTTAAACCGTTTCATCTCGCGCTCAGCAGACAGATGCAGGCCATTCTTTCTCCTATTACACAAGTGGAATGGATTTGAGTGGAACGAAGAGTGCGTTACCGCTTTCCAACAGCTAAAAGAATACCTCGCCCGACCGCCTATTATGTCCAGCCCCGATGCTGACGAGGTCTTATTCGCCTACATCGCCGTCGCCCCCCATGCTGTCAGCCTGGTGTTGATCCGAGAAGACAATGGCGCGCAGCGACCAGTCTATTATGTGAGCAAATCATTGCAGGAGGCAGAGACCCGCTATCTCCCCCTCGAAAAAGCTGTTTTGGCCATCGTACAAGCCACGCGAAAGCTTCCCCACTACTTTCAAGCACACACTGTAGTGGTGCTAACGCAACTCCCCTTAAAGGCCATTCTACGCAGTGCGGACTACACCAGCCGAATCGCAAAGTGGGGAACAATCCTGGGCGCCTTCGATGTCAGATACATGCCTAGAACTGCTATAAAGGGCCAGGTCCTCGCCGACCTCGTGGCAGAGTTTGCGGAACCCATGCTAGAAGTCATGCTAGAGGCTGATGGGAAAATGATCAGCACAATTTCTCGACACGAATACACTTGTTGGAGAGCACACGTTGATGGCGCGGCGAATCAAAGGGGCTCAGGAGTAGGAATTGTTCTGCTCTCCCCGGAAGGTCTAACCATAGAGAAGTCATTGAGACTCGGATTTCCAGCCACGAACAACGAAGCCGAGTATGAGGCGCTACTCGAGGGAATGTCGATGATTCTGAAAATGGGGGGGAAATCCGTGGACATACTCTCGGATTCGAGGCTCATTGTGGGGCAAGTAAATGGAGATTTGGAAGCCAAGGACGACAGGATGCAAGACTATTTGGATCGGGTTAGACACCTGCAAACCCACTTCCATCATTTCCGCCTGACGCACGTGCCCCGAAACGGAAACGCACATGCTGACTCCCTCGCGACGTTGGCAACCTCATCGGCCCAGCCCCTTCCTCGGGTCATCTTGGTAGAAGACCTCATCCAACCCTTAGCAGGGAAGGTCAGCGGAGCTCGAGTACACACCGTCAGGACAGGTCCGAGCTGGATGGATCCTCTAGTGCTGTACTTACAGCACGATACCCTGCCGGACGACAAGATGGAAGCCGACAAAATCAGGAGAAAGGCTGCTCGATTCTGGTTGTCCGAGGACTCCAAGCTTTATAGACGCTCGTTTTCGGGGCCCTACTTGCTGTGTGTGCACCCAGAGGCCACTGAACTCATCCTGGAAGAGTTACATGAGGGAATTTGCGGAAGTCATACAGGGGGTAGGTCTTTATCCCACCGGGCCCTAACACTCGGTTACTGGTGGCCGAGCATGCACAAGGAAGCCCTGGAGTACGTGAAGAAGTGTGATCAATGTCAGAGGTTCGCCCCAAATATACACCAGCCTGGCGGAGAGTTGAACCCGCTATCCAGTCCCTGGCCATTCGCACAGTGGGGCCTAGACATACTCGGTCCGTTTCCCAAGGCAACAGGGAACAGGAGATTCCTTCTCGTCGGCACTGACTACTTCACCAAATGGGTGGAAGCCGAAGCTCTGGCGAACATTAGGGACGTCGATGTCAAGAAATTTCTTTGGAAGAACATTGTCACCAGGTTCGGCACCCCACACACCCTGGTGTCCGACAATGGACTCCAATTCGACAGCAAAGCCTTCAGAAGATACTGCAGTGAGCTAGGAATTATTAACCGGTATTCCACGCCAGCTTACCCACAGGGTAACGGACAAGCAGAAGCTGTCAACAAAACAATACTGAACGGACTTAAAAAGAGATTGGATGACGCAAAGGGGAGGTGGGCCGAGGAGCTAGCCCACGTCTTATGGACATACCGCACCACACCCCGGAGGTCTACCGGGGAAACCCCTTTTTCTATGACCTACGGAGCCGAGGCTGTCATCCCATTGGAAGTAAACTTCCCCACCCAGCGAACTGCCGCTTTCTGCCCCACTGCCAATGACAAACTTCTGGAGAAAAGCTTGGACCTCATCGATGAAAGAAGGGAAAGCGCTTCGGTCCATCTAGCACACTACCAGCAGAAGCTCAAGCAAGGTTACGACACCAAGATAAAGCCCAGACCGCTGGCGCCTGGAGACCTAGTATTGAGAAAGGTCTTGGGCACCGCAAAGAACCCTGCGTGGGGAAAGCTCGGACCGAACTGGGAAGGACCGTACCGTATC
The DNA here is from genome assembly GCA_028535165.1 of Quercus tomentella. Classification (NCBI taxonomy): domain Eukaryota; kingdom Viridiplantae; phylum Streptophyta; class Magnoliopsida; order Fagales; family Fagaceae; genus Quercus; species Quercus tomentella. The sequence goes on along the minus strand of JAPQVY010000133.1, from coordinate 35,679,881 downwards.
ACTTCCGTAGCCGGCATAGGAGCCTACTTCTTGGAAGACTTGGACGAACATGTAGTGCCACGCCCTTGGAATGTAAATAACCTCAAAAGGTATCACTATTAATAAAAGTATCTTTTTCACTTGAGTTCTGGTTTCCTTGTGATTTTTGCCTTGTACCCTATTCTCTTTTTTCTTTTTCTTTTTCTTTCCTTTAAGTACTAGACAGAACCAAGGTTTTGCATGGTCCTTGGACTCAAGCCTATGGGGAAACTAGCTACGTTAACAATAAGCGTTAAACAGAACCTAAGTCCTGCCTGGCTCCTCGGACCACAGACATGGGGGAAATTAACTGCTAAACTATTCCTAATAAGCGCTAAACAGAACCTAAGTCCTGCCTGGATCCTCGGACCACAGACTTGGGGGAAATTAGTCACATTCATTTAAGTACTAGACAGAACCAAGGTTTTGCATGGTCCTCGGACTCAAGCCTATGGGGAAACTAGCTACGTTAACAATAAGCGTTAAACAGAACCTAAGTCCTGCCTGGCTCTTCGGACCACAGACATGGGGGAAATTAACTGCTAAACTATTCCTAATAAGCGCTAAACAGAACCTAAGTCCTGCCTGGCTCCTCGGACCACAGACTTGGGGGAAATTAGTCACATTCATTTAAGTACTAGACAGAACCAAGGTTTTGCGTGGTCCTCGGACTCAAGCCTATGGGAAAACTAGCTACGTTAACAATAAGCGTTAAACAGAACCTAAGTCCTGTCTGGCTCCTCGGATCACAGACTTGGGGGAAATTAACTGCTAAACTGTTCCTAATAAGCGCTAAACAGAACCTAAGTCCTGCCTGGCTCCTCGGACCACAGACTTGGGGGAAATTAGCCGCATGTATCCAAGTCACGGAGGGGACCCAAGGCTTCCTTCTTCACCTCGGACCTCAGCCTTGGTGAAAATAACTGCTACTTGATTAGCTCATACTTAATCGCATTGTTCAAGTTACGACTAATGGCTCAACCTCGGAATTCTACTGATATAGTCAAAATTCGTTCATAACAAAGGCAAAGCAGAAGCAACGAAACAAAACGAAACGAGGTTATATCATTCATCAAATGCCAAAATGGCTCGTTTTACACATACTTGCGAAGCGAAAAGCAAACAAAAAGCAGAAAGCAAAACCTATTACAAGTTAATCCCTACACTAATGCTTTAAACTGGGTCCTGGGCCAAGCGCTTCTCGGGGACAGCTGCCACGGGGTTCTCTTCCTCAGCCGTTGGTTTAGGCCCAACTTCTTTAGCCTGCGCAACGACATCCCTTATAGTAAGGGCGTCTTCTGGCGATTTGCCCCTGGCTGACGTCTGCCCTGGGATGTCGGCGCCGGGAGGGACGGTTTGTGCAGAGGCGAGATCCCCTAGGGAATCCGAGCCAGGGATCTCGCGAATATCTAGTGGGAAGAAGATACTCTCGAGCCTCCTAAGGTCGGAATCCACAGGGACTGCTGCTCGGTCCATGGCGACTCCCCAGGCCTCAGTAACGTAGTCCCTGCAGACCACAGCTACCTCTTCGGCCAACCTAGTTTCAGTATCCGCCACTCCCCGTTCATAAGAGGCCGCCACCGCAGCCTCGGCGGCCTCCCTGGCCAATCTGGCCCCTTCCTTCACTTGTACCAGCTGCGCCTTAAGATCCTCGACCAATTGCTTCTCGGTCGCAAGGTTTATCTCGGACAAGTGAAGCTGTTTGCGCATGTCCTCGGCCTGCTTCATTGTGCTCTCAAGGCCCGCATTGGCGCTGTCCCGTTCCCTCACAGCCTCCTTAAGTTTTTCTTTTAGGCTTTCCTTTTCCAGCTTCAGGACAGCAGCAGTTTTCTCCGCGGCTACGCGGGATTGGACCTCGCCATTAACCTCTTCCCGTGCACTTCTCGCACGCTCTTCGGCGATGTAAACTTGCTGGGTGATCTGCATAAAGTTAATAAAGGTGTCGTTAGAACGAAAATAATGCTAGCTGAGGGTGAAGCACAGCGTCTAATCTGGCCAAGGCTTGTTGCTCACCATAGCGAGATCCCTCTTCAAAGACTTGAAGAGGTCTGGTTGCCCCGTTTTCCTGAGCCCATCCATGTCGCGGGGCAAGAGCAGGGGTTGCTGCAGGGCCTCGGCAAGGTCGGTCGCCTGCCCCCGTGGACACTCCCAAATTGTGGCATCCCAGGGAATGGGAGCACCGTCCAGTTCCAGCCGTGGGCTCCAAGTACGTTGTGCCCTTCTCAGTGCCGCCTCATCTCGGCTGTCAGTGGACTTGGCCCGCTTATCCTTGGGCTCCTTTCCTTTCTTTTGCTGCTTCGGTTGCTGAGGGCCGACCTCACCCTCCTCCAGTTCTTCCACTGGCCTCTTCCGCCTCAAATTGGGCATAGGCTGAAGTGGGGGGTCGGTAGATGGAGGAGGAGGAGGGGGAAGCTTAGCTGGAGGCTGCTCCTTGGGGGCATCCTTAGAGGACTGCCCCTTGTTCCTGTTAGATAGAAGGCCTCGGAGGCCAGCCCTGGGCTTCAAGTCCATCCCTTCTTCCTCAACCTCTTGGCTAGTATCAACTTGCGCGACGACTAGACCGAGGGCAGGGGCTGCTGAAGCACGGTCTGAGTCTGAGTCAGAGTCCGAGAGTTCTACAACTCTAGCCGACACCTCCCCTTCCTCGGCAAATTGGAACCGATCTATCTGTTCCTCTAGGGAAGAATGCGAAGAACCAGCCTCCTCCTCGGGAGTAATCTCTGCAGGGATGGGGCGGTGATCAGGCAATCGAGCAGGGGGCAAATCTGACGAAGCGAGAAACCCGGGTATGGAAACGTTTATACGTGCCAATCTCGGACTTCCAGCCCTAATAGCTTGACCAGCTTCCACCAAGGACCGAGAAAGAGGAACAAAATCCAAAATCAACGGAGCCGACCGCAACTGTCCGTCTTCGCTCACGAAAATCTCAGATCTCAAGAGGTAATTTAGAGCAGGAACGTTGACCAGGCTCAGCCGAGGGGTTGTGTGCTCTTTGTCTGCGAAGATCGTTAAGTGAGATATGTTAGTCCGAGGAGACATGTAGCCATAACAAAGGAAACGCAACACAAATAAAGCAAAACAAAGGGGGAAAACTCAAACTAGGGTCCTCTCCGCGGAACCTAATGTTATGGCACCCCACCTGGCTTTCCTGCCCTGGTCGGACAGTGAATGCCGTCATGCCATGGTCCGGAGACGATCAAATGGTCGTCCTTCAAGCCTTTGCTGGACTTGGGGAGGCAGGATATCAACCTCACTTCATCAGACCTGGACTTTAGGTAGTATGAGTCCCCGAGCCTGTGGCATTCATAGAGATGAACCACGTCACGCCAGGTTAGGCCGAGGTTCATTTGGTCGTTTAATACGTCGGTGCACCCCAAGATCCGGAGCAGGTTTGCGGTGCACTGATAGGGGGTCAATCTATGACCACGCAGGTAGTCCCTAGTTATTCTCCCCATGGGAATCGTCATTCCTCCCTCCACGAAGGCTATCATTGGAATCACGACCTGCCCTGACTTCCTTTTGAAGAAAATTTCCTCTTCGTGGCAGTACTCTAAACCTACCTCCGGTGGAATACGATACTTCGCCCTGAAGCCCGCCATACCGGCCGGAGAGTCTACCATTTTTGAAAGCCTACCCATTTCCCCCTAATCCTAGGTTACACGAAGGAAGTTCGCCTAGAGAAGAGTAACGAAGAAGAAACGCGCACTTACGGGTAAGAAACTTGACGGAGTCTTCAATAAAAGGGTGGCGAAGATAAGGGCGTATTGAAGGAGAATGCACTAAGGTCTTCTGAACACTGGCGCTTTCGTAGAAAATGGGAAAAAACTCCTTCAAGACCTTATATACCCAGGGGAAGTTGGACAGACGCACTCCCGCCTAGAACAAACAAAACGTTGTTCGCCGTTGATCTGGTCTCCAACCGTTGGATTGAAAAGGCGTAATGCTCCAAAGGCTGCAGTTAACTCCCCAGTGGGGCATTAAATGCCTTCAGCATTAATGAGGCACGTGATGACACACGCTCGCCCGGATAAAGTAGAGAACCACGATGGGCTGTCCAGCAATTATCAAAATCCCGTCTTTCCTCCTCGGATCAAGAAGAAAGAGCCGGAATTTTGAGGGGCTATTGTGGGGGGCACGCTTTGTCAGCCAACAGCGGGCCTTAGGACCAGGATGAAGCCCAGCCATGGTGGGAAGCGAAAACGGGGTCGGCAGACATTTAGCCCAATCCAGCTGGGCCGGGCCGGTTCTATTTAAGGATAGTCCGAGGAGTAGTGCCTCCTCGGACGCACTTAATGGACGTCAAATACGTATCCTGTCCATGGTGAGGAACCCTCCTAAAAGAAGGAAGTGCTAAACGGACAGGGAACAACCACTACTGCCGCATTAAATGCAGGGAAACTACTTTTCCAGCCGCATTAATGAGGATTGGACAGAAAATAGTATTATCTTGGCCATTGCAACTCACAGAAAAAGGAGGGGGGTGTCCTTTAGGACAGGCACTCGAGTAGAGGCCTAGATGGCGAACAAGTGTAAGGTCATTATCAATTAAAGGAGGATATATAAGAGCTGAAAGTCTCCACAAATAGAAGGGGCGGAAGGAGAGTCATCTGAGAAAACTGAACAAGACAATCTCACGTCCTATTTGCTGCATGGTTCACCATTAATCACGTCCACTCTGTCAAGACCTAGCTCTGAGTCCCACTCTCTACAAATTCATTGTCGAGGGTCTTTTGGGCCAAGATCGCTGGCTTGCTGGGCCTGGGCCCCAAAAACCGCCCTTACAGTAATAATGTAAAAAAAATTAAAAATTATCTTCTTATTTATCTTTAAAAAATGATTCTCTCAGTTTGTTATAAAATTGGGAAGATCATCTTATATTAAAATTTTAGAAATTTCTCTTAAAAAGTAGAAAATGAAAGTTCACAAGCTACTTATAATTCAGATAGTGTAGCCACAAATATCTCATGAGCCTTAAGTGCCATGGATAGTTTCCTAATATCTTCAATTAACAATGCAATGTCAAGGTAAAAAGATCCTCCCTCTTATATTGCTGTCTTTGCCATCTTTGCAAGCTTTCTAGCTCTCTCTTGTCTATCTTCCCTTTCTTTCCCTTTCGGTCACTATCTTTCCTATAGCCTCCCTAACTTCCTCCCTCTTCACCAATACCCCAATTTCTCTTCATCCCCTAAGGGAATAGCAATTTTAGCCCCCAGTCTCTCACCCACTTCTCATTAAAAATATTGATAAGCAAAAAACATAGGCCATGTTACAATTGGCACACTAGCATAAATCTCTTCTAGCGTTGAATTCCAACCACAATTTGTCAAAAATCCTCCAATTGCAGGGTGTGACAAGATTAGTACTTGTGGAGCCTAACCCCGGATCAAAGAGGCTTCTTGCTTTTGTCCTTTCTTCAAAGCCATCCTCCATTATCCAATTCTTAATCTCCCCTTTTTTATCTTCTCTAATCACCTAGATGAATGGCTGTTCACATCCTTCTAATCCTAAACCAAGCTCTGCTAGTTGTAATAATATAACACGAGAAAGACTTTCAAGACAAGCATAAACAACAGAGTTTTGAGGTCACAAGTCAAGCCACTTGAGGCACTGGTTTTCATTAATTGAGGACTTGTTACCTCTCTAAGCCTTGTCCAAGCCCTTTTAACATATTTTGGTCCCAGTCAACAAAACTATTAACCATGACCCCATAAGCTCCTTCTTCAAAAGCATTTATCTTTTAATGAAGATCTCTGAAATCCTTCAAGCTTGTATTCAAGTTCGTAGGTAACTGTGCTCTAGTTAATTCAATTTGATCGGGCAAACTAGGCACAACAAAAGGCTCTAAATCAGAGACACTAGTACTCTCATTGACCTTGGATGCAAGTATATTATGACAACATGAGATTGAAACTACTTGTTCCATCAAATAAAAGTCTTGGTATATCAAGCTTGGTAGCAATATCACATGTCCAAGCAAGATTTTTATCAGTTATTATGCAGCTTTTTCTTTTGCTGAGAATCAGCTATTATACAGCTTGGACTAGGTTTCATCTCTTCGAGTAAATGTTCTAGTGGTTGTTGTGACTTACTAGCAACATCAAAGAAGTTCCTAAGCCACATGAGCGGACTGTATCGATGTTTTCACATCCTTCTGGCAAGCTGGCCTCATGAAGTGGCAATTGGAGTTAGACTAGTTGGATAGGGGTCCAAAATCAATGGCACAGTTGATGATTGGTTTGAGTCAGATGACATTAAGAGGTGTGGTTACAAAGCGAAATAGAGCCAACACACCAGACTGTCTTCCCATGATTTTTTGTATTCTTTGACATATGCTGACGCCAACTCTTCAAAAGTATTTACAATGACCCCATATGAGGCTAAGTTAGCTGCTTCCATTTGCTCACTAAGTTTCTTCATTCTTGAATCTCTAGGAAAAGGCAGTTAGGATTCAGTAAATTTTACATGGTCAGGCAAGCAAGGCACGATAAAATACTCTGACTCAGAGGATATCTTCTCTTGAGCCTTGTGAACACGTAAATGGTGAAAGCACAAGAGACAAAAGCAACTACCTCTGTGGAAAAAAAATCCTTGGAATGTGAAATTTGCGAGCAATATCACTTGTCCAAGGCAAGCACAAGTCGGAGATTATGCAGTTTGGTTGTGGTGTCAGCTTCTCAAACAAAATTTCCACTGGTTGATGTGAAGAAACTTGTGCCCAATTCTATAGAAGGCAGCTTGTCAAGATTGTCACATCCTTCTGGTATTCCTGCCGCCTCTTCACATGGAAATTGAAGTGGGATAACTTGGATTTGGAGCACGGAACTTCATTAAATGTCTGTCACAAAGTAAACATGCATTCAAATATAAAATCGAGATATCCAGTGCCAAATTAGAATAAATATCATCATCAAATATAAGACAGCACACTGACATGATAATCACCGCTTAAGGCAAGAAACAACATCCATCAGCATAGCTACAACTGTTTAGTAATAACAATGCCAAGGGAGAGGGGTAGCAGGGAAACCAGGAGAAGAAAATGAGATGTTAATCCTTCCAATTGAAAACAGGAAATGTTAGAAACAAAAATTTCAGAAACGAACCAAATAATAACTTGCTGCAGTCCTATGAAGAAGAAAAAACAAAGTCAAACCACTGGCTAAAATTAATTTAAAGAGAAAAAAAAAAAAAAAAAACCCTCATAAATTCAACAAATTTGAAAGCTTGAAAAAGTAGTGGACTTCAACACTAACTAGAAGAAATGGAAGTTCTTATAATGAAAGAATTTACACAAAACGGAATTGGTAATTACATCTTCAATGCCATTGAGAAATCAGAGTGCTCTTTGCTGTCACTACTAATGCAAACTACTGGGAGAAGACTTGATAGGATAACTGTGAGCTCCTGCAAGCCATCACAAGAATAAACCAGCACCAAAACAATTATTGCTGTATGTAATATTTGTAAAGTGTTTTGAGACCGAATGGTTGTTTAATGTTGTATAATATTTACAAAGTCTATGAACTAGTAACAGTTTCTGTATAAAACAAAATTGTTACAGTACATAGTTAAAGCCTAGAAAGACATAGAAGAAGAGCTTATACCAAGTATTTTCATATAGAACATCCTCTAAATTCTAAAAAGCCCACAACATGAATTCTACATCCTCCCCAGTCCTAAGAAAACACCTATATCCACTGCAATCAAGGGTTTTTTTCCTTCCAGATATGTCAACATGACAAAGTTTAAACAGAAAAGACCATCAGTTTCATCATAAAATAAAATCATAAACACGATTATAAGGCCCTATGTAGCACCCATTAGTAAGAACAAAAGGAGCTCATGAGAAATTTTTTATTCCTTTTTTGGTGGGGGGTGGGGAATACGGTAAAAGCTCCTATGTCAAGAGAAAGGTTGCTAAACAATGTGACAAGATCAAAAAATCTTAGCGAGATGGTAAAAATCCAATTACATTTCAAGTAATAACTGGACTTGCTACAAGGAATCATGTTTCTAGGAACATTCTCTTCAGTTCTGTCAAAAGTTTTCCACTTCTCCCAAATTACCCTAGAATGACAAAATAAATCCCACCTTAAAAGGAAAAATGTTACAAGGTTAAATTACCTTAAAGGCTAAAACTCATACTGCTATGGTACAAGGCAGGGACAGGAATGCAGTACACTTACATCAGGATGTGAAAGGTGTTAAAGAAGTCCAACATCGTCAAACTATTACTAGGGAAGACAAACAAGCAGAATGAGGATTCCATTACCTAAAAGCAAGCAAAGGAGGTCCACTTTCTGACAGCAAAAAGAGGCATTTAAGAGGTTGTGGAGACTACATGTTGCCATAAAGGCAATATCGTGATCCTTTTTATACCTGATGCACAGAAAATAGTAATGTCATCCCTTTTGACTTTCATATATATGCATGATATTGTTGATGGGTTTTCTATGTGCATGTTTTTGAGAATATATATGTATAACCCCAATTCAGGAAAGTATTCTACCAAAGATAGGACACAACATATACACAGTGCAGCATCATAAACATAAAACTTGAAGCATTATTAATGAATCAAATCTTACAATTCCAAAAAAGTAGGGACAAGTCTAGGTAAAGCTGACTTTAATTTTGTCCAGGTGATAAGGCCAACCATCTGACCTAAGGCTTCTGCAGAAGATATGCGAACCTATTTCAAACAAGAATTAAGTGAAATAACAAAACCAATCACTTCGGTAAATTGCTAAAAAATCCAAGCAAATAAAAAATAATGGAAGACATGATAGGACATTCAACCAATCAGCCAGACAAAAACATTATAAGATTGCTAGAAAGTTTAAAACCAAAAAAAAAAAATAGTAGTATAATACACGCATAAAATTTCATGTACATAAGGCATTTTTTCTAGTGATGATTCAACTTTTCAGAGAAGTATTCTTTCAACATCAAACTGCAAAATCAATAACACAAAAAATTTAAATAAAAGAAAAGTTTTAAAACAACGTGATAGGAAAGAGGAAGACATATTATTTCAACTCTACCAAATGGGACTGCACAAGACTCAATGTTAAGCAGAGAAGGATGATCCATCCACAAAAAATACAACAGAGTAAGAATACTTTAGCACCAGACCAATTTTAAAGCAGGGAGGAAAAAATTGTCAGGTTTAAGATATGGTAACAAATACAAATAGAAACATAACTAATACCAAGGTATAGTTTTAATTACAAAATGAAGGTTCAAAAAGTGTATAGAGCGAGTGAATACCAGCAAAAGAAACCCCACCCCCCCAAAAAAAAAATGCAAACCTTTAGATCCCATGAAACTGCCCATACTCTCAATAAAAGCTCAAAAGCAGAATTTAAAAACGACCTGCACGAATGTGGAAGATACATGACAATGCTTCACGACTTGGCACTTGGCAGTACAGAGTTGAACAGAATTTATAAATAAATAAAAAATAGCAGAAGACAGTGAAAGAAACAAATAATTGGGAAGCGATATCCACTGATGCAAACCGTCTGAAACAGGATAAGCATCACATGCACTGCATGACAAACTCTTCTCTGATTCTCCACAGGTCAATAATCATACTGATCAATCAACATATGCAACTGCTGCTCTGCCCGACTTCTCCCATCTTCTCCACTAAGTTCTATAATTTTGATAATTACAAAAGGTATATATGAAATCTTACATGAAAAATCTATTAACACATACACAGTCAGATGAGTTATATACTTAGTTCTGTGCAAATGTGGATCATATTATAAGCTCCACTGTTCTTCACTCTTTCAATTAAAATTAGATCAGTACGAAGGGATCACCTATATATTCATAATATTTACCAGGTTCATGCACTCACATGCTGAAAGATGCATGAAACAGCCATAGTGTTCAAGCTCAAAAGCATTATTAAGCAAGAAGTGACACATTACACAGGCATGGATAAGAAACCTCAGCAAATGGGAGTGCTTCCACAGAATTAGAACTCCTTATTCAAAAAAAGCAACCTTGAACAATTCAGTAATACACTTCCAGTTAATTTTTTTCAAAAAATTCAAGTTAAAAATATAGAATTCAAAAAAAGGAACCAAAATCTCTATGAAAATACTCTATTCAGATATCAGACGAATGTGACGGCAAAAGCAAATTATCTAATCACTTAATATATTGCATTTTACCAAAACTTCTAAAGACGAAGAAACATTACTGTTTCAAAAGGAATATCCAAGTCAGGAAAAGCAAAGACCTTTTGATTATAGAATACCATATGAGAAGAATTGCACATAAGAGAGTGATAAGGTTGTTGATAAGGTGATTGACATCATCTACCAGATCATTTGATAAAGCAAAGAACCCTAGGGTTGCCTGTCGAATTTATCAAGAGATTTATGTAATAAAAAACAATCTTTTTTTAGAATAATCTTCCCATTGTTATTGATGCATAATCCAAGTTGACAAAAAATTTATACCTCATCACATGATTTTGTGTTTCAACCATTACTTTTGGCTCCACAGAATCCAAGGTAGTGCAGGCACTTAAAGCAAGGGCCAACAGAAGCACCCATAGAGGAAAAATCTATTAGCACATGCACAGTCAGATAGAATTATATATATAGTTCTATGCAAATGGATCACCGATTATAAGCCCCACCGATCAGTATGAAGGGATGACCTATATGTTCATAAAAGCCACCACATCCATACACTCACATGCCAAAAGAAAGAGAACTTAATTCCTACAAAACACCCCCCCTCTCTCTGAAAAAGAAATCTCTTCAATCTATTAAGCTAAAACATTATTTCAAACAAAGCTGCATATTAAATGGCTACACTGATAAACACCGATACACAAAACATGACTAAGCTACATATTCTAGCACAAAAAATGCTTCGAGGCTTCAAAATGTTAATAAAAAACAGACAGAGCCTTGATTGTTTTATGCTTCTTAAACATTATTCCAACTAAAAGTAAAAAAAATATTCCCATCCAAAAATACAAAATGAAAAGTGAAAGAATCAGAGGGGTGTAGTATCAACAATAGCCTCAAGTATCTTCTTTTCCAATTCAGATTCATCAATCCACAAGGAACTCTTCCGGTGCAGCAGCTCTTTCTTCTCTTTCTTCTTCTCTTCCCTCTTTGTTTCTTTCATCCTCCAATTTTCAAGCTTCTCAGCTCTTTCCTTCAACTGCATTTGTACAACAAACACTTGTAAAGACTCCAAAATGGTAACTGAATTTTGTTTGTAAAATTCAGTCCCAACTTATGAACAAACCTACAATTCAACTTATTCAAAATTCTTCTCCCACATATTCTCAGCAACCAAACGTAAATGATATATCACATCCCCATATTTTCCAACATTTCCTTAGCAACCAAACATGAATTCAAATATTCAAAACTCTTTTCCCACACTTTCTCAGCAACCAAACATAAATCACAACAAACAAAAAACTTAAATCTGTAAAGAGGTTCACAATTCACACCCCCGCATTTTCCAACATTTCCTTAGCAACCAAACACAAAATAAAGAATTTAAGATAAAAACAGTGTGAGAGAGAGAGAGAGAGAGAAGACGTACTAGGGTTTGGCGGAACTCTTTCTCTGCGAGCTCGCGCTCATGAGCTCGGAGCTTAGCGGCCTCGGCTTTGAGCTTTTTCTTTTCCTCATTGGCTAATCGAAGTGCCTCTCTCCTGGCCTCGTCTTTGCGCTGCTGCTCGAGGCGCATGAGCTCGACCTCGCGGATGTACTCCTTGCGGACCTGCTTGACTTGTTTGGCGTAGTCGCGGCGGAGCAGGGCGAGCCTGCGCTCGGCGACCTTGGGGTCCTGTGGCCGATCGGAGTTCCCCCAGCTACCAACATAGGAATGAGACTCTAGGAACTTGTGGTTTTGTTGGTGGTGGTTGTGATGTGAGGGCTTGGTGGTGGTGGTGGTGGCGGTGGCGGTGGTGGTAGAGAAGGTGCGAAGGGTTTGGGAGAACTGGGTGGTAGTACGGTACAAGGACCGAGAAGTGGCCATTGTTCTTGGCGGTGGCAAGGAGGACAGTGGAGCGGACGATGCGGCTTTGCACAGTTAACACCGATCGCTCCCGGACTCTCTCTATCTCTGTGTTAAAGATAATGACCCTATGCGGGTTTTTTTATTTTTTATTTTTATGGTAAGAAAACTTGGAAAGTGGTAAATCTCACTGCCAAGATAAAGATAAAGATAAAAATTAATGAACAAATGAATTGTATTACCATTGATAAATTTCAAAAGTAATATAGATTTGATTAATTTTTTAAGGACTTGCACAAGACTAAAATAATTGAAATTTTTTTTTAAAAAATGTCTGCTAAAAAAAAAAGAGATTATTAGAAAATATGATCATTGGGAGATTTAAAAAATACAACTATTGGCAATTTAAAATAAAATATAGTGGTTAGGTAGGGGTGTCCAAGAAACCCGTCCACCCGCCCATACCTGACCCACCACCACCCGATCCAACAACTCCAATGATCGGATGCGAGTCACAACCTCCCTAAACACAACCCCAGATAGGTCGATTGTGGGTCTCCTATTTCAAAACTCGTGAAACCTGACCCGCCTGAATGCATCAATTCTTCTAACGATTTTTCAAGCATTTCAGACTAGATCCAACGAGATATTATCAAGATCCATTGAGATCTCATCGTTATCTGACAAAATCTAGACCAAATCTTGACAGATCTGGCTAAATATCAGCCAAATCTTGACGAATCCAGCCAATATTGGCCAGATCTTGACGGATCCAGCCAAATATTAGCCCTAATGATAAAACCTGAAACCAACAAGACCCGAACCAGTTGATTCGACGAGATCTTTTGGGTCAGTTTTGTGTTGTGTTTTTATCCACCCAAAGTTTTCAGGTCAAGTCTAGGTTGGGCACAAACCCAACCCAGCCCGATCCATGAACAACCCTATGGTTAGGAATGAATAAAAGAAGATTAAAAAATAAATAAAGAATGAATGAAAAAATAATATTTAAATGAGATTGAGATATAATAAAAAAGTATGTTAGAAAGTGTATTTAAAAAAGTATAGTAGCCAAAATGTAAAAGTAATTGTTTACTCTCAAAATGGAGTGAAAATAAAATATAGCTAAGATGCTCGACATGCTCTAAGCCCAATCGCTTATTGAGCTTGAGTTTTTGTTTTTGTTTTTATTTATTTATTAACCAAAGGAAAAAAATTACAAGAAGGCTACAAGCAAGCAAGTAGCAACCATGACTGAATTATGAAGTTCAATCAAGGAATATTTGTGTGAGTATACTATAGGTAAAATATTAAATGTTATATATTCTTGATCATGTTCATCCAAAGCATTTAAAATCCATAACATGGGAGGGCTGGAGGTGACTTCAATTGAAGATGAGTGAGCTAAGATCGTGGGTGCTCTGCATAAAGAACAATGATTGCACTATAGAGTGGTGAAATTCAAGTTTGAGCAACTGAAAATAAAATGAGCCAAGTGTTTTAAGAACAACATGAAGCTGCAGGATCTAAAATAAGACTGAGGTCATCTGAATTTGAGCTACGTCACAGTCAATTACTATGTGATAGTATTATTTCCTATTTAATATGATGCATTTCAGCTGTGTTGCTGATGCCATGTAAGTATCAAACTCCTGACGGAAGATGCTGAGTAAGTTACTTTGTTAGATCTCTGGCAAAGTCCTCAGTCACTTCTGAAATAGATGGGGAACTATAATGTAATGTTTCCATCACAAGCATTACATGATGGATTCATATTTGATTTTTTTTTTTTTTTTTTTTTTTTGAGAAATGGATTCATATTTGATTTAAAACTCAAATATCAGAGTCTTTTGGCTAAATATTGTTGAATTTGGAGTTTTTTTGCATTATGAGCACTATTCCAACTTAATTAGGGGATTGAGGAGAGAGAGTGAATTTCGGCAACACCGTTGCCAAAATTCCAACAAAAGTATGAGAGAGAAAGAAAAAAAGTAGGAGAGAGAAAATTTGGAATTTCGGCAATGGCATTACCGAAATTCCTGTTGCTCAAATAACTAACCGAAACTAATTGTGGCAATTGCATTGCCGAAATAGGGGGAAAAAAAATTTTTGTGGCAATTGTGGCAATGCCATTGCCGAAAATGGGAGGAGGAAAAAAAAATAAAGGTGGTTGCCGAAATTTGGGAGGAATTAAAATAAAAAAAAAGTGCTACGTACACAATATTTTCACAACAAATCACATGTGATTAGTTGTTATTAGTTCAAATTTGAATTTAACACTGAGATTACTTTTTTAATCCAACAATAACAATCAGTAACAACCTGCCATTTAGAGTTTGTTGTAAAAATTGTGTGCACTTATCATTTCTCAAAAAAAAAAAAAAAAAGTGTAATGGATTTGTGGCAATGGCATTGCCGAAATAGGGAAAAAAAAATTTTGTGGCAATTGTGGCAATGCCATTGCCGAAAATGGGAGGAAAAAAAAATGTTGTAATTGGTTTGTGGCAATGGCATTGCCGAAATAGGGGGAAAACATTTTGTCTGAAAATGGGGGAAAAAAAAAGAGTGAATCTGGGGAGAAATTAAAAAAAAATAATGTGCTACGTACACAATATTTTTACAATATTTTCACAACAAATCACAGGTAATTAGTTATTATTAGTTCAAATTTGAATTTAACATTGAAATTACTTTTTTAATCCAATAATAACAATCAGTAACAACCTGCCAATTAGAATTTGTTGTAAAAATGTTGTAAAAATTGTGTGCACTTATCATTTCTCCAAAAAAAAAAAAAGTGTAATGGATTTGTGGCAATGGCATTGCCGAAATAGGGAAAAAAAAAAAATTTGTGGCAATGCCATTGCCACAAACCAATTACAACATTTTTTTTTTCTCTCATTTTCGGCAATGCCATTGCCACAATTGCCACAAATTTTTTTTCTTTTAAAAGTGGAGGCTTTTGTTCAGTTTAGTTTATATCACATTTTGTCCTTAACTTTTTAATAAATGGTCAATTCTATCCTCTTAGAGATAATGGTTTTACTTTCTTTTAACTACTTGTTTGGTCAAGTAAAGGATTTTCATCCAGTACATGGATCACGTAGTTATAGTGGTGACTACCAATTACAACATTTTTTTTTTTCCTCCCATTTTCGGCAATGGCATTGCCATAAATTTTTTTTTCCCTATTTCGGCAATGCTATTGCCACAATTCCATTACACTTTTTTTTTTTTTTTTTAAGAAATGATAAGTGCACATAATTTTTACAACATTTTTACAACAAATTCTAAGTGGCAAGTTGTTACTGATTGTTATTGTTGGATTAAAAAAGTAATCTCAGTGTTAAATTCAAATTTGAACTAATAACAACTAATCACATGTGATTTATTGTGAAAATATTGTAAAAATATTGTGTACGTAACACTTTTTTTTTTTTTTTAATTCCTCCCAAATTTCAGCAACCACTTTTTTTTCCCCTCCCATTTTCGGCAATGGCATTACCACAATTGCGACAAAATTTTTTTTTTTCCCCTATTTCAGCAATGTCATTACCACAACAGGAATTTTGGTAATGCCATTGCCGAAATTCCAAAATTTCTCTCTCCTACTTTTTCTCTCTCTCTCTCATACTTTTGTTGGAATTTCGGCAACACCCTTTCTCATACTTTTGTTGGAATTTCGGCAACGGTGTTGCCGAAATTCACTCTCTCTCCTCAATTCCCTTATTAAGTTGGAACAGTACCCATAACGCAAAAAAACTCCAAATTCCCGTTGCCGAAATTCACTCTCTCTCCTCAATTCCCTTATTAAGTTGGAACAGTACCCATAACGCAAAAAAACTCCAAATTCAGCAATATTTAGCCAAAAGACTCCAAATATCAGGTATTGCGTATGGTGATCAGAGGAAATTTATTAAATTTCTTAAAAAAAATAGTTGTTTGGTCGCATACAACTACTCTACCAAGACTTAAGAGAGATCTAATCGGTTTGAATAACAAAATCTAAATTAACGTGTAATCATTTGTTCATCTATATTATTTCTTTTTTATTTTACTTATGCCTCATGGACTCTGTAGTCTATTTATTTATTTATTTTCAAATCAACGTCTTCAAGAAGTTTGAGTATTTGATTTTTATATGGATTGCTTTCACGTGGAGTGTGTGTATGTGTATATATATATTCTCCTGCCTATTTTACAGTTTTTTGGTTTAGTTTTCCCTTCTCCAACTTTCGGTACCTACAACCTTACCGGTATTTTTTTTTTTATCATAATAAAATTGAATAGGTTTTATGTATTTGTTACTTTTGTTTAAGCTAATTTCCTTAAAATTGATCTAATTTATATGCTTATGGTTTGAGAATCAATGATAAAATATTGTTAGACATAATTTTTATAGTAGTATATCTTTCACGAGAATTGATATATTAATTTTTACAAATCTCTTATTCTCCTTTTAGAAGATTTATTATTTTGTATATCATATATGAATTACATGTTTATGACATTGGTTCCTGTAGGATTAAGGGCCCAAATTATATATTGGGCTTTGGGCCTTGTCCGAGAGCGTGGGTGATCCGAGGAGGAACGGATGGTGAAAAATGGTTCAGGATCAGGATTTAATGAGCAAGATGCAAATAGGAAGGTTATCCGAGAAGGAATATCTCATCGGATACGATAAGTACAGCTCAAATATGTCTTCCAATGATCAGAGTGACCTTCCATGAAGCTCCAATGATAGAGACGTGCATCATGAGCATACGAGAAGGAGGGGAATCCAAAATATCTAAGAAAAAACTACTACCGCCGCATTGAATGCACTGCAGCTACTTTCCTGGCCGCATTTATGTGGAGAAGACCTCTGAACAGTGCTGCCTTGGCAACCACAACTCACAGAAAGCCAAAGAGAGTGTCCGATGAGACAGGTACTCAAGTGAAGGCTCAAATGATCAACAAGTGTAGGATCAAGATGGTCCTGAGGGAGATATATAATGTAAGAGACCTCCCATGAGGAGGTGATCAGAAAAAACAGAAACTGAATACTGTAGCAATCAAAATTGTACCTGTACTCTATTTAATTGATTTATAAGAAGAATAACCTCCTCGGACAGTGAATTCATTTAGTTCTGTATTCCTTGTTCTTACTTGACCATCTTCTAAATCTATTCAAGCCGTTGTCCAATTCATTAAGGCCTAATTCTTTAACCCACTATCTACAAATTTATTGTATTGGGCTCACTGGGCCGATATCCCACACACTTTGGGCTTGGGCTGTCAAATGTGTCCCTACAGTTCCAATGGTGATATCATCCTCTTAATTTTGATTCCGAGGAAAATCTTCATTTTGGCTTATTATTAAGCATGCATTTGTTATAATTTATTAATTATTTTCATTAAAGTTATTTTACACACACATCATATATATATATATGATATGTGTGTAAAATAACTTTAATGAAAATAATTAATATATATATATATAATCTTGGCATTAATTTGATGTTAAATTATTGATTACAATTTGATGTTTTTTTTTTCGTTAATATTGTTTTATCAAAATGGATAGACAAAATTAAAGATATAACCTCTTGGGTAAAATCGACATAGAAAAAGACATTTGGAATTGTAAGGACCCGATTTAAACACCTAAGCCCAAAAAGTAGATGGACTCAAGCCCAAAAAACCCAAAACAATGAATTTGTAGAGAGTGGGTTGGAAAACTGGGTTTTAACGAGTTGAACAACCAGTAAAATGGATTCAGAAGACAAGAAAAGGAAGCTAAACTGATCTAAGCTAAAGAAAATCGTCCTCGGTAAAGTCCGAGGAAATCAATCCTTATATATATTTCTTTCAAATGAAATTACAAAGTCAGTTCGAAGTGGCTACAGTGTTTCTCTCTTGATTTCTCCCCCCTCTTCCATGGAGGGTCTCTTACATTATATAGTTCCCTTTGAGCGATCTTAGCCCTACACTTGTTGATCATCTAAGCCACTATTTGAGTGCTTGTCCCATCAGACACCCTCCCAGACCCTCTATGAGTTGGGGTAGTTAAGGTAGCACTGTTCAGGGGTCTTCTCCGCATTAATGCAATCAGAAAGTTAGTTGCAGAGCATTTAATGTGGTGGCAACAGCCTTTCCTTAGATATTTCTAAGCTTCCATCCCTCTTGTACTTTCATAATGCACATTCCTATCAGTGGAATTCCTAGAAGGTCACCTTGAACGATAGGGTATACATTTGATCTGTGCTTTGTCTATCCGAGGAGATACTCCTCCTTGGACCACCTTTCCCAACTTTTCCATTTGCATCTTGCTTATGGGACTCTGAGCTTAACGCCATCACTACTGTTTATTCGTCCTCGGATCAACCAATGTCCTCAGCCAAGCTCAAGGCCCAATATATAATTTTGGGCCCTTATCCCTACAAGAATATTAGAGTAACAGTCACAAGAACATGGGTGGCACTTAATATTAAAACAAATAATGAACTTATCAGTTGATTAGGTGCTCCTTGATGAAAATGCAAGTTTTGAAGTAAAATAAATATTCATTTCTTGATTAAGTTTTCTCCTCTCTTTTTTAGGATAACCTTATTCATGCAAGTGTTTGAAAAACATGAATAAAAATTATGGTTTGACACATGTATATATGAAAGCATGTGAATTTTCAAAAAAAAAAAAAAAAAGTAATTCTACATAATTACTATTGGTCAACTTTGAATATATATATAAATACTAATTGATGTAAATGAAAAAAAAAATGATATTTTAGATACAGCCTTGACATGCAAGTTGAAGACACTTTTTTATGTTCTACTTATTATCATAACCTTATAGAATATATATTTTATTTGAGAAATAATAATAATAAAATAATTATTATAACGAAAGGAATAAATTGTATTGGTGTAACAAGGAGATTCTAGGCTTTTGCCCCTATTGAGCAAAAGATTAGGCAATATGTCCTTGTTTCAAAACTATATAGGTGCGTGTCCTTATTTCGATACTCGATCACCATATAGCCGAGTTACTTAAGGAACTCGACTATTAGAAAGCCGAGTTTTGGGCAGGTTGTTGCCATGTTGGATCACCATCGTGGCTGTTTCGCAATAAAATATTCCCGCGTAACTATTTATTACTTGGCAATGGGAAAACCGAGTTATATGCAGAATAAAATGGAATTTTAAATGTAACATCTCCAAAAAAATTTGTCTCCCGCCCTCAGTCCGATCAGTAGCCACCCTTAGTCCGTTTAGTAGACCCTTTCCAAGTTCAACGCATCTTCAAGCTCTCTTATTTCTACCAGTTCAGTAGACCCTTTCCAAGTTCAACCCAAAACTCTCACCATAACCCTCACCATAGCCGAAGCTCAACCCAATCCATCTTCAGAGTTAAAGGATTAGAAATGTATTAAGGTAATTTCTAAATGCTGAGTTCAATTTTTTTTCCCTTTGCATTTAATCTAAGTTAAGTGTTACTTGTGCATGTACTTTGATTTGAGTGTGGCTTCTTAAGTTTTTCTCTATTCATTATTGTTGTTGTTGTTTTAGCTTTGTTGGGTTTGGTTTTGAACTGGGTTTTGATGCATAACTAGGGCACAAATTCATGTAAAATACAGTTGGCATGACAATGGTGTTCATTATTAAGGATAATTGCTTTTCAATTCATATAGTTTGAAAGGGTATCAAATCAAACTCTATAATTTCAACAAAAAGTTTTTTTAAAAAAAAAAAAAAAAATCTAATCATTACCCAGTTAAGTGGAACTATATTGTATTTAGGTTTTAATATGGATTGTGGGTCTAATTTGTTCTCTTAAAGTAGGAGCTTTAAAATATAATTTTTCCAAATACTTATAATAAACTGACTAGAGACTCAATAAAGCTATAGACACATCTAGAAGGGGACCAAAGTTCACTGTGGAGGATATCATCCAGAACGTCGATTAAAATCGGTCCTAGATTCTTCTTTGTCGTTTGTGCTTTTTGCTTTCGGTTTCTGAGTTTTTAACATTTTACTTTCAAATCATATATTATTGGCTTTTTTTGACTATCTATCTATCTATCTTTTTGAAATGACATAGCAGAAATGATAAATGAAATGTGGTTTAGTTGCGGTGATTGAATGTAGTGGCATCGATTTTGTTTTCATTACTGTGTCTAATAGCTTGCTTAAATTCATAATTTTGTTTGGAGTGTTGTAGTGAATATTGCTTGATTTTATCATTAGTGGCATTGTATCCGAGTTGGATGCGCGATATCATTGGTTAGGAATACCAATACAACCCATGACCTTGTTTTATGAGTGGTGGAGTTGTCCAACACTCAGAGTTGTGGTCATAGAAGAATGGTAAAATTATCTATGCATGCTTTTGTTCTTGAAGTCTAGTTTGGATACCACCTAACAGAATGTGTTTTTTTGAATGAATTTGTATATTATTCAACCTAAAACAATGCTAGCAAAACCATATTCAATCTAAAACAATGAACTGCATATTCATCCCCTATGAAAAAAACACATAAAGGAACATACCAAGTAAGAAAATAATCCAGTTCAGGATGTTTTTCTCGATCCTTACTTTACCTACCTATGTATCACATCTTGAACAATGCGTGTTAGATCTTATAGATTCTAGCATTTGTTTCACACCATATATGACATATAATGCTAGCCTAAGCTTGCTTTGGAATGTCCAATTATTTTCCTTTGAGATTGGCATTTGCCCAATTAAGCTCAACATGTCAATCATGAATTGGTCTTCTTATCATACATTTATCAAGGAAAATAGTCCATAATCTTTTATTGAACACATAAGTAAAAACTAAATGATTATGAATCTTCATTATGCTTCTAAAGAGAGAAAAAAACACACCCTTATAGCATGTCTTTAAACTTGCAAGCCAATTCCTTGGTAAGCTTGATTGACAACAGGATATTTAGGCACAACCATAGAGAACCATATCCATTTCAACAATTTTACTTCAAACTTTTCTATTCTAATAAGTTTCTAGCGTCTTAGTACATGTGTACTTCTGATTTCAAAGCAGTCCCAAGAGATAATAGTTAGCTTGATGCAATTGAATGTCAAACAACGAACCATGAATCAACACTAAGTCCTCTAGTTATAAGTTGAAATCCGATCATGCAGAACACTAGATGGTTTTGGAGCACAATTATTGCTATATCATAGATCACCCTTGGAAAGTTTTCACCTTGCCTCAAATAATGCTTTATGAAAGGTCTAGCAAGTTATCTTATGCTGATAGTTTTTCTTCTACTCGATGAGTACTATGCTGGTATTGAAATGGTCAATAAGCTTCTATTTCCTTAGTACACTGCCTGTGTGCAAAATAAGCTTCTATTCCTTTAACAAACAGAACTCAGCAAGCCATCTATCTTAAGTCAAACTAAGTAAAAATGTTCCACATATATCTTATAATAGAAGCCATATTCCACTTTTCATTTCTTCAGTCCTAACATCACTTCTTCTCGGTCCTAACCTCATTTCTTTCAAGAACATCTTATAGCTGTATCCATTCACCCTTACAAATATATGCATTAGATCAATGTTCAATTTTCCTGAACCTTTTTACTATTTACAGCTTGAACAATTAAAGCCTAACCAACATAGGATAGATCCTCTACACACTTAAAAAGTTATTTTGTCAGAAATCTTTTCAAAGGTTGAAAATCCTAAAGCTTCTTAATGCTGAAAGCTTCTCAATGGCATACACAGTCTGGATTGGAGCATGTCCACCCTGTAATTCAGAATGGGGAGGACTTAGGATCCGTTTGGATACAACTTATTTTTGCTGAAACTGAAAACACGATAGCAAATAAGTTAAAAAATGCGGATGATATTTTTTGATACGGGTACTGTAGCTCAGCTGAAAGTATGCAAGGGTTGCGTTTTTACTTTTTTACTTTTTTTTTTCTTCTATTCACTCCTCACCCACCCGAACGCCTGTGTCTTCGAGAAGAGAGGTCCACGCCCACCTACATCGGTCTGACGTTGGCGAAGAGCCGAGAAAGACAACCTAGTCCAACACCGGCGAAGATCAGGTTCCCTTGGTGATGGATGGGTTGTTTTAATGGGTTTGATTTACGTTTGCTTGGTGGATGGGTTGATCGGTTCCGTTTGCTAGGTTTGATCGTTTGATGGGTTTGATTTTTTTTCACATGGGTTTGATTCATATGGTTTTGTTTTCACTATTTTGATCTTCTTAGTTGATGGGTTTGCTAGGTTTCAAGAAGATGAATCATGGGTTGATCGGCAGTGGGTAGATTCGTTTGATCAATTGCTCTGGTTGATGGCTTGATCCGTTTAATGACTACTTTTTTTTTTTCACATGGGTTTGATTCATATGGTTTTGGTTTCACTGTTTTGATCTTCTCAGTTGATGGGTTTGCTGGGTTTCAAGAAGATGAATAGTCATGTTCTGGGAAGAACATGAAGAACACACATGCGTTTGAACATCTTGGTGGCGCTGTTGATTGGTGCGGTGTTGGTGGTGGTGCACGTCGTAGTAAGAAAGACTGATGATTTGTTCTTGGATGAAGAAGCTTCTGGGTTGATGACTGGTACTAGTACAAGTTCTTCCAAAAAAAAAATAATAATGAAAAGAAAAGGTATAGTACATGCCCAGTTTGATTGAAACAGTACACGCACACGCGTTTGGAGTTTAATGAATGGTGCATTAGAGCTTGTGTTTCAGCTCTTTTCATTCCTACGTTTCCTTAGCGTTTATTTTGTCTACTGTGTAGCGTGAGTCCTAGCAAATAATAAACGCAAACGTGAAACGCAGCACAAAACGTGGATCCAAACAGATACTTTCAAGAAGCATGTCCGCCTTATTACATTTAATAACTTGCAAGAAGCATGTAATGATTTTTCGGTCAATTTTGGATTATTCAAAGTGTTATACATTGACACTATATCAATTATTGTCAAATGCTCAGCTCCTCATTTCTTGATAAGTAATCAATTATCTTCAACATATTAACTTGCTATTGCTTGATGATATCTTTAGTTCTCTTATGCTTTCATTTCGCTTAACATGCTTTCACAAGAGGTGGTGTTTTTGTGAAGTTATCTATTTCATGTATGTTTCATCACATTATGCACATTTTTGTATGCATCAAAAGAGCTTCGTTAACCTTGGGGTAGCACAGTTGGTTGGGGACCACAGGGTCATTATTTTTTTAAAAAAATAATTAAAAAAAGCTTTATGTTCCCACCATTTTGTATTTTTTAAAATATCTTTATCTTTTCAAATGTTGTTTTGTGTCTAAAGCTGCATGTTAGTTGTTATGATACTTTCATAGTTAATATGTAATAAGGTTAACTTATATTCACTTTGAAACAAGTGCTATGTTTCTTGCAAGTCCTGGCTATATTGTTAATGTCTGCCTACAGTCAATGGTTTTATTAATGTGATTGCATGCGTGTCAGATATGCAGCAACTGTGAAATGGGGATCTTGGGCCCGCGGTTGGTACACAGTAGATGCGGCAGTTGGGTCATCGATCCACGACGCTATAAGGTACGTAGTTGTACTGAACTTCGGACATGTTGAAATCGTTTCTTTTTCTTTCTATAGGGTTCTTTGATTATTTGTAAATAGATGTTGGAAATGGTATCATTTCTCTTTCGGTTTAGGCAGAATTTTATTTAATCCAAAGAGAAAATGGTATGAAGCAGAAATAATCATGAATTTAAAAACACTCTTTCATTAATAGCATCAAGAAAATGGTATGAATCAAAAATATTCAAAGTCAGTAGATCTCATTTAAAAGCTATAGTAATCAATTAAAATGAATCTGCTGCCATTATTTTTCCAAATGTGCACACACAAATAGGCGTGGCTACACAGAAGACAACTGACTTTGATTCCTAATTCCCTACTCCATTCGACATAGTGAGGCACTTTGTTCATTCATTTCAAAACATAATGCCCATCACCTTAGTGCTAATTTAAAACAATGTCATTAATCTTGAATTGATCCTATCTGCTATTGAGCTAGAGTGAATAACCAGTTAACATCTTAACTAACATATTGCAAAATGTTCGTAACTAACTAGTTAGCCTACTGTTTCTTGCATATTATTATTATGTAGCATTCTTATAGTTATTTCATGTGCATTGTCCTAAGACAACGCTCTTTCGTGTGCAGGTAGTGTCGGGTGTGCTAAAGTGCAGACGCCGATCTTGCGAGTTACCCCGATATGGGTTAGACCCACGGATTGCTCGTTACATAACTGAGGCGGGTTTCGAAGGGTTATTCAAGGTTCCAAACTTGGAAGTTGATCACAGCACTAGTCGAGCATTGGCATCCAGAGACGCACACATTCCACTTCCCGCATGGAGAGATAGGTATCACCTTACAAGATATTGAGGTGATGTTAGGGGTTCCTGTTGATGGGTTGCCCATGACTGGGAGTGTCAAGATGGATTGGCCTGGGTTGTGTCGTGATTTACTGGGTCATCGTCCTCCAAACCCGGTATTGCATCCCCATGAAAACAAGTCTATCCTTGCTGGGGCGAGGATAAGAGTCAGCTAGCTGAAGCCACGGTTTAGAGGTCCCCTAGCTGCAGATGCTACTGACAAGGTAATGCAGCAACATGCATGCTATCACATACTCGTGTGGTTGGGGTCCATTCTGTTTATGGACAAGTCGGCAAACCGGGTGTCGGTGATGCCTCTACAGTTTCTAAACCCAATCAGCAACGCGAAGAGGTATAGTTGGGGTAGTGGAGCATTAGCCTGGTTGTACAGGCACCTATGTAAGGCATTGGAGACAGGGGCGATGCAGATTGGAGGAGCACTGATGTTGGTGTAGTTGTGGGCGTATTCAAGGTTCCCACTGATATGCATTGTTACGAGGCCGCCGCAGCCGCCGGTGGAGGCAGGTCCCCTCGCTAGTCGGTATGTTATTTGATTAGTTTGATACAATTGTCATGTCATTTGTCATTCACCGTGTATGTGTCTATAGTTGGTTATAATCCCTACATGTATGCCACTTGTTGTTAATGTTTACACGTTTTGTGCAATACAGAATGTTGTTGTTAATATCTGACAAATGATGATTATATACGTTCAAATTTTACAAATTTAAAAATTAATTATTCATTAGTTTTGGCTAAGTTCATATGAAATCATTTGCTTATTTTTTCCCTGTTGTTATTTTGTTGCTACATATGATTCCTGTGCTTTGGTTGGACAATGTCCTCTGCTTTGTAATGTAGGAAACACCTTAAGAAGTGAAATGCCTCCAGTTAGATACGTTGATGTTTACAATATTCTGTATATGTAATTTGAAATGTTACACACATAACACTCATCACCCAAATTAGATTTATTGTACATTACTTGTAGCAAAAATTAGTAGATTCAATACATACAGACTCATTCAAACCACACAGACCAACCACTCTTTCATAGAAAAACCATATGGCTCCTAAAGTAA
Organism: Quercus tomentella; assembly: GCA_028535165.1. Lineage (NCBI taxonomy): Eukaryota > Viridiplantae > Streptophyta > Magnoliopsida > Fagales > Fagaceae > Quercus > Quercus tomentella. The sequence goes on along the minus strand of JAPQVY010000133.1, from coordinate 35,654,394 downwards.
GGACTCGCCAGAGTAGAGTGGGGCCCAACTGGGACCATCACCGGCCGTCGAGGTGTAGACACTCACATTTCTTCAAGATAATACTCCATTCCACCATGCGTGACATGAAACTGGTAATGCATTACATTACTATGTCAGTATGTTGCAATGTTTTCTATTTTGGCTAAGTTTATATGAAATCACTTGCTCATTGTTTCCCTGCTGTTCTTTGTTGCTACATATGATTCTTGTACTTTTGTTAGACAATATCATCTGCTTTGTAATGTAGGAAACACCTTAGGAAGTGAAAATTCTCCAGTTAGATATGTTGTTATTTCCAATATGTTGTTTGTGCAATTTGAAATGTTACGATGGTTGGGAGGTTTTTTTTTTTTTTTTTTTTTTTTTTTTTTTTTTTTTTTTTTTCATTTAAAGTGGGTTACAAAAAGAACCAAGTTTCTTGACCTATCGCAAGGAAAATTTTTTCTCACACAACACACTGTCACAACGATATTTGGCTTACTTAGAAATAAGGTAAAAGCCAAAAAGCCTGATCAGCCTCTAAAATGTTTCATTCAAGTTATTGGTTTGCTGTAGCATTGCTCCAAAGCTTCCTAATGTTGCAATTGTGATGATTGGAAGCCATTAATGTAAACCTTGGATGCACAGTTTAGGCTAACACAGCTCGGCACTATTCAGCCAAGTCAAGTTCGTAGTTCTGCATGTGCTGCTCAACAGCTCGGCACTGTTGAACCCTGACCACAAGTATCCATCCACACTCATGTGAATACATAGATATGCAACCCAAATTAATGCACCATTTTCAAGGATGCAGAGCATCCCTGAAAAGTTTATGCATCAATTTTGGGGGTGAGCTGTCCACCATTACTACACTGATGTTCGCAGTTCTACATGTGCTGCTTAACAGCTCGACACTGTTGAACCCTGACCACAAGTATCCATCCACACTCACGTCCATACACAAATATGCAACCCTTTGCAATGCACAGTTTTCAATGATGCAGAGCATCCCTGAAAAGTGTATGCATCAATTTTGGGGGTGAGTTGTCCACTATTACTACACTAATGTTCGTAGTGCTGCATGTGCTGTTCAATAGCTCGGCACTATTGAACCCTATCCAATCATATCATCCACACTCATGTCAATACACAGATATGCAACCTTTTGCAATACACTGTTTTCAAGGATGCAGAGGATCCCTCAAAAGTTTAAGAAAAATTTTGGGGGTGAGCTGTCCACCATTGCTACACTGATGTTCGCAGTTTTGCATGTGCTGCTCAACAACTCGCCACTGAAAAATACATTGTCAAGTCATATCATCTTTATTCACGTGAATACTTACCCTTACATATAGTCACATCCACGTGAATACTTGCCCTTGCAAAACTCCTATATATAGTCACATTTACATCTACCCTTGCAAAACATCTACACATATCGATCTGAAGTCACATTTTCCAATGTCAACGCGCAATTGGATGCTACCTCGTTTTTTAGATAACTATAGGAGAGAGAGAGAGATTCTAATGAGAAGGAATACTATGCCGAACTACAACTGGAATAGGAGTTTCGTATGAATGAGTCCAACGCTCTGCACGATGATCTCGTGCGACTCAGAGCGCCTCTTGTCGATCGTATCTCACTCACACTGCCACGGTGAAACATGCACCAATATGAGCGTGCAGTGGCTAAAATAAAAAAAGAGAACAATCTTATGCTACTTCGTAGGTGCATGTATCACAGGCTACAACTTGCGGAAGAGCTAGCCGCCGCAACCAACAAGCAACTCATTCCGGCATAACGTAACAATGTCCTCAACTACAAGGACTAATTATCAGAATGAATGCCTATGTATGACAATGTCCTCAACTACGAGGACTACCTGTCAGAATGAATGCTTATATACGACATCGCCTACCTGAGTTCTATGTGTAGTGTGTATTATATATATGATTAAGTTAATAATATTAGTACTGTTAGTGTTCGATGTGCAGTGCGTGCATATTGTTGGCATTATGTAAGAATATTTAAGTTTTCTGTGTTATGCGTGTAATAAATTGGTTCGATATGCAGTAGGTGCATATTGAAAAACATCTTGTGTGGGAATATTTAACTTTTATGCATTATGTGGGAATATTCAAGATTAAGAATAACGTGCATGCTTCTCACAATCAATAATAAGGTTTACATAGTACGAATGCAACAACAGTTACACACATACATCTAAAACATAGTTAAGGAAAACAGTTCTCCAACAAAGTCCAATTACACCACCACACGATTACTCTTCATCTGATATTTCCACATCTGACCGATAAATGTCTGCTGTAAGAAGTGATTGCATGTATTATGCTTGCTCGTACAATTTACACTCCACTAACTCTCGAATCTCGACTTGGGTCTGATATTAATTAAGACGTATCTTCATTCGATTATTTTCTTCTCTTATGTAGTTCAGTGCTCTACGAAGTTCATCGATCGTGTCTCTTGGCATCTGCGATGTGAGTCGTCGAGGCACTAGCAACTTATAATCGACCAACTCATCATAAAACATTTCCTGTTCACGAAGTAACCAAGCCCACTCTTGCCTTATGGTATTGTGAACCCTTGTACTATTTTGTAGATTCGGATCGATTGGATAGCTGAATTCATCTTCCAATACCCAGCAACGACCCATCGTAGTGAACACATCGTGAGGCCTATAAATGTAAGGGTTACCAGAACTAGACATTGACGCTGCATATAATAACATCAAATGATCGAGTTAACAATGTGCATCAACTGTTGGTAAATAATGTATAACTGCATAAGATGGTACATGACAAAGACATTCATAAATTTGTGTATTATTACATACTAAATATGAAATGCTAACACTCACATCTGACCATAAACATTAGATGTTGTTAATGTCTACACGTTGTGTGCAATACAGAATGTTGGTGTTAATGTCTGACAAATGATGATTATGTATATTCAACTTTTGCAAATCTAAAGATTAACTGTTCATTAGTTTTAGCAAATCTAAAGATTTTTATTTTTTATCAATAAAATTTACACCACCAAAGACCCAATATAAACCAATGTACACCCATAACACTCATTCAAGAAAATACCAAAGCACAAGTAATACAAATTTATCAAACGAAAATTTTTCTCTAACAAAACATACATTATGGATGATAAACTTTTGTAATGTCTAAAACTACTCTTTACCTACACCATAAAATTCTCTATGTACTTCAAAGAAGAAAATGAGTTTCTCACCTGAGATGATAGAGAGATAACACCAACTTTCGGAAGGAAATTCTGAAAATGAGGAGAAGCTGATCTGAAAATGAGAAGATTCTGTTCTATGTAATAGAAGTATAACTCGATTATTCGAGAGTCAAGTATTAGTTAATATGCTCGATTTTTCCTTCATCGAGTTAAGCACACGACAAGAACACTTCACATGTAAACAGGAAATTTGAATTCCCTCAGTAACTCGGTTTCCTCATTGTCGAGTTTTGAGGGAATATTTTATTGCGGAAAAGCCACGGTGGCGATCCAACGTGGGAAGAACCTACCCAAAACTTGGCTTTCTAATAGTCAAGTTCCTTAAGTAACTCGGCTATACGGTGATCGAGTATCGAAACAGGGACACGTGTCTATATAGTTTTGAAACAGGGACATATTACCTAATATTTTGCTCAATAGGGGCAAAAGGCTAGAATCTCCGGTGTAACAACCTTCAAATATGAAACAATAACAAATTATCTTCTAAGTTTTAACACACCAATTATGCTATAATGACATTTTTTAGTTACATATATTGAACTGTTTGCATCAGAATTTTGTATCTCATGAATCTACCATATAAATACTGGGTTTTGTAAGTGATTTGCAGTATTATTAACAACAATATTAATGATTAAAAAAATGTTAGAAATAGTTTTTACCTTTTGGAGATTGTTGAATACCTCTTTATAAACTATGTTTTCAGTGTATTCTTGTTCTTCTTTGTCAATGTTCTTTATTAAAATCTTTAGACCTTCAAGGCTTGTTACTTGAGAGTTAAGACAAAACAATGTACAATTGGCCATGGCTAAACACTAGGTTTTGAAAGTAGAGGCCAATATTGTTTAGAGTTTGTCATTGACTTTTGTTGATTGTCATAGGATAACGAATCTTTAAAGGAAATTGTTTTATTTTCAACACAATTTTGATTCATATTTTTTCAATTTTTTAGGACACTCATCACAGAGACATAATACCATCCATTCTCAATATTGATCTTTTTAATAGAGGCGTTGAAATAAAATGTTAAGTCCTACATAAAAGCATGCGCTAAATGTTATTATTCTAAATAAATCTTAGTATCAACAAAATATAATTTTTTACTCTAACTATTTCTTTTTAAATCTTTATAAAGGTCAAAATTTCTGATAATGCTCTTTTCATCTTAGAAATCTCATTAGGGTAAAGGACTATATGTGGTAGCTACAACAACTCAATCTTCTTATCTTTCTCTCATCAAAGTTGATTTTGGTTTCTTTAAGACTATATTGAAATTCAACATATTGAAATAGTCTATTGGCAGACCATTTTAGTTCATGAAGTACTAATTTAAGAAAATATAAATTAAACGATTGTAAATAAGGAATTTTAAAATTGTACTAACTTTTTTCTTAATTTTGTGACCTTTAAAATATCTAAATTCATATACAACTTTGAAGAGTTAGTAGAAAACAATGATAATTTCCCTACCATCATTAATACATAAATAGTTTATGATGTTTAAATAGATATCATGTATATCAAAAGAAAGAATTTCTTAGTCATATATGTCTTAATGGTAGTTTATGTAATAATTATATAGATCATATAAAATTATCAAAACATAGATTTCATTAATTGCCTCTACAAATTTATCCCAAAATGTGATTCTAATTTTTTCCCTTTTGCATATACATATTTGTTAGACAATTAATATTTTCTCTTTTGACAAAAAGTTTGAATCTATGTAATATATTCATCAACATCTAATAGAACTATTATCTTGAAGTTCAATTAATCTTTTGTTCAGTTTTTTCCCACACACCTCTGTCTTTTCCATTGGAGAAATTCCTATGATTGCTCCCATTGCATATACAAACAATAAAGTGTAAAAATCATTAGTTATGAAGATAATAATATATATTAAGTATAAAGGTATAATCAAAATTACTTGTTAGAGATGTGTTTATGTTAGCAAGATACTTCAACTCATAAAATGGAACCAATTTAAATTTTTATTTTGCAATAAGTTGATCATCTGTTTGTAACAACTTCACATATGTTGCATAAAATCTTATCATGTACTTGTGATTCACAATCCTGTAAGCATCTTCATTTTTGCAACTCCAAAATATTTAATTCAATAAATTTTTACTTCCTCTATATCTCTAAAGCTATCAACGAATGAGTTTGAGTTTCTAATAGATTAATACTTTATCCTAAATAAAGAAAGAGAAAACTTAATAATAATAAAAAAAATCAATTTTAGTTGAAGACATAAAAGAAACTTCATTATTTTACTTTGAAACTTACCTTCTCATCAAGTAGCACAAAATCAACCCTAATCATCTAATATGGTATATCCTTGATTTTGTCTATCCATTCTAATAAAAAATATAAATGAAAAAGAAAAATTCAAATTGTTATCAACAATTTAACATCAAATTAATATAAAGAAAAAAAAATGAAGTGTATGCAAAAGAACTTTAATGAAAATAATTAATAAATTGTACCAAATACATGTTTAGTAATAAGCCAAAAAGAAGATTGACCTCTGTCAGGGAGGTTTTGCGACAAAGGCTGAGATTGCAAAAATGAGCACAAAACTCCCCTTGGGTTCGTTAAATTTGTTAGTTATTTGGAGAGCCAAGCCCAAAATTCACAATGTGAGGTACACAAAGGCTAATGATGCTTTATGGAAAGGGAAACCAACACAAAAATGAAAACACAAGAAACTGCAGAAACTATATATTCATAAATCAGAAATTTCAGCCCGCAGTCACCGAGAGGAAGAAATGGAGGGAGGTCCCGAGCAAGAGAGGGAGAGTTCCCCTATATCAGTATTTTCACCTCTAGGCCTTCAAATCGTCCATACACTAGGTAGCTGACTAGACTTTTGTGTCAAAGTTTTGGGTTTTTTTTGTAGGGAAAATGTCCCCCTCTTCTTGTGGGCTGGTGATGCATATTTATATCAAGCTTTAGGGGATGCTTGTGACCAGTTTTTAGGTGGGAGGAAGGTTTTGGACCTTTCAAATGCTATTTCTATGACTTGTTGTATTATGTTTTATGCTTAGGGAAAGGTTTGGTTGCTTTTTGCATGATTTTGGAAACAAAGTTGTTTCCTCTTCATAGCTGCTGCCTCTGGTCTTTGTAGGCCTTGGAAAATTACATTTGGGTGGCTGAGTGGGCTAGGTTACTCAGCCTTTTTCTTAGAGTCAGCTATGCCTAAGTGTGGAAAATGGAGCTGGGCTGAAAATTAAGGACACAATCACCCAGAGCATGGAGCCAAATTTGGGGTAGAAATTTCTGACATTGGACCTCTTTCATGGGCCCTAGATGCCCCCAGTTTCCCTAGCCCACTTTGTGGCACACACGGGCTGGGCCTATGTAAAAAGTCCAATGGGAACTAACCCACACCCACCGAAACCATTCCTACTCAATTCCCCAACCATTCGCATGGGCTTAGGCCATGCAACAGAGCATAATACATTGATAAATACATTAGTTGGACCCGCTAAGCAATTGGGCTTAGTCATTCTGGAAACCATAAAATTTGTCGCGAAAATGACCATTAACAACCTCGAAATCAAAATTGGAAACAACGTATCATTATTGGAACCCATGTCATAATTCAAATATGATATGCAAAATAATAGATCTTTCAAGAGGCAAATAAGAAAATTAGCATATAAGTTAGATCAAACTTAAGAAAATTAGCTTAAAGAAAAGGAAACAAATACATGAAACCTATTCAATTTGATTATAATAAAAAAATCAAAGTAAATAAATACATACATGCAATCAAATACCCTAAACTTCTTGAAGTTTAGATTAATATAGAGTTTGGAAGAAGTTGATATGAAAAAAAAAGAAAAAAAAGCCCATCGGGTGTAAGGATTACATGTTAACGATATCAACATTTTTTTTAAACGTTGATATAAACAATTAGTTTGAAACCCAAATTTTAATCCTCTAGAACTCATAACTCTTAAATCAAGTAGATTTCCAATTGCTAATTAAATAAATCAAAAGTGAAAGAATTAGATAATAACAATGATTATTATGATTATTTTTAATAATTTAAACAATAGGTAGATGTTCAAACTCATTAGGTTTTCCATAAGTATTAGTTGTTGTATGGCATTAGGTTTAAGGATTACATGCATGTTAATGATAACTAATTTTTTTTTTTCTTTTTAAAAAAATATTGATAGAACTCATAAATCATAACTCATAAATCAAGTAGATTTCCAATTGCTAATTAAATAAATCAAAAGTGAGAGGATTACACAATAACAATCCCACGATAACTATGAATGATTATTATTATTTTAAATAATTTAAATAATGGGTAGATGTTCAAACAAATTAGGTTTCCCATAGGTATTAGTAGTTGTATGGTATTAGGACATACTAGCCTCATCACACGAACTTTGCACGCGCGAGATTAAGAATAGGTTTCCCATAGTTTTTTTTTTTTTTTTTTTTGTTGTCTAGTGTATGTGAGATTAAGAATTAAGGAAATTGGAAATTCAAAAATAAATTAATAAATAAAAGAAACTGGTGAGTCTTGATAAAGTTTTTTTTTTTTTTTATAAAAAAGTTGGAACATGGTCTTGAGGGAAATATCAAAGTGGACTGAGAAGTTTTTATTTATTTTATTTATTTATTTTAAATTTTAATTTTTGGATAAGTTTGTTTTGAATACATGGATTAGTAGGAGAGTTTTCTATTTTATATGCAATTTATGTGGAGTTAGAGATATTTTTTACCAGGTTATTCTCAAGTTTTGTTTATATTAATCGTAGGGTCTAAAGGTATTTCTTAACCACATAAAAGTCAAGTCCAAAAAGGGGAATCCTCTTATAGATAGTATAAATATAGATAAGTAGATGTAATGATATACATCTAGTGTAATATTTATTTATTTTTAGAGGCCTAAAGATAAAATAATAAAATAAATAATTAAACGTTGATATCAATGATTAGTGTGAAACTGAAATTCTAATCCCCTAGAACTTATAACTCAAAAATCAAGTAGATTTCCCATAAAAAAAAAAAAAATCAAGTAGATTTCCAATTGCTAATTAAATTAAATAAATCAAAAGTTAGAAGATTACACAATAACAATCTCAAGATAACTATGAATGTTTTTTTTTTTTTTTTAAATAATTTAAATAATAGGTAGATGTTCAAACTCAATAGGTTTCCATAGATATTAGTAGTTGTATGGCATTAGGACATAAAAAGTATATAAAAAGTAGATATATAATGATATACATCCGGTAATTTATAAATTTATTTGAAAACTAAATTATAAGTAATTGAAATTTGAAAGTACCGAATAACTTAAAAACCTGCTCATCAGGCTCCAAACATTTATAGGAAAGGAGTCCAAATAGACAAAATCAAGATAAGAGTTGGGCCTACAAAATACTGGAATCAAACACCCGGGGCCGGGGCTAGACAGCTATCTACGAGTACATGGTACGATACCAATACAAAAATGAACAACATTGGAGAACATTATCCTTATGTGGCCCAAAACAATTATATCACAAAAATGCCAACCAGAGATTTACATATTAATTAAGCCCTTTACCATAAGGAAACTCCCCCCCCCCCCCCCCCCCCCCCCCCCCCACACACACACACATTCTCTCTCTCTCTCTCTCTCTCCCTTTTTGTTTATTCAGTCACTTATTAAGGTAGTAAATTTATTCAGCTTCATCCATTATACTACTTCAAACACAGAGGGTCTCCACTGTTTCCACCCCTTTTGGGGAAAAAAAAAAGGAAGGGAAGGGAAGGTATATTACACATCATATTGGGACAAATATTATTCAACCCCGTTGATCATCATCTCCATTCCTATATTCTTTAGTTCTAATAAACTAAAGAATTGAAAGCAATTATTAAACAAAAAATCACACATTTAAGTTTTTTTTTTTTTGAGAAACAAACACAAACACACACAGGGGAGAGGGAAAGGGGTTCTAACACAAAGGCACACCACAACTCCACTCAAAAGATAGGACTCATAAAGTGAAAAATTAACGAATGCTCTAAGAGTATAGGTTTAGGAAATATTTTTAAAAACTTTTTATAAGAAAAAAAAAAAAAACAATTGACTTTTTTAACACATTTTTATATTTTTCATGAAAGTGATATTAAAACTTTTAAAAAATGGTTAATTAGCAAATGACCTAAAGATACCTATTAATAGAACATTTTATGATAAGTCATAAAATGCTCATGCTTATCAACTGAAAAAAGAAAAAAGAAAAAAAAGTCCATTCCCCAAAAGCCATTCATGTCATGTGATTTGGGCCAAGAAAATTTTGAATATTAAGATATTTGATATACGTAGGAACAGAAGTTAGGAGCTGAAAGTGGTAGGCAGTGCAAGGACGTCCACGTGAACCTATATAGCACTCAAAATCTGAAGGCCCATAGGCCATAACACAAGTTAAAACCTGAAAATTTCCGGCCTAAATATATTAAGTTGAGGCCTAACTATAGAAATTTGAGTTTCGGCCCAAATCAAGGTGTCAATGACTTCTTTTGGTCATCCTAGTCTGCTATCATCTGGAGTTGCATTTTTTTTTTTTTTTTGGGTGAAAATCTGAGAGTTGCTTCACACTTCAAAACATTGCTGAATATGGGTGAATCTTCTTGTAATTATTGTGATAAATTACCAATTGATCGAAAAACTTTTTCATCTAGATTTATTGTTTAAGAAAAGAGTTACCGTGGTAAATTACCAATTGGTCCAAACACTTTCTTAGTTAGACCTATTATCCAAAAAAAGAGTTATCTCTTAACTACAGTGCCATGTGATTACTAAACAAAATTGAAACTATGAATTTATGTGCTTTATTTAATGAGTAGTTGAGCCAAATACTAAAATGTTTTAAGTTTAGTTAATTACTTCTTGCTGAGCTTGAAGCTTAACATTGAGTTCAATTTTTATGTTCAAACTTCGTTCATACTTATAATTGTTTATAAGCTATATAAAGTTAGTTAAGTTCATTGAAAATACAAGTCCTACTTAAGAAAGCTCTGTTTTTATCTTTCTTTGTGCATATTAGTCACCCTACTCTATATTAAAAATATATTAATTAATATATTTTCATTTTCAGTAGTAGTAATTTTATTAAAACATGGGAAGATAGCAATATTTAACAGCTTTATCTTTAAAATTCTATTACTTATCTCATATAAACTATTCTTTTTGGTGTTTATGAGAAGAAAAAAAACCTGCAAATCGTATATTATTTAATGTTTAAAATTCTATTACTTATCTCATATAAACTATTCTTTTTGGTGTTTATGAGAAGAAAAAAAACGTGCAAATCGTATATTATTTAATGTTTTTTCTTTATGCTTCAAATTTATATGAACTTCAAATTTATGCTTTTTCTTTTTTGTTAAGTATGGGGAAGGAGATAATAGATAAAAGTTTTATAAATGTAAACCCTAAACCCACCTTAAAAAGATTCTTAAAGTAGCTTAGGCATGCTTTGTATATTTTTTATTGAACGAGCATATCGTAGTGAAATTGTTTATGAGTCACATCCTTAGTTATAAGATCATCATAACTAATCCTTTTAATAAGTGTTTAATAAAAGAAAAGAGAAGAAAAAGAGTTAAATTGTGGGCCAGCTGACACTCAAGCCGTTTGCACTCAAAGGTCCTTTTTTTTTTTCTCGCATCTTCTTAGAATAAGATTAGTGTTCAATTTGTTTGAGATAAGAAAACGCTGTCGAAAGATGACTCGTTTTCTTGTCCTTGATTGCAACTCTTCAAATGAGTTGAAAAAAATTTCTTTCATTTGGCTTACATGAAAAATTATTAATATTTCTTAAAAATTTTAAATAAGTATATAAAATAAAATTTTATCCACATGAATATTACGTAGAGCAACTAGAAAATCAATTCAAATATTAAATTCTTAAAGGTGTACGTTTACTATTTCACAAACATTAAAAACATTTTTTAAAAAAGAAAATCATAAAAAGTAACCATCCAAAATAGTTAAACTTTTAAACCATCTATATAATCTTGGAAAATAGCTTAACATTTAATATATATATTAACTTTAGTAGCTTCGGTTTTAAAGTCAGGAAACATTTTCCACCTAATCAAAATCTACTGTTTTAATGTTTTTGGATGATTAGACTATTAAACGTTTTCAGTTGATTTTTTCATCATATAAACCAAATGGAAATGGAGCAAAAGCCACCTTTATTAAATATTCAATTTATTCTGCTATATACCATTTTTAGATGCTTCTTTTGGAAAATAAATTTTTGACAGTGCTCTATATCGATCAAAGGTGTAAATCTAAACGTGATACAATTCAAGGGACCAGTACAAAGCGCAACCTAGATTTCGTTAAATGCTGTTGATTTTAATTGGTGGACTACCTTCTTCTCCCAAGACTTTAGAAACATTACAACATTCAAAGTGGAAGAAATTAGCTTCTTCTTTGAAAGGTCCGTCTTACCAGTCAGATTACATCAAGGGGTCAGTTCAATTTCCTTTCAAAATGTGTATATTTTTCAACCTCTAATACCTAACATATGTCCACAAAATATATAATATACGCAAATCTCAGATTTGCATAGACTGGTTGACTATGTTGAATTTTCCCAGACCGTTAGGTTTTACTCTTTAAGGTAAAATTAAAGGGATATCAAAATTTTTATAGAGTGCGGACTTGATTTTTCTCATCTATGTGGAAACTAGCTAGCCCACTTCTCTATTACTGTAAAGAAAAAAGAAAACAAGAACTAAAAAAAAAAAAAAAAACCAAATTTTCTTCATATGAGACTTGCGAGAGCCCAGTTCAGACAAAACTTTGGGTTGGAAGTAGAAGACCTTAAAGGCTTAAACCATACAAAAGTCAACCAATGCAACCCACAATTAAGAAAAACCCAAAACAACTACAACCATCAAACCTAGCGGTCCCAGCCCCCCACAAAAGAAAAATGCTAAACGTTACCGGTTTTTCTTCTTTTTTTTTAGTTGAGTTCTTTAGAGTCTTTAGACACAAAACACAATTTTATGTAGATAAAAAGTAATTGATTTTTGTAATAATTTTTTATATTTTCTATAAATTAAGTTGATATTAAAATTTTCTTAGGATGATTTATTTACAAATACTTTAAGAGTACTTATTTTAAAAAAAAAAAAAAACAATGCAAAGGAGAAAAAGCGACCCAATAATATTGAGTTTTCCCCTTGGCTAAGTAATATATATACTAAAAGCATATGGCAGATTAGCATAGATTAGTTGACTATATTGCATATTCCAAGACCATTGGGTGTTATGGTAGTATTTTAATAGCAAATTCTCATAGAGTGTGGATTTGATTTTTCTCATTTATCTAGAAACCAGCCTAACTTATTGTCATAAAGAAGAAAAATTATATGCCTCAAACTGCCTCAAATTTTCTTCAGTTGAAGGCTGACCGAACTCTCTGTTCGAGCTGAGACAGGCTTTAGCTTGAGATTAGAAGACAATACGACAATGTCAACCACAAGAAAATCCCCCACCCCAAAGAGCAATTTTAGGATCTTTCTTTTTCTTTTGTCATTTTCACATGCAACTCATTAAGATGATAACTTGTGATTAGTGAAAGCGAGGATGAAACCAAAATTTTATCCTTGGTGGAAAGCCAAACTATAAACAATAAAATTTTAACCATTTAAATATGTGGAAAATATTAAAATTTAAAACTAAATTAATATATGAAAAATAAAACTAGCCTAGTATATTCAGTATTATAAGGTTGAATTTATTCAACCATCTAATTGGCTTTATTCCGTGCCAAATTTGCTTGTAATTTAGCATTTAGTAACCCTGTATTTAGGTGGGTTTGATGTAAGGGTAGTGAGTGAGATAGAGTGAAGATTGCTCAAGAGTGTGCAAGAAAACAGAGACTCGCGGCTGGGACTCGCGGGTGACTCGCGGCTGTAAGCCGCCAGACGCAGCACACGTGCCAAGCATGCTGGAAGGTGAACAGTCATGCAAGCTGGAGCACTACAGGACAAAACAGGATAACTGGCCATACGGTTATCTCGCGACTGGATCTCGCGACTTAGTCAAGCCGCGAGGTCAAGCCGCGAGCCACCCCTGTTTTGTAAAACCTGACGTTTCACATTCCTCTCCCACTCCAGTATAAATACCCCTTTTACCCACGATTGTGAGAGAGTTTCCAGAGAGAATTTTGAGAGAGAAACCCTAAAGAAAAACAAGATTGATTCACCCACAATCTATACATTAGAGTCTCTTCAAATTCCTCATCTCTCTTCCTCTCCATAGCCAAATCCTTGAGAGGCCATAATACCAAAGCTGGTTCTCACCATCATCATCACTGTGAGACAGTTGTTTGGATTTCTGGGAAGCAGTTAGGAAGGAACCAATCTTCATTGGTTGATGCTACGGTCTAGTAGTGGAATCCGGGAAGTTAGAAAAGAAAAAGGTTCGGCGCAACCTCGTTGGAGCAAGAAGCTTGGAGGGCTTAGGTGCACTGGGTAGATTAGGCTTGGAGGGTCTATTGCTGTCCATGTATCCCAACTATATTTTCTAGTGGATTGTTTACCGCTTGGAGGGCGGCGGAGAGGTTTTACGCCGAGGGCTTCGGTTTCCTCTTCGATAACACATCGCGTGTTGTCTTTGTGTCTGCATCTTCCTTCCTCTCTATCTTTGCCTTTTTATTATCTACTGTGGATTATATTTTGTTTTGGCTTAGATAGTTTTTTTACCAATTCCATATTATAGCATATGTTAAGTTTCCGCACACTAGTTGTTTGACATATTGCTTGAATTGGTTAAGTTGTAATTTGGGGGTCTAAACGTTCAAAGGTGTTTATACACGTTTTTTGAACTTTCAAGTATTAACAAAATATAAATAAAAGAAACGATACAAAATAATTGTAGTTTAATATATTTTAACTCAATCATTTATGATTCATTTTGTTGGGAAACCTAATTTTTAAAATATTTATTTATAGTTGAAAATGCTCATTTTGTAGTTTTAGTAGAAAGTAGAGCGTAGAAACTAGAAGAGTAAATACAAGAACAACCACCCTTATAAACAAGTTGATAGACTATTGATTTCCCAATGCTTACCGAAGTTTAATATCGAACTACATTATACCCATAATGATTAAGTTCTATTTTCAATTATATCTGTTTAATGATATGTAAATTTTTACAAATAAAGACTCTTCTACCAATAAATATTTTCAATTCTAAAAGAATCATTTGCCTCTTGAGATTCAAAACTGAGTTAAGAATAAGTAAAATGATTTGATAAATTCTCTTTTGATTGAGAATCCCTAGTATTACCAAAAAAAAAAAAAAAAACACTCAATAATGACATTTAATTATAAATTATAAAATAATCTTACCAATAAATATTTTCAATTCTAAAAGAATCATTTGCCTCTTGAGATTCAAAACTGAGTTAAGAATAAGTAAAATGACTTGATAAATTCTCTTTTGATTGAGAATCCCTTGTATTACAACAAAAAAAAAAAAAAAAAAAAAAAAAAAAAAAAAAAAAAACACTCAATAATGACATTTAATTATAAATTATAAAATAATCTTGTTGATAATTTTTCTCGATCTTTCAACGTAATGAACATTCATATTTGGGACATTTATATTTCGTGTCTCACACAAATTATTTCACAATGGAAGTAAATCATCTCATCTATCATTTCTAAATTTTTTAATAAACACTTTAATAGATGAAACAAGATATACATCATCAAGTCCTCACATTTTTTATTGTTAAGTTTATAAATATAGTTAGAATCACCAATATGATTTAGAAAATCACATTTTTTTTTCACCCCTACTTTCTTCCAATCATTAAATCCATCATCAATAATTTCATTACGCCTAGGAATCCTTGATAATTTATTAAAGAGAAATTATGGTAGACAAAAAGTTGTATCTTTATTTTTTTTTAGAGAATTTCAATCTATTACGTATGCTCTTAATAATAGTTCTTTATCTTTATTAAGTTAAGAGTAATGCTACAACACAATAATTTTCATAATATTTTTCATAATAGTTGAGTTAAGTTCACCATTGATAAAGAGTTATCATTAGCAGTGGATGTCATAGGTTGAAACTCTCTCAAAAAAAGTTTAGTCCATTATTGATACCACTACTACTTGACACGTCGGATTGTAATTTTTTTATTTTATTTTTTATTTTTTTACTTTAGACTTTTATTAAGTTGATATTCAAGCTATGAAAGACCTATCATGAACCATAAAGGTCAATAGTCATGTATATTATGTCATTATATGTCAATATTCTTCTTACTCAAACCAATTGTTGGTTTTAGTAACATTAAATATAAATTTTCAATTTTGGAGGATCAAATATAAATTTTTTTTTACCAAATTTTCAAATCTTATATATTTATATGATTCGATTAAAAAATGTAAAGTTTTAGGGGTCATATCCCTCTTGTCATAATGTATACTCATCCTTGACCTGGATGCAATATCACTTGTAGGGACACGATTTTTAGCCCAGGCCCAAAATGTATGGGATACTGGTCCAGTGAACCCAGTACAATAAATTTGTAGAGAGTGGGTAGAAGAACTAGGCTTTGGTGAATGTGATAACAGTTATAATGAGTTTCCAAGGCAATCAAACGGAAACGAACCAAGTTTGTACAAGAAAGTTTGTCCTCGGCACAATCCGAGGAGCTCTGTTCTAGTATATATTGGATGATAATGGTTACAGGAGTTCTTGAGATTGCTACAATGCTTTCTCTCTTAATCTCCGGCCCCCTCTCCATGATGGGTCTCTCCTATTATATAGTCCCCTTTGAACGATCTTGGCCTTCCACTTGTTGATCATCCAAGCCTATACTTGAGTGCCTGTCCCATCAGACACCCTCTCTGGCGTTCTGTGAGTTGCGGTAACCGAGATAGCACTGTTCAAGGGTCTTGTCCACATAAATGCGGTGTCAGCAACTTTCCCTTAAATATTCCTGAGTTCCTATCCTTTAGAACTTCCTAGAAGGTCACTCTGACTATTTAGGACTTATATCTGACCGTGCTTTAGCTGGTCCGAGGATGTATTCCTCCTCGGACTTGGACTACCACGCTCTCGGCCAAAGCCTGACGCCCCATTGTATATGTCCGAGGATATATTCCTCCTCGGACTTGGACTACTACTTTCTCGGCCAAAGCCTCACGTCCCATTGTATGATTTTGGGCCCATGACCCCACAATAGCCCCTCAAAACTCCGGTTTTTTCCTCTCACCCGAGGAGAAAAGTGGGGTTTTGAATTCTTTAAGAGTTAACTCTACTTGATCCCTTGATTTACGCCCGTGGGAGTGCCGTTTTACGCGCCTCATATTTGTACTATAAATTGCTCCTTTTAGAGTTACCAATCTGAGGAGTTGGTTATGATCTTGGGTTTGTCTTGACACTTTAGTGAGAAACAAATAAATAGCATAGAATGTTAACCTCTCCACATCATCTGGTCCGAGGACCAATGCATGACTGAGGCTCAATTTAAACACCTGTAGAGTTGTCATGGAGTGTTAACTTCCCGCATCATCTGGTCCGAGGACCGAGGCATGATTGAGGCTCAGTTTAAACACCTAGAAAAGTTGTCATCGAGTGTTAATTTCCACAAAGCAGGAGGTCCGAGGGACCCGACATAGCTAAGATTCTGTTTAACCACTTTCCCCGGATGCCTTATAAGGCTTAGCCCCGAGTGCACAGATGTCACTGTGTGTTAATTTCCCCTTAGCATCTGGTCCGAGGACTACAGGCATGGCTAAGGTCCTTCTTAGCATGAGGTCTGAGGGACCCGACATAGCTAAGGCTCTATATGACGCTTAGCAG
Source organism: Quercus tomentella (assembly GCA_028535165.1). Classification (NCBI taxonomy): domain Eukaryota; kingdom Viridiplantae; phylum Streptophyta; class Magnoliopsida; order Fagales; family Fagaceae; genus Quercus; species Quercus tomentella. The sequence goes on along the minus strand of JAPQVY010000133.1, from coordinate 35,637,241 downwards.
GAGATCCGAGGGGATCCGACATAGCTAAGGCTTTATATGACGCTTAGCAGGAGATCCGAGGGGATCCGACATAGCTAAGGCTCTGTTTAGTACTAAGATGGAAGTAACTAGTTTCCCCATAGGTTTGAGTCCGAGGACCATGCAATACCTTGGTTTTGTCCAAAACTTAGATTTTCTTTGAGATGTACTTGGTTTCCCCATAGGTTTGAGTCCGAGGACCATGCAAGACCTTGGTTCTGTCCAAAACTTAGAATTTCCTTTAAGTAGTTGGTTTCCCCATAGGTTTGAGTCCGAGGACCATGCAATACCTTGGTTCTGTCCAAAACTTAGATTTTCTTTTAGATGTACTTGGTTTCCCCATAGGTTTGAGTCCGAGGACCATGCAAGACCTTGGTTCTGTCCAAAACTTAGAATTTCCTTTAAGTAGTTGGTTTCCCCATAGGTTTGAGTCCGAGGACCATGCAATACCTTGGTTCTGTCCAAAACTTAGATTTTCTTTTAGATGTACTTGGTTTCCCCATAGGTTTGAGTCCGAGGACCATGCAAGACCTTGGTTCTGTCCAAAACTTAGAATTTCCTTTAAGTAGTTGGTTTCCCCATAGGTTTGAGTCCGAGGACCATGCAACACCTTGGTTCTGTCCAAAACTTAGATTTTCTTTTAGATGTACTTGGTTTCCCCATAGGTTTGAGTCCGAGGACCATGCAAGACCTTGGTTCTGTCCAAAACTTAGAATTTCCTTTAAGTAGTTGGTTTCCCCATAGGTTTGAGTCCGAGGACCATGCAATACCTTGGTTCTGTCCAAAACTTAGATTTTCTTTTAGATGTACTTGGTTTCCCCATAGGTTTGAGTCCGAGGACCATGCAAGACCTTGGTTCTGTCCAAAACTTAGAATTTCCTTTAAGTAGTTGGTTTCCCCATAGGTTTGAGTCCGAGGACCATGCAACACCTTGGTTCTGTCCAAAACTTAGATTTTCTTTTAGATGTACTTGGTTTCCCCATAGGTTTGAGTCCGAGGACCATGCAAGACCTTGGTTCTGTCCAAAACTTAGAATTTCCTTTAAGTAGTTGGTTTCCCCATAGGTTTGAGTCCGAGGACCATGCAATACCTTGGTTCTGTCCAAAACTTAGATTTTCTTTTAGATGTACTTGGTTTCCCCATAGGTTTGAGTCCGAGGACTATGCAAGACCTTGGTTCTGTCCAAAACTTAGTTTTTCTAGTGACTAGTTTCCCCATAGGTTTGAGTCCGAGGACCATGCAATACCTTGGTTCTGTCTAGCACTTATGGGAATTCGGTGAATCGGGCTACTGGACCCACGAGGGTTAGCCCCTTAACAAATGTGTGGGGCATAGACTTGATGTTAGAAGCCCCTAGAACTGCCCGTGCCAGCGGCACTTCGAAGTGTAGTCCTGAGTGGAAGCTGAGTTAGGGCAACAACCGCGTGCTGCTGGAAATAATGGGGAAGCTTTCGCATAGCTTGCACCATTGCCAAAATTATCTCTTTCGAGGGACCCTTGTTGATAGGAGCTTGATCCCATCATGATTAACCGTTGCACTCACTAACGCACAAGCTCTCCCCACAGACGGCGCCAATTGTAGGGACACGATTTTCAGCCCAGGCCCAAAATGTATGGGATACTGGTCCAGTGAACCCAGTACAATAAATTTGTAGAGAGTGGGTAGAAGAACTAGGTTTTGGTGAATGTGATAACAGTTATAATGAGTTTCCAAGGCAATCAAACGGAAACGAACCAAGTTTGTACAAGAAAGTTTGTCCTCGGCACAATTCGAGGAGCTCTGTTCTAGTATATATTGGATGATAATGGTTACAGGAGTTCTTGAGATTGCTACAATGCTTTCTCTCTTAATCTCCGGCCCCCTCTCCATGATGGGTCTCTCCTATTATATAGTCCCCTTTGAACGATCTTGGCCTTCCACTTGTTGATCATCCAAGCCTATACTTGAGTGCCTGTCCCATCAGACACCCTCTCTGGCGTTCTGTGAGTTGCGGTAACCGAGATAGCACTGTTCAAGGGTCTTGTCCACATAAATGCGGTGTCAGCAACTTTCCCTTAAATATTCCTGAGTTCCTATCCTTTAGAACTTCCTAGAAGGTCACTCTGACTATTTAGGACTTATATCTGACCGTGCTTTAGCTGGTCCGAGGATGTATTCCTCCTCGGACTTGGACTACCACGCTCTCGGCCAAAGCCTGACGCCCCATTGTATATGTCCGAGGATATATTCCTCCTCGGACTTGGACTACTACTTTCTCGGCCAAAGCCTCACGTCCCATTGTATGATTTTGGGCCCATGACCCCACATCACTTTTATACAGATTTATGAATGAATATTATACACTAATTACAACATATTATCATAACAATTAAGAAAGTTGCTAAAGACCTTTTTTCAATTCTCTTTTTGAGAGAGAGAGAGAGAGAGATTCTTTGGGACAACTGTCAAAAATACTTTGCTTGCATGGAAGTTTGACACTGCCTTAGTTTAGTTGACTTTTACAGAAGGAATTCTCTTGTTTTTCTAGGCGAGCTAGACACAGGCCTAAAAAATAAGGGTCCAGTAAAAGAAAATTAAAACACGTGGAAAGCAAAGCGACGGTCATGGCAGAATTTATTTACCAATGCTTATGCTTAATTCGGTTCTCATTAGAAAAATGGAGCTGACGGCATGGACAACTCAACAAGTAATTTTCAAGATAAGTACGACATAAGAATTTTTGTTTGAAAAATCTTCGATCATTTGTCCAAAATGCATGGCTAACTTTTGGGGTTTTCCTTTCAAATTGCAATCTCTTTGGCTTGAAAATGACGTTAAAAAATTCCACCAATTATAATAACTGATCTCTTAATTGAAAGAATTCTTAACAAACTGTTGAAATGCTTATCAACAATACCATACAAGCCAAGAAATTTCTCAGAAGTTCGAAAATAATAGATGATATGATTGATGTTGTACACGTGAAATGCATCTGGTTAGCGTTGTGTTTTTTATGCATGTCTTTTTCCTGAAAATATTTTTATGCATTTCTTGATAGGTTTATTTTATTTTATTTTATTTTTGGATAAATACAATTTCGTGATAGTTGATAATAATGCTCCCACATAATTTAATAAGAAAATTTTATTAGCTTCTTTATGAGAAAAGTGTTTCCTAGTTTGAGAACTTCAATTGAGGTTTGAGACAAAAAAATGGGATCTATTTTTTATTCTCGCTGAATTGATCCGGTATGTTTCGTCAGAAATTGGGGAATTGTTTATGGTCCTATCAAAGGGGTTGGAATTTTTACCAATTTAACAAGAAGCAAATGGATTTGAATGCTTTCAAAATTTAACTCTAATGTTAGGTTTTTTTTTTTTTTTTTTGAGAATCTAATCCTGAGAATCATATGATAAGGATTTGATAATTGATATAATGTCGAGCTTGCAAACTCTAAAGGAAAACGTTAAAAAAATAAAAATGATCGTCATGGATCTATTTGAGAAATGATTAATGTAAGGACACGATTCTGTTGAGGCCCAATAAGGATGTTGGGCTCGTACATGAAAGATCCCTCACAATATGATTTGTAGAGAGTGGGCTTGAAAAGCTAGCCGTTGGGCACGGGGCGATATTCCGGTCTTGATTTTAGAGGAATTCATATAGAAAGGGGAGATGGGTTTGAACATTTAAGCCCTATAGTGTCGCATCCCATGGGGTTGGACTCCTCGGACTTGATCCGAGGAGCATTAAGGTCCTACTCCGTTTCCCCAATGGTGGCTTTCCTTCTGATCAGCATGAGTCGTTCTGGTGTTTCCCCCATGGAGTCTCTTCCTTAGGTGGAATGGAGAGAGCCCCCCCCTTTGGCTCACTTACTTTTCCTTTTATATTAGCCTGCGTTCGCTGTCCTTCGTCCACGTGTAGGGTCAACCTTTATAAGACTGATATTTGTCCCATCAGTCTCATCCCGGAATTGTTGGGGATGGTTGATAAAGCTGAAGAATACGGCTCTGTTAGGTGCAGAGCCTTATCTGGGAAGGGTAGTAAGGATAATTCTCCCAAGATATTTTAGATCTTCTTTCAGGTTTTAGTCCTATACCAGTTTTACCCTTCTTCTCAATGGAGTTTTGGGTCTGCCGAGGACTAGACTGTCCTCGGCTGCGTCTCCGGACCATTACCTTTTTCGGCTTGGGCCTTTGGAATCCTCATGAGCAAGTGGGCCTGGCCCATAAATTATTGGGCCCCACAATAGCCCCTCAAAACCCTGCTATCCGACCTCCTGGTTGGAAGGGAGGGTTTTGATAAACCCGGGCCTTTAGTATGGCTTATTTAATTTAGCCCCGCATTAATGTAGGCGGTTTTCCCACCTGTCCAGGAAACTCACCGGTTTACAAGGTATTCCCTTTAATTTGCTCGTGACCCGCTCCTGCCGTTTGGCTGTCCAAGGCGCGCCTTCAATGATTTCCCTTTACGAGGCTCATTTACGTCCGGCGGCTCATCTGATGAGGTGGGGAAGTGGAACGGACACATTTTTATTCTTCAGATTTTTTTTTTTTTTGGAAACCTGAATGAATTTAACACCTTCCGTTTTGCCCTTACTATAAGAAGGCAAGTAGGAAGCCATCACTTTCGTGCAGACACCCTTCCATCTTTCTGAGATCTGAAGCCCTCAACCTCACTTAGCGTTCACTTAACCCGATTGTTATTCCCACATCAGAATACGTTTACCATAGCGAGTGATGAAGGAACCATACCCCTCCTCAAAACATCATGTTCTAATAAAGCTCGAGATAGCTCGGTCAGGGCAAGGATGGCGGAGACTTAAGATTTGCCCCACCTCCCTTTCAGCCAAAATCCGAAGCAGGGGCTCGTCACGTCAAAATTTCGTCGTGACTGAGTCGAGAACACCCACTATCAGCACCACCCGGCTCCTTACGAGCATACCTAACATGGCACCAGTGTGTTAGGAGTCAGGACTGAGGCAGGGGCCAAGTGCCTCTGCTTCTTCCCCTCTTTGTTCACTGGTGCCCTCCTCCGCCTTCCTCTCTTAGTCTTCCTAGCACCAGCTCCGTCCTGGTGCTGTTCTTCTCCCTCTTTTGCTCCTCTCTCTTTCTTTTCATCTCTTCCCCTCTTCTTCTCCTCCTTCTCTTACTCATGTCCTCCATCTTCTTCATTCATCTCCTCCATCTTCTTCTTCCTTCTCCTTCAAATTCTTCTTCTTTCTCCTTCATCTTTTTCCGAAGAAGGTTCTTCTTTAGATATGAGCAATACTGAAGCAGAGACTGGAGAGACTTTGAAGACGAGTTTAAAAGACACCAGGTTGTTTGCTTATCTGTACTGCGAATGTTAGTGTTGCTTCGGCAGCTCACCTTTTGTATAGGCTTGTTTGAGCCCTACTTTGTACGTTGTAATAATTTTTCATATTAATAAAAATTGTTGTTATTTTACTTCGCATGTTCAGTCTGTGTTTTTACAAATTTGCAAACGCTGCTCGGCACAATAATATAACATTTGAATCGATGACCACTAAGGCCAAAATACCTGCTAATAAAAAGACGTCAACTTTAACAGAATTGTTTGACATAGCGGTGTGTACCTGTGAATAACGATACTTGCCCGAAACAATGCCGAGATTAGAACTGGATGCCCTATTCAGTGTAGGAAATAATCATTCGAAGACATATCACCCGTAAAAATGAACAGCCTCCTTAGGATATCGAATAGTGGAGTGCCCCACCATCATCCTAACACTTTTATTGGCCTTAACATTTCAGTATCTGAGCCGGGGATCTTTCCCATCCGAGTAGTTATAAAACTTGACTTTCCTTCCTTTCTTTCTTTCTTTTTTTTTTACTTGGTTTCCCCATAGGCTTGAGTCCGAGGACCATGCAAGGCCTTGGTTCTGTATAAAACTTGTAATGTTTTTCTTTTTTGTACTTGGTTTCCCCATAGGCTTGAGTCCGAGGACCATGCAAGGTCTTGGTTCTGTCCAAAACTTATAATGTTTCTTTTTTTTCGTACTTGGTTTCCCCATAGGCTTGAGTCCGAGGACCATGCAAGGCCTTGGTTCTGTCCAAAACTTACAATGTTTCTTTTTTGTACTTGGTTTCCCCATAGGCTTGAGTCCGAGGACCATGCAAGGCCTTGGTTCTGTCCAAAACTTATAATGTTTCTTTTTTGTACTTGGTTTCCCCATAGGCTTGAGTCCGAGGACCATGCAAGGCCTTGGTTCTGTCCAAAACCTACAATGTTTCTTTTTTGTACTTGGTTTCCCCATAGGCTTGAGTCCGAGGACCATGCAAGGCCTTGGTTCTGTCCAAAACTTACAATGTTTCTTTTTTGTACTTGGTTTCCCCATAGGCTTGAGTCCGAGGACCATGCAAGGCCTTGGTTCTGTCCGAAACTTATAATGTTTCTTTTTTGTACTTGGTTTCCCCATAGGCTTGAGTCCGAGGACCATGCAAGGCCTTGGTTCTGTCCAAAACTTATAATGTTTCTTTTTTTTCGTACTTGGTTTCCCCATAGGCTTGAGTCCGAGGACCATGCAAGGCCTTGGTTCTGTCCAAAACTTACAATGTTTCTTTTTTTGTACTTGGTTTCCCCATAGGCTTGAGTCCGAGGACCATGCAAGGCCTTGGTTCTGTCCTGGGCCCCTATGCTGAACGGGCCTGGGCCGCGAATTTACTGGGCCCATAAATTAGGGGGTATTTCCGTAGTCTTAGGTCACGCGGTACTTTTTGGCGTCCCAGTGTTCGAGGTGCGCCTTCACGAGACTCCTTTAATCTCAGGGTTGCAGACGGCATTGGAAATCGAGCCGGAGACAGTTTGTCTGTAGCGTTCCTTGGGACGCTGCGTGAATTAAATGCCACCACCTTATCTTTTAAATAAATAGGAGAGAAAGTTGTTTTACCTTCGCACAAATCCTTCAGTCTCCTCTCCTAGTACATCATGTTTGAGGCGAGGGTTGGGGCAAAGGAACTCTCTCCGCCCCAAAGGCGCCGTGTCCTCCTGAGACTCCAGATAGTGAGGTACGGGCAAAGGAGGCATAAATTCAAGAGAATATTCCAGTTTGACAGAGGGGAAAGGGTGTTTCTCCCTCTTTTAGTCAAAATCCGAAGCAGGTTCTGTTCACGCCAGAATTTTGGTGTGTCAGAAGAAAGATTCTCCGCCATCAGCGCTTCTGCCTTGTTGCAGGCAAATTTTTGGTGAAGGCTCCTCAACTTCCGGCTCCCTGCACCTTTCCTTCAGCGGTGCAGGCCCCAAGCTGGGTTCTTTTGCTGCCTGAGTTATGGGCATGCAAAAGCATTGAGGAAGAACAAAGTCCTGAAGGAGTAGCCACCCTCTCATCTGTGCTTCTTCTTCGGCTTTACCTTCATTCTCTTGTATTTTTCTTTTCACTCATGTAGTTAGCTTTAGCATAAGCTTATTTCAACTTTTTCAATGTACGCTGTACTGTTTCTTTGTCTCAATAAAAAATGAATTTACTTCTTTTTAAATATTTTTCCTTTCTGTAACGATTATTTTGTGCATGGGATGCTACATGTGTGCTTTCCTTTGTTGATACTTAGAGTAGGAAACCTTGAAACAGAAACCTACTAACTCTAGTTTACCGACATTAACAAGCATAATAATGATAATTCCCACCGAATTTAAACTCGTAAAACTAACCGGAATAATGGCCGAGTGCTTCATAATGCATGCAAGGCGATCGTCCGAGAACGATAAGCTCTAAATAATTCGCCCGAGAGGGTAGCCGAGCAGTGAGGGACTTCGACTATGTGTTTTTGGCAAAATATTGTCTTATATGGCATCAATCCTCTAGGTGTTGAGGATCTGAGGATAGATCGGGGAATCCGTGTAGTTTAGGGGTTAGCCCGATTATCAACGAGGAATTCTCCTCGGATAGATTCTATGGTCCAGGTAACGTCCGGGTCATGCCCAAACCCCCTGTTGGCTCTTCTAGGCAGTTGGTTTCCCCATAGGCTTGAGTCCGAGGACCATGCAAGGCCTTGGTTCTGTCCAAAACTTGTAGGATTTCCCTTTTGTACTTGGTTTCCCCATAGGCTTGAGTCCGAGGACCATGCAAGGCCTTGGTTCTGTCCAAAACTTGTAGGATTTCGCTTTTGTACTTGGTTTCCCCATAGGCTTGAGTCCGAGGACCATGCAAGGCCTTGGTTCTGTCCAAAACTTGTAGGATTTCCCTTTTGTACTTGGTTTCCCCATAGGCTTGAGTCCGAGGACCATGCAAGGCCTTGGTTCTGTCCAAAACTTGTAGGATTTCGCTTTTGTACTTGGTTTCCCCATAGGCTTGAGTCCGAGGACCATGCAAGGCCTTGGTTCTGTCCAAAACTTGTAGGATTTCCCTTTTGTACTTGGTTTCCCCATAGGCTTGAGTCCGAGGACCATGCAAGGCCTTGGTTCTGTCCAAAACTTGTAGGATTTCCCTTTTGTACTTGGTTTATTTTTCGACCATAAGCCCCTATACCAGGGCGGGGAAAGTTGACTTGAGGCCGGAAGCCCCTAGAGATGCCCATGCCCTTGGCACCGCAAGGCGTAGCCCCTAGTAGAAGTTTATGCTGGAGCAGCAACTGTATGTCGCCGGAGACGGAGGAAACCCCAGGAATTTCTGCTTGCTAGAGAGTTGACTCCAACGCCACCTACACCAACGCGCAAGCTTTCCCGCAGACGGCGCCAATTGTAAGGACACGATTCTGTTGAGGCCCAATAAGGATGTTGGGCTCGTACATGAAAGATCCCTCACAATATGATTTGTAGAGAGTGGGCTTGAAAAGCTAGCCGTTGAGCACGGGGCGATATTCCGGTCTTGATTTTAGAGGAATTCATATAGAAAGGGGAGATGGGTTTGAACATTTAAGCCCTATAGTGTCGCATCCCATGGGGTTGGACTCCTCGGACTTGATCCGAGGAGCATTAAGGTCCTACTCCGTTTCCCCAATGGTGGCTTTCCTTCTGATCAGCATGAGTCGTTCTGGTGTTTCCCCCATGGAGTCTCTTCCTTAGGTGGAATGGAGAGAGCCCCCCCCTTTGGCTCACTTACTTTTCCTTTTATATTAGCCTGCGTTCGCTGTCCTTCGTCCACGTGTAGGGTCAACCTTTATAAGACTGATATTTGTCCCATCAGTCTCATCCCGGAATTGTTGGGGATGGTTGATAAAGCTGAAGAATACGGCTCTATTAGGTGCAGAGCCTTATCTGGGAAGGGTAGTAAGGATAATTCTCCCAAGATATTTTAGATCTTCTTTCAGGTTTTAGTCCTATACCAGTTTTACCCTTCTTCTCAATGGAGCTTTGGGTCTGTCGAGGACTAGACTGTCCTCGGCTGCGTCTCCGGACTTTGGAATCCTCATGAGCAAGTGGGCCTGGCCCATAAATTATTGGGCCCCACAATTAATTATGTACATTTGATGTATTATGTTCTCCATTCATATAAGGCTGTGTTTTATATTCAGAACTTACAGCTAAAGCCTACTCTTATATAAGAAGAAAGTCTAATACATCAAATATATTGACAAATTTCATAATAAAAATGTTTGGACCATAACTTTTTTTATGAATTCATGATTTCGCTACTCATAACTTACCCCGTGAGTAAATTGTGGCAAATCTTTGTTAAAAGTTGTGGTCAATGTCATAGTATTACTGATTTCACAATGTTTTAAGGCTCGTGACAGAAATGAAATGAATGTTTTAAGGCTCATGACAGAAATGAAATGAACAAAGATCATAACATCATGTTTATAAGAAAAGACAGAAATTAAGGGAGGAAGAATCAAGGAAATGCGTGGACTGATTTTAATCACTGCATTTATGAAAATAACTTTCTGCTACTTTTTGAGAATGTCTCGTAAAATAGCAGCCGGCGGCGCTACGATTGCTGATGATAATATAACCCGCACGAGACGTACGGTTTCACAAGCTATACCAGTGGCCAGTCAACATATTTTAAGCATGTTGGGCTCTACTTTGTTAATCGAGAGAGGTGGGAAAGGAGAAAAGTTCAAAAAGACTTTGCATTAAGTAGGTGGATATGCACCACAAAAACAAAAGCTAAAAAAAAAAGTTGCAAGACAAATTAAAAGCTACTCTTTAGTCCTACTCCTATCTATAAGAGAATGAAAATCAAAAGATTAAAAAGATCTTGTTGGGGTCTCTTATTCAATACTTGAAAACGTGTTTCCACCTATGCATTTTAAAAACATTGTCTTGGTTCCCATTACAGCCCCTTTGGTTTATATTTTGTTTTTGAAAAGTTGATAAGACTAATTCTTCTAAAGTTTATTCTTTGAGCTTGGATTTCCTTTACATGTGCAATTAAGAAATGCTGTACGTATGTTTTGTCTTATCATTCCCTAGCAATTCAAACTTGACTTTTTCCTACTTTCTTCAATTTCAGTAGAATCGATCAATACTTTTTATTTCGATTAAATTTGGTTAGGTGGCCTTTTAGATCACACACTTAACCTAATACCACTATGAGCAATGATGTTGATTGATCTAACCCCAAGCCAAGACAGTACTGCTGTATCATATACTTTAAGATCATTATCAGATAAAAATAGGAACTAGAGCTCCTATATACTATCATCTAGGAGATGAAAGTGAACCTAAATGGTTGTCCATTTCTACATTCTATAATTAAGTTGGCATCCACCGAAGGCTCTAGTCTTTGTTACAATGTCTTGTAATCATTTGAAATTTAGGAAAAAAATAGTTTTGATAATTTCTCCACTTGCAGGCTTTCATACTAGATAGGCTTTAGGTCAATTACTTCTAGTTTTTCTTTCATACTTGTTCGTCACAGAATTTTAACATGGCGAGGTTGCTTTTGCTCGGATCGGGAATATATGCACTAATCAGAAGAATGCACAAATTAACATGGCAAAGTAGCGTGTTTGGATAGCGGGAGGAGAGGGGAGTCAATCCTGAAAAGGGATGATGGGTGTTTAATTAAGCTTGTTTAGATGTTTTTGTTAGGGTTATATTTTTTTATGTATTGGTTTATCCTTTGACAAAATGTACTTTACTTATAATTGAGTAGATCTAAGATGAGTTTAATATATCAAGAAGTATGTAACTCTTACATAATAAGTGGTATCATTAAAGACATAAAGATTGAACCAAGAAACAAGTGAAGAAAAGCTAATTCAATGAAGCTCGACACTAGTCTTAACAATAGCTTAGAACTAGCATCTATCAAGATTTAATGAAGGATTCTCAACACAAGTTTGACACTTGTCGGTCTATCGAGCTTTGCGATTTCAAAATTCTTAGATCTGAATTTTAGCCTATGATGACTTTGATTGCTAGGGTTTCGTTCACTAAACCTTTAGACCATATAAAAGCTTTATTTTAAAGTCATCAAAGACACAGGGACTCAATTAGAGAACTCATACACTCTGTGAGAAGCTACTGCATTCTTGTGCGTCTTAGGGTTTTGTAACTAAGTGCTTCCAGATCTTCAACGTGCTTTAAAGTGAAGAACTTTGCATCCAACAACAATCAATCAGTTGCTGGGAAGTCAGACACGTACTAGGAACCCTGCATATAAGAAGAAGTCTCTACAAGAGCAAGTCCAATTGAGGATTAAAGCTCCTATATACTATCATCTAGGAGATGAAAGTGAACCTAAATGGTTGTCCATTTCTACATTCTATAATTAAGTTGGCATCCACCGAAGGCTCTAGTCTTTGTTACAATGTCTTGTAATCATTTGAAATTTAGGAAAAAAGTAGTTTTGCTACTTTCTCCACTTGCAGGCTTTCATACTAGACAGGCTTTAGGTCAACTACTTTTAGTTTTTCTTTCATACTAGTTTGTCACAATGAATTTTAACATGACGAGGTTACTTTTTCTCGGATTGGGAATATATGCACTAATAAGAAGAATGCACAAATTAACATGGCAAAGTAGCGTGTTTGGATAGCGGGAGGAGAGGGGAGTCAATCCTGAAAAGGGATGATGGATGTTTAATTAAGCTTGTTTAGATGTTTCTATTAGGGTTATATTTTTTTATGTATTGGTTTATCATTTGACAAAATGTACTTTACTTGTAATTGAGTAGATCTAAGATGAGTTTAATATATCAAGAAGTATGTAACTCTTACATAATAAGTGGTATCATTAAAGACATAAAAATTGAATCAAGAAACAAGTGAAGAAAAGCTAATTCAATGAAGCTCGACACTAGTCTTAACAATAGCTCGGCACTAGCATCTATCAAGATTTAATGAAGGATTCTCGACATAAGTTTGACACCTTTCGATCTATCGAGTTTTACGATTTCAAAATTCTCAGAACTGAATTTCGACCTATGATGACTTTGATTGCTAGGGTTTCGTTCACTAAACCTTTAGACCATATAAAAGCTTTATTTTAAAGTCATCAAAGACACAGAGACTCAATTAGAGAACTTATACACTCTGTGAGAAGCTATTGCATTCTTGTGTGTCTTAGGGTTTTGTAACTAAGTACTTCCAGATCTTCAACATGCTTTGAAGTGAAGAACTTTGCATCCAACAACAATCAATCAATTGCTGGGAAGTCAAACACGTACTAGGATCCCTGTATATAAGAAGAAGTTTCTACAAGAGCAAGTCCAATTGAGGATTAGAGTAAAGGTTCAACTATAAGTTGGTATTTTGGAATAGTCTAGGAAAGTGATAAGATTCCTTATACTTGTAACTGCTTGTTCTTGATTAGTGGATTCTTGGGAGTGGTGACTTGAAAATTATCTGGTGTGGATTTTGCCTTGCGAGAGGTTTTCCCTATTCGTCAACAAATCACCGTGTCTATTTTATTTTTGCTGCACTTAGTTTATTTGGTGATTTGTTCATGCCTCCACGATTTGCATGTAATTTGATCTAGTTATTCAACTTAGGTAATTAAATTAATTAATCGGGGTTAGTCTATAACCTAACAGTTTCAAAGGAATGAGAGAAAAGAGTTGAAGGGATCGGGAGAGATCATTTTCAATTCCCCAAATTTGGAGGTGTTCATTTATATTATAAGTTCTTTAAATTACTAATTTTATCCTTGTGATGTCAATTTTATCCTTGTGAATAATAACATATGACATGTAAATAATTCTTTAGAAATAAGAATAATGAGATATAGATATCACCGTGGTACATGATTCAGTTGAGGTACGGCACTAGGGATGGAATCATTCATTGATATTGGGGCAATGGCCCCACCAAATAAAATAAAAATAAAAATACTACTATATATATATGTATTAGTTTTAGCAATTTACACTTCGCCCCCCTTAAAAATATTATTAATCCTTTTAAAGATCATAAAAAAAATTATTGATCTAAAATTTAAAACAAAATTTTCAAACCCAAAAGAATTTGCGCAACAACAAAAATTAATAATAGCAAAGCTAAAAAAAATCAAGTCCAATCAATTACAAATTTTACCCAAAACAAACAACTTAGACATTTGAAAAAAAAAAAACTAATTTTTTTTCCCTTACCAAAAAGCAATGCACACATTAAAGGCAAAAAAAAAAATCCGAAGTGGCTAAGCAGCCTAACCGAGAGAAGACAAAGTGAGAAACTATGGAGCAAGCATTTTTAACTATAAATGTCATCAAAGTAGACATTTGCAACAAAATGAATATATGAGTTTTTTAATTTATTTTATTTTTATGGATACTATGATGTATTCATTGAAAAGGATATCGCTATGACAATTAGTACAGATTCTATCATAGATGTTATCAAAGATTTAAAAAAATGCCGAGTTCCTTTTCTTAAATAATTGCATTATAATGTATTCAGAAACAATGATTTTGTGTCTTTGTTTTCGTTGACAGTTTGTTAATACTAAATGAATGTTTATTTGGAGTTTTATAATGAATTTTTATTTATTATTTTTTTATATATATATACTTCCGCCCCTTCTAACTCTAATAAGTTTTGGCTCCGTTCCTATGTGGCACTCGCTCTCTTTTAAGGCATTTCATATCACTGCGGGAGAATATAAAAAATATATCTCAACTGGTGCAATGGATTCACTACCACGATGCCCAATGATACAACAACCCAGTCACATACATTGTAAAGTCCACGAATTTGCACTAATCCACCAAGAAAACACTCTTCTTTGTCCAACCATTCTCAAAATATGTATAATTGTAAATCACTTCTTATATACATAGATATTGTTATACATATAGATATGAGTATTTTGAGGAATGGTGCAAATAGGTATGTATATATATATATATATATATATATATATATATATATATATATATATATAGAGGCTCATAAAAACCACCCATTTAAGAATAATGAGCATTATCACCATATTTATTTTCATATATATTATACTGATTATTATTATTGTATTAGTAGAAGTTTCTAGAATTAAATATTGGAGTTATATGAAATACAATAACTCTCCATTATTTTTGAAACTCTTACACCTTTTCAATTACCGCAAAAATCAATATAAATAAATACGTAAAGAATAAATATTTCAATTTATTTTTCAATTAATATTAAAATATACCAAAAAATTTATTTGAATTGAAAAAAAAGGAGTCTTTTGACTAAATATTGGTTAAATAGGAATTTATATGTAATATTTATATTGTTCAAAGTATTTCAGTTAAGAGAGGAGAGAGGCGAAATTCGGCAATGGTATTGCTAAATTTGTGAGAAAAAAGTAGGCGAGAGAAAAGAGATGATGAGATTGAAGGGGGAGGAGAGAAAAAAGAAAATTCAAAAATACCATTGCCACAATTGCTGTTGCTCATTTTCTTACCTGTGACCAATTGCCCACGATTGAAAATGGAGGAGAGAGAAAAAAGTTGTATTGTGACAATTGTTTTGCCAAAATAGGAGAGAAGAGAGAGACAAAAAAGTTGTATTGTGGTAATAAAGTTGCCGAAATAGGAGAGATAAGAGGGAAAAAATTGTAAGTTTGCATTCCTATCATTTTATTGTTATTAAACCACAAACATTGTAAGTTTTACATTTCATTTAGCAGAATAAAACATGAAGTAAATTTTTCTTTAACACAACTCTCTATAAATTTTATAATTAATTCTTTCTTTACTTTGTTATTATCAATTTATAAGGAACTTAATAATAACATATTGCATAATGTTTTTGTTATTATTTATTAAAAATAATGTAAATATAACTTGTTAGGACCCAATTTGGTTCCTAAGCCCAAAAGTTAAAATGATCTAGGCCCAAAGAGGCTAATATAATGACTTTGTAGAGAGTGGATTAGAAAACTTAGCTCTAATGAGTTGGGTAACAATTATAATGGATCCAAATGACAATAAAGTAAAGATATATTGGTTTTATCTAAAGAAAATCGTCATCGGCACAATCCGAGGAGACCAGTTCTTGTATATATTTCTTGAATTTGATTACAAGTACAGTTCTTATTACTACAGTCTTTTTCTCTTAATTCCCAATCCCCCTCTCTTAGGGTCTTTTCTTTGTTTTATAATATCTTCCTCCTTTCATCTCTACCCTCCACGTGTAGATTAGATTGCTGATGTTGATCATTATCCTATCAACACCTTCCTGAAATTTTCGGGGAGCAGCTATAAGGCTGAAAATTATTGTTCAGGTATCACTTTCTCATTAATGCGGCCAGAGAGTTAGCTACTGAGTATTCAATGTGGTGGTAGCAGCTTTCTCTTAGATATTATATGGCTTCCCTTTGTCCCGTGCTTCTAGGATGCTTGTCTTTATCAATAGAACCTCCTGGAATGTTGTCCTGGATGGCAGGCCACACCGTCGAACCTCGGCTTTGCTCAGTTGAGAAGACATTCATCCTCGGACCACCTTCTTGGACTCTTATGACCAAACCTCACCTCTTCATTCCCTAACACGGACTACTATAATAGTGTTTTACCCGTCTGTAAACTACTTAACGTCCTCGGATTGGGCGCCCGACCCAATATATACATAAATACATACGATTGGGCCTATCACCCCTACATAACTCATCAATTATATTATTATTATTATTATTTAGTGAAGTAAATCCTACATTTTTTGTTCAATTTCATTAAAATTCA
Organism: Quercus tomentella; assembly: GCA_028535165.1. Taxonomy (NCBI): domain Eukaryota; kingdom Viridiplantae; phylum Streptophyta; class Magnoliopsida; order Fagales; family Fagaceae; genus Quercus; species Quercus tomentella. The sequence goes on along the minus strand of JAPQVY010000133.1, from coordinate 35,621,174 downwards.
GATGATATCAAAAGACAAGTAAGTTTCTTGAATCTTTACTTTTTTATGGTGGTTATTGGTTGGAAAATAATTTATTGTATATATTCTTTGTAAATATTATGTATTATTATATTATAGTTAATATTGTGTGTGTGACTACGATTATGATTATGATTATTATTGTTGTTTTTGTTATTATTAATTATTATTATTCAAAATTTAGATTAATAAATCTTTTATTTGAGTTTCTTTTAATTTTATTATGGTTAAGATTACAAGTATTGTAAGTTATGTTTGATGTTTAGCATGATAAATTATTGAGTCACCATATATGAATTTGATTATTTTGTATTGTTGTTTTTTTGTATTTATTAACTTACATGTTTATTATCATAAGCTAAATAATATTATCTGTGGCGGGTAGAAAAAGAAAATAGAAGCCTTTATTGCCCAAACAATTAATTTTTAGAGATGGGATGCAAGGTCAACATTAAATACCCATTCTGTAACAAAAGATGACAATCATGTAGCTTGATAATCAACTAAGTAGATTGAGAATTGACTAAGTGTTTGTCCTCGATTTTAATCTGAGGAAGAAGGTACAATGGCTGGTTCTACTCTCTCTCCCTTTTTTCTTATACAAAAATCCCACCCACCTGATCCAGATGCTTCTTGGCTTTATATAACTTAGCAAGACAATTGTCTTATCAAGACCTTGCTAGAAGGTTTTGACACCAGAATATGAGCTTTGTGGGACAATGTTCAGGGTCATTTCTCCATTAATGCGGCCAGGTAAGTGGTTGTGGTGCATTTAATGTGGAGGGGATGGTTGCCTTGTCCTTCCTTTTTTTTCTCTTCCTTGTATTGTTGGAAAAATACATATTTGTATTTCATACAAAACATACGCAGTGAAAAAATTAACGGATCTACTTCATTCGCAATTGATAACATGTACTATGTAAATTTCATAAATTAAGAATAAGAGAGTGTACCTTGGTGTGGTGAATTTCAAAAATAAGATTAGAAGTACTTAGAAACACTTTTAATCTTCACTCCGATTCCACTAATGCCCAAGAAGTGTGGTCTTTCAATCAGTTATATGAATTTGTTCAAGGGAGAATTAGAGAGTGTCCAACACTCACATACAAACCATTTCATGTTTTTTTTCTAAAATTCTGTATGTTTCTCTCCTTATAACTGATTATCTAATTGGGTTAGCTTTTAAGGCCTTTCCAATTGGACTTTGGTATGTGGCTCGGAGTGGGACCAAAAGGGTTCCAATTGGACTTTGGTATGTGGCTCGGAGTGGGACCAAAAGGGAATAAATAAGACACTAGCTACAATGGGCTTTGGGCTTTTCTGTCAACTCTTGACAAGTCCAAAGTTACCATTAATTATATTTAATACCACTATATAAATTTAATTACACTTTAGGCCTTATTAATAAAATATTCGTAGTAATACTAAGTCATGAATATAGATTGTCACTTTGTAAATTACTACATCTTAATCTTTGAGTACCCGGTTTAATTCTTTAAGTTATTTATCATATATTTATGAAATCCAATTTTATAAATATATACTTTAGTAACTATTTACTAAAGTAGTTAGGCCTAACAATTCGAATAACAAACCCATTAAACTTATCTCAAGAGAATATATTGTATTTCCTTTAAGAGACTATGAATTCTATCTTGAGAATATATGTTCCATCAACATTAAATGTGACTGTCCAACATACTGACGTTTTGACCGTAACTTTAGATCTCACTCCTGATATATTAAAACAACTTACATTTCATGATCAGATCCATTATTCTCTTAGGATTTTCATGTAAATAAAAGTTGTGAGATTTATTATTCATTTGACAATCGTTAGGAGAATAATAAATCTCACAGTGGTCCAGTTCAATATGTTTTAACTCTTAAAACATATCAACATATTAACTAGAAGTCTCTACTTCCATGATCAAGACAAATCATCTTAGTTGATATGTTATAGTCTTCGCAGATGAAATGCCTAATTTCATCACCGATTACGAACTAAAATTCTGAGTTTACAAAAAACTTGTGATTTATATCTTCTGTGACTTTTCACATAAATCACATACTATGCATCTCATGGACTATATGATAATGTCTAAATATTCATGTTACCATCATTTTAGATAATAATAAAGCAACTTTATTAATCACAACATTAAGTCATATATAATAACATACATAGCATCATACAATAGGATTTTAGGGCACTAATCCTAACATTTTATACCAAGTTACCTTTATCTCCCGTGGGATTGCACCATGTTCCCTGCACACTTGATTCTCGATCATTTGAGGTTAATATGGAGTCCTCAGTCCTCGGTATTTTTTTCAACGGCAATATCCTGAACTCCTTTATTAGAAAAATAGTTTTTCTCCAAAGATTCCTCACGAAATTCCCCTCCTCAGAAACAACCTTACCCACTTTATTACTGCTTTGGATCCTTGTACCCCCACATTATCTATATAATTTTTTTTCCCTTTGCTCTCTCCTATTTCGGCAACACCATCGCCACCATGCAATTTTTTTTCTCTCTCTTCTCTCCTATATTGGCAACACCATTGCCACAATTCAATTTTTTCTCTCTCTTCTCTTTCCTAATTTTGCAATACCAATGCCACAATACAAATTTTTTCTCTCTTCCATTTTCAGTCATGGGTAGTCAATCAGGAGCAAGAAAATGGGCAGTAACAATTATGGCAATGGTACTGTTGAATTTTTTTTCTCTCTCCTCCCCTTTCGGTCACATCATTCCCTCTTCTCTCTCCTACTTTTTTTTCACAAATTCGACAACACCATTGCCAAATTTCACCTCTCTCCTCAATCAACTAAAAAACGTTGAATGGTATACATATCACAAATAAACTCTTATTTAACCAATATTTAACCAAAAGAGTCTAAAAAATGGGTATAACTATTAATTTGTATGATACCTTCTTCTCCCCTTTTCTCCTTCTTCTTCCTTGCACCTTCTATTCCCCTCACTCAAACTTCCAAACACAATGTATGCTTTCTTTTTGAAGAAATATGGTTCAAATTGGGTAATTAATACAAAAAGTTAAACAGATATATGCACGCTTTCTTTTTATTTTATTTTTTAATTCGCTATTTTATGCCACCCTAAAAGAGAAAGCACACTGAAAAATAATAAATTCATGGAAAGTTACCATCCCCAATGTGAAATAGTGAATTACACTTCTTCATCTATATTGTTTTTCATCAAAAAGTTAAACAAACTGTTGAAATAGCGGAAGCTAACTTTAAAATGCAAAAGAGAAACAATAGAAGCAAATTTAGCTTTCAAACAAGCTAGAGGCTATCAGTATGGTTTGGAAAGTAGTTTGTTTTGTTGATTATATTGATTTAATAACCACTTACACAGAATTAGACCACGAAATAGATTTATTTTATTGAAAATAATTAGTAAATTATTAGTATAAATTATATATTTCTTAGAACTAATCAATAACTTTGCAGGAAAGTCAACATCAAAAAAATTAATAAGAACTAATAAATTAATAAAAACTGATCAATTCTGATCCAATAAAAGTTTAAAAGGAGAAAGTAGAAGATTCTTCATCAATAACATAAGATCTTAAACTAGTATGATCACTTTTTACAATATTGTGTTAGATTTTCTGAAATAGTAGGAGGAGATATTTTCCTCCTAAGGATTGTTGGGTCCTAAATAATATTATCAACAATGTTAGTAATTCAAAACGACAATCACACGCAAGAACATAAATATTTATGTGGAAAACCCTTTATTTTGAAGGGAAAAACCATGGGACAAACTCCGAATCAATGTACTATTCTCAAATCAATTACAATATCTCTTTGTATATGTTTCACGGCTAAAGAAAAAGCTCTTCTTGTTTTTCTTTACTCTCACATACACTAATTATTTATCTAGAAGGTAGCAACATTTTTCTTTCTCCTCCTTAACTATCTTCTCGAAAGGAGTAACACTTTGCTCTCTCTTTCTTGGCTATCTTCTCGAAAGCGGAAACCCTTTACTCTTTCGTCCTTGGCTATCTTCTCGAAGGCGGCAACCCTTTGCTCTCTCCTTCTTGTCTCGAAGGCGGCAACCCTTTGCTCTCTCGTCCTTGACTATCTCCTTGAAGGCGACAACTCTTTACTTTGCCTTTGCTATCTCCTCCTTGACTATCTCCTCGAAGGCGGCAACTCTTCACTTTCTCCTCCTTGATTGTCTCATCGAAAGCGGCAACTCTTTACTCTCTCCTCCTTGACTATCTTCTTGAAGGCGGCAACTCTTTACTCTCTCCTCCTTGGCTATCTTCTCGAAGGTGGCAATCCTTTACTCTCTCCTCCTTGGCTATCATCTCGAAAGCGGCAGCCCTTTGCTCTCTCCTCCTTGACTGTCTCCTTGAATACGACAACTCTTTACTCTTTCCTCCTTGACTATCTTCTTGAATGCGGCAATCCTTTGCTCTCTCCTCCTTGGCTATCTTCTCGAAGGCGGCAACCCTTTACTTTCTCCTCCTTGGCTATCATCTTGAAGGCGGCAACCCTTTGCTCTCTTCTCCTTGACTATCCTCTCGAAGGCAGCAGCACTTTACTCTCTCCTCCTTCTTGTGTTCCTCCCAAGCGAAAATCCTTTTTTTTTTTTTTTTTTTTTTTTTTCACGCTATATTTTCCCTCTCCCTATAGGGAGGACCCTTGGGTCAAAACTCTCAAATTCTTTGTAGCATTATCTATTTATAAGTCTATTTTCCCATTCCCTCTTAGACTAGGAATACATTATTTCTTTAACAAGGAATAGACTCTCCTTCCGCACCAATGAATAGTTTTTCCTTCCACAACAAGGAAACTCAAATTAATTTTCCTTCTTCAACTAGGAAACCTAATTGATTTTTCAAGTCACAATTGAAATTTGAGGCAATTTCCCAACAAGGATAAGGGTCTTAAAGGAAGCTTTTTCCTATCTTCATTAACACTTTCATTTCATTTTTTTCGCAAAAAATTCCAGGGAAGATCTAAATTCACCCAAGTTAGAAGATATAATTACTTCCCTTTATGACTCTTCATAATTTTCCTCAATAGTTGGATCAAAATATTTATCCAATATCTGTCCATTGAACCTAGCCTCTAACCCGCACCTTGCTTTTCGACTACGAGATTGGGGATTACTTTGGTACATAGTCATTTCAAAAAACCTTTCACACTATCAACTGACATCGACTCATCCCAATCTTTAAAGAAGAGATTGACGATCCAAAGTTCTTTTACTCTATTTAGAAAGTTTTTTTTGCCGAGCGACCATCATTTTTTCATTTATTTCCATCAGTCCTTTACTTTCATTGGTTTGATCCTGTAAAATCTAGCCAATTTTCTCACTGCGCAAAAGGCACAAAATAAATAAAATTTTCTATTTTCCGCTCACACACAAAAAAATTAATAAAAACTTTGAGAATTCACTATTATGCCCAAAACGAGCTCATAAAAACAAAACAAAAATCACCACTATGTTTAACAACCTAAGTACCTATACTAGGTGCTCCAAGGAGTTACAGTATACATATACACTTTGAGAATTCACTATTATTCCCAAAAAAAGCTCATAAAAACAAAAAATTCAACACTATGCTTAACTACCTAAGTACCTATACTAGGTGCTCCAAGGAGCAGATTAGTCTAGAGGGCCATTGTTTTTTTGTTGTGTTCTCGGAAGGACACCAAAAACTCTCATTTAATGCGTGATGCGTCAAAACATTCATGTGTCGCACGACTTGCACCGTCTCATGCATGTGCATATGCATGAGACAAAAACTTTTACTGATAGACTATATTGAATCTTATAACGTGCACTATAAATCAACATTATAATCATATTAAACGTACTACTGATGGTCCTACTGAGTTGTTAATTAAGAATCTGTCAATAGTGAATAATCATAATGTTTTATTTGAAATGAAGGTAATTAATGTTCCAATGAAAAAGAATAATAAATGATCAATAAAATTCTCTTCGTAACAAATTGAAATAAATAGTACTACTTTCTTTCTCTCAAAAAAAAAAAATAGCACTCCTTAATTTCTTGTTTCACACTTTCACTATTATATGCATCTCAGATATTCTCAATATTAACGTGCAAAACAAGGGGTTTAATAATTTAATTTCTTTTAGTGTGCGTTTGTTTAGCAATGCGTCTGTGTTGCTTGTGCGACTGCGTTTTTTGACTGGTCCCATGACACTATTTGTGGACCAACCAAAGCATAAAAACGTGTGAACAGTAGCAAGTAAACAGTGTTTTTTTTTTTTTTAAATATTTTGTTACAATGTTTTCAGCAAATAAGTGATATTCAAAGAGGCCCTTAATGAGTTAAACTAGTAGCAATACAATTCTATTCAACTCAGCCCTAACCACAACAGACAATTCGGCAGTTGTTTTTTCAATATTAACGGGTTGTTAGACTTTAGACTTGTTTCAAGTAATTTTTTTTTCCAAGTTTTGGTCATTAAAATGCAGCTCACCCACTACGGCTCTTGTACTCTATGGAAAAACTCGATAAAGTAACATGTTTCCTCTTCTCCTTTTGCATCATTTTTGCTTATACCCATATCACAATAATCGACGTGTGACATGCAAATCTCATTCGTATAAATTTAGTCAGCTATTTCTTCGTCATTTCTTCTTAAAGTTCATAATTTCACTTCGAAATGTCGTGAATACAAACGCATGAGTTTTTGTCATTATAGTGAAAACTAAATCAAAAGGATTAGTATTTTGACTTTTAAAACTCATATTTCATATCAACTAGGTTTGTTAAGTGGTACACCTAAAAGAGAGGTACAGATTGAGTCAAAAGAGAGCAATGTGTTCCCGTTCAAGCATTGAAAATAATGGCGTGTTGGGTTCATATGGTAATGGACACTGTTTAGAGAGAGAGAGAGAATGTAAACTAATAAACGGTGCCGACAAGTGACACTTTGGTGTTGCCTAGCTAAAAGATCAACTCACGTGGGATTCACATGATTTGAATTATTGCCAATGCCGCGTTTGAGAATTAAGGGACAAATAGGGCCATCATTGCTTGAGAGAAAATTAACCAAAGATCGATCAACACGGACACATGTTGCTGTTGAGTGTTGATCTAAATTAGGGCCAATATGTACTGTCTCTCTAAATGGGGCCCAAACCCTCTCATTAGATTCTTCTATTTGACCATCAATAATAAAGAGTGCTACTTTGTAAAAGATTGGGACAGTAATAAGTTTTGAGGGGGTGTTTATTTCACACTAAATATTGCACACAAAGTACATACAAGTATTTATTTTTTACTGAATTATGAGTTCAGAGTTATGAGTTTAGTGCAAAAAAAAAAAAGTTTGTGTGTACTTTTTGTGCAATAGTTATTACTCTCAAGCTTTTGTATTAAAATTAACATTTTTGTGTATTTTTTTATAGAAAAAAAATGAAATTAAAAAGAAATTGTAAATAAATAAATAAACTAATAGGAGTTTGGCATAAAAGATGAAACAAAAAGAAATAAATATTGTAACTGCAAAAATAAGAAAATGTATTACTTGCGACAAATTTTTTAACTTCAAAATGAATAAATATCTATTTGTCTCTTTTATATTTTAATTTTTGTTATTAGATAGAAAGAACTCATAGTATGGGTAAAATAAGAATGCATATTGAAATTTAAAACTTAAATTGCAATATTTCAAAGATTATTACAAACATATTAGAGTTAATTATCTAACTAGAGTAAGTTGATTATCAAAACGTAATCAAGAGTTTTATAGTATAGTGGTATTGTTTCGATTTTGTTCCAATAAGGAATTTAAATTAAATCATATATCTAAAGAAAGAAAAAGTAATCCCAATTTCATAAAGAAGTATTAAGATGTTAACACACTGATTCAGCTCATGCTAGATATAATAAAGCTCTAACTGGCAAAATAGTTTCGTTCTCTCTCAAGGGATCTGAATCTCCTTTATAATTACTAGCTAATTTATGAACACGCATGATATGGATGTCACTAGATGAGTTTTAAAACAATAAATATTTAGAAGAAAATTCTCTCTCTTTCTTTTCCTTTCTTTTTCATTTTTCTCAAATGAAGGAAGAAACTTTAAGGGAATCTCATATCTACAAACACTTTTTTTTTTGGTTAACTACAAACACTTTATGTCCCTTTGTACAAAAAAGACGATATCATCAAACTACATGGTGACTAAAGAACCTATGATTATGTGGTCCATTACCCTGGGCAACAGGGACAAAAAAGATTGTGGTTACTAACCTAAAGGTGTTAAAGCACATTAGGTACCCTACCTTCACTATTTATAGTACTAATGTTAGTTTCCCACTACCCAACTTGAATATGAGGGGACTATAAAGTATAAATCGCATTACGTTGTGAGTCCATACTGGATTAGGCTCATTGTCATTTACTTGTACGGTATTTACATTGTTTGTATTGCACTCATAGAGTGTGCTTATAAATAGTTAAAAGTGTGCGCTAACAGTAAACACAGAAGAAAGAATCACAATTTATTAGGAGTGGAATAAAAAAAAGTGAAAATAGATTACGGTGTTAGGATCATATTTTTAGATATTGGTGTATCAAAGTCAAAACACATCATTTATATATTTGAGTCTTACTTTAAATGTGTCTAAATATGAACAAGTGGTATATTTTGAAGACACAAAAAACTACTTAAAAGACTACTTAAGAAAAGCTATGAAAGCAAGTTGTCCATACCTCTTGATTTATCAAGACTTAATGAAGCTCGATACCTAACCAGCATCTCTTGATCTATCAAACTATGGGGATTCAGAACAATAATTTTTGTTCCAACCCATAATATCTTGGCCCCTCTTGAAATTCGTGCATTATATAAAAGCCATATTTTTATGGCGTCATCATACATCAAGAGAGACATGTGCATACTCTGGAGCTGTTGCAACATCTCTGTGCATATAGTTCTATATTGGGTCGCTATCGATTCATCAAACCATGTTATTGTTAAGAACTTTGCACCTAAGCTACAACAATCATTGATTGCTTTGGAGTTGGACACAGATATGAGATTCTTGCAAAGAAGAAGTCTTCTATAAGAAGAAGTCCAATTGGATTGGAGCTGAGTTTCATTCAAATTAGTAGGTTCTATTATAAGTAGGTTTTTCGAGATAGGATAAGATTTTTTATACTTGTAACTAGGGGTGTTCGCGGTGCGGTGCGGTGCGGTGCGGTTTTGGGTCATTTTTAGCACCACACTTTGCGGTGCGGTTTAACTAAAACCATAACTGTACCGCACCTTATTTTTGTGGTCACATGTGCGGTACGGTGTGGTGTGATGCGGTTTAAAGTTTAGCCAAAACCATAACTGCACCACACCTCATTTTTGCGGTCACATATGCGATGCGATGTATAAGATGCGATTTGAATGATTTGAAATTGGTATATATTTCAAAATTTGGGCTTTTTCTACCTAGTTCAAAACTAATTTTTCCCTTTATTTTGGTCCAAGTTTTAAACTATTGAGCTAGTTTTTCTTTATTTTGGGCTGGCTTTCTTAATTAACACTTGCTAGGGTTATCAATTTTTTTTTTTTTTTTGAAAACTAGGGTTATTAAACTATTAATAATATATTTAATATTAAAAATAATTAAATATATTAATATATAGAGAGGGTGCGGTGCGGTGCGGTTTGTGCGGTTTTCTTATTATAAAACCGCAAACCACACTGCACCATGCGGTGTGGTGCGGTGCGGTGCACTATTACTTGCGGTGCGGTGCGGTTATGCTATTTTGCAAGCGGTTTTGGTGCGGTTTGTGCGGTTTATGCGGTTTGGTGAACACCCCTACTTGTAACATCGATTCTTGTTAGTGGATTTTTCAAAACTGAGTCCTTAATCACTCATTGGGGTTTTTCTTATAAAGGTTTTCCCCATTGTAATCATATCACCACTTCAAATTTATTTTCGCTGCACTTGACTTTAGATTGGCGATTTGGTTGTGTGTTAATTAAATCTTACCTGCAATTGAACTAATTAATCAACTTGAGTAATTAGTTAATTAACTGAGGTTAATTTATAACCCGACATACAGGAAGACTTAAAGAGTGTTCAAGGTTATCATATAGGATGAACTTAATTAGATACAATTACTTAGGTATAATAAATTTGGTTCCCTAATAAAATTCAAAACACATCATTGTATTGAATTTAATATATTATCCTTAAAAAGATTATATTATTTGTGCTTTATTCATCGATATAACTATGAGAAATTTAATGTATTGAACTTAATTAAGTAACAGTGACTAAATTTTACCCCCCAAAAAAAACATTTAAATTTTACCCCACCGCATATAACTAAACCAAAAGCAAGAAATGGTCAAAAGCTAGTTTGACAAGGAATTCGTGAAGCATCAATTTTGACACAATTATAGTAGGTGACCAAAAAGTTGGTTTAAGATCCAATAATCCGCACCCAAATGGACTTTAGAACAAACATATCTCTTTTTCTCCAATACTGCAAGATTACATAGAAGAAGAAAAAACCCATCTACTTTGCCTTGCTTTAACAAAGAGATTGTTACATTTCTCCCCCACTAATTTGTTCATATAATATTACATCTAGTTCGTACTATAAGTTAAAATTTATTAATCCAATAATATTCTTCAAGTTCTCCTTAGGAGATTAAGTTGGAAATATTTGGCTACACTACTACTATATATAGATTATAATTTTGATCATGTCCAAAGAGGATGGTCCCACAATGAGCATGGGTTGTTATCCTCATTAAGGAAGCATGGATTGTTCTGGTAGCTGTTAGGAGTGCTGGGGATGAAATTACTCTCAAGTGATTGTTGAACCGTTGCCTGTGGAGACTGTGACATTTCCATGCAAATTAAGGCTACAAGGTTGGCTTGCTGGCATTGCATGTTGACAAGCTCAGCTTGTGCTTTGGCTAATTGTGCCTGGAGCTCGTTAACTTGTTTTTGAAGCTGACAAATTGCCCCTGCACACCCATAAACTGGGTCTCTGATCCTTGCACCAGCTTCATAAACCATGCTGCTCACTGCATCAGCCCTCTGGGATTCTGGGAGATCCTGAAAATTCAATTATCACTTTTAAGGGTAAGCAAGTGAAAAGGTAAAGATATGAATAACTAAAACATAGAGGGCTATTTGGGAAATAAAAGATAAGGTCAACATAAAGCATTCAGCTCAAATAATTGAAATTAGTTGAGAAACTATAGAAGCACCTGCTCTATAATAGTGCTTTGTTTTTTAATCTCACATTTCTAATTTTAAGACTGGTTGAATTATGCGATTATTTTTACATTGTTTGACCCACTATTTTATGTAGACCAATCACAACCGCACAACTTAGCAAGTTTTGTGAAAATAAACTTGGAAATGGTGATGTCCCTTGTTCTATAATATGGACATGCTTTGTCATGTTCCTTGTATTGAACATGCTTTGTGTCAGAGATGCTGATTCCTGACTACTAACATGGGCTATGTGGAAATTTTAGAACTTTGTACGAGTCTCTTCACACTAAGAACGAACTACACTCAGGTTGCTTACTTTTCAAACTAAGAACACCAAACATGTTTAATGTGAGGTTCACCACAGTTGCGAGTGGTCATTTTCTATCCTTACTCAAACAAGCTACGGCACCAGCAGAGGCGGGGTCCTCCAAAGAGAATTGTATAAGCTAAAAACTCTGATAATTGAAGCAGCCGTGTGACTTTGTTCATCTCATCTTCTACTAGGCATGCAATCTAACTAATATCTTGGACAGTTTCACAAAAACACTATTCTTACATAATTTTTGTTTTTTTGCTGAATCCTATTCTTGCATAAATACCCTCATAAACATCATCTCAGAATTTTAGCCCGACCTATGTTGCTATGGAAGTTAGTTTTAGCATATAGAAATTGACAAATAAGTTTCCAAAGTACAGTTTCAAGTAAAACCATCATGGTTATTATATTTTTTTTTAATCAATTTTAACAATTTTTTTTTCTCACATTTGTTAGAACAGTTTAATCAAGAATTCTGAAAGACACTAGCACCAACCAAAAAAAAAAAAAAGTGAAAAATACCTGTAAGAACTTGATGATATTGCTAGCACCAAACACTCTATGAGCAATGGTAAACTTGGCTGGCTCAGTGGGAGGGAAGTAGGGGGCCAACACGCATTTCTCTGCACATCTTCGCCTCAAAATCTTGCAAGCCGCACAAGGGCTTATCACAATAGGTGGAGTTGGAGGAGGAGAAGAAGAAGGAGAGGAGGATGATGAAGGAGAACCTGAGAGTGGGGTTGAAGAAGTGGTAGAGTTAGTGTTTGTGTCACTGCACTCCATCTTAGATTCTTAGCTTAATTTAGCTTTGTATGTGTATTTTTGTGTGTGAAAGAGAGAGAGACAGAGAGGAGAGGTGGGATTTTTTGAGAGAACAATGTGAGTATAAATAGAAAATTGGAGCCCGGGAACGAACGTCATCACATGAGATGTTGACGCCAGCAGTTGAATTTTACCGTTGGCTGCTGCTATATCTAGTTAGGTTTATGCTCTTTTGGCCTATTGTATGAATAACTCTTCAAGTTTGACAATCTTTTCCCAATAAGTTTTTTTTTTAGCCCATCAAAGATAAATTAATTAAAAAGAGAGGGAAATAATTAGATTTGAAAATATAATAATAAGTTAATAAATAGAGACATGAGCTTTCATTTTTATTTTATATAAAAAAAATTAATAGCCACAACTTATTCCAATAATCTCAATACTTTAAAAAAGTATTTTAAAAATATTTTGCGTCATATTAAGTGTGATTTGATTTCCCACAACAACTTTGGTAAAAAAAGACAAAAAATTAAGGGAAAAATGAGCATTTTGCATTAGATACTTCTTTAACTTTTCATCTACTTATAACTAATCAAATTGGGTAGGCTGCAATTGGTCAATATTAAGATAATCACATTTGGAAAGAATGAATGTATCCAAGAGAGTTGGAACTTGGAAGGGACCGTGTTAGTTCAGATTTCAAATAAACAAGAAAAATGATATAAACTCTTAAGATGAATTTCAGCATTAATCTGTTATACGATATATGTCTTCTTTTCACATTTCATATTATTTTGTGTTTCCAAGTAAAGTGAGATCTTTTGCTTAACCATTTTATCATTGCTCTTTCTTTTTGTGTGTTTTTTAGTAACCAATTTCCATCCTGCAAACATTAAGAGATTATCTTTGGGCTTCCCCTACTTTCACCAAAAATAATCTCCATGAAAATTTCATCCTTACAAACTCTCTCATAAATTGCCTAACTTTCCAAAGAAAAAATAGCTTTCTTAAGGAAAAATTTGTTCCCCCTCTCTCTTCGTCTTTAAAAAAAAAAAAAAAAAAAAAAAAAAAAAAAATTTAAAGAAATGATATCTCATCCATTATCTATCCGTAAAACACTTCAAAAATCTCATGAGCTGATAGTGTGCCTAGATGGAACTTATAACTTTGAGTTTATGTCATGCCTCAAGATCATTAAGCTTGCTACTCATGTACGTGGTCCCTGTTTGGGTTCTCTCTCCCCACTTTTTTGGGATCAAGTCATGGTGAAATTTCAACTAAAAAGCAGAAAAGTCATATTCCGATAAGTATGCTAGCAAATCGTTGTTCAACTATCAAAAAAGATCTAAGTGAAAATAGAAACCATTTGGTACTGAATTGACATGATGAGCACAGACTGATAACTAGTAAGCACACTTAGCGAGGTTCCCAGTAGAATTAACTCATGACCAAAGACCAAACTAGTTTTCATTAATTCTGTCTCAGACCAAGAACTAATAAATCTAGTTGCTTTGCAAATTGCCTGAAAATCAGGAGGTCCACGCACACCTACTTGTAATCTCAGCCATTTCAAAGATGCCAAGTGGCTCAAGTCCATCCAGTTCAGTTAGATTATCGTTTTTAATTTGACCCATTGGGCTTGCTGCCAACACTGAGACAGTGCTATCTTTCTACTCCTCTAACCACCACCAAGTGACTAATCCATATTGAGAACGACCAAGTATCCCAATGTTTGCGAGAGTTTGTGAGTTGTGACTTGTTAATTGTTATATGTGAGAGTGGGAAAGATACAAGGAAATTGGGGCCAACGTGGGGTAGAGGTTGGTGAAGAGCTGGTCAGCTCGTTGCGCACATGAAGTAAAAAGATATAGAATACTCTTAGTTACTGAGTCCTAAAAAATAAGCTATCTGCCATTCACGATTGTGACCCTTTTCAATCTAACAAATAAGATAACTATGCAAGCACTAAAATTGTTTGCAACACAAACTGTTTTACACAGTTTTACACATATTCCTAAAAGCATTTGAAATCAGTACGTGTGTTTGTGTGTAATAAATACTTTCTCATTATCTAAATTTTAATTAGGACTTTGTGCTGCTAAAAGCATATGCTGTTTATTAATTATTATATTAGTTTCGGGGTTCTTATCTTAAGTGATCAAGTTTTCCACTTCTTGGAAAATCTGAGCTTCCACTTTGCGGTGGAAATGGTTGGACTTGTATGCTCCACCTCCACCCCACTACCCATGCCTCTCTGCTCCAAGAGTCTTTTCCGTGTGGACCTTTACAATAGAAAGCACAAGCCAACTTTACTTTATGGTTTACTCTATAGTCTTCATTACCCCCAAACTCAAAGTAGTTGGTATAATGAAATATGAGTTCATATTGGTATCAGGCAGCGGTGTATAAAGCTTTAGTTCCCACCTAAGAGTGAATGAAAATAGATCCAAAAACAGGACCCAAAAAAAAAAAAAAAAAAAAACGCTAACAGAACAGAGGCTTGTTATCATGGTAACTACAAAAGGGGTGTTTGGTCTGCCGTAACGTTACATTACGCCGTAATATTACGTTATTGTAATCTTACATTAATGTAATCTCAATATAAGAGTACACTATTACATTATTTAAGAATGTGATGAGATTAAGATATTGTGATATATTTTGTAATTTTAAATTATAATAACGTTAGAATAAAATAGAATAAACTAAAAATCTTAGTGTCACATCATCGTAATGTACATCATATCAAAGAAACATCATACTGAACCAAACACTTCTAAGGTTTTAATCTTTCCTGGCAGAGGAGAAAGTATCTTTTGTAACAGTTATAGTAAGTCATTTATATAAACAACTCAAATGAGTGAATGTCATGTGAACCAGCGAACTTCCTACATGACACTCAAGGTTTTTATGTGAATGAGTTGATATAATTGTTATAAAATACTTTGAACATATCATATACATCCTAGTGGAAGGGGATGTAAAAGTATGTTTTGATGTCCTGTCTAAAGAGGAAGAACTAACGGACTAGTTTATTTCTATTGTCACTAGTAATACTTTTGATTTAAGTTTATATTTTGTTATATGTGAGTTTACCAGGTTAAGAAACTTTTCGTTACTCTTAAGACTGGGTTTTCTTGTAATAATTGCAATCTGCCTCCAGCTTATCTGAAAGTATGCAGGTGTGATTGATGTACGAAAAAACAAAACAAACACGCCAGATTCCACCTTGATTGCTTTGTGATATGTCCAAGAGTACTGCAATCAATCATTTTGTTTGCTTCAGCGTAAAGAAGCAAATTCACCTTCTGAAATGAACGAAAAGGGACTGATTTAAAATTCAATGAAAAGGAGCTGAATTGTTTATATTCTAAAAATGACATAAGATGCAATAAATTTTTTTTACTACTTCCTCGAGTCACTATTCAAATCATGGTATGAATAGTCCTTCTCAAGGTTGAGGTCATACCGTCATATATAGACCAGTCTTATGTGCCCTCGTAAGTGCACTTACTGCATACGGCATCAGTAGTTTTCTTCATCTGGTCTTCCTTACTTAATGTATTTATGATGGAAAAAAGTAGTAGGTTGCACACTTCATAAATGCAAATTCCACAAAGACTAAATTAATTTCGAGTCTTAATAATTGGATTATGAGGATAGAGCTTCATCTTCCACATCCAACAGTTAGGGTGGTCTCTCTTACGAAATAAGCAATTATTTCAAGTCACTGTGATCCCCCAAAAAATGGGGCAACATGACCAATTGCAACTTTGCAACATGCGTGACGAAGACCATGACCAAAACATTCTTGAGACTTGACCAAAAACTTTTCTTGATTAATGACACAAACCTAAGCTGTATACCAAATTAATGTGCTAAGAGCATGACATGGATGAAAAAACATCAACGCAACACCAACTGGCAGATTCCAATGGGTTTCAAAACTAGATGATCTTTAGCAGAATTTCAAAATAACACGTTCTGCAAGTTGTCAGTGTTCTAGAATCTAGAGCTTCCCTGACCTTAGCTTATATTTCTAAACTCCATTTTACTAGTAGTTTTTAGGTTAATTAAGGCCCACACGGTTTACAGCAGAAATAAGGCATTGGACGAGGACCGCTAACAGTAAACCTCAAAAGGGTCCTAGAATTCTTTCATTTTTTTCTCTTTCGATGACTTAAGGCCGCCAAATTAGCGGACACGTTAATATGATGAGTGTACATTAGTGGAAGATCAAATCCACATGTTGCATGGGTCAATTTCCTAACAGAAAAATGCTTTCTTAGTAAAAGGAGGAACAATATTATATTGTTCATTGTTATGGGATACAGAAGGCTGGGTGACTGGTCCTCTTGCTACTAAAATCAAAGACATACAATTGAAAGTACAAGATGTTGGAATTTATTATCACAGGGATTAAGCTTTTTTTTTTTTCTTTTTTTTTTTCTTTCTTAAACAAGTATTGCATTATTACCCTGCTTTATGTTTTTGGATCTCCTTTTTTATTATTATTTTTCCCTGCTTGATGATTCTAAAATAATGCAGTACCTAAATTATTCAAAGTTATGATATAGTACCTGTCACATAATGAAGAAATATGCCCTTTTTTTTTCTTACTAAATAATTAAGGAGAAGGAAATGAGAAGAATTATGGGTTTTTTGACTGTTATAAGTTTTGACACTGACATGCAGCTAGCAATAATGCAGGTTTTGGTACTGTATTAGTGCTTAGCTATTGTAGTATATTATAGCATGAGTAGGTAGCATTTAATTAAATTCTCAATATAATGATAACAGAATTTGAAACAGGTTATCTTTGCCTTTCTTTTTTGATAAGTTTAAACAAATATTTATAGACCTTTCAACAGCAACAGTCAAGAATTATTCAATGCAGCATCGATGATTGATTGTCATGCTTCATCTCTAGAAGGTTCAGAATTTTCAGTTGAGGTGGGCTTAACTTTTTTTTTGAGCAAATGGTAGGCTTAACTTGACCGCTAATCTCTATACAATAAAACTACGGCACCGATTAAAGTTTTTTTTTTTTTTTAAAGCTATGTGAATGTTCAACATTTTACATGCATTATGCATATTCAAAAAATGCACCTGCTCCAACATTTTATATGCATTATGCATATTACTTTTGAATAAATGCAAATGCACCAACTTATCAAAAAAAAAAAAAAAAAGAATGCACATGCTCCAATAAGAAGGCAATATACTGGTTTGATGTACTTTTAGAAAAGAAAAAGAATTGAAGAGGGGGGAGGGGGAAGATGGCTACAGAATAACTGAAACTACACACAAGCTATTATTACCTTACTCTTTTATTTTCCCTTTTTTTCATTTCTACAAAAGGTCTAAAACATTGTAATGCCTTGTTAAAAATACTAGTTTAATTAGAATTAGAACTGCATAATGGGAGCATCTCTTTTCAGCCAATATAGTCAAATTGCAATTTACATTCTTAGAGTTTGGAATCTTTTGATTTTAGTCCCTAATGTTTAAGAATTTGGATTTACACTTCTAACATTACATACTAGTCATTCCATCTAAATTCATTGAAGAGGTATATGCCACTTTAGTTCAAAATAATGTGATTTTTTTATAATAAAATTATGTCGTTTTGTTCACATCAAGAATATATATATTTAATCCACATTAGTATTAATTGATTTTTTTTACCAATTTCCCTTCTCTCTCTCTCTCTCTCTCTCTCTCTCTCTCTCTCTCTCTCTCTCTCTCTCTCTCTCTCTCTCTCTCTCTCTCTCTCTCTCTCTCTCTCTCTCTCTCTCTCTCTCTCTCTCTCTCTCTCTCTCTCTCTCTCTCTCTCTCTCTCCACACCCAATCAAGCCACCAAGAAGTCCCATATTAGACCCACGCGACTTCACAACATCCGAAATCCCTTAACCAAACCCCAAACACCAGCCCACTTCACCACACACACTAGCCCATCCCTTAACCAAACCCCAAACACCTACACACTTCATCTCACAGACTAGCCCAGTGTTGGGGAGATTAAACACCTTGGGGAGCTTCCTTGAATAATTAATATAACATATAGAGACACACTTTAACCCAAAAGGCCTAAGCCCCATGGGTATGTGCTCAATTATGTTATATTAACCACTCATTCTTTTCATATTTATTCAATGTGGGACTTCACTCACATGTGTAACCCAACAAATCTCCCCCTTACGTGTGAGTCTGCCTCTTTATGGGCTTCAAGACCTCTTTGTGGGTCATGAACAAGTCCTTCTCACTCACCCTTGCCTAATAGGCTTTTCACTTCATCAGCGCGTCATCCATGGGTCTCTCGTACGCCATCCATGGGAACTACGTGTCAATCTCGCACGCACATCCATGGGAAGCCCGTACGTCCATGTCCATGGGAACCTCACACCATACCATTATTTAGCACCATTAGCAATATTCCTTTGTTGGGCTTTTTCCTTTTTTTTTCTTCTCCAAAATCTTTATGTGTGGACTGGGCCGTTTAGGCTTTCTCTGTCCCCGCTGGATAGGGACCATGAACACCTCACCACCTTCGCCGCACACCACCATGAGCTCTGATACCACTTGTTGGGGAGATTAAACACCTTGGGGAGCTTCCTTGAATAATTAATATAACATATAGAGACACACTTTAACCCAAAAGGCCTAAGCCCCATGGGTATGTGTTCAATTATGTTATATTAACCACTCATTCTTTTCATATTTATTCAATGTGGGACTTCACTCACACGTGTAACCCAACACCCAGCCCTCCTAAACACCTACACACTTCATCTCACAGACTAGCCCAGCCCTCCTAGCACCTCAGCCCAAATTCCACTACCATTGCCATTCGTCACTACAGCCCAGCCAAAATTCCACCCCCAATTTCCCACCACCACTCTCTCTCTCTCTCTCTCAAATTTGATTTATTGCCCCAACACCACAACCCACCACCCTTAATTTAATTGACGTGGCATAATTAAAATGACATGTCATAATTTTATTAGACCGGCTAGCACACATGAAATTGTAGATGACATTTAATAATTACCTCATCAATAGGGCATGGACGAAAAGACTTGTTTCAAAACACCACATAATATAAAGGGTCCAAATCCAAACTTTGAATCATAGGGGAAAAATCAAAATGACACAATACTTTAATGACTCGTTTGGATTGAGGGGAAATAGAGTAGAGTATAATGGAATTGGCTCAAAATTTAGTTAGCCACTTTCATTGGGAATTTATTATTATTATTATTATTATTTTGTAGGTAGTACTGAAAAATCTATTATTGGCCTTTGTGTTAGATACACCTTGAACAAGGTTAACAACCTAAGGTAGACCAAGTTGTATGAGAGTAAAGCAATGTTAAAAATACCTTAAGAATATGTTTGGTAGACTGTAATAGATATTGTAAAGTAATAATTATTCCTATGGTTTAGCTATTCAGTAGTTTGGTTATGTTTTTATTATAGGTAATAATCATTCCTTATGAATAGCTATCCTTTAAAATGAGGAATAATTATTCATCTCTAAAAGGGTTGTAATAGCTATTCCTTAGTAGGTGTATTAATTTCTAAAATTAATATATTTCCAAATAAACAAACTTTCCACATGCACATAACAATTATGAAAATAAAAAAAAAAAAAAATCATAAAAAATAACTAATTTGTCTTTCAAACTTAAAAAATATTATTTTTTAGAATATATAATTATATGAGAAAGATATTTCCTTAACTATATCTTAAGTTTGATTTAAAATGCTTTTATTCTATTATCTTCATGGTTTTATTATTGTGTTGTCATAAAACAAATGAATAGTAATTATAAGTATTACATTACAACGTATTGTATTCTTTGTAATACCTATTTCTATTCCTATGTAATTACCATTATAGTTTACTAAATGTGCCCTTAGATGACTTTTAAAATGACTGAAGAAAACTAAATAAGTACAAAAGCGTAACTAAATTAATGTGAAGCAGCATCTCTTTTTTCTCTTTTTTTATTTTTATTTTTTTTATTTAGATGATGTGGAACCTCACAAAGGCAAAATCCTTTGGACCCACCCTTAAGGAATAAACCATAGATATACGACTGCAACCACCATCTCAAAATCTAAAATAAATTTCTCTACCAAGATTTTGTAATATATATATATATATATATATATATATATATATATATATATATATATATATATATATATATATGTTTAAGTTACATTTGGTATAACTTCACAAAAATTGCACATCTTCTTAACTGTAGATTGTAAAAGATCTAATGGTGAGAAAGAAACCACTTGCTATATAATTATTGTTCTAAAATTCAGAACAGAGTAAAGATTCATTGTTTCTGACTCACCGTTGAAGTTTACTAGTTAATTTGTCCTAAATGGTTTGTGGAGGTGGAAGAAAAATAACAAGCACACTTTTAAAAAGAAACCTGTAAAAATAGAAGAGAGAGAGGAAAAAAAATTGGTTCAATGTTCATGGCAGTAGGGGTGAGAAAATTAGGCTTGATATTCATCATTTGCGTTGAACATTTGAGACTTGGGGTTTTATAGCCCACACTAGTTTATAAATTCCTAATTCTAGGGGAATTTTTCCAAAATGAATAGATAGAGATAGAGAAGCTCTGGAAGGTTTGCAAGCTTCTTAGCAATTTCACCTTTGAAATTCTTGAAGCTCATCCATGCAAGTTTTTTTTTTTTGTTTTTTTTTTGTTGAGACATGACATCTCAACTCTAAATAAGACAAATTATATGAACAAAAACTTCATAAACCCAATTGGTTTTATAGCCCACGCAATCTTGTTGTCTGAAAGCTCAATAGTGTAAAACACTAAAGCTTGTTTAGACCCTAATTTTAATATTACGACTTAATTGGTTTTAATCTATTCAACTAAGTACGGAATAAGAATAAATAAAACACAACTAACCGGAACTACACTCTAATGCATAGACATATATATTAAACAATAAATGTGAAGCAAAAAAAGTAAGGGAAGAGATATGCAAATACGAGATAGCACCGAGAAGTGTTATCAAAGAGGAAAACTGAAGTACTCGGCGTAAAAACCTCTCCACAGCCCTCCAAGCCAAAATGATCAATTAGTGAATAAAGTTAGAGTACAGGGATATCAAAAAGACCCTCCAAGCCTAATCTATCCACTGTACTTGAACCCTCCGAGTTCTAGATCCCAACGAACTTCATTGAGTCTTGTCTTCACTACTTATTCGGATCCCGCAATTAGCTTCAAATTGCATCCACCAATGAATGGCTTCATCCAATGCTTCCCATAAGCACCAAAACAACTCTCAACACTCAGATTGTGTGAGATATGTGTTTGAATTAAAAACCTCTCAAAGATATGTAATTAGAGAGGTAGGAGTAGAGAAAAACTAAGAGAAATGTGTAGATGATTGTGGGTTTAAAATTTCTAACTCTTAAGTGCATTTTTAGGGCTTTTTTTCTCTAAAAGTCTCCTTATAATTTCGTGTGTAATTTGAGCTTTTATAGTGTGGGTAAAGAAATGAGAAAAACACACTTAACAGGCTGACAATGTATCTCGCAAGTTGGCCAAGTCACGAAATGAGTCACAAGATCCTTTTTGGCACTTGACTCTTCAGCTTCTAGCATGTGCTTCTCACGTGATCTTTCGTGAGTTGTTCACTTGCGAGCCAGTCGCGAGTTGCTCTGTTCTTCACAGTTCTTCACCAATTTAATACTAAACCATTACAATTAAATCCCACAAAAATACAAAGAAATAAATTAATGCAATTACAACACTTTTTGTCATGGAATAAAGCCAACAAAACATAATTGAGAATTACAACTTTACATTGTCAATAGAATCAGCGAAGAGAGTGGAGCTCTGGCAGTAGAGGTGAGCTTAAAGAGAGAAAGAAAATGACTTTTAGGTGAGAAAAGAGAGAATGTATGACATTTTGGAAAATAAAGAATAAATTAATGTGTTGGCCATTAAATTTTAGAACATTAATTACTTTTAAACATTAATTACATAGCAAGTGATTCCCTTCTCACCGTTTACAATCTATGGTTAAAAAAAGTATAACTCTTGTGAAGTTATATCAGGTGTAACTTAAACCCATTTTATATATATATATAAAAGAAAGTTTCAATTTACCACCTTGTGACCCTACCATAATATAATCTAAAAATTTTCAATTGTTACATTTGACCTAAAGTTTAGACTAAAATAAAACAATTAGGGTTTTGTCTAATACCCCTAAAACCCTAACGATTTCATTTTAACTCAACTTTTAAGGGTCAAAATGTAAAAATTAAAAAGGCCAGCAGAGCTAAATTGTTATTGGTTCAAACCAAGTTAGATAATTTATTTGCCAAAAAAAATGCAAAATCTATTAATTTGGAAGGAATACTAAAAACTTTTTTTTTTTTTTTTTTGGTTTAATCCAAACTTTAATGGGTCAAATGTCAAAATTGAAAGTTTGTTGACTAAATTATGATTGAGCCAAACTAGAAGAGGATAAATTGTAATGAGTAAATTACATAGTTGATCCCTATCTTTTACACCATAAGTCGATTTGGTCATTAACTTTTTTAATTGTATCAATTTGATCCTTAACATTTTCTTTCCCTGCTTGATGATTCTAAAATAATGCAGAACCTAAATTATTCAAAGTTATGCTATAGTACCTGTCACATAATGAAGAAGTATGGCCTTTTTTTTTTATTACTAAATAATTAAGGAGAAGGAAATGAGAAGAATTATGGGCTTTTTGACTGTTATAAGTTTTGACACTGACATGCAGCTAGCAATTATGCAGGTTTTGGTACTGTATTAGTGCTTAGCTATTGTAGTATACTATAGCATGAGTAGGTAGCATTTAATTAAATTCTCAATATAATGATAACAGAATTTGAAAAAGGTTATCTTTGCCTTTCTTTTTTGATAAGTTTAAACAAATATTTATAGACCTTTCAACAGCAACAGTCAAGAATTATTCAATGCAGCATCCATGACTGATTTTCATGCTTCCTCTCTAGAAGGTCCAGATTCTTCAGTTGAGGTGGGCTTAACTTTTCTTTTTTTTTTTGAGCAAATGGTGGGCTTAAGTTGACCGCTAATCTCTATACAATATAACTACGGTCGGCACCGATTAAAGTTTTTTTTAAGCTATGTGAATGTTCAACATTTTACATGCATTATGCATATTCAAAAAATGCACATGCTCCAACACTTTATATGCATTATGCATATTACTTTTGAATAAATGCACATGCTCCAACTTATCAAAAAATAAAATGCACATGCTCCAATAAGGAAGAAGGCAATAAACTGGTTTGATGTAATTTTAGAAAAGAAAAGACAAAGAATAGAAGAGAGGTGGGAGGGGGAAGATGACTGCAGAATAACTGAAACTATACACAAGCTATTATTACCTTACTCTTTTATTTTCCCTTTTTTCATTTCTACAAAAGGTCTAAAACATTGTAATGCCTCGTTAAAAATACTGGTTCAATTAGAATTAGAACTGCATAATGGGAGCATCTCTTTTTAGCCAATATAGTCAAATTGCAATTTACATTCTTAGAATTTGGAATCTTTTGATTTTAGTCTCTAATGTTTAAGAATTTAGATTTGCACCTCTAAACGTTACATACTACTTTAATTTGAGTCATTCAATCTAAATATATTGAAGAAGTAGATGCCACGTCAACTCAAAACAACGTGATTTTTCTAAACTAAAATTATGTTGTTTTGTCCATATGTATATTTGATTTAATCCACATTACTATTTACCAAACCCCAAACACCAGCCCACTTCACCACACGCACTAGCCCATCCCTTAACCAAACCCCAAACACCAACACACTTCACCTCACGGACCAGCCCAGCCCTCCAAGCATCTCGGCCCAAACCCCACTCCCACCACCACTCGTGACAGCCTAAAGCCCAGCCAAAATTCCACCCCCAATTCCCACCACCACTCTCTCTCTGTCTCTCTCTCAAATTCGATTTATTGCTCCAACACTACAACCTACCACCATTAATTTAATTGACTTGGCATAATTAAGATGTCATCTTATAATTTTATTAGACCAGCTAGCACACATGAAAGCTTAGATGACATTTAATAATTACCTTATCAACAAGGCATGTACGAAAAGGCTTATTTCAAAACACTACGTAATGTTAGGGGCCAAATCCAAACTTTGAATCAAAGGGGAAAAATCAAAATGATCCAAAACTTTAACTATGTAATTTGCAATTTAGTTAACCATTTTCATTGGGAAAAATAGTAGGTAGTCTTGAAACTTCTATTATCAACCTTTGCGTTAGATACATCTTGAACAATGTTAACAACTTAAAGTAGACCAAGTTTTTTTTTTTTGAGAATCAAAAAGGGTGGCTCACGTATGTTATCACAGCTGACTACACCCCACAGATACATCGCCTGTGGGTACCACCAGAACATAATGGTGCCCGCGACTTGGACTCCACCCTTGTGCTTTGTTTTTTTTTAGAAACCAAAGTCCAAACCCCACACCTGTGGGGTATGAGGACTCAAACCCGCACCTGGCACAGCCATCAAGAAGGGGGCAACCACTATGCCACACTAGCTGGTGGTAAAGTAGACCAAGTTGTATGAAAGCAAAGCAATGTTAAAAATACACTTAGATGACATTCAAAATGACTGAACAAAACCAAATAGGTACAGACGTACAGTAGCCATAACTAAATTAATGAGAACTAGCATCTTTTTTTTTTTTTGGATGACGTGAAACCTCACCGAAACAAGATCTGTTGGACACACTCTTGAGGAATAAACTACGAATAAACTACCCCAGCCGCCATCTATAAATCTAAAATAAAATTCACTTGCTATGTAATTAATGTTTTTAGATTCAGAACAAAGTAAAGATTCATTGTCACTGACTCATCGTTGAAGTTAACTAGTTAATTCATCCTAAATGGTTTGTGGCAGTGGAAGAAAAATAACAAACACACTCTTAAAAAGAAACCTGTAAAAATAGAAGAAAGAGAGGAAAAAAAATTGGTTCCATGTTCATGGCAGTGGGGGTGAGAAAATTAGGCTCGATATTCTTCATTTGCGTTGAACATTTGAGACTTGGGGTTTTATAGCCCACACTAGTTTATAAATTCCTGATTCTAGGGGAATTTTTCCAAAATGAAGATTCTCGGGTAGATAGAGATAGAGAAGCTCTGGAAGGTTTGCAAGCTCCTTAGGTTTTTTTTTTTTTTTTTTTTTTCAAAATAACACTGATTTTTAAACAAATTCATTAATTAGCACGTTTTCAAAACTATATAGGAAACTAATAACTCGAGTGTAAAATACTCGATTTTGGAATGCCAAACTTAAGTCCATCAGACTCGTTTTCCATCAAATTGAAATCGAACCGTTCAGACTCGATTTTGATACTCACAACAAAAACGAAAACAATGAAAGAGAAACACTGCCAAAGAGAAAAAAGAAACAATCAAACAATCTTCTTCTCAAACAATCAAACACAACCATTTCCAAAAACTCTTCTTCTCCAACAATCAAACACAACAACCAAAGAGAAACAATGACATCAACAAACCCAAGACCCACTTGGGGTTTTGCTCGGAACGGATCGCACAGGTTTTGCTGGAGTTGTTGGGATCGGATTGAATCGGAGTTGCTGGAGTTGATTGGATCGGATTGGTGGTTCTCTCTCACTTTGTCTTGCTCCATATCTCTCGTTCCCCACCGAAGCTCACTTGGGTTTTGCTCGGATCGGATTGGACCTGGGTTTTGCTGGAGTTGAGTTTTGCTTGAGTTTGTTGAAACTGAACAACAAAATCGAGTCCGATAGGCTCGAGTTCTATGTTGAAATCAACTCCATCGTGCTCAATTTAGAACACCGAAATCGAGTCCTTTGGTCTTGAGTTGTTAGATACCAAATTTGTTTCAAAACTATGCTAACTAACAAAATAGTTTGGTTTTTAGTATTATTTTCAAAAACAAAAACAAAAACAAAAACAAAAAAAAAAAAATCACTCCTTAGCAATTTCACCTTTGAAATTCTTGAAGCTCATCTGTGCAGGTTTTTTTTTTTTTTTTTGCTAAGACATGACATCTCAACTCTAAATAGGACAAATAATATGAACAGAAACTTCGTAAACCCAATTGGTTTTAATAGCCCACGCAACCTTGTTGTCATTAGAATCAGTAGAGAAAGTAGAGCCCTAGCAGTGGAGGTGAGTTTAGAGAGAGAAAGGGAAGGACTTTTGGGTGAGAAGAGAGAGAATGTATGAGATTTTGGAAAATAAAGAATAAATTAATGCATTGGCCATTAAATTTTACACAAGGTGTAGCTTGAACCCATCTTTTATATATATAAAAAAGAAAATTTCAATTTACCACCTTGTGATCCTACCATAATTTATTTTACAAACTTTCAATTGTTACATTTGACGTAAAGTTTGGACTAAAATAAAACAATTAGGGTTTTGTCTAATACCCCTAAAACCCTAACGATTTCAATTTAACCTAACTTTTATGAGCATCTCCAATAGGCTCTCTAAAGCCTAATTTGGAGAGCAAACACACCAAAAAAGCCCTCCAACAGCCTCTCTATCTCTAATTTTTTTTTTTTAGATTTGCTATAATAGTTCTCTAGGCCTGGAGAGCTACTGTAGCTTATGCAAAGAATATTTCCCCTTAAAATAATACTGGTTGAATTAAAAAAAAAAAACTTTTTTCTCTTTCCTTCCTTTCTCTTTCTTCTTCACTCCGTCTCTCTTCTTTATCTCAACGGCTACAAAACGCAAAATACAATCCAAACATGAAAATAATTTTTCTCATAAACCAAATGAAATCAGAAGAAAAAAAAAAAAAAAAAAAAAAAAAAGAGAGAGAAAAGAGACAACGGTGGAGCCATCTGAAACATCTCATAAACCAATAATTTTTCTCTTAAACATCTCTAAACTCAAGCATAATCAAAATACAAACTCAAAAACACAATCTTAAAATTAATCAAATCATAACAATAAAGGAAAAAAAAAAAAAAAAAAAAAAAAGGACACAGAAGCCATCTGACCCATGGTGGAGCAAGCAAGCAACCCGGAGCAAAAAAGAGACAACGCCTGCCTGTGTCCTTCGATCAATGGTGGAGCAAGCAATCGCTTGTTCTTAATTTCCCTGTTTCTTATCACTGTAGAGAGTGGTCTAGAATCAAGTAGAAATAAAAAAAAAATTAAAAAAAAAAAAAAAAAGAGCTAGAGAAAGAATGAGAGAGTTGGAGAAAGTGAAAGTGAGATCCGGAATGAACTAGAAAAAAAGAAGAAGGGTAGATAGAGATGGGAGTGGGATAGGTGTGTGGTGGAGAAAAAACCAAGAGAAAAAAAGAAGAGAAACGTATGGATGTAATTAAGTTTGGAAAAATAATATAAAAAATAAGAAGTGGCAATTAAGAAATGTTACCACAATATTTTCACAATAAATTTTAAGTAATAGATTGTTATTAGCTAATATTGACAAGTAAAAAAATAATTTCAGTGGTGGGTTCAAATTAGAACTAGTAACAACTTTCCACATAAGATTTTGATGTGATTCTTGTGAAAGTATTGCAAAAAATATTATGGATATAACATATTTCTTTGAAAAATATAATTGTTGGGAATGAATATAGGAAGAATAAATGATGATAAAAAAAAGAATAAAGAATGAATGATGAAATAATATTTAAATGAGATAGAGAGTATGTTGGAAAGTGTATTTGAAAAAGTAAGTAGGCAAAATGTAAAATACATTGTTCACTCTCCAAATAGGCAAAAATTTGGAAAGGTTGTTGGAGATGCTCTAAGGGTCAAAATGTAACAATCAAAAAGGCTAGTGGAGCTAAATTGTTATTGGTTCAAACCAATTTAGATAATTTATTTTCCTAAAAAATGCAAAATCTATTAATTTGGACGGAATACTAAAATCTTTTTTTTTTTTTTTTTTTTGTTTAATCCAAACTTTAACGGGTCAAATGTTAAAATTGAAAGTTTGTGGACAAATTGTGATTGGGCCAAACTAGAAGAGGATAATTTGTAATGGGTAAATTACATAGTTAATCCCCATCCTTTACACAATATGTTGATTTGGTCCTTGTTGGGGTACTTTTCTTTACACCTAATGTTATTTAAATAACACTTATTTATTTTCCTTTCAAATGTATTATTGGACATGCTTAAATATCTTTTCTAGCTATCACTATGCTAGCCCACAACCTTTCTCCTTTCTACCGCAAAATTGGGCTACGCTATAGGACCCAATACTTTCTCATAAAAACCCGAATTATTTAATAAAGCGAGATAAAATCTAATCTTTTCTAAAAGACCAAGAATACTTATGCTTGGCAAGGTTTGAAAAGCCCACGATTCAAATCCATGGCAAAACAATTTTATCAATGGAATTCAAGTTCATAATCAAAGCCCATGGTTTAAACCCATAGTAATTTATTTATCCAAAAGCCCAATCCTCATTGGCAATATTTGAAGCCCAATTTTCATTGGCAACATCAAAGCCCAATTTTCATTAGTAACATCAAAACCCAATTCTCATTGGCAATATCAAAAGCCCAGTTCCCGCTGGCAATATCAAAAGCCCAATCTTCATTGGCAATATCCAAAGCCCATTTTGTCATTGGCACTATTTTATCAAAAAACTCGAGATTATTAACGCTTGGCAAAGAGAAAAGTATCATGGCATAATTATTGCTTAAGTATTACTATGGCAAAAAACCATGGCAATTGTTTTATAAAAGCTCATAGGGAGTTATCTTGAAGAATATGTTCTCACATTATAACCCATGAAACACATGGTCATCACTTGCATCACAACATCCATAATATATATCTCCAACGCTCATGGAAAATGCTCGATCCCACAAGCTCATCATTTAAATTATGATGCGACTATTAGAAGCCATGAACGTTATTTATGATATGAAATCCATCATAGTAAAAGTTATTTTCGAAGGTACTTTGAAAACTTGTCATACTGTTTCAAATATTACAATTAATTGCCCAAAAGACCCATTGCAAGTATCTATAAAAACCCAAAGAATATTTACTAATAAAAGTCCATGAGGGAGAAAAGCCCATGGCAACATGTGTTGTTGATTTTGTAGGATGCACACAACTCGACCCAAAGGAACCAGCCCAGGTGAACATGCCCAATTGAAGAGATCCCAGAAAGAAGCAGAAGACTGAAAGTAGGCAAAACAACCCTTGTTCATCCTTGACCAAAGTACAACAAGAGAACTAAGTCCTTAAAGATGAACTAGAGGTTGTCCCATCGACTTTTGGTCACTCTCTACCTGACGTGAACAGTACTCGAGGCTTGTAATATCAGCTGAGGTCTAAAGGGTGATGGAACTCCATCATCTTTTTCAAGATTTCACCTCCAGCAGAAGGAGAGCTGAAACCAAATTATTTAAACTCCAGCAAATTGATGTTATAAATGTTAAAAACGTTCAAGACGTGATTCATGTGCCAAGCCCCTGAATCCTAAAGGGGAAAAAATTGGGAACATGTGGTTTGGAGGACATAAAGGGACCTCTAGCAGAAGCCCCTGAAGTAAGCTTAGAACTTGACATTTGGCTTGGTGTGTTGAATCTTACTTCTTGGGGATTTAAATCTCAGTTGCAACTTTAGGATTTGCTCTTGATACACGCCCCAATCACATTGATTAAGCTTAGCCCCAGAAATCCTGACATTTAATGCAAAATCCCATCATTACCCAAAGAAGCAAAGCAGCCCATAAAGCAAACCTTCTACTTCTGACCAAAAATCCCAGGAAGATTAACCCTGGTTCTCCACCTCTGATTAACCCTACATTTTTTGGACTCATGTTAATTAATGCTTCCCTAAAGCTCCATTATAAAAAGATAAGCATCTCAGCCCACAGGGACAACTACTCCCTCTGAAACCCCTGGTCTATTTGCCATTTTGCTAGTAGTTTAGTTCTCTTTAAGCTCACTACTCATCCCTTTCAGCCCACGTTCATATAACCTTAAACATTCTTTCCTCTCTTTTACACAAACACAGCTCATAAATGCCTCCCACTACTCACAAAAAGCCTTAATCTCAGAGTTAATCTCATCTCACTCACTAAAACAGCCCGTATTGTCTCATTCATGCCTTATGAACACACACCCACCAAAATCTTAGTTTAATACTTGCTGCACTGAGTTGAGATCCCTCTCTCCCTTCACACCATGCCAATTAATCCTTTCTCTCTTCCCATGGAACCTTTAATTTTTACTTTTTATTTTACGGTTGAAGGATATAATGTATATGTAACAATAGAACTTTTCCCTCACATTGATGTAATGATGGCTGAAAGTACAATGAACTCCCCTGACCAAGACATGCAAGGACCCCCGGGAGTTAACACATTCCTAAATTTATTTAATCATTGACCATTAGACCGTTTAAATCTGTTTTTCTAGACTAAGTGTAATTTTACCCTTATCGCTGGAGATTTTATTTCACTTGAACTATTAGACCAGGACCACTAATGTACTAATTAAGTATTGTAACGTGTTTTTCATTGGGCTTTTTGTTGCTGTTTTGTCAAGTGCAGCCTTAGTTTCTTGCTTGGATAGGCTTTGTCATCACACCGAAAGCCTTTGGGTACCATCTCAAGAGCCCATAGTTGAGTTTCGGCTTGGCTTCCCAACATCTTAGATAGAGGCATCAATTTCCCCCTCGACAGTCCTTAACTTTTTAATTGTGTCAATTTGATCCCTAGTCTTTTCAGTGTGTGCCGTTATCCTTAAATGGAAAAATCTAATGTGTCAAACGAACTAATAAAAAATGATTTTCTATGCCACATCAACTACAACTATATCGCCACATCAAATTAAAAAAATTATAAAAATAAAAAATAAAAAATAAAAAAACCAAATTTTCTGTTCATAGTTCAAGTTTGGGGAAAATTCTAAAAAAACCTAACTTTCTCTCTCTCCTTGCAGATGGCAAAATAGGGAGTTAACACAATCCATTGATTATTCTGAGCCCATTTTTTTAGGTGTTGGACATTATAGAGATGCGATTCTTTTACCCCACCCAATTACAGATCTTGGTTTCCCTCCCAAAAAAAAAAAAAAAAAAAAAATTACAGATCTTTGTATTGTTGTAGTTTTGCGAGTCAAGTTGAGAATCCTTGAGTAGAATCCTTAGAACATCTCGTTATATATAGCCCTATTACTCGGATAGCCTGATTAAATTCAGTTTGGCGAATTCTCTTTGCAGCAATACATTTATAATGTTCTTGGGAATAATATATTTACGTGAACAGAGTCCATTGATCCTTTGCAAATAAAGGGAGGCAAATGATGTGATAAAAGAGGTCAACTTTTAAAAAAGTTAGGGACCAAATTGACACAATTAAAAGGTTATTGGCCAAATTGATATTTGGCGTAAAAGATAGAGACTAACTGTTTTTTTTTTTTAGAAAGATACTGATTTCATTAAACAGGGCAAGAGCCCAAAGATAGTACATCAATCTCAATCTGAGATGCAATAATAGGTGGTGTATCTTCCACCCAAATTGTACAATCACAGATTACATTAGCACATCTAGCTAAGATTGTGCAATGAGATTACATTAGCATATCTAACTAAGAGATGAGCAGCAGAGTTAGATTGTCTGCTAGTGAAAACTGCTTTCCAAGAAGTAAACAAAGACAGCCAAGCTTTTGTCCCAGCCACCACATACCGAATAGACAAAGGAGCAGGATGAGAATCAGCCACAGAATGCATTACCACCTTGGAGTCCCCCTCTAAAATAATTTTTTTGAGTCCCAGCTCCCAAGCAAATATAACCCCACACTCTGCCGCCTTTGCTTCAACCTCCAGAGCGCCAAGAGGGAATGGAAATCTTTTTGACATAGCTCCCATAAGCTGACCCTTGTCATTGCAGATTACTACCCCAATTCCACAGTGGCCCAAAGTCTTTGAAGACAGCTCCATCCATGTTGACCTTGCAACAGTCTCGTGGTGGAGTCCAAGCAACAGGGCCTTGGACATAGCTCCCATAAGCTGACCCTTATCATTGCAGATTACCACCCCAATTCCACAGTAGCCCAAGTCTTTGAAGAGAGCTCCATCCACGTTGACCTTGTAACAGTCCTGCGGTGGAATCGTACAAGCAACAGGGCCTTGTAAAGGGAATAACCATTTAGTTTACCCAATTGTAATTTACCCTTTTTATATTGATAAGTTACACATAGACCCTAATTGTAATTTACCCTTTTTATATTGGCAAGTTACACATAGACCCAGTGGGTGTTGAACCCATGACGCCACCCCCCATCCCAGTATTATGAGAGAAGAAAGTGTCAGTTGAGCCATATCTCATTGGCATCTACCAAGATTTCTAAACCAGCAGAAATTAAGATTGAGTGATGGTAAGCTGAAGCAGGCTCCTGATTTAGAACCTAGAAATCTAGCTCTATGGGTGTCCGGAAGCAGTACCTTTAAAGTAGACATCTTTCAAAGATAAGTAAATAACATATTGCAATCAAGTGCTAACAAATGACAATTGCATCAACATACCCCTCTCAGACCTCAACATCTCAAATTATTGTCCTACATAACAATCTCAAAAATTACAACTAGATCACAGAAAAGATTTGGGGGGGGGGGGGGGGGGGGGGGGGAGAAGATGAGAGTCCAAATTTTGGTGAAAACAATCGACTTCATAAGAAGTCTGTCCCAAGCAACAATGATTGACACATATTAGAAAGCTATCAAATAAAAGGAGGAGAAAGTACATTAGATTACCATAGAAATCCCTAGTCAGTCTATAGAGAGGAAGAGACTGACTGCAAATCTTTAATACCCCCTGTTTTAACCTCAACATCAGATAAGTCCTGAAGAGCAATCATCTTACAAGTACTGGACTTCAAGCTCCTTATTGCCGCGGCAGTTGCCAAAGCTCCAGGAACAGTTGTTATTACAGGAACCTTGTAAGAAAGGCCCATTCTCCTCAGCTTCATTCCATCAATCTGATCAAGCGCATCACCAGAGCTTGTAATCACCATCAATTGGATCTGCCCATTAGCAAGCATATCACCAGCATGTGGCCGCCCCTCATGCAACTTTAGCACTCGCTCCACTGGGATCTTTGCTAATTCAAGAACATGAGCTGTCCCTGAAGTTGAAACAATACTAAAATCCAGTGCCAGAAAGGCCCTTGCAATTTTTTCAAGATGGGGCTTTGTCAAGTCATTCAAGCTGAGGAACACAGTGCCAGAAAGTGGAAGCTTCTGCCCGGCTGCAATTTGAGCCTTGGCAAATGCTACAGCAAACACAGGATCAATACCCATCACCTCTCCGGTGCTGCGCATCTCAGGCCCTAGCAACACATCACAGCCCTGGAACTTCTCAAATGGAAGGACAGCTTCCTTGACTGACACATACTTAGGGATTACCTCTTCTGTGAAACCTAGTTCATGAAGGGACTTCCCAGACATGACAAGGGAAGCGTATTTAGCCAATGGATGCCCAATAGCCTTCGACACAAATGGGACAGTACGGGAAGCACGAGGATTTGCTTCAAGCAAGAAAACCTCCCTAGACATTGTTATTGCATACTGACAGTTCATGAGACCACATACCTTTAGCCTTTTCGCCAACTTTATAGTCCAAGACCTAATTGTGTCTAAGCAAGAAGATGGGATGGTTTGTGTTGGAATCATACAAGCTGAGTCTCCAGAATGGACCCCAGCCTGTTCAATGTGCTCCATGATCCCACCAATGACCACATTTCCATTTAAGTCAGCCAGTGCATCAACATCAATCTCAATGGCATCAGATAAATACTTGTCAACCAATACAGGACGTTCTGGATCCACCTCAACAGCATTTTCCAGGTATGTCGCAAGCCTGTCATCACTATACACAATCTCCATTGCACGGCCACCCAATACATAGGAAGGCCGGACAACAACTGGATACCCAACTTCCTTGGCAATGGCGAGGGCATCAGATTCACTCTTGGCAATTCCTCCTTTTGGCTGTTCAATATTTAACTCTTTCAGGATTACATTAAACCTCTCTCTGTCTTCAGCTGCATCTATTGAATCAGGTGATGTACCCCAAATGCGTACATGCCCAACCCCACTGGCACACACAGGCTTGTTCTCATCTAAATACTGCTGGATTGGGAGAGCCAACTTCAGTGGTGTTTGACCTCCAAACTGCACAATGATGCCAACAGGTCGTTCCAAATCGATAATATTCGTAACATCTTCAATTGTCAGGGGTTCAAAGTATAGACGATCACTTGTGTCATAATCAGTGGACACTGTTTCAGGATTTGAATTCATCATGATTGTCTCATA
This sequence comes from Quercus tomentella, assembly GCA_028535165.1. NCBI lineage: Eukaryota > Viridiplantae > Streptophyta > Magnoliopsida > Fagales > Fagaceae > Quercus > Quercus tomentella. The sequence goes on along the minus strand of JAPQVY010000133.1, from coordinate 35,586,433 downwards.
TCCTGCTTTCTGCAAAGAGAAAAGAAGAAAATTCAAAGATGAAACTGGAGAGTAATCATATTAAAGTAATATGACCATGTATAAACATGTTTCTGAGACTATGTTTGTCATTTCATCTAAATTTGCTATGAACAGGACATCTTTTAGACTGGTTCCTACAACCAAGAGTTAAATGACCAACAATTATGGCATGCAATGAAGAGTAACTATATTAGGGCAACAACACAGTTACAACCAGGTTTCAGTTCATATATTCCTTTTTTTTTTATAGGTAATAAAAAATTTATTGAAAAGAGACAACTACTTCGTGCAAAGAAGGCATAAAGAAGCCTAAAGAATTACAGGAAAAAATTGGACTGGTTCATATATTCTATTATGCCATCTAAATAAAAAATAAGTGGACCACATTTTGGACTGGATCCTATAATCATATGAATTGAATCACCATTATGACAGGCAATGCAGTAGAATGACCCAAAGCCAATCTGAGTTAAAACAGACAAATCACAGATATTGATTGAGGTGGAAATCCAACCATTTACGCCAATTATAAATACATTAAGTATCTAACTAAATTAATCTATTTCCAGTTCTATATCAGAAGTTCAACATGCCTATCTCAATAGCTTATAATAGAAGTGACACAGGACTACCCAAAACTAATTCAACACCAAAAATTGAAGAACATTAAAATAAAATAACCTAAGAATCAGCACCTAGATTTTCTTGGAGTTGGCAGCAACAAGAAAGCAAAACCTAGAAATCAGAATCTATAGTTGGCTTGAATCAGACCAATGAGAAAATTTCAACAGAAATTTAATTAATCAAGCAAACTGAAAGTTGTCTCCATTGGAGACTACTATGATTTAATTCTAATTGGCTTAGAAAAATCCAAGTTATTGAATTACAAAAATATCTTAATTCTAGAAAAAAATATTAATTACTTACTTAACTAATAAGATCCAAAATAAAATACAATGGAACAATTTAAAAAAATAATAATAATACAATTGACTTTTAAAATTAAACAAAACTAAATTAAAATATAAAAAAATTCACGCTTCACACATCAAGAAGACTGGTAATTAGTATGTTTGATCACAAAATAGCAAAGTATAAATAGCAATGCCATTCAGCATGTAGCATGTTGCTGTTCATGTCAATAAACTTGTCCAGGCATGGTAGACTAATCTGGTTCTCTTAATGAGAAAACGTGCTACAAAGAGGGAAGGAAAGAGGATAGAATAGTCAAAGGCACAAACCTGGAGGGCAAAAGATGTATGGCAACAGCAATAGTCAAATTCAATCCCCTGACCTATCCGATTTGGTCCTCCACCTAAAATTAAAACCTTCTTTCTTTGGGTGGGAGCTGATTCACACTCAAAATCATAGGAGGAGTACATATAAGGAGTATTCGCCTCAAACTCTGCTGCACAAGTATCTACCCGCTTATATGCTGGAATCACACCTAAAGAGAGCCGCCTCAACCGAACTTCTTTCTCAGTGGATTTAGTTGCAAAGGCTATTTGCTTATCACTGAAACCTCTTTTCTTCATTTCATACAAGTCGTTCTTTGTCAGATTAGACAAGTTATGTGCCAGGAGGAACTGTTCCACATCTACCAGCTCTTTAAGCTGTGTGAGGAACCATTTATCAATGTAACTCAGCTCATGAATATCATCTACCTTCATGCCCTTCTTCATTGCAGCATATATGGCATGGATACGCTCTGGGTTAGGTACCCGAAGACTATATTTCAACTGGTCCCAGTCCCAGTCAAGTTCCTTAACCTTTGCACAACCCCATCCGGAGTAGCCACATTCCAGTGATCGAACTGCTTTCTGGAAGGACTCCTGGAATGTGCGGCCAACTGCCATTGACTCACCAACAGATTTCATTTGAGTTGTCAGTATTGGTTCAGAACCAGGGAACTTCTCAAAAGCAAACCGGGGGATCTGCATGGCATGATCAATGTTGATGACAAAGAAAAGCAATAAGTAAAATGAGGAGAGTGAGATGGCATGATAGAATGATATGGCAAGTACAAAGAGATGAACATGGCTTAACAGACAATTGGTTGATTATAACAATATTGGCAATAAAATTTTTATTCCTTCCCACCAATGTAGAATCCTACTAAAACATATTAGTGGAAGTTAGCATAAGCTAATGGATAATGCAATCTCAAATATGAAAATAGGGTTGATCATAACATCATTGAAAATGTACATTAGACTAAAGAAATGTGATGGAAAAAGGAGCATTATATTTTATAGTCTATACAAACATGGTCAAAGTATCTATGCCAAGTACATGAATATATAAAACGTTAAGGTCAAAACTCTCTCTCTCTCATATGCACATAAAGGCATGCAATGCAAATTAATGTAGGGTGTTCAAAATGGCTTCATGGCATAATGAACCCTATCTTTTATTACTCTACCAATTCCAGGGAATCACCTTTTAAAGACCAACTTTCTAGTTTAGTAGATCAATGCCTGCCACATTGTCAGAAGTGGAAACTTCAAAACTTATGCAAAGAATATCAGGGCACTTCTCAAATATGGAAAGGTGCAAGGAAAATAGGATGAATTATGAGCAATAGCAAATCACTTATCAGATGTGGGAATTGGATGGACCATCAAACAATCACGCACTCAAATTCACTTAAAAAATTTTCAAAATTAACTTAGTTCATCTGTCACCCACCAGTCTTATAACTTAATTTATAGTATTACTACTTTAAAAACAAGCTACTGTTGGTTTTGGATAACAATAACAATAGTAACACTAAACATTTAAATGTAGAAGAATAAAGTGCAGAAACACTTGCCTTTGTCACGACATAATCTATTGAAGGCTCGAAACTAGCCGGGGTTTTCTTTGTAATGTCATTAGGAATCTGATCCAATGAATAACCAACTGACAACTTGGCAGCCATTTTGGCTATGGGAAACCCGGTGGCCTTTGATGCCAGAGCCGATGACCTTGACACTCTTGGGTTCATCTCAATCACCATCACCTCGCCATCCTCAGGATTAACAGCAAACTGCACATTGGAACCTCCAGTCTCAACTCCAATTTCCCTTATTATAGCAATCGAATAATCTCGAAGCCTCTGGTACTCCTTATCAGTCAATGTCTGAGCTGGGGCCACCGTGATCGAATCCCCGGTATGAACCCCCATAGGATCAATATTCTCAATGGAACAAATGATAACTACGTTGTCAGCCAAATCCCTCATTACCTCAAGCTCATATTCCTTCCACCCCAACAGAGACTTCTCCACCAAAACCTGCGTAGTCACACTCGCCGCCAGCCCCGCCTTGCATATGGCCTCGAATTCCTCTTTGTTATAAGCAATGCCGCCTCCGGTGCCGCCTAGAGTAAACGCCGGCCGAATAATCAACGGGAACTCGCCAATTTCACGGGCAATTTCGATACACTCTTCAAGCGTCGTTCCAATTCCAGACGGCGGCGTTTTGATACCGATGCTCTTCATCGCCTGCTTGAAGAGATCTCTATCCTCGGCTTTCTTTATCGCCTCGAGCTTCGCTCCGATCAATTCGACGCCGTATTTATCGAGCGCGCCGCTCTCGGCGAGCGCCACCGCGAGATTAAGCGCAGTCTGGCCGCCCATGGTGGGCAATAGAGCGTCGGGGCGCTCCTTTTCGATGATCTGTTCGACGAATTCGGGAGTCATCGGAGCAATGTAAGTCCTGTCGGCCATATCCGGGTCGGTCATGATCGTCGCCGGGTTCGAGTTTATCAAAATGACTTCGTACCCTTCTTCCTTGAGAGCTTTGCATGCTTGAGTCCCCGAGTAATCGAACTCACACGCTTGACCAATCACGATGGGTCCGGCTCCGATGATCAGAATCTTCTTCAAGTCAGCCCTTTTCCCCAATTTCGGTGCTCCTTTCGGCGATACTTTCTCCGAAACATCGATTTCGGACACTGCATATTGGTTCCGAACCGAGTTGAGCCGGACGCGATAGTTGCTATGCCAAAGGCTTAGAGAGGCAGAGCTTCTCGCACCACAGAGCTTGTTGAAGCGAAAGAACAACCTGGAATTGTTTTGTTTCGACAAGTGGGGTTTGGAAAGAGAGAAAAACGAAGCGGATTGTGAGAGAAGGGAGAGGCTTTGGCAGTCGACGCAATAGGCCATGGTTACTTTCGTTGTAATAAGTGAGTGGCTCTCGCTCTACTCTCAGAGCAGGAAAGTAGTGTTAAATAGAGAAAAGTGAAGCTAGAATTTCTGAGGAATCGAAATGAGGCTCTTGTTGAAGCTATAGTTGGAGTTGAAGGACATTTCCAATAAGGTTGGTCTTGCTTTTTGCGAAAGTGGAGAGATGACTGTGTATTTTAGTATTTAGTTTCAGTGTGAGTGAGAAAATAGGAGGCCGTACACGACAACTAGGATTACTAGGGTTTTGGCATCTTGTCTTTTCTTATTATCAGGATGGGTCGGATCTCGTCTTAAGCATGATCCAGACCCATCTTCTCTGATTTTTGAATCAATAATAAGTGGGCTTTTTAGCCTATTTCAAGTCTGTTTACTTTATTTTTCACTCTTTTTTTAAGGTAATTAAACCATTTAATTTCAGAAAATCATTGTTTTTTAATATATTAGAATGCAATTATGACTGTTTTCATTTGTTATTCAATGTTAGAATGACCATTAATTTCACAAATTGTCATATCATCATTATAATTATATTGTTTTAATTTGTTTTTTTTTTTTTGAGTTAAAAATAGGAAATATAGAATACCAATAACATTTAGATAACAAAACGTTTTTTTTAAATAGTAAAATAAATAAATAATTCCATACAGTGTTCTAAATACCGTTTTCGTGTTCATTCGAGTTTGTCTATTATAACAAAATATTTCAATACGGACCTTTTTTGACATACTATTTAAAGATTACTCATTGCTATTAGTAAAAAAAATGTTAGGATAAATTGCAAATTATACCCCTAAAGTTTAGGGATGTTTGGATTTTGCACCTTAAAATTTTAGAATTTAAAATTTACCCCCTAAAATTATATTTCATTTACATTAGCAGCCCCACCATCCACAATTTCTGTTAAATGCCACATTAGCTTGCTCCACATGTTTAATTCATTCAATAAAATGATGCCACATCATTTGTAATTAAATTATTTAAAAAAAAATTAGGAAACAAAAATGACATGGCATAATTTTATGGGACAAATTAAACACAAGTGGCAAGCTTATGTGGTACTTAACGAAAAATATAGATTGAGTGGTTGCTGATGCAAATAAAATATAACTTTAGGAGGTGAAATTCAAATTCTGAAATTTTAGGATGTAAAATCCAAACATTCTTAAACTTTAGATGTATAGTTTGCAATTTAGTAAAAAATATTATTATTCATTGCTATTATTAACTCAAATTATATAAATTAATGAATATAATATAGTGTTTTAAAAGAAAGTCATAATAAAGTTGTGGGGGGCTAGGGCCCAAAAAATCAATATCGACCCATTTAGCTAAGGCCCAAGATCGGCCTGAGTAGCCAAGGCCAACCCATAAGAGGGAAATGGACCTCAATCTTAGTAGGAATGAGCTTAGCCAAAAAACACGTGTATTGGACCAAAGAAATTATTGTTTGAGGGAAATCCTATAGTGCTCGGCCTAATGCCAATCGATGAGATAATGGGGGACTGACAAAGACTGACCAAGCTAAGGTCGGTAGCCAAGAGTTGTTAGTGCTTTTGGGGAACCTGCTACCGAACGCTATTTGGCGTCTAGAACAAGTTTCAAGAAAATCTTCAAAAGGAATAATAATTCCTTGGGATTTTGACGGAAGTGGGAATGCATTTGAATTGGTGTAGCAGTAATAATTAGTACCCCACTAAAGGAATACTATAAAAGAGGAAGGAAGAGAGAGAAGAAAGGGATTTTTGGCCCTGAGGGTTATTTGAGAAAAGAAGAGGAAAAACAAAGCGGGGAGAGGGAAAAACACAGAAAGAAGGGATTGTGGGCAACAAGAAAGGAGGAATAACTGTGAGAAGGTGAGGTTTATAGGCTGAGAGGTTATCAAAAAGATACATTTGGGACTAGTTAGTTGTTGCTTGGAGTCCTACCTATAGGATTGCTAGAAAGCCCACAAATAAATAAATTGGGGGCCCAAATCCTTCGCTTAGTTTCACAGCCATGGTAGGTTTGGGGTCTATAAAAGTGATTAGATTAATTATTTTAAAAAATCAAATTTGAGTTTTATTTGTAAATAAACTAACATTGTTGGGATATTTATGAAACTTCTAGGAAGCTTCCTTTTCACCTAAACTCCACTCCGAACCACTTGCCACAAGCATTGACTTCTCTAATCCTTTTTTTTTTTTTTTTTAATTTAAACATCTCATCAGTTATCTTCATAAAATAATAATAATAATAATAATAATAATAATAATAATAATAATAAATCTCATTAGTTATGTCATTATCTCATGAGTCATGACACTATGGCTCTGAATTTATGTTATATTCTTCTTTTTCTCCTCTCTTTCTTCTTTTTCTTTTTTCTTTTTCTCTCTCTCTCTCTCTCTCTCTCTAAAATCATTTGGTGACAGAGTTGATCTAAAGTTATGTTTAAAGTGAGGGAAAAAAAGAGAGGCTAACTTCATGTCGGCCAAAACTCCAATTTCAGTTGAAATTCACCAAAATAGGCTGGAATGAATTTTATCTAAGGTGGAGTTAGGGGGTTTTCGTTTTGGTTTGCATACGAGAACGGTATTTTCTGGTCGTCCCAGCTATAACATAATGAAATTAAAAAATTTAATTCCATATACAAATACATTCATAATAATTGCATTTTAATAACTAGCATAATTATCAAATTGCATGTGTAGGGCAAGAAAAAAACAAAGAGAAGATCATGTTTTTTAGACTTTCTAGTATATTGCACGGGTTACTGGCTATTAACCAAAATAATTGAACTAACCTAACCATTATATTATTCATGTGTATTTGTAAATTATAAGTTGACACTCAACATACAATAAAAAAAAAGGGGGAAAACGTATATATTACTTATATGTGAATAATATGAATTTTTATAATCAATGTTTAGCACGTCATTTTTTCCCCATATGATACAATAGGCCTTTTTCAATTGTAGGGACAAATTGAGGGCTCAATGACCCTATTTAGGCATTGTTGAGGGTATTAGGTCCGTTGAATTAACATTTCAACCAAATCCATTTCCCAAGCCTATGGAGCTCGAATTCAACATCAAGGGGGAGTAAGTTTTGAGGTGTTGACATAGCAACCATGTTATTGGTTACTATGTCAGGTTGGAACACATAGACCAAGGAAATTGGCTCTATTTGGCCAGATGTGCATGACTTTTCCCTCGATATTCTTCACTAAACTAGTCATGACAAATAGATCCCACAACATTCAATATGCCTCATCTAGCTTTTCTCTTCCCCAAGCCATTAATGTTAAACTAGGTGATAGGGAATAAAACTAGTTAATTCAACAACAAAGAATATTTCCTTTGTGGCTAAAACCATACTTTTTTCCACCCACTAATTTCCCAATTTGGAAATAAATTGAATTCAACCACAAGTGTGCTATCGCAGGCAACCAAGAATAAAACCTATACTCCTAAAAATATATACAGCGGTTAATTAGAAAATAAGCGATCTAATAAACCTTAACTACTAAACAACCCAAGACAAGCGCTAAAGGTTTAATCTAGTAGCAGCCTTAAGAATTAGAGAGATTGGTGAAACTAAACAACATAAGCACAAATAATTGTATTTAATTTAGTTGAGCATTCTTCCTAAGATCTAATAATTTCTGACACAGCAAATCATTAAATCTTGGTTGCTTCACAAATTAGAGAGATCAAACAATTACGGATTTGATATCTAACCTAGCAGTAGATTGCAATGAATAATAAACTAGCAGGCCTCCTAGTAATTAAACGAGACAATCATGAAAATAGGTACAGAAGAACATCCGATACTCAAAGCATAAAATTGAATAGTAAAAACAAATTAGATCTCACAGTTTTATTGATTCTGAGGCTTCCATTTCCTTCGACCAAGTATAAAAGTTTAGCCACACAGGGCCATGATGAAAAGTTGAAGGAGAAGTTAGAGAAGAGGGGAGAGAGATGTCTCTGTCAAGTCTGATTTTTCCTCCTCCTTTTACACGTTAATTCCCCCTTTTCCAAGCCTACAAGATCTCCTAAAATATTCTAAACACTATCCTTAAATAACAACATCCAAATCTGACTAATTAAAGAAAATATAAAAAAAATAAAATAGAGTCCTAATATAACTAGGAAAGTGGTGTTTTCAGCTGGAAATTTCATGCACCAGATCTGGAAACTTCCGAAAATAAACTGCATCAGATTCGCATATTAGAATTGCGGGCTAAGGAATGTTCTAGAACGTCAGCAATGCAGGTGTAGCAACTTCAAGCCCGATTTCGACCTTGATGCAACGAGTATCTCTCAAAACTCAAAACATGAAAGTTGTAGAGAATTTTCTTGGCGTTCCATAGCATCTTGAGTCATCTCAATCAGAGCTCGGATGAGAGAGTTATGCCTAGATTACAAAGCGATGTTGAAACCGTCCAAAACCACCCAATTAGCTTCGTTTTGCACTTAATGCCTCCATTTTCATCCTAAATCAAAATATAAGAATAATGAGTACATTTAGGCGCCAAATAAGTATAAAAGACTAGACATTAAGGGAGAAAAATATGTCATTTTGCATTCTCATCAAATTCCTCCACACTTAACTTTTGCTTGTCCTCGGGCAAAACTCAAATTCACTTTCCCAAAAACACCAAGGTTGCAACGCCATCAGCAAAGAACAACCAAGCTCTTCAAAACTCATAACATTTCATGAACAAGCATTCTTAAACAACTTACAATTACTTAGTAAGCATTTTCACTTGAAGATGGAGTAAACCAAATACATAGACCCTCACGAAAATAGACACTCGACTCTCATGTGTTTGAAGGGTATGTGTTTCTCTCAAATTCATTCCAATGGAAATGATCTACCATAGGCTTGCATATCTTCTCATTCTCCACCATTAGGATCACATGCATAACACGAATCATAAGGACTTTTCAAGGGTTGTAATAGGGTTTAGGATCAAGGTGGGAAATATTTGGGAATGTAGCTCAAAAGCCATAGAAACTAGTGGAGCAAAAATGAATCAAC